>JAKSZU010000008.1:18585250-19185250 GCA_026018925.1 Tupaia tana
AGCAAGGTAAAACTGATATCAAGATAATTTTAATGTCATGTATAATCACTGTTCTTCCATATCCACAGATTTAGGACTTTCTTAGGTTTTCCTGAGTGTGTATCTAGCCTGGGTCATGCACATAACCTTCTAGATTCCCAGGAATATGTTAGAGCTTTTAGTATATTTTCCCCCTAAGCTGGTCACTCTATAGCTTTTCTTCCTAGGCATTTGGTTTATTTTACTGTTCATTCCAACTGTTACCCATTTCCCCAAGCAGCAGAAACTAATACATTTGCCTTTAAATGTTTCCAACAAATGCTTCTTACCAGCACTGGGAGACTTCAGAGTTAGGTGAGATAAAACAAGTTCTTTGAGCCAGTCCTCCAGAGAGCCACTAGACAGGTTAAAACAAACCATTGCAATTCTTTGAGAATAAGGTCCCCTCTGGTCCTGGCATCTGTCCTGACTATGGCTGTTGCTCAAGGCCACCACTGAGCTGTGGAATGAGGGGCAGAATGAGGGCAAGTTGAAATGCCACCAAGCTGTCTTACTAAGATTCCGTTTTATTTCTTGTCTTTGAATAAATGTTCACCTGGTGACTGCAAGCTTTTGGTAAATTTCTAGAGCTCCAAAATAGTTGAAACAGTTTTTTCTAGCTTGTTCTATTGCTTTTGGAATGAACTTTTTGAATTCTCTACTCTATCATTGTGCTTATGTCACTCAATTTGGTGAATTTGGACAAATCTGTATAATTGTATACTCACTGCCAAAATCATAATATAGGACATTCATATGACCCCAAAAAATCTCTTGTCCCCTTTATGAGTACATCTATTCTCGCCATCAGACCTCTGGGAACCACTGATCAGATTCCATCATTACATACTTTCCTTTTACACATGTTCGTATAAATTAAATTACTGAGTATGTTCCTAATTGTGTCAGACATTTGTTTTAAAATCAAGGCTGCCAAAGGTAACAAGTAAATTTATCTTTATTTGCAACTGATTAATAATAAGCATAAATTCCCTCCAGAAGTTTTAAAAGTGGTGAAAAAGAATCAGTCAATGTCTCATTCCAACTCATTCCAAGATAATCCTAGCACTCATAAAATATGGAGTAGCAAGAATGCATAAATGGTAAGTATGAAAGAACAAAAAAGCAAACATTATAGTTTGGAAAATAGAGCCCGGGAGAATTATGTAAAGGTCATAGAATATGAATAAATATTAATGCACTTATCATGCAAAATTGGGAAAAAATGTGCTGTTACAACTGAAATATTATTCAAAGACAAGCATTGTAATTAAGGCCTTCCTTTTCCCATGGCAGTGGAGAGAAATGCAGGTTTATTCTCTGCCTTTAGCCAGTTCATAATTGTTTTAAAAATTCAAATGTAAGTCCTGTTGCAACAATGCTTAAAGACTAAATGAATAGCTGGTTAAATTCTCAAAAGCATGGCTTTCTATCTGCTACAAGTTCATATTTCTGCTAGCATGTTCAGGAATGTTGTAGCATCAATTACCTGTTTAACTGTCAGAATTTATAGATAACAGAAAACATTGCCCGTCTTCTTTCAGGGAAACTAGACATTTTTCAATGCCCTATTGACAACTAGCATCTATACAAGAGGACTTCAAAAAGTTGTGGGAAAAGATGAAATTAAAATACAAACTTATTTTGGAGAAATTTAAAAAATGCATAATGTTTTTGTAATTCTCATTATCCATGAAGTTCTTTTTTATGGGGGGGAGAGATTTTCACTATAGGGCGCGTGCGCTCGCCAGACAGACAGACAGAGAGACAGAAAGCGAGAAATCACCCCCCAGGAGGGATGGTCACGCTGCAATCCCTTCTCCTCTCAGGATCTTGGGCACGCACGCACGCACGCACACGCGCTCAGCGTGAGTTTTAAGTCACCAGGTCCGGGACGCGAACCGCAGTCGACTACGTGGGAGTCCAGTGACATAGCCATTACGCTAACTGCTGGTTCCCTCCATGAAGTTCTTGAAGATGCCTTGTATTTGAATCAAATTGTTTTTCTTTTTCTCCTTTAGCCCTCCATTGACTACTTAACTCATCAGATTAGTTTTGGGGGACTACCCTGCGTCTGAGACCAGGATCAGTGAGGACTGGAAATTAATACTCCATTCAGCAACTATTATGATGATATTTGCTTCGAACTACTGCAATATGTAAATATTATCAAATATATTGAGAGAGAACATAGTTCTGATCCACATACTAAGCAAAGTGGTGACTTTCTCAGTTTTAGTCTCCCAAAGACCCACCCAACATAAAATTGGATTCAGAAATTAGATCTTTATGCTAACTCATGTTTTCTAATTCCTTTTGATTTTAATCTTTGCATGTAGCAAAAATGCATATAAAAGATCACATACCTGGATTACAAGGAAAAGATAATAAAAAGTGAATGTACAATTTTATATTCCTTTTCTATACCAAATAAAAATTTCTAAGGGCGATGTAATTAAGCTTGATTTTCCTTAATAATTAAAAAAGTCAAGAATAAATGGGAGATTCAGAAAGATCATTAGCTGATTGGATTGAAGTTTAAAAATTGCTTAGTTTTCCAGAGATAAATGAGCAGAATAAACATTAAAATAATGCACATGAAGTGTTTCTTAAATTTTGCAAGTTTGGAAAGTAAATGTCAAAGCCAAATTAGGTCATGAATAAAAAAACACTAAGAAATGCACATTAATATTCAAATCAAAAATAACTCTCCATGTGAAAAGAAAACCATAAGGATATAAATATATAAGGAATACTTATACAAATTATCTCAACAATAACAATGATGCAATAAACAGAAAGAGCAGATGAACTGAAAAGTTTGGCAGTGACAGCAAAAAAGCTCATTTTTCTTATGTTTGCTCCAAGTATGAAACTTTTAATCTCATGAGGGTAAAAAGTAAAGTCTTGTTATCTTTACATCTTCCACAAAAGTAGGCACATTTTCAGGTAAATGTTGGCTTCTCAGTAAAGGCTTAGGAAATAAACTAAATTCCAAATCAAGTCATATAACATATTATTATTATTATTATTATTATTGCTATTTTGGTCATTAGGAAGAGGAAATTTCTACAGTAAGGATGTCATAAACTGTAAACAGGATAAAATACATTTTAGCAACGGTCACATAACATATTGATTCTAAGGCAAACACCTACAGTTTTCAAGTTATATCAGTTTTTGCTTTTCTTCCCAATATCCTAGAGGTGCTTTAAGAGAAGCCATGATGTACTAATAATTATTTTTTGTTTTTCTAGTGCATCTTCTAGTTCTTGGAACATGGAAGACAATTATTATTTGTTGAATGAATTGACAAAGTTATGTTTAGGAACAGCCTTGTGGTGTGACAGTTAAGGAAACCAGATCTCGCACAACCACTGTACAAGTCCCAGCCCCAACAGCTTGATAAACATACCAGGTACATGTGCATGCATGCCCAAGATCCTGACAGGATGGAGGAATGGAAGAGAAGAGATTGGAGTGTGACCAGGTCCCACTGGGGGTGACTTCTCTCTCTTTAGCATGTATACATACCCTCTAGCAATTTAAAAAAAAAAATATGCTTAAAAAAGAAATCATTATTCTGCTTTATAGATAATTATTCCATATTTAAATCTGATAGTATATTTAATAATAAAAGTAATATTAAATTTAATATTGATTTTTAAATAAAATATTATTATCTATCAAGAATAAATGTGTTATTATTATGGCATTCATGTCTCTTCAAGAAAGTCCTAAACTTCCAGTTCATGAGTGTATTAGGTAGGATAGCATAAATTTAAGATTACTCTCTTTTCAAGGAAAATACCAAAAAAAAAAAAAAAAAAAAAAGGAGCATGGGATCTTCTCATAAAATTTATGGAAAATGTGTATTATAAAAAAAAAAAAAAACCATGCACAGATTTAAAAACTTGTTAGTACTAAAATAAAATCCACAGTTTAATTTCATTTTCTATGCATTATTTGAAGTCCTCTTATATGAAATAGAAATGCACTTTTACTCTTCAAACAAACTAGGAGACAGCTAAAATTTTGAATAATAAAATTAGAGTAAGAACTCCAAAAGTTACAGAAATTAAACAATTGTTTGAGAGCATGAAAAAAAAAAAGATACTAATTGCAGAGCAAATCACAGAATGAAAGCTGACCTGTAATACTTATTCAGAGTAATGACCAAAACTAGAAATCTCACTGTGATTAAAAAAATAAATAAATAAAATAAAAACAAAACAGAACTATCTGAGCAAGTAAGCCTTAGTTTGGGCCTGAGGTGAAATTAAGAATCACATAGTTAAACCATACATGCAGGAAACCATCCATCATTGAGCTCAGGAATCCCCACACTGTGGGCAAACTAATAATGTTGAGATTGGAGTTAGGGTGAAATAAAGTCTAAAATAAAAACAAACCCTCCTGGCCCTCTCTGACAAATATCTCCTAAAAATAATGTTAAAGAAATTATATCATTTAATAAATAGTGGGGGCCAGATGTTAGTACAGCAGGAAAACTCAATGCTCTGCAAGGGGATCCTACATGGGAAGGTTCCCATTTCAAATCCAGATGCCTCCCTGAGGACTGCTCTGGGCAGGCATCTATCCATTATCACTGGCTATCTGAAGACTTGGGGTAGGTCAAAGCCTAAACAGCTTGTTGGAGATGCTGAATCTCTCTCTCTTGCACTCACATATTCTGTGTGTCTGTTTTCTCTTACTTATGGAAGAAATAGATAAACTTTAAAAGATTACTGGTAATTTAAAAAGACTAGAATTCTTAAAAAGATAACACACACACAAAACCAGAAGCAAGAGAAAAGAAGTAAATGGCTAATGAGCACTTAAAAAAAAAAAATTTATCATAAGATATACAAAAATTGTGATCATTTTCCCAGGAATTAAAAAACTTAATAGATTAAGTATATTTTCAACAAAAATGCTCAAAGCAGAGATATAAAAGCTTGAGGAAGAGGGACTAGCATTTAGCATAATTGCTATGTTGCTGGACTCCCACGTAGTCGACCACGGTTCGAGTCCCGGACCGGGTGGCTTAAACTCACGCCAGGTGCGTGTGCGTGCTTGCCCAAGATCCCGAGAGGAGAATGGAGGAGAAGGGACTGCAGCGTGGCCATCCCCCCTGGGGGGTGATTTCTCGCTTTCTGTCTCTCTTTGTCTGTCTGGCCAGTGCATGCACCCTATAGCAAAAATCTCTCCAAAAAAAAAAAAAAAAAAAATGCTTCAGGAAGAAAGGGCAATCAATAGAATATAAATGAATATAAATTATTTATTGACAGAAGTCAAGAAAAAGGTAAACCAAAATTTATATAGACACAAATAGCCTTCATAGACACTTGGAACATATAATGAGGAAAAAAGGCACAATGTCAGCACTAGTAACACGTATAACATAATTAGGACAGAATGTAAAAAAAAAAAAAAAAAAAAAAAAAAAAGTCTGTAAAATGTTACTACAGGACCCAAAGGAAGACTTAAAAAAATAGATGATTTCATTTTATATTTGAAAGATTCATCATCATACAACATACTCACATTGACATATAGGTTTCAATTCCATTTAAGTTAATATATAAAGTTAATGTATTTACTAGGCTGAAATTTCTATTAGAAAGGAAAAAAAGTATATCTACTACATGGGCCCATATTTATATTGATTAATTCTGAATGTATTCAAAATCAAGGATACAATAATAATTATTACTTCTACAGAAAAAACGATATTGAAGGCTAGAGAATAAGGTATTAAAAAGTACATCCTTTCTTGGAATATTGTGTACATTTTGAGTTTTACATCCTGGCGATTCTTTCTTTCTTCTTCCTTCCTACCTTGCTTTCTTTCTTTTTCTTTTCTTTTTCTTTCTTTCTCTCTTTCTCTTTTTTTGTCTTCCTTTCTTCCTTTCCTTCTTTCTTTCTCTTCCTTTTTTCTTTCTTCTTTCTTCCTTTTTCTTTCTTCCTTCTTTCTTCTTTTTTCTTTCTTTCTTTCCTTTTCTTTCTTTTCTTTTCTCAGGTTTTTTCCATAAGAACCACCAGAGAAAATAAACAGAGAAGGGAAAATGACGGATCCCCCTCCCCACCCCCCCCCCCACCCAGGAGATGGCCACGCCGCAATCCTTTCTCCTCGGTTCTCTCCTTTCAAGATTTTGAGAATTTTTTAAAAGTAAAAGATATAGTAGAGAGCAGCATAGCATAGCAGGACACAGCAAAAGGTGGAAGTTAGCAGCCAGATCACCTGGATCCAACCTGACTGGATGAATCTGGATCAAACCCTGAATTTAGGGACATATTTTATTCATCTTTAAAACAGGGATAATAGTACTATTTACTTCATAAGGTCATCAACAAGACTGAATTAATAGTCAGTTATAAAAAAGTATGATACAGAAAACTGCTTTATTAATTTATTCTTTTTTGGTAAAATATTAGAATAAAACACACAGAGAGACAAAGATCCATCAGGTGTCTCTGAGGAAGTAGGGCCTATTGGGACTGTTCAGAAAAAGAGACCATAGCCAAGTTGGAGGATCAGGACTGAGTGTCAAGAACAGCAGCTGGAGAACTTCTGAAGGGACAAATGAGCTACGATGTAGTTTTTGCCAAGTTTGTCTTACAGTTGCTGCTCCAAAGGAGGCTGGACATAGGCACACCACTATAAGGTGTCATAATACTATAGGATTTAGGGGAAAAAAATTTTTAGATTTTTGCCATAGGGCATCTCTGCTCTACAGAAAGATAAAGACAGAGACAGAGAGTAAAAGTAGACATCACCCCCTGGAGGGATGGCTATGCTGCAATCCCTTCTCTTCCATTCTCTTCTTAGGATTTTGGGCACTCATGCATATATACTGGTGTGACAATCACAGTGTTCAAGCCAAAAGAAAGCTGGGCTGGTTGCACCATAAACAGGTACACAGCTTTCAGAGAGCAGAGAACACAGGGTAGGGGTCCTCAACACCCCAGCCATGGACTGATTCCTGTCTGTAGCCTGTTGAAGACCAGGATACAGACAGGTGTCCATACCTGGCCTGTTACCTGCCCACCACCCAGCACATTGCACTGTGGTGTAGGGGGAGCAATGAATGTGTAAGGCTTAACCCGTTTTAGCAGCTGCTCCCCATCATTGGCATTGCTAACCGGGTCCTGCCTCTGAGCAGATCAGTGGTAGAATTGGATTCTCATGGGAGTGCAAACCCTATTCTTGTGTAATTGTTTTATTGCATATTGCAATGTGGTAGTGATGGAAATGAGGTTCACGGTGGAGTGGTATACTTAAGTCATCCTTGGACCAATCCTCCCTTCCCCTGTCCAACTGAGGAGGGATTGTCTTCTTCAAGACTAGTCCCTGGTGCTGGAAGTTTGAAGAGTGCTGACATAGGGGAGAGTTCTGGTTCCAGAAGCCTCCAGAACTAAACTTCTGCCATCAGCAGTTCTTCCATTGAGCTAAATCATACCTACTGAGCCAGCTTTGTGCTGAGCGACCAAGCAGGTAGAAAATAGGTTTCACCGGCCATCAAGAATTGTACTCCTGTGATATACAAGTACTGTTGTAACTTCATATCCTTTTTTGTGTTCTTCCCAAAGACACTGTAGATTCAGATGCTGATAGGAATAGTAAGTTCCTTTGGTACAATCTCCTGTCACTTACTTTAATACATTTGCCCAAGGGTGGTGGCCATACTGAGTCACACTGACAAATTTAGTCAGAGTTTAAATGTCATCTTCAAATTTTTATTTCTATTTATTTATTTACTTATTTATTTATTTTGGAGAGGTTTTTGCTACAGGGCGCATGCGCTTGCCAGAAAGACAGAGAGAGACAGAGAGAGAGAGAAACTAGAAATCATCCCCAGAGGTGATGGTCACGCCGCAATCCCTTTTCCTCCATTCTCCTCTCAGAATCTTGGGCACACATGCACACGTGCCCGGCATGAGTTTAAACCAGTGGGTCCGGGACTCAAATCACGGTCAACTACGTGGAAGTCCAGCGACATAGACATTACATCAACTGCTGGTCCCAATCTTGATATTTTAAGAATGTACTGCCAAGGTAAAGAATACAACTTTTCTCATATCTTACAATGTTAAGTTCAACAAAATCTATTCTTGTGTATAATTATATTATTCTAGTCTGAAGCAGGTCATAATCCACGGGAAAGAATTTTAAAAAATAAAATAAAACCTTTGGAATCTTTCCAGCATAAACAAAATGACTTCAAAAAATTGTGGAAAAAATGGAATTAAAGTACATTTTGATGCAAAAAATTTTGAAATCAATGCAGGTTTTTTCTTTTCTTTTAATACCTATTTTCCATAAACTTTTGAAAACTCCTTGTATAGATTCAAGTAGGATTTGTTGGATAACTTTTGCCGGTCAGATACTCTACAAAAGTATTCTCTTAGCATAAGGTCCCTTATAGAATGATAAGACAAAGTGGAATGGCAAGTTAATTCAGTGACCTGTTTAACCTTAGGCTGCACACAAAATTATTCTTTTTTTTCCCAAAAGATTTTAGTAGCTTTTCTTTTTTACATTTTTCTATCTTTCAAGTGTTTCCTCCCCTTATACCTCACATCATACTCCACCACTCACTCTCTACCAACCACTTTTCCCCTTTTTAGTCTCTTGCATCCACATTCATCCTCTCCACCATTACATCTGCTGATCTTACAACCTCTGCCATAGGCAATCAGTATAAATTGAGTGGGGACATACAAATGTGTATCTTTCAAAGTCTAGCTTACTTTACTCAACATTAAATATTCTATATTTATCCACTTTGAGTCAAATGATAGGATCTTGTTGTTTTTTATAGCTGTATAATATTCCATAGTATATATGTGCCACCATTTTTCAACCCAGTCATCAGTTTTTGGCACTTAAGTTGGTTCCATGTTTTATCAATTGTGAACAATGCTGCAATGATAATGAATGTGCAAGTGTCTCCAACTGAGTGTTTTCCTATTATTTGGATAAATACTGAGAAGTGAAATAACTGGGTCATATGGAAGTTCTACTTGTGGGATTTGAGAAACCTCAGAAGTTTCCTCTAGATTTTCTACTAGTAGTTTTGTAGTTTGAGGTTTTATAAGTATTTGATACATTTTGAGTTGATTCTTATTAATGGGGAGAGATAAGAATCCAGTTTCATTTCTCTACAGGTGAATATACAGTTCAATCACCTTTTGCTGAAAATACTTTCTCTTTTCAACTGCATTGTCTTGTATCCTTTGTCAAATATCAGTTGGTTGTATGATTTGGGATTTATTTCTGGATTCTCTACTCTATTCCATTGAGCATTGATGCTGTGTCTATTTTTGTGCCAATACCACTCTGCTTTGATAATCATTGCTTTGTAATGTATTTTAAAGTTCAGTAGTGAGATTCTTCCTGGTTTATTCTTTTTACACATTATTGCCTTGGTTATACAGGGTCTTTTATATATCTAGACAAATTTTATAATTGTTTTTACTATTGCAGTGAAGAATATCTCAAGTAATTGGATCAAAATCACATTGAATATGTAAATTAATTTGGATAGAACTGGCATTTTGATTATATTGATTCATCCAAACCAAGAGCATGGGATTTCCTTCTATTTTTTTTTTTTTTTTTTTTTTTTTTTTTAGTATCATAATCAATTTCTTTTTTCAGTTTTCATAGTTTTTCTTGAAGAAGTATTTTGCCTCTTTGGTTAGATTTGCTTCTAGGCATCTTATTTGTTTTGCAGCTATTGTAAATGGGACTATTTTCTTCAATTCTGTCTTGGTCTATTCATCATTGGTGTATTAAAATGCTATCAATTTTGGTATTTTGACTATGTATCTTGTTACTTTATTGAATTCATTTATTACTTATAGGAGAGTTTTTGTGAATTCCTTTGGATTTTTGTATGTATATAATCATATCATATTCAAATAGGGACAGTTTAGCTGCTTCTTTTCTATCCAAATGCCTTTTAATTTGCTATCTTTTCTGATTGCATTCGCTAAGACTTCCAGCACTGTGTTGAAAAGGAGTCGAGGGACGCCTGGCAGTGTGGTGCTTAGGGGCACTAGACTCCCACATGGCCAACCATGGTTGGAGTTTCAGACCTGATAGCTTGCTTTCTCACTTTCTCTCTCTGTCTCTCTCTCTCTCTCTCTCTCTCTCTCTCTCTCTCTCTCTCATTCTCTCTCACTCTATCCCTCTCTGGTCAAGTTAAAAAAAATAAATAAATGGTGCCAGCAGGTGTTGTGGTGGTTAAGGGCACTAGATTTCCATATGTCCGACTGTGGTTCAAGCCCTGCACATGGCGACTTGCTTTTTCACTTTCCCTCTCCCTTCGCTCTCACTCTGTTCCTGCCTGGTCAAATTAAAATGAAATAAATGAATAAACAAAGTTAAATAAAAAGATTCTTTAAAAAAAAGTAAATGATGGAACCAGCAATTGGCGTAATAGCTATGTGGCTGGACTCCCATGTAGTTGAGTGTGGTTCGAGTCCCAGACCCGGTGGTTTAAACTCACGCCAGGCGCGTGTGGGTGCATGCCCAGGATCCCAAGATGAGAATGGGGGGAGGGGAACCAGCAGTTAATGTAATGGCTATGTCGCTGGACTCCCAAGTAGTCGACCGCGGTTTGCATCCCGGACCCGGTGGCTTAAAACTCACGCCGGGTGCATGTGCATGCGTGCCCAAGATCCTGAGAGGAGAATGGAGGGGAAGGGATTGCAGCGTGACCATGCCCCCTGGGGGGTGATTTCTCACTTTCTGTCTCTCTGTCTCTCTCTGTCTGTCTGGCGAGCGCACGTGCCCTATAGCAAAAATCTCTCAAAAAATAAAAAGAAAAAGAGAATGGAGGAGGGGGAATTGCAGTGTGGCCATGCCCCCTGGGGGGTGATTTCACGCTTTCTGTCTCTCTTTCTGGTGAGTGCATGTGCCTTATAGCAAAAACCTCTTAAAAAAAAAAAAAAACAGTAAATGAATGAATAAAGTTAAATAAAATAATTCATTTTTTAGAGAGACATACATCTATAGATAACATCATATGATTTTTATCTTTCTTTCTATTAATGTGGTGAATATACTTATTATTTTGTGTATGCTGAACCATTCTCACTTCCCTGGGATAACTCCTACCCAGTCATGATGTATAATCTTCTTAATATACTGTTGAATTTGGTTTGCTGGTATCTTTTTTTTTTAAGATTTTTTGCCAGAGGGTCCATGTAGAGATAGAGACAAAGAGAGGGAAAGTGAGAAATAACTTCATGGGTGGATGGCAGGACACAATGCTTCTCCTCCATTGTGCTTTAAGGATTTGGGGCACTCACACACACACACCTGGGTGACTTTCAAGGCATTGGGTCTGGGACTCAAACAGCAATTGGTCATGTGGGAATCCAATGTCTTAACCTTTTATTTTTTGTATTTTCTTGTTGCTTTTCCAGTTTTTTCACATGCAATGTTATTTATTTGCAACTGTTTTTTCCTTGTAAGCACTAATGACTATAAACCTTCCCCTTACGGCTGCTTTCTCTGTGTCCCAAAGGTTATGGAGAGCAGAGTAGTGTGCTCACTATTGTTTGTTTCAATGAGTCTTTTGATTTCAATATTAATTTATCCAGTAGTTTGAAAGTCATTGAGGAGTCAGTTTAGTTTCCATGTTTATGCTTATTTTTGAGACTTTTTCTGTAGTTGATTTCAAGTTTAATACCCTTGTGGTTAGAGGAAATACTGAGTATAGTTTTTTTTATTAAGGATTATTTTATTTAACTTTATTTATTTATTTATTTTAATTTGACCAGAGAGGGAGAGAGGGATGGAGGGAGAAAGAGAAAGAGAGCAAGTTGCCAGGTCCAAGATTCGAACTGTGGTTGGCCATGTGTATATCTAGCACCCTTACCCACCACATCACCTGCTGGCCTGATACTGGGTATAGTATCTATACTTTTATATTTATATAGGCTTGTTTTGTGGCCTATTATGTGGTAAATCATTGAAAATGTTCTATGTGGAGATGAGAAAAAAGTATATTCCATAGAAATATACAATGCTCTATATATGTCTATCAGGTCCATTTGGTTCTTGGTATCAATTAGTTCCTATAACTCTATTTTTTGAACAGATGACCTGTATAGTGGTGACAGTGGGGTGTTGAAATCTCTGATAATTAGTGTTCACAGTCTATATCTTCTTTTAGATCTAGTAGTTTTTCTTTTACATATTTGTATGCCCTGGCATTAGGTGCATAACTATTCATGATTGTTATATAGTCTTGATTAATTTATTCTTTTAGAACTATGTAGTGTCTTTATCTATGTATTTTTTTTTGCTTTTCATCCCAAAGTTTATTTTATATTATATCAGTATCACAACTCTGACCTTCTTTTCATTTCTGTTTGCATGAAATGACTTTTTTCAGCCCTTCACTTTCAGTTTATGTATATCTTTGTCAATGAGGTGTGTTTCTTGTAACAACATATAGAGTGGTCCAGATTTTTTTTAATTCATGGAATCAATCTGGTCTTTCAGTTGGAGAATTTAATACATTAACATTCAAGGTTTTGATTGATAAGTGTGGACTTAGCCCTTTTTCTTTTTTTTTAACTTGTTTTATATTCTTATTTCTATTTATCTCCTTGTATTTTCCCATTTTTAAAATATGAGAATGATTTTATTTTTTCCATTTAAAGGATAATCTTGCTGGATAGAATATCCTTAGCTGAAATTAATTTTCTTTGAGAGTTTTAAATATTTCTTACCATTATTTTTTCTTGTCTACATTGTTTCAGTTGAGAGGTTTGCTGTTAATCTAATGGGGTAAACTTTGTATGTAACTTGGTATTTCTCTCTTGTCATTTTTATATTATTGCTTTTGTCTCCAACTTTCTATCATTTTGGCTATGATGTATCCTGGAAGGAATCTTCTTATGTTAAATCTAAGTGATGTTCTTTGCAATTTCTGAATTTGTATTTCTGTATGCCTCTCTAATTTTAGAAAAATTTTGACTATTAATAATAGATTACAAAAAGATTTTCTAAGACTTTACCCATCTATTCACTTTCTAGAATACCCATAATATGAATATTTGGTCAATTATTGGCATCTAGGATTGTCCATATGTGGTCTTCATTTTTATTTTTTACAGTCTTTTTGGTTGCTTGGACTGTCAGAAACTGTTTCTTCAAGATCAGAGACTTTCTTTTGCAAGATTTAATCTGTTGCTAATACTTTCAAAAGAGGTTTTGATTTCCTCCATTGTATGCTTTAACTCCAGAAGTTCTGTTTTACTCTTTTTCAAGATATCCATCTCATTATGGAGTTCCTCTTCAATTCATGGAATGACATTTTCATCTCTTGACACTGGTTATCTGTTTTCTATCTCATTGAGTTAATTATGATAAATGTTCTGAATTCTTTTTCTGACATTACTGTGATTTCTTGTGTTTTGCCCATTGTTGATGTGGAGTTATTTTTTTCATTGGAGGAGGAGATATTTCTTGCTTTTATCATATTTCTCAAAGCTATGGTGATTTCTAGGCATTTAATTATGAATTCACTTCTCTCAGATTTACATAGAATAATTTCTGTACTTTTTTCTGGGAGAGCATGGAGAGAAAAATTTCTGCAGGGCCTCACTGTGTTCAGATGTTTTGGTTCCTACATAGACAAAAAGCCCTGGTCCTTATGTAGCTAATGGCTGTGCAGAGAAGTTAGAATGTAACATGATATATAAAATTATGCACCATCCTGGGTGCAGCATATAGTTCAAAGCAGCCACTCTTTCCACATCCTCAGCTTGACAGGAGACTGATGGGGAGCTGAGGCCAGTGACCCTGCTTTGCCTCTGCCTCTAGATAGGTAAAGGGTAGAGTGGCCAAAAAATTATTCTTACTAGCTTTTCCTCCTATTTCTCAAAAGGATAGACTTCCACTACTTTCTTTCTTTAAATTTTATCATTTTCAGTCCCTGAAATATTTTTCACATTGATGTACAGTGTTGTGGGGATATTTTTCTTTTTTATTATTTTCCTTCTTTCCTTTTTTCTTTTCCTTTTACTTACTTTTTAAAATTTCTATCTACCCTTTCACTACCTCTTAACAATTATTTTTCTGTATTTTTGAAATAGGAAAACAAAAATGTTTGCTTAGGTCTCACGTCCACACTAGCCTTTCTGGTTTCCCTATCCTAAATCAAAGTTGCCAATCACCCATTGCCTCAAATAATCTCCCTTTGTCAACACAGGTGGAGACAAATAGACATCTGTGACTGAGGAGGAACAGAATTGCTTATAAGAATGAAAAGAGCCATTCAGATGTCCTTAGCACAGAATAAGAAGAAAATGACTCTTCGCCTTTACCTTCTAGCCAACTATATGCTCTGAGTCATCCACCTCCCTTAAAATTTAATTGAGTTCAGCTATTCAGCAAATATCTGAGCCAACAAATTATAACTTTTAGTTTCTAATCAGTAGTGGGTTTTGTTTTTGTTTTTGATGATTTGGGAGAACTGTAAAGGGTTCTATAGGATTATTATAGAAATTGCTGTTCAAAGCTTTCTTAATCTGGAAAGAAGTGGTTATGAATAAGGATGTACCAGTCACTATCAATTTTTCTCAAGCTGGTCCATGCCTGTTTATCCTTTCGCCGTATGTGATGACACGCATTGCAGTCTATGTGAAAATGTTCTATCTGCCACTAGGAAAAGCTTAATAATTTATTTGCAGTCCATCTTCCTGTAGACAAGTGCATGCCATGTATTTGCTGAGCTGTGTAACTGGCTCTCAGAGCAGGCATATGGTCAGCTGCAAATGGTTCTTCCTGACATCTTTCCATTTTTCATGGTATTGATATTTAGTCCCAGAATGCCTGTTCTGCATTTTCAAAACAAAACAGAAGTGAGGAATCAATTGTGTGTTGTTGGGAAGAAATGTCATGACCTTGATTATAACTGTCACTTTTGAAAAGGAAATTATAGATGTGAAATTTGTCAGGATCAGATCCAACACATAGTGAGTACATCTAATTTAGAAGGGCATTCTCTGTTCCGTGGGTAAGTTCAGAGAGCCCTCAAGCCTAAATTAAGAGGGAATTTTTCATTCTGTTTGCCATGGTACTATACTAGGAGAGGCTCCTTTGTTGGATGAAGGAAAGATGCACTCATAAAGGAACTAAATTAATCTGGCTGAAGAAGAGCAAAGACAATTATGGAATTTGCAAAAGCTTCTCTTAATTTTGAAAAACAAACTCTGCTCCCATTTACAAGCATCTCGAAACTTATCAGTGTGATGATCTTTTGCTTTAGAATGGAATGCAACATAAATGAATGAATACTACTTATCCATTGGATATTCATTTGGAAATTACCCCAATAACCTCAAAATAAGGGCTCTTTAATCTAGTGTCAGAGCATAGACATCAAGGGCAATATTATGGGCCTCTACATATTTCTGTCATCATTTTCACTTTTTTAGTCTTCTTGAGACAATAAACTACAAAATGCTAGGAACATACAATGCCTGCCTGTGGAAAAACCGCCAGTCTCTGGAAAACAAAGCCAGAAAAAAAAAAAACTAAAAGAATTGCCTAAGCATACAAAGCCACTTTACATAATGTTCAGATTAGTATCACCTTGGTTTTATTCAGACTCATGGCTAGTGCTTATTTTCATGGCTCAGAAGAATTATTTGGCAGAATAAAATTGCATCTTTTCTCCCACCTATTTTCTGCAGAGATTTCACACATTGACTGGATTTAATATCATGCCATACTGGGAAGCAGGATGTTTGAAACTCCTCCATGATATTTGAAACACCTCCAGAAATAAAGACCCAGGGGCCAGTGATTTTCTGAGCTGAAATTTAGTTTTTGTGCTTTCAGAGTCAGTTTTAGGGAATCACAGAAGTACAGTTTTATATGCTGAATCACCTTATGTGAATCACCTTGAGGTGACATTTTGACATCCACTAGCTCCTGCGATTAGCTGTGCAACTCTGGCAGGGGTTTTTAATCCTAAGTGATTTGTCCTTCTCATATCTCGTCCCATAAATTTCTTTTCTATACAACATTTTGTTCTTCCTGGTTATTATATTAAAAGAAAAGACCAGCTATGACACTCTGAAAGAAATAGTTTATCTGTGGCAATTCACTACCTGTTAGAACAGTTTAAACCACACCCAAAGACAGAGATTTCTCTTCCTGTCCAGGTCCATGGTCCTCGATAGAAACCTTGCAGAGCCAAATCAGAGATCATGAACCTTCTTATTCCTATTCATGAGGAAAACAACTGTAACCCAGTTGAGTTCTTTAAAATTGGTGTTATGAAAGCACAGGAGGAAAATACACATTATAAAAGCATGGATTGGTCTAGCAATAGCTGTCAGCAAAGACCTTAATGAGTGTAGGGAGTACTATGGATGGTACAGAAAATGCTATCAATCAAATGTGAACATGTGGAGTACAGAGAGAAAAAATGAAAAGGTGGGAGAGAAAGGGAGCAAGATTAAAACCCTATTATAATATAAGTAAACTGAGTTTGGAAAATAAAAAGTTTTACCAGTGTGTGTGTGTGTGTGTGTGTGCGCGTGTGTGTGTATCTATCTATGGGAGTGTCAAGACTCTGAAGGGTCTGAGAATGTCCTAACACAGCTGATAAGTCAGCCCGCCACTGTCAGGCATCCTAGGAGGTTGCTACTCTGGCTCTAGCAGCAGCACCTCCCAGTTTCTCAGAGGTGACAGGCAGATGTGGCACATATAAGTGAGTCTGTATCACAGCCAAGGTCTTGAACTAGAAACCCAAATTTTTCATGAAGAAAAACTTTCCCAACCTTTTTCCCTGAGAGACATATCATTCTTGTTACACTGGACAGCAAACAAACTGCCCTCTGCTCCAGAGAGAGGTAGTATCTACAAGGAGATAAAAGGTGAACTCTGTTTCCACATAAGGCAACGTTTTCTTAGCTTTACATCTGCCACTGCCGTCTTCTCCACAGTTACCTTCGCCTCTTTCATAGTTCTTGCTAGGTTTTACTTGTGGGTATATTCCTGACAAAAAATTTGTAAGATAAAAGCGTAAATCTTGGAAAATTTTAATATTTTCTCTTTTAATAGACATTTTAGTTAAATGCTTGGTCATGTCACCTCTTCTATAAACAGTATGGTAATATATGGTAGACTTCTCATTTCAAAGAAATTAAGTCTCACATATATTACAACAGAATGTTCACTGATACGTCACTTGGGTTATTATAAAAACTACATTTTCTCCTTGATAATATGTTAGTTTTATGATCGTGATAAACAAATGTTATTGATTTTTAGAGTACTCATTGGCATATCTGTGCTTGTTGCATCGGAAAAACAAATGATATTCTTCCGTAAAATGGTACATTTGAATAATGGTACAATCAGATCAATTCTACCTGTAGTAAAATTGAATCACTGAATTGTGGTGATACCGTTTTATTTATTTTTTAAAATTTTTTCTTAGATTTTGCTATGTACATATGTACTCATGAGAGAGAGAGAGAGAGAAAGAGAGAGAGAGAAATCACTTCCTGGGGAGTTGGTCAAACTGCAATTCCTTCTCTTCCATTCTTTTCTCAGGATTTTAGGCATGCATGGCATGTGCCCAGCATGTTTTTTAAGGTACTTGGTGTGGGACTCTAACTGCAATCACCCACTGGGATCCAGCCACTTTAACCTCTGCTCTATCTGCTGGCCCTAGTAGTGATATCTTGAGGTACCCCATTTTAACCACAGAGAAAAAGGTAGATGAATCAACAAGTTTCTTACATCTTCATTTTGTAGCACACTCTACTAGCAACAAGAAGGTTATGAACTGGTTCAACAGTTACGACCAGTAGTGGCATCAATAAAAAGTGTACAGTAACTACTCTGGTGAATGCTCTCTGAAACCAGATACCAAGTAGGGATAAAGGTTAGTCACCTACCACACATAAATAAATGTACTATGCCAATTAGTCAGAAAAATATCACAAGACTTTTTTTTTTTCCTTATGAGCTTCAAATGGACCCTAGCATGATCATCATCCATAAAAACTACGTAGGGACCCAGTTGTGATAGCTAGCATGAGTTGGTAGTGCTAATAAGCAGGCTGGGACCACATGGGAAGCAGGTTTGATTTTCTTTTCTTTCTCTCTTTTTTTTCTTTTAATTTTTAAAATTATTTTATTTTAACTTTATCATTATTTTGCAATTTCACCAGAGACAGAGAGAAAGAGGAGAGAGGAAAAGTGAGAAAGGAAGTCATTGTCACCAGGTCTGAGACTTGAACCATGGTTGGCCATGTGGGAGTCTAGCTCCTTTTACCACCATCACCACCATGCCACCTGCTGGCCTTTCTTTTAAGGCTTTTACTATAGAGCATATGTGCTCAACTGGAGAGAGACAGAAAGAAGAAAACTGAGAAATCATTCCCAGGCGGATGGCTACACCTTTCTCCTTCATTCTCCTCTTAGGATTTTGAACACAAACACACACACACACACGCACAAACACACCTGGCATGATTTTCAAGCTGCTATGTCAGGTACTTGAACCATGGTCAGCTTTGTGCTAATCTAGTGCCTTAACCACCATGCTACCTGCTGGCCCCTCAGATTTGATCTTCATGCCACTCTAATAGCATGAGACAAAGTGAGACTGTCAAAACAAATAAATCTACTAAGGGAAGTTTCCTTGAAAATAAAAATAAGCATATATTTCTGAATTAATGGAAAAAATAATATTGATACCTTAGGGACATTAAGTCTGGAACTTGTTTTCATCATTAGCACTAATTCATTTTGCTTTGACATTTAGTGCTGAAAATTCTGGGGTTAATTATTAGATTATTCTTATTTACACCAAAAATGTTTCTTTGCTCCTAGGGCTTTAGAATTTAAAATATTCATTTCAGAGGAATAGATATTATGAATTAAAATGAACAAAATGGTGTTTTCAAACATTTTTTAATGTAATGCCTAAATATGAAATATATTATTTGTGCTGAGTAACTATATTAAAATTGAGAAAGAGAAGATGGGTCTAATTTATAACTACCAACTATTATAAAAAAATGCTAAAAGTCAAAAAGAAGCCCTTTCTTTAAGATTTCCCAGGTTTTTTTTTTTTTTTTTTTAGAGAGAGAAATTTTTGTTATAAATATTGTGCGCTTGCCAGAGAGGCAGAAAGCAAGAAATCAGCCCCCCCCACACACACATACTCTCCTATCAGAATATTAGGTATGCATGCACACAAGCCCAGTATAATTTTTAAGCCACTGGGTCAGGGACCCGAACTGTGATTGACTATGTGAGGGTCCAAAGATGTAACCATTAACTAACTGCTGGTCCCACCAGTGCTTTTAAATATCAAAAAGTACAAGTAAGTCAACTAAATGGTGATTTGAGAGGTTTTTAAGTATATAATTCTTGTTTATCATTATTCTCTTATTCTTACATAAAAGTAAACATTAGTAATCTTCTCTCATTCACAACCAATACAGTCAAGTTGTTGTATGTACACAGGTGTCAAGAAAAGTGTAGCTCATGTGCTTTCTCTTTCTATGCTAAAATGAATTTGACTATCATTGGCATTTTGAAAAAAAATGTTATTTCTAAAGAGTATGTGTGTTCACTGGGGGAAGAGGGAGTGAGAGAGGGATAAAGAACCTCCCAATAGGGTGTGATCCCCTTAAACTCCCATCTCTATTTCTCTACCTCAGCTGGATTTGGGGCATTGATGCACACATGCACAGGTACTGGGATTCAAACTTTGATCACCTTTGTGAGATCCCACTTACTTTACCACTACACGATGGAATGGTCCTTGAAAAGATTTCTGAAAATGTGTCCTGTTAAGGCTCCATAAGGGCAGTGGATATGGTCATTTTTTTTCAGTTCTGTTTTCTCAGTGGTTGGCCTGTAATGGCAAATATTTTGTCAACTGAACTGGTGTAGGGACTGTTCTGTGTCAGTGCAATTCTACTTAGAGCAGGCATATTTTAAATTATACCATTTTCAAAGCAGCTTTAAAAAAAAAAAAAGTATGTTGGGAACCAGCAGTTAGCGTAATGGCTATGTCGCTGGACTCCCACGTAGTCGACCGCGGTTCGCGTCTCGGACCCGGTGGCTTACAACTCACGCCGGGCGCGTGTGCGTGCGTGCCCAAGATCCCGAGAGGAGAATGGAGGAGAAGGGATTGTGGCGTGGCCATCCCCCCTGGGGGGTGATTTCCTGCTTTCTATCTCTCTGTCTCTCTCTGTCTGGCGAGCGCACGCGCCCTATAGCAAAAACCTCTCCAAAAAAAAAAAAAAAAAAAAAGTATGTACCTTTCCATCTTGAACCTAGTAATACAAATACTCCAGACAGGTTCACTTTTTTTCTGTTAAGTGTTTCTCTAAATGCATACACTATAATATATATGAATAGGCTTACGCTATATAGTATATTTCAATGCAAACACTGTGGAGAGATTACTATTTTGTTAATAAGTTGTTTCTTTGGGGGAGTTCAGATTGAATCATTCCCATTTTTTTTAAAATGCTGGTGTCATCATTATTTTCCTCTAATAAATTACTTATTTCCACTAGAATTTGATAAATTAATTAAAACTTAATTTGAAATAATAATTTAACTAATATAGAGACTGAAAGGCAATATTTAGTTAATTTTAGCAATGGTTTATTGTAATTGTTATAAATTAGACTCTTTTTGGTCAGCACGCCTCTCATCACGGGTGCAGCCTAACTCCCTGCTTTGCCTTTGGAAACTGAGATTCTTCAGTGCACATGCTGCACTATGCACAGTGCCCAACTTGAGCCTCCTCCCTAAGTCATATCTTATTAGCTCATCCCCAGCTCATCAGGAGCTGGAAGGCTGGTAGAGGAGGAGCCAACCATCTAGAACTACTTATACAAACTTTATCTACTCTGATTGGGAAGACACAGTCCTCTAACAAGAATATACCTGGGACCTAGGACTGATCTTTCCTCCTCAGACACTACAGAATATACTCCAATAAATAGAAAGACATGAAAAAAGTGAATATTTCATCAGATGAGCAAAAATCATCACAGAGACAGAAGAAACATGAGAAAATAAGGAATTAATTCTGTCCCAAGGGAATACAATAACCCCTCACCAACAATGAACAACACAAAAGAAT
Source organism: Tupaia tana (assembly GCA_026018925.1). Taxonomy (NCBI): domain Eukaryota; kingdom Metazoa; phylum Chordata; class Mammalia; order Scandentia; family Tupaiidae; genus Tupaia; species Tupaia tana. The sequence continues at coordinate 18,606,430 of JAKSZU010000008.1, forward strand.
TTAAAGAAAAGAATTCCAAATATTCATTGTGATGAAACACAATGATATACAAGAGAAAACAATCAATTCCAGGAAACGAGAAAATCATCCCAGAATATGAAAGAGTAATTTCATAAAGAGGTAGAAATCCTAAAAATAATCAAACAGAACTGCTAGAAATGAAAAATACAATATAGGAAATTCTAATCACCCTCTAAATCATTAATCGCAAATTCTACCACACAGAATAAAAAATTTCTAGCCTTGAATACAACATCTCCAGCATAGACCAAACCACTAAAAAGAATTTTAAAATTAAAAAAAAAAATGATACAGGAAATTTTAGACACTATTAAATGACCAAATATCTGTATAATGGGTATTCTAGAAGATGAGGACATTGGTAAAGGCATAGAAAAACTTCCATGAAATACAATACTGTCTTAAAATTTTTCAAAGCTAGAGAAATGAAGAAATTCAGATCCAGGAAATAAAAATAATTCCAAATAACTCAACACAAAAATATCTTCACCATACCACATCATAGACAGATTGGTAAAAGTCAAAGAAAATAATCTAAAAATGGCAAGAGGCAAGAGACATGTCAAGTTATTTACAAAGCATATTCTATAAGGCTGACATCAATCAGATCTCTCAACTGGATGAATGCAGGAAAGGAAAGAATGTGAAAACATATTCAACACATAAAAGAAAAACAATTTCGACCAAGAGTACTATACTTGGCAATATTATTTTTCAAATGGAAAGAATAAATAGAATCATTCTAAGATAAACAAAAACTGATAGAATTCACCAATACTAGACCAGCCTTGAAGAAGTACTGAAGGGAGTACTATATATATAGGGAAAACTAAAGAAACACACAGAAATAAGAGAACAGCAACAAAAGAAAAAAAAAGAGAAAGAAAGAAAAAGAAAATGGCTAACAAAATGACAGAGATAAGTTTGCAAATATCAATAATAACGTTAAGTGTTAATGGATTAAATTATCCAATTAAAAGACAAACACTGGCTGAATGGATATAAAAAAATAGTAACCCTCTATATGCTGCTTACAAGAAAGACACCTCACTGATAAAGACATTCATAGACTAAAAGTGAGGGGCTGGAAAAAGATATTCCATACAAATGGCAACCAAAAAAAAGCTGAAGACATGATACTAATATTAGATAAAATAGCCTTCAAGACAAAAGCTGTAAGAGGAGGGACCAGCAAGTGGCATGGCTGTTAAGGGCATTGGACTCCCATATGGCTTACCGTGGTTTGAATACCGGACCTGGTGGCTTGCTTTCTCACTTTTCCTCTCTCTCTGCCTCTGTCTGGTCAAATTAAACTAAATAAATAAATAAAGTTAATAAAATAATTCTTTAAAATAAAACTGTAAGAGGAGACAAAGAAGGACAGTATATATCAGTAGAATTAAAAGGGCAAATTCACCAAAATATTACATTTATAAACATCTATGCACCCGACACTGGAGCACCCAAACACATGAAAGAGAGACTGCTAGAAATAAAGGGAATGATAGACTGCAGCACAATAATCACTGGGGAGCTCAACACCCCCTGTCTCTTCTGAACAGATCATCTAGACAAAAAATAAACAAAGAGAAAGTAAGTTCTAAATGATAGCATAAATCTAATGGACTTGACTGACATCTCTAGAACATTTCACACAACAACAAAAATATGCATTTTTCTCCCTCCCCCCAACATGGAACATGAGGGTTAAGAGAAACCACATGATAGGGCACAAAACAAGACTTTACAAATTTAAATGTATAGAAACTATATCTAGAACCTTTTCTGACCATAATGGGATCAAACTTGAAAATGACTACAGAAAAAGTCTCAGAAATATCCAAACACATGGAAACTAAACTATCTTCTGAATGCTTTCACAACTACTTAAAAAAATTAAGACTTAAATAAAAAGATTTATTGAAACTAATGATAATGAACACATGAGTTTTCATAATGTATGGGACATAGAAAAATCAGTCGTAAGAGGAGAGTTCACAGCAATTAGTGCCCAGAAGAAAAACACAGGATGGTGGCAAATAAACAGCTTAATGACACTTCTTAGGGAATTGGATAAACAATAACAAAAACCCAAAAAATTACCAGAGGAAAGAAATAATAAAGATTAGAGCAGAAATAAATGAAATAGAGAATAAATGAACTATATATAAAATAAATAAAACTAAAAGCTGATTCTTTGAGAAGATAAGCAAAATTGGCACATTGTTAACTAGATTAATAAAGAACAGAAAAAAAAGGACCAGATAAATAAAATTGCAGTGAAACAGGCAGTATTATCACAGACATAACAGAAATACAAAAGATCGTGAGAGAATACTATGAGTGACTATGCATCAATGAACAAGAAAACTTAGGTGAGACAGACATATTTCTAGACACATATAATTTACCAATATTAAAACTAGAATAAATAGAAAGCCTGAATGAACCAATAACAAGTAATGGTATTGAATGAGTAATAATCTCCTATCAAAGAGAAGCCCAGGTCCCAATGGTTTTATTTCTGAATTCTACAAAACTTTTTTTTTTTTTAAGAATTATTTTTTATTTAACTTTATTTATTATTGTATCATTATTATTTTTCAGTTTGATCAGAGAGAGACAGAGAGAGAGAGATAGAGGAAGTGAGAAAGCAAGTCACCAGGTCTGAGACTTGAACCGTGGTCAGCCATGTGGGAGTCCAGCCCCTTTAACCACCACGCCACTTGCCGGCCCCAAAACTTTTAAAGAAGAACTAAGCTAACTCTCATTAGACTATTTCTGAAGATCCATGAGAAAGGAATTCTCCCAAATCCATTCTATGTGGCCTCCATCACCCTAATCCTCAAAACAGACAAGCTCATAACAACAAAACAACAAAACCCAAAAAAACTACAGACTAATGTCTCTGATCAAGATAGATGCAAAAAATTTCAATAAGATACTAGTACATCATCCAATAGCACATTAAAAAGATTATACACCATGATCAGACAGGTTTCATTCCAGGGACGCAAAGGTAGTTTAACACATGCAAAACAAGATCCTGAAAATCACAATCTCAGAAGAGTAAAATCTCAAATGCTGAAATTTTCAAAGTATAATTCCTAAAAGCTTCAATTGCTATTGTAAAACTAAGGGCTATGTAGGGGGTATTTGTCAACTACATCCAAAATGTAACCAAAGCTTGTGAAAGTTGGTCAACTTTTTTTTTCTTTTTTTGGAGAGGTTTTCGCTATAGGGCATGTGTGCTCGCCAGAAAGACAGAGAGAGACAGAAAGCGAGAAATTACCCCCCGGGGGGATGGCCATGCCACAATCCCTTCTCCTCCATTCTCCTCTCTGAATCTTGGGCTCGCACGCACACAAGCCCAGCGTGAGTTTAAGCCACCGGGTCCGGGACTCGAACCATGGTCTACTACGTGGGAGTCCAGTGACATAGCCATCACACTAACTGCTGGTCCCAGAAAGTTGGTCAACTTTTAAGAACTACTTCCAGTCAGTTGCCCATAATCTATCCCTGCAATACATAGTTGTCATACTAGAGATCTTCAAATGTTCATGGGTAATGTATGTTATGAAAAAAGCATGAATGGATTCCACTTTCCCATGAACTTTTTGAAGTAACCTTTTAGGTAATAATTTGGTTTTAGTATTTTTTTTCTCGTTTTTGTTGCTTTTTTGCTCTCTTTTAGTTTTTCTCCCCCAACTAGTTAAAATTGTCAGCATGATTTGCTTTTTAATTGCTCTCTATTTCATCTTCATGTAATTTCCAATACTAGATATATAAATTGCATAGAGGCTTTTAAAGACTTCTAATTTGTTTTTTGTATTGTTTTATAAAGTCGACTCCTCTTAAGTTCATTATCATAACATTGACCTTGTGTGTGTGTGTGTGTGTGTGTGTGTGTGTGTGTGTGTATTTTGGGCAGATGTGAAAATATGAAACTTTTTCAAAAAATTAGGTTACTTTGGTACCTCTCAGATGTGCAAGATAAATTTCTTGAGATATCATCAGCTCTTTGGATGACTACATTGCCACAATCCCTTCTCCTCCACATTCTCCTTCTAGGATCTGGGGCCATGAAAGCACATGTGCCCAGAATGAGTTTAAAACCACCGGGTTTGGGACTAGAACCACTGTTGGCCATGTGGGAGTCCAGTGATGTAACAGTTAAGCCATCTGCTGACCCCCATTATTGCTAATATTTATTGAAAAATATTAGCAGAGAAAGAAAAGTTCTCTCACTGTGATCATAATTATGTAAAAATGTCTGGCAAAAATATGACTGGAAGGAAGTATATCAAAATACACACTCTGGTTACCTACTGAAATACAAGTACTTTTCTCTTTTTTTCTACTATTTCTTTTTTTTTTTCTTTTTCTTTTTCTTTTTTTTTTTTTTTGGAGAGGTTTTTGCTATAGGGCACGTGCACTCGCCAGAAAGTCAGAGAGAGAGAGACAGAAAGCGAGAAATCACCCCCCCAGGGGGATTGGCCATGCCACAATCCCTTCTCCTCCATTCTCCTCTCAGGATCTTGGGCACGCATGCACACGTGCCCGGCGTGAGTGTAAGCCACCAGGTCTGGGACTTGAACCACAGTCGACTACATGGGAGTCCAGCGACATAGCCATTATGCCAACTGCTGGTCCCTCTACTATTTCTTATTCTCACTCTTTTTACAATTAGCAGTAATGTTTTATAAATATGTAAAAATATTTATTAAGAGAAAATCAGATTTAATTCTTTACTTTTTAAAAAAATTGCTGTAAGATGTATACACTCACTAGAGAGAGCCAGAGAGAGTGAGAAAGGAAAAGTAAGAAAGCCTTCCCCAGGAGATGTCCATGCCTCAATTCCTTCTCTGTTCTCCTCTCAGGATGTTAGGCATGCACACATGCCCAGAGTGTTTTTCAAGCTGCCTGGTCAGAACCTGAACTGCACGGTCAGTCCTGAGGTATTCAGCTTCCTTAACCACCATGCCACTGGTCGGCCCAGATTTAATACTGTTTTAATTCTTTAATTGTCTTGTTTCCCCCTGCTCTATATTTCTTCTAAACTTAACAATTTTTCCCTCTGTTTTGATCCTTTTGCTTTTGTGAGCTATGATTTTTTCTTTGTCTTTTTCTCTTTTTATTATTTGTTTTCATTTGCTTCTCAGAATTTTTTCCGGGTCCTAACTCCTATCTTTGTTCTTTTGTCTTTGCTGTTTCCTGAGTACCACTGGCTTTGTTTTCATCTCTGCACTGGATGACGGCTCAGCTAGTTCACACCCACAGTTCACTGCTATTTCTTTCTTCTGATATTTAGCCTTCCCTATTTCTAAAGATAGAATGTTAAAGTAATAGTAAGCAAGTAACTCGTTAATGACGTGATTTATCATCTTCTAATTTGCTCTCACAAAAATCTCTTGCAACAATAAAAATTCTGTTGACTTCGCAGCCCATGTGGAACTTCCTCCTTATCATATACCTGAGAGGATACTGGCCTGCTTGTTTCATATTTATAACACTTTGAAATTAATATACATTCTCTTTCTCTTCCTCCTTTTCTTCTACTTTCTATTTCACTTTGTTTTTCTCACCTTTTTCTTGCATACTTCCATGAGATCTATTGTCCCACCTTTCTGTTTCCCACAAGTTTAAAAACGATCATAAGTGGCTGAGCATGGGTCAAGAGAATCCCTTGACAAGAAAGCAGATAATGTGGACAGACCTGGGCCTCATTGCCAACTGTATGACTTGGCGTAAGTGACCAACCCAGTTTCAGTCCTGATTCTTGCTTGTCTTCAAGTAGGGGCAATCGAGTTCTCATAAGCCTCTGAGCAGTAGGTCAAAGACAGCGAGCCAAAGTGCTGTGGAAGCATTACACTGCGCCAGCCTCTCGTCCTTTTCCACGTGATCCATGCCCGTTCCTTTCCCCACCTCAACCCAGTTTATTCTTTCTGCTACTCTTCAGTCCTGCTGCACTGAAGACGATGTGATTACCTGAAAGTGCCATGCTCTTTTTTGGCACTGGGCCTTTCTGGGATATTATCAACCCTCTTAATCTGGCAAAGGGTTCCTCATTCTTCGGATCACGAAGCCACTATTAGATCCAGAACCTTCCCTCCTCCTCTCTAAATCCAACTGGATCCACAGCTGGGTGGGGGACTTCTGTGCCTTCTCCTGACCTTTATATTTTTAGCATGACTCTTTTTTGGGGGGGCGGTGGAGAGGTTTTTTGCTATAGGGCGCATGCACTCGCCAGAAAGACAGAGTGAGACAGAGAGACAGAAAGATAGAAAGTGAGAAATCACCGTCCGGTGGTGGTGGGGGTCGGGGTTGGCCATGCCACAATCCCTTCTCCTCTTGGGATCTTGGGCATGCACGCACATGCAACTGGCATGAGTTTAAGCCACTGGGTCCAGGACTCGGACTGCAGTTGACTACATGGGAATCCAGAGACATAGCCATTATGCTAACTGCTGGTCCCCTCACATGACTCTTTACTTTTATTGTCATCCCATGAGCTGTAAGCTCTTCAAAAGCAGAACCTGTGTCTCTTTTCTCCACACCAGTGTCTAATCAAGTATCTGTCATGCTATAGACATTCAGTGAACAGTGAATGCATGAATAAACACAATGACACTTTTTTGCAGCAAGATTTTTTAATCTTACTTTTGAATAAATGCATTGCATTGAAATACTGAAAAGTAGATGAATTAATAAATCCTCCATAGTGTTAGGTGTGATGCATTCGCAACCACGTGGCTGACGCCACAGCGAGTGTAACGAGCATCACATGGGGAACAGGCCATTCTTGTCTTGAGACAGTATCCCATTGGCGCCTGGAGAGGAAACAGCATGAATTTCACGGATGTCATTGAGGTAGTGACACAAGAGGAGGAAAAAAAAATCAGCTAAATGTTACACAATTAATATGTAATATGTGAAAGTCCAAAAAGGAGTAATTTGACTAGAAAAAGGTAGACCCACAGAAAGGAAGCCAAAATAATTACTGTTCACTCGGAGCCAGTTCCTCGAATTGGATTCACGTTGGGCTGAGGCTATCTGAATTAGAGGCAGCTGTGTAATCCAACTGCTGCTCCGCGGACAGAATCAGACTGAGTGCTTGAGTGTCTGCACCCTAGGAAATTGATTTGACGACTATGTCAATTACTTCTGGCACCGAGCTTTCTGGGGGTTGCATTACAACTGCTCTTTTGGTCAGCTGTGACTGCTTCTCCATCCACGCCTATTGTTTTAGATTTATTTACTGCACCGACAATCATAAATTATGGACTTTTATCTATACCATCTGGAAACTCTGGTGTCATTTCTTGGGTCACTTTTGATTACTTGCCTTTATTTTCAGCTACTGCCAAGGCTGATGTATCTTGAATTATGAAAGACTTTCGCCACAAGCTGACCTATTTGGGAGCAACCTTTCAGCATCTACATATGTTTACTTTATCCAACATATAGCTGGATAAAATAAAGTGTTTTCTCTGACCCTCCAGGGAATCATTCCTTTGCCTGTGGTACTGATTTTTTTTTTTTTTTTTGGTACTGAATTTTTAAAGCTCACAATTTGGCAATTGGCTTGCTAACCTGCTGTATACTTCTATCATTCTCATAAGGTCATCATATTCAACACATTAATCATCCTCTTTTTCTTGGTGCTGGAAATATAATTTTCCCTATATTCTCACCCATGCTCAATCCTTAGCCAGAATATTCCATGGCGAGCCTAAAATTAGGATGAAAGTGTTTTTCCTCCTTCAAATAGTCCTTCAACAATGAGGTCAACACTTCCCTTTTCTCTCTATTCTGGTGTTCACTATTTTAACAACTGTGGTTAATTATTGCAGTACTTTCCTGAAAACCTCTTCAGAAAACATCCTAGCAGTGTCCTGATTTTTTGTTTTTGTTTTTGTTTTTGTTTTTCCCCATGCAAATGATGCTCCGATGCCGCTGCCTACCTGTACGGACAGTGTCAGCATATTACTTTCATTTTATGCAGATGGGTCTCTGGCAGTCCAGATCAAATCTGAAACTGCTACCAAGCAGTTTTTATCCAGAGAAGCAATTTGAATATTGGAATTTTGTTGAATTTCCAGGCCACAGCTGCTTGCATCTGACATCTGCTTCAATTTTTGGAGCAGCCAATGACTTTGTTTTTTTTTTTTTCCTGGCAATCTCAAGGTTGAGTTTTGTAGGGGTTGTGTTCCTATCTCCCTCATCAAGTGTCCCTCTCTAAGCACTATAATAATGTACATCACACTGACTGCCATGGAATTCTGTCTCTTCTCCACTGTTTCTTTCATGTTGCGGCTGTTTTGTACCATCAAATGCTGACCCCAAAAATGCTTAGGAGAATCTCTATTCTCCTATAACTTTTCCCCACACAAAAAACAAACGAGCCAAAAAAAAAAAAAATCGTTAGCTAACTTTATAGGAGTCACTGTCAGGATTGAAGGGAGACAAAGTCTCTGATATGATCAAATGAAGACAGGCTATGATCAAGGCAACACAGTAGATTCGGAAAACTTCGAATCCAGCTCATTTCCTCACCATCACATTTCAAGATGCAGAGCGACACAATGTGTCAAACAGTAAATCTGAGGTTTGAGGTGTAGGATGTTTCAGCAGTTGTTTGTTTTTAAATGATTTTTAATGTATCTGGAAGATCCAAAGATGCACTGAATGTTAGTTGTTAACATATTATATTTTCAGTTCATCTAGCTAACAGACATTGCACCAAAGAAAATAATAACATACAAGAACACCTGTGATTTGCTATCTAAAAGAAATATAAAAAGCTACCATTTTCTCTTTGTTGCTAAAAAAGTGAATATTAGTCTAGTTGTGCTTTTACTTTTAAAGAAAAATGTAATAAAGGGTGCTGTTGGCAAGGTGTGATATTACTTTAGACATGTGGCTGCTATATTCTCATCTTCCTTTTCCTTCCTGCCTATTACACAGTCTATTTACACGGAAGAGTGATGAAAACTTTAACTGACTGGTGTTGTGTTTGGTCAGAAAGCTCCAGAAAGAGAGGATTTCCTGATCTCTTCCTACATGCATTTGCAGCTCTTTTCACTGGGCTTTTTGGAGCAAGATAATAGGACATCTGCATCTAAGAATTTTCTACATAACAGGTCTTTAAAACACATCAAGGTGACAAGGAGAAAGCAATTTTTACCAGCCAATCTAACGCTGGTACTGAGGAGTGTCCAGTCATGAAACTGTCTTCTAGACTTTTACAACCAGAAAAAAGTAGGGAAAGTCAAGCAGATAAAATAGTGGGGCAGAGTTCTGAATATTAACATGTGTTAATAGTGTTCAAGTCAGAGACTGTGCCATACTTTCTACAATTTCTGAACACTGATGGTTGCTGGTGGACAGAAACCAACGCTAAGCAAAGGAAAATTTATTTTCTGAGATTGAGAAGACTCTAAAAGCAAAACGTTTTTCAGTAGTTTGCCTCGTTTGGTTTCAAGCTCACCAAAAATAAAGGACTGACAACATGACAAAATAAAACAAACGGAAGTGTGATTATTGGTGATGCTCAAAGGAGCAACAGTGAATGAAAAAGTGAATTCAGTGAGTCAGAGAGACATCAAAGAAACACGTTATAATGCTGTTTAACCTTTTATTAAGATTGCTATTGTATGGCAATGCATAAAACAGTGGATATTGGGCTCATTACATCAATACTATCTTGGCACTTTCTGAGGTCACACCAGTCATCTTTTATTCATGCTGTCACTGGGAATGGAAGTTATGCTAATAGAGCCGGGTCAGGCACACCAAGGGATAAGGAGAGGTTGCATATAAATCCCAGGGAGCGGGCTCATCAACAGTCACTAGCACAGCAATGAGGCTGCACCAAACGGGCAGAAGGGCCCACTCCTAAATCTTTGTCCTCTGTCCCTCAGATGACCACATGGCAGTCAGATCCCATGTGACCTATTCATTCACCCTCCCATTCATTCATTCATTCATGTCCATTAACAAAACACAAATGCCAAAGGGGAAATAAGAATTCGCGTGTCAAGTTGTCTCTACCATTTATAGTTTTACAAGCTGTATTTGTACCAGATTTGTGTTCAAACATCTATGAAAAACATAAACCCCTTCATATAGTGCTTTGAAACATTGAACTGGTTAGTCGTCTTAAAATTTAACGTTACGTTGTTCTTGCTCCAGTTCCTCCTCCTTTCATTTCAGCAATTTCTAGCATCTCAGCTAAATAAAGCTTGAATTACTCTGTCTATAGCCCATTCTTCATTATCTTGTGCTGTGATAAATGACTGAGATATCATTCAAAAGGAGACATTTCAATGGGTTTCATAAGGGTATTGTTATTTTCTTTCAGGGTGCCATGCTATGCTTAAAAAAATAATGTCTAGGATAAAAAAGTATTTTGAAAAAACTTATTTCCAACAAATCATAAATAAATCTTTAAATAATATAAAGAAACAAATCAACTCTCCTCCAACATAAGATTGTCATCAAGAACTAATTTTTCAAATATATACAATATATAATTTTATATGTCTCAATAAACACAAACCATATTACAACATCATGAATGATTGTTACATGTGACAAAATTTAATTTGTGGAACTAAAACATGTGTCCTTTCCATTGAAAAATTATTACACTTTAAAACAATAGTCAAATCTCTGTTTTTAATGTTCAAACTAAAGATTTAATAATTTAATTTTTAAAGATGCTTTAAACAGAATAATTGGTCCTTAAAATATTCTGCAAATCATTATGTATAAACATTGTGTGACATGAATTCATACTAGAGTTGATGATAAACCTCAGTGTATACACATTGCTCTTATTACTTATAATGAATCTAAATAAAATGTCAATAGGTATGGAATGGAATGGAAGTAAATACTGATAATAACAAAACCAAGCTTGTCAACAACAGTGTTAAAACCAATGTGCTTAATTAAAAAAGTGAAGTCAATTAAAATCAAAATAACAGTGCAGCATGTACAAATGCTGGAATAATCATTAGGCCTTGCTGAATAATGGAAGAGTATAGAATTTTTTTAATGGAACAGCAGGGGTGATACATTACACAAAGCAACAATCTACAACAATATGACAATCGAATTACTTCAGCCACATTAGGCAGGTGCAGAGGAATAATTAACATGAATTTTTCCAATGAAAAGGAAAAAATAAAACTTTCCTTCTAATGACACTAAAGTTTACATCCTTACCCCACACTGCACTGCAAATGTAAACCTAGGACAGCACTGAGAGGATTTTTGAAAGCTGGTGTTTCATAAACAAGGGAGATTCCCGCTTATTCCCCCTATAAATCGAGCAATGTAGGAAAGGACATAGAGAGAGCCCTAATGATATAATGGCAATCTTTTAAATGTGCTTCGCCTACGTGAACTCCTTTTGATTTGGGGAACTTAAACACAAAATAAGGATTTGCAATAGTTTCCGACTGCCTAATCTAATTCAGATGTAAAAGGCATTCCATAAAGCCTTAGGCGGTATTTGTTATCTTATTTTCAACTCAAATTCAAAACAAATTGTGACCTCTAGTTTAGAGAGAAGAGACTGCTCACTAAAATGCCAGTAAAAATGAAAGCAACTTCACATTTCTTCATGAAGGGCAAGGGGTTTAAGATCTCTTTGCTACTTTTGCCGACGAAAATATCATCCTGTTTTAAAATAGTGTGATAAAAATCTTCGTCTTTCATTTACTTCCAATGGGAACCATTTCATTTATACTGAGATAAATGACTATGTAGTTTTAAAGCACTGAAACTTTTTCGTTTTTTCCTTTCCATCACGGAATTAAAACATGAAAACCCTTCATCCTCAGATGACCTTGTCAATTTAGATAGGTTTGAATGAACTGATCTATGTGGAGGCTTTCATAAAATGGGTGGCTTGTTTTCCAAAAGATAATTATTTGCCCTTAAAGGAGGTCTTTTATCTTTCGTCTTGAAGCATATCCTAGTGAGGATTCACCAAGCCCTGCTTGGCTTTGGAGGAAGTTCTACTCCTCTAATTTTGGAAAAAAGAAAGAAAGGGGTGAGGTGGGGAAGCATCAAACTATTCAGAACTCCATGGATAGAAAGGTTCCCCTGTAGGGTCATCTGTGGAGTCAATGAAAAGAAGAGGACATGTCCACTGGCCCGTCCATTGTAAAATGTTGCCATTTTACACATGCCACTATGTCCATGGCTGACTGATGACATGTCGGCCAATACGCAATGAGAATCACTGCTCTGTGTAACCCCCACTTGCAATTCCCAAACAACATTCCTGTATGTTCTCCAGAGGTCACTAGGAGAGGTGGAATCTTTGACATTGGAAAGAAAAAACTTTTCTGATTTTAGTCTGACTTTACAGTAGAAGATTCAAAGAATCTCACAGGAAATTCTGTATTTTCTCCACAGGCCACTAGGAGAGGTAGAATCATTGAAATTGAAAAGAGAAAACTTTTCTGATTTTAGTCTGACTCTTCAGTAGGAGACTCAAAGAATCTCATAGGAAATCATCAATTCCCAGTTACTATCAGTTCTCAATTATCCAAAATCTGAGACTTGAATTGGTACGATATCAAGGGATTTTTATCCATAAGAAAGTTTAGTCTTAATGTAAGAAATGCAATCAAACATTTTCTCATGCAGTTTGGAATTGAAAGTACAGAGCATGGAATGCCTAACTGGGCTTCTGGTCAAGATATTTCGTTATTTCCTAGCATACAACTGAACAAAATGTTAGAACAAAGGCTTTAAGGCACCTTGAAAGGGCAACCAACCTCTATTTATGAAAGAGCTATTGCTTCAAGGAAATAGAATACTGATAAGAAAAAGCATCTTTATTGATAACAGGATATCAAGAATGCAAAACATTTAAAATTCATACATATTTAAAGTGCAAAATGTTCACATCCAAAATTATTCTATTTTTTAGTTTATTCATGGAAGAATGTTTATAAGAAATCAAATAAGCTGAAATTTCAGAATAAATAAGTCTAAGTAGAAACTTTCTCCTGCTGTCTTGTGGTTTGACCTGGTAAGATGGGAAGAAACACACAAAATCCAATTGCATCAAGGCATCTAAAATTGAATATGTGAGAACGATGTGGGAAGACACATTAATAAGAGATGACCACACTGTGACATTGGCTGTGAAAATGTTGATGGACTGAAGGACGAGAATTCTAATCCGTGTGTGTGTGTGTGTGTGTGTTTAGAATGATTTATTTATTCAATTCCACTTGTCATATTATTATTATTATTATTATTATTATTATTATTATTATTATTTAATTTGACCAGACAGAGAAGGAAAGTGAGAAAACAAGCCACCAGGTCTGGGAATCAAACTGCAGTCAGTCATGTGGGAGTCCAGTGCCTTTACCACCACATCACCTGCCTGCCCCAATCCATTCATGTCTTAAATGTTATAATTTCTAGCTAATTCTTAATGGCCTACAAAAAGTTTACACTGGTTAGAGTGTCTTATGATATCCTGCAAGAATCAAATAGTTGTAAACAGAGGTGAGACCATGACCAAAAACCTCTTTACAGATTTAAAGAGTTAAATTTGAACCAGTAACTAATAGACACCTTTCTAGAAATTGAACTATTGCCCACGTCTTTGTGCAACCTCAAGTTTCTATTAAAAACCTCAATGCTTAGTGTAAACATTGAAATGAACTATTCATTGTCATAATACTTCATATTTTTTTGGGGGGAGGGAGAGGTTTTTACTATAAGGCACGTGCCCTATAGTAAAAGAGAGACATAGAGAGACAGAGAGACAGAAAGCGAGAAATCACCCCCCAGGGAGGATGGCTATGCTGCAATCCCTTCTCCTCCATTCTCCTCTTGGAATCTTGGGCATGCATGCACATGCCCCCGGTGTGAGTTTAAACCACTGGGTCTGGGACTCGAACCACAGTTGACTACATGGGAGTCCAGTGACATAGCCATTACTCCAACTGCTGGTCACAGTACTTCATATTTTTATTTGATTAACTCTATCTATTAAACATAAAATATCTCTGATTAATATTTTTTTTTACATATACTCTAAAATTTGGGGGAGGGGAGATTTTCGCCATAGGGTGCATGTGCCCACTAGAGAGACAAAGAAAGGCAGAGAGCTATTAAGTGAGAAATCACATTCCAGGGGAGATGACCACATCACAAACCCGTCTCTTGCATTTTCCTCTGTATTTTGAGCATGCACGCATATGTGCCTGGCATGAGTTTTAAGGTGCCAGGTCCAGGACTCAATCCGCAGTCAACTGTGGGAGTCCAGCAACATAACCATTATGCCATCTTCTGGTCTCTATACTCTAAAATTTTAACACATTTTACTATATAAGAGAACCTTAAACATTCATTAAAGAGGCCACCAGGTAGCATAGTGGTCAAGGTGTTTAACTCTCACATGACCGACTGATTCGAGTACCATACAAAGAGGTTTGAAACTCATGCTGAATGCATGTGCTTGCATACCCAAAGTCCAGAGAGGTGAGCAGGGGAGAAGGGATTGTGATGTGACCATCCCAGGGCCTTTTCTCACTTTCTTTCTCTCCCTCCCTCTCTCTCTCTCTCTCTCTCTCTCTCTCTCTCTGTTTCTTGTGCACGTGAGTGTACATAACTATAGCAAAAATCTCTCTTAAAAATTAAAATTTAAATTAAACTACACTTTATTTTTGTGGAGAAATTTTTTTGAAATTCAGGCAGAGTTCATAATTCACATTTTCCATGAACTTTTTGGGAACATCTTTTATGTAAAAGAACTGTTTACTTGATAAAGAGGAAAGTTTCAAGGACAAAAGAATAAGAACATATTAGGGATTTTTATTAAAAAGAGGATCAACTCAAAAGAACACTCTGTTGAAACAGGCATGTTTTTGTTTCTTCCCTCAAGGGGAAAACCAATAAATGTGACAGTAGCAGATCCCCAGCTCTAATTTCAGCAGCGTCTCTGCTGGACAGTTCCATGCATGCTGGATTAGAAGGTAAATACCAGATACAGAGTGAAAAGAAGGGTCTGAGGAAGGATATTTAGAAGAAAAAAGGGAGGCAAAGCATTAATGGGACAAGGAAATGTGGTATTATCTGTTGAAGTTATTTTATAGTTTTATCAACTGGACTAGGGAGAAATGTTCACCTGTTGAAATATCCATTTTGTAAGCCAAATAATGTGATTGAATGAATAAAAGAAAATGAAAAAAAAAATAATAAAAACGTTAGTAGTATTCCATGTCAAGCAGCCAGTGCATTTTTTATTTTTGCCTCGGAATCTTCTCCAGACTAAAGTAAGCAATCCTCATTAACAGATCTATGAAGAATGGAATAACATTACCCCCATTTTACAGGTAAGAAATGAAAGTGAAAATCACTTACTAAAGTTATAGAACAGGTAAATGAAAAAGCTGGGATTTCTAACCAGCTCTAGAGGCTGTGTAAAAAGATTAAATACCTTTCATTTTATTATGTTAATGAATTTGTCAGAGGGTGCATATGCTCACCAGAAAAAAAGCAGAGAGAGAAAGAGTGAGAGGAGAAAGCACTCGAAATGGAGCACAGTCATACCACAACCACCTCTCCTCCATTTATGCATCCTGTCAGGCTTTAGGGCACACACTCACAGGCTCCTAGTGAACATGTGCCCCAAAGGCTGGCATGTGAATGAATGTCCACGGAGGCTGGCATTGAAATTGTGTGGTCTGCCACATGAGACCCAGATTCCTTAACTACGTGACTGTGGTGCTGGCCTAGAGATTGTTTATTTCTAAATCAGTATATATAATACTTTTTACATAAAGAAAGTCTTACTTTTCCAATGACTCCTTGTTTAAACAAAGTGCTTTCAGATTTTGGCAACTGCTATAATGAAGTCTCAATAATTTCTGTCCCATAAGTGCTCCACTACGTCTTGGTGAGTTTTATGATCTATGCAGTTCTCTTTGATGTGGGGTTAGTGTTGAAAACTACCCATATACAGTGTTTTCATTGGAAGATCTTAAGGTTTACAATCACACATTTCTACTCTGAAGCAGAAGTTCTTTGATTAATTGGCAATGATATTTAAAGGTGGATTCATAAACTGTCCTTCATGGGAACTGCCTCAATACATAATGAATTAGGGCTTTAAGCATTCAGAAATACATATATGCATGTCCGGAGGAATGATCAGGTGATTGTGCCAAGGGATTAATTGAGGGGGAACCTGGAAAAGAACTTGTCCTAATAGAATATATAATGGGAAGCATGCACCTTTTGCTCATTAAAATTGACAATGCCCCCATTGTCAGAATGGACATTATCTTTGCTATTCAGATTTGTCTTCTGAACTAGGATGTAAGAATTTTGTATTCGAGTCCTAGGGAAAGAGGTTCAGCCACTACACATAATTAAAGGGATGTCACACACATACACACACATCAGACATTGGTATTGAGAGAAAAATTACTTTGGAACCAATGTTCTGGGGGTGCAGCTAAGGGCTGAAGAAGGGGATATGCTTTTCCTTAAAAGGGCATAATGAGGAAGAGAACACTGAGTTCCCTGGAACCTACTGTATGGCTGACAGATCAGGATTCTCAGCAGGGACGGTGCAGCTTCATGGGTAACTGCTGCAGCCCTCTCTGCATGTACTTGGAAGGCAGTAGCTCTGTGCCTTTAGTGGTCTCCAAAGTATTCTCACCTATGGGAATCAGTTCTACTAACTTGGACAGACCTGCAGATCCAGTCTCTGTTGATGGGCAATAGTAGTTAAAGTCATGTTGTAGAGCTTTTTAAGAGATCCGCAAACACGTATGCCTAGATAAGGTCCATTAGTACAGGGCTGGGTTAGAAAGGGAGGGAAGTCACAAAGGCTGTTTAAGATCTAGACTCAAATATCAAGCCATGGTCAAGAATCAGTTCTTGACAAAGCTGTTATAAGACTCCTAAAAATGTGAAAAATGCCAAGACTGTTTCTAAAGCAAAATTTATTCTTTTCAAAGTTTCATGCAGTTGAGATTATTTCCTTTTTTATTTTGTATTTAATTCATAAAATATTAATGATTACAGCTGGTAAGTTGTTTTGCTTTTTATTTTATTATCTTAGAGAGAGATATTTTTTGCTATAGGGCATATGCACTCTCTGGAGAGACAAAGTAAGAGATCATTCCCTGGGGAGATGGCCATTGCTGTAATCCCTTCTCCTCCATTCTCCTCTCTGGATTTTGAGCATGCATGTACACATGCCTGGTGTGAATTTGAAGCCACCAGGTCCAGCAATCAAATTGTGGTCGGCCAGTGGGAGTCCATTACCTTAACCACCATGCCTCCCATTGACCCCTGTTTTGCTTTAGAAACATTTTAAAATTGTAACCACTCTTTTCAAAAAGATATCAAATAGGATTTTAATATTTTAATGAATACTAGTTTTAATTATTTTAATAAACACTAAATTTTAATAAATTGACATCATTGATACTGCTTATACCATTAAATTTCTACTTTAAAATCTCTAAAATTTTCTTCACATGCATGTTATACTATTGGTTTTTAACATTTCAACATAGTTAATCAGAATTTTAACTGAAATATTACAGAGCAAAATATCTAGCAATTAGCTACTTCTAAAAATTTAATTTAGAGAAACCAGCCATTGGTGTATTGGCTATGTTGCTGGACTCCCATGTAGTCAACCATGGTTCGAGTCCCAGACCTGGTAGCTTAAACTCACATCGGGTGCATGTGCGTGTGTGTCCAAGATTCTGAGAGGATAATAGAGGTGAAGGGATTGTGGTGTGGTCATCCCCCTGAGGAGTGATTTCTCACTTTCTGTCTCTCTTTCTCGGTCTTTCTGGCAGTGCGCACACACTATAGCAAAAACCTCTTCAAAAATAATTTAATTTAGATATTTTTACTTAAAATTTAAAAATTAATATTCACAATGCCTCTAGTAGAAATTAAATGAATTAATTAATTTTTAGCATTGTCAAAATACACATTTATATCTTACTTAGTAAATGCATGTTTTTAAGAATAAAATACAAAAATAGCCACCAATAATAGAAATAAAATATGCTTTTCTATGATTATTTTTCTGAAGGTCAACTCATTTTCAATTAGAAATAAATTTCTGCATGCATAAAACGTTTTAGTTATTGAAACATATTAGTTATAAATATTTTATGGAATTTTAAAGACATTTTCCCCAAGAAAGATTGGAAATATATTAAATGTTGTAACTATTTTTCCCTCTACTGATATCAGTGCTTCTTATTAATCTGTTTAAAGTTCAATTCATTGACTTTTTTTAAAATTTGCCAGAGCATGAGCGCAGTCATCAGGGGAAAAGGAGAGAAAAAGAAAAAGAGAAAGTGCAAGAGAGAAAGCACCCTCCAGGGAGATAGCCACACTATAATCCCTTCTATCCTCTTCTCTCAGGATTCTGGACACAATCACATGCATGTCTATAGTATTTTTCAATTCATCAGGTCTAGGGTTCGAACAGTGTACTGAGCTATGTGGGATCCAACAACCTTAACCATCATGCACCATGCCTCTGGCTGGCCCTCATTTAGTTTTGTAAAAAAAAAAAAAAAAAAGACTATTAAATGAAGTTTATATTTTATTCCATAAATTAGAGAGATACAGATTGACCAAAACCATAGGAAAACAAACAAATAAAAAACAAGATACTAAGATTGCCAAGAGAGAAATGTCAAGTTACTTACAAAGGATATCCCATCAGGCTAACAGCGGACCTCTCATCAGAAACAATGTGAGCAAGGAAAGAATAGAAAAATATATTCAAAGTGTTAAGTGGAAAACAACTTCAATTAAGAATACTATACCCAGCAAGATTATCCCTCATATGTGAAGAGAAGACAAAAACATTCTCAGATAAACTCTAAAGGAAGAGCTATATCAGGAAAACTAAATATAGATACACAGAAAAAAAGTTCAAAACCTAAGAAAATGGCCAACTTAATGGTAGGGACAAGTTCAGAGTTGAATGTTATCTTCCAGAATTTAAATGGAAAGATTGGACTACAACAAAAGAAAGATTAAGTACATGAGACTGAACTAGTGAAATAGAATTTTATGACTTTTGAATAAAATATTACTGATCTTCTATGCTTTGTTTTCTAGGGTTAAGAATTTTTGTCTTATTGGGAACCAGCAGTTAGCATAATGGCTATGTCACTGGACTCCCATGTAGTCAACCGCAGTTCGCATCCCAGACCCGGTGGCTTAAAACTCACGCCGGGCGCGTGTGCGTACATGCCCAAGATCCGGAGAGGAGAATGGAGGAGAAGGGATTGCAGCGTGACCATCCCCCCTGGGGGGTGATTTCTCACTTTCTGTCTCTATGTCTCTCTCTGTCTGGCGAGCGCACACACCCTATAGCAAAAACATCTCCAAAAAAAAAAAAAAAAAAAAAAGAATTTTTGTCTTCTTTTGAGTTGTTGATGGGTTCATGTTCCTACTATTTGAGCAGAATCCAAACTTGTTTCCTGGCTTTAAGTCTTAAGCAAAATTCTCTTAACATTTTTAAAATTTTGATTTATTAAAGCTAAAACTGTCTTTCTTGAAATAAATATTATATATATATATATATGTGTATATGTATATACATATACACATATATACATAATACCTATTTAATGACCACCAGTAAGCTATATAGCCTCATATAGAGATATAGAACTTCTGACAGAGTCCTCACACTTCAATCCACTTTGAGCTTCAGTCACTTTGGTCATGGGCAAACTTGTGCCTGGTATACTCAGGGAAGTCTCTGGACAAAATCTATTTTTCAAGTCACCAGGTCTGGGCTTCCCACTTCTGGTAGGAGTCTGCCTTACAGAGTTACTGCACCATTGTCTGGCTCCTATTCAATTAATTGACATTTAAAGTGTAAGCTTTTTGGTATTACCTTTTTAGACTATTTATATATTTATGTTTCTGTTTATTTATATTTAAAGACAAGTTCTTGCCATGTGACAATTGTCTTGCCTCAGCCTCTTTGCTGGGACCATAGGTCTGAGCCACCATACGTAACCTCTAGATTGCACTGCGAATGCAAACTGGGTCTCCCCTATGATCACAGTCTACAGAGCAGGCTGCTAAGACGCTGTGCTCTGTGGTTGAGCCTATTATTTTTAACTGACAAATAAAAGTGGCATATATTTAAATTATATAACATGATATTCTAAAATACATATTTACTGTGGTATGGCTAAATCAATCTAATCAATAAACGTATTGCCTCGCATTTATTTTTGTATGTGGTAAAAACATTGAAAAATCTCTCAAGCTAGCTTTGGCCTAGTGGTTAAGACAGTTGGATATCACATGGTAGACTGGTTCAGGTCCTGGACACAGTGGCTTGAAAAACATGCCAGTTACATATGCCTGCATGCCCAAAATCCTGACAAGAGAATGACATAGGAGAAGGGATTATGGTGTAACCATTCCCCATCAGGGGATGCTTTCTCACTTTCACTCTCTCTCTCTCTCTGTGTATCTCTCTCTGGAGAGTTCACATAAACCTGGAAAACTTAAAAGATCAAAAATAGGGACCAGCAGTTAGCGTAATGGCTATGTCACTGAACTCCCATGTAGTTGACCACGGTTCGAGTCCCAGACCCAGTGGCTTAAACTCACTCCGGGAGTGTGTGCATGCATGCCCAAGATCCCAAGAGGAGTACGGAGGAGAAGGGATTGCGGCATGGCCATCCCCCCAGGAGGGTGGTTTCTCGCTTTCTGTCTCTTTGTCTCTCTCTGCCTGGTGAGCGTATGCACCCTATAGCAAAAACCTCTCCAAAAAAAAAGATCCCAAGAGGAGTACGGAGGAGAAGGGATTGCAGCGTGGCCATCCCCCCGGGGGGTTACTTCTCACTTTCTATCTCTCTGTATCTGTCTTTCTGGCGAGTGCATGTACCCTATAGCAAAAACCTCTAAAAAAATCAAAAATAATAATTCAAAATAAAATCTACTCTTTTAACAACTTTCAGGTGTACAAGACACTGTTATTCACTATATGTCCATGTTGTATAATAGATCGCTAAGACTTACTCCTCCTATTTAACTGAAATTTTGCATCCTGAGACAAATATCTCCCAAATTTGACCACTCTCACCAGGCCCTGGTAACCACCATTCTTCACTCTGCTCCCATAAGTTCAACCAGTGTACATCCCACCTATAAGTAATATCATGCGAAACTTGTCTGTCCATGTTTTATATGACCGTCTAAACTTCGCTTTCTTGAATGTAGCTTTCTTGAATGTATTTCCTTTTGTTTATAAATTGTCTTTCATTACACCTTTGTATTACATCAGAAAATTAAAAATGCTCATGATTGCTTTCATTGTTGTTTACTCGTTTACTATAGGAAGGTAGAATTGGATAGGTGGAAAGAAGAGATTTAAATGTGTTTATTGATTTCAGCTCCCTATTTACTTTCTCTGTAAACTGACACATTCTTCCAAGGCTGTTATGAATTTTTCTCTATTATAATAAAGCAATCTTAAAACAACGATATGATATACAGGAATGCAGACACTTAAAGTTCATTTTTAATCTTCTGGTTTTGGCTTTTCTTGCTACCTTCTCAAATGCAGAAAGAAAAGCAGTCTTTGTAGTGATGAAGTTGACCAATGCACCCTTGAGGAAAAAACTCGTTTTTTGGTTTTTTTTTTCAAGACTGAAAAAGGCAGATTTTGACACTTTAACTATAGGTGTAAAATTTATAATTAACCTCTAGAAATAAGCTTTAATCTCTGATCAGTGATCATGAAATACACTGTACAACACTGACTATGGCATGGCTGTATATATCAACACACTCATCCTTTTTTTAATTTGAATTTTAAATCAAAAGGGATTTGAGCAATATGCAAGGGCTAATTACTTAGGGCTGCAAATGTGTAAGAGTCAATAATGACAGAGAGCAGTTTTTACCTTTAGCTTAAATCTGCAAATAATTTCTTTTCACCAATCCAGGCATGCAAAATAAAAAAAAAAAAATGTGCTTTTTTTCCCAAATGTATTTGATTTGGAAATTATAAAGTTGAGGGGAACATATACACAGGCACATACACACACACAAATTAACCAAAGATTTCAGATACCATTGAAAGATAGTTTTCACTTAGGTAAGACTTATTTTAGTTCAGATTGATGTTTTTAATTCTTATCTTCATTAAAAAATAAAATCTAATATATATAAAGTTCTATATTTTATTTTTAAAAAACCTCCATTTAATACTGCCAACACCAAACTCCCAAGTTGAGTGGATTTCAGTTGTAAATCCAAAAATTGCAGAAATATATGTGTGTGTGTGTATACATACACATATGTATAGATTCCAAACAAAACAATAGTGCTCAAAACTTAATGTGTCATGATCAAATGGAAATTCAAGAGATGACTCCAAGTTTTGGATTTAGCCTATTTATAATTCTAGATGTTTGGAGTTTTTTTTCCTATAGGTCTCATGTGCTCACCAGATATACAGAGAGAGACAGAGAGACAGAAAGCAAGAACTCACACCCCAGGGGATGGTCATGCTGCTACTCCTTCTCCTTCATTCTACTCTTGGGATTTGGGGCACACACACACACAGCTGCCAGGTCCAGGACCCAAACCACGGTAGACTATGTGGGAGTCCAGCAACGTAATCATTATGCCATCTGCTGGTCCCTCTAGCTCACTTTTCTACAAGTTGTGCTATGTCTAATAAACTTATATGTGTTCTTTGAGCATTAATGTTTAGATAAAATAGATAAATATATATGAACAGATCATTCATTAAATTTAAAAAACACAAAATAATGATAACCGTCTTTAGTACTGAAAGCATAAAAGAATGCAAAATGAGAAATCACTTTTACTCATTAGGTCAGGTAAAATGAAAAAGAGATGATATGAATTTTTCACGAAGATACATGAAAACAATCCCATCATATGTTGCTGATAGGAATGTAAATAGCTACACTTTTATCAAAAATTTAGATAATGCTCATTAAAATGTACAATAAACATGTCCAAACCAGTAGAAAAATTTGAAAATTTTAACCAACACTCACAAATGAAGAAAAGAAAAAAAATTCTGGTACTATAAATTGCAAAATTTACTGTAGAGTACAAATGGGATTATATAGTAAAATTATATGCATGCATATAACTCCACTTTAATATATATATTAGAAAAACATGAACAAATTCAGAAGAAGTTGCATATAAGAAACTTTGTAGTGGTACTGTTTGTAACAGCAAGAAATTAGAACTAGCTTAAATGTTCCTTAACAAAATAAATTAGTAAATTGTAGAGTAAACTATTATGAAGTACTACACACCTCTGAAAATGAAAGAACTACAGATCTACAAATAAATTGTAAAAATATAACACTGACTGAAACATTGAGTTGTCAAAAACTACTTACTGTGGCATGTATGTGAGTTGTATAGAAAACTTTTAGAAGTATTGATTATGCTAATATTTTGCTTGTGGATACATATACATAGTATTAAAGTAGAAAAACACACCTGGAAATTAACAACATAATGTCCAGAGTTAAGAGTCAGCTCTGAAGAAAGAGGGAAAGATGGAATCAGATATCATCCATATTTTCAAAATGTCCTTATCTTTTTTCCTTTTTTTCTAGAGGAAGTGTATACTTGCCAGAGTCAGAAAAAGAGAACATGAGGAAGCACCTCCCATGAAGGATGGTCATGTGGCAATCCCTTCTCCATTTCTCCTTCTGTTAGGGATTTTGGTGCACATGCACACATGTCCAATGTGTTTTTCAAGCTGCTTGGTCAGAGCCTTGAACCACACAGTGGGCCATGTGGGATCCAGCTGCCTTGACCACAACTGGCTAGCCCCCAAATGTTGTTCTCTTAAGCTGTGTGGTTAGTCTTTGGGTGCTCATGGGTTCATTACACCATTTGTTTTTTAATGCTGAAAATATTTATTGTAACAAAGAAGATGGGAACCCGGATGTTCAGAGTAATACCTTTAGGCATAGCTCACCTCAAATAACAAAAGGAATAATATCATGCATTAAATCTCTATCTTAGAGCTAAATTATTGTAGAAAAAAGAAATTTTTTTTGCAGGTCCGAAACAGAAAGTGAGAACCCAGAAAAGAAAGGCAGCAACTGGCCCATGTGGTACATACTCTATAGATGACCCAGAACTGTCATTTAGAGAGTCACTTACATGGACCAGAGAGACACAGTTTAGGGCCCGAGCAGGGTGAGAGAATAGATTACCCATCACTGCACAAAATGAAAATTCCTAAAGGGCTATACTCAATATTCCTGAAAGGAGAATCTGGAGAAAACTAGTCAAAAAAGAGCGAGAGTACATGTGGATGTCTCTCCAAGCCTTGGTCAAGTAGAGCAGAAAGTGGGGGAAAAATATTCTTTGATGTTTCCTAACTACAATTCTATACTCCTGGTAGTTTGTTTTTGGAATTGTAACTTTGTTTTCCAATGACCATAATGCAGTTATTGTGTTGTTGCTTCTAAGTTGTGACTTCAACCAGATATCTTGTATAAATAAAAGAAATTCCTCTCACAAGGAATGCATTTTAAATAAGGACCTCAAAATATTCCTACAAAGAAAACTCTTAAGCATTGTGAGCTCACATTAAACAAAGCATAAAAAAGACAAAGAAATAAAATCATCTTGAGCAATGTTATCCTGTCCTTGGTCAAGAAGAGTCCAGTAAAGGGGTCTTTGTTGGTCTTTCAGCTTCTGTCCACTGGGGTCAAAAGGACCTTCTGCAGTCACTCTCTCAAGTGATAACTGGATTCCCCAAACCACATCAACAGAAGTCAAGACTGAGGCCTGAACATATACCTGTTACTGTTACTCAGAGGCAGCCATCACACTGAGCTGAGCCTTGACTGGCAGAACTAAATGTGTTTTTCCATTACCCTGCTCATATCAGTGATCTCAAGAAGCCTGAGATAGCCAGGTTCCCCCAGCCCCACTGTACCCTCTATAAGGCTCCGTCCCTACCCTGCACTGCCTCCACCTCCCATCCTGCCTCATGTGTCTGCCTTCTGAGAGCTTGCAGGTCTCAGAAGGAGAGTGCAGCTACTCATATGCTCTTGACCAAAGAATGGTCTTTCCCCATAGGGGAATGTCATTTTCTTTGATTATGTGCAGCTGAGGGAGGAGTGGACAGGGAGTGGTGAGGGAAGAAGGACACATCTGCCTAGCCAGCCTGATCAGCCAGATCCACACTGGCAACCAATGAGGTGGCAGATGTCACAGCCAGATTGCCCTCACATCCCGTACATCTTTGGGAATGTGTGATCCATCATTAACAAAATCTGCTGTGCCCTACAGATCTCCTTGATCTTCTCACCCAAAACGTGCTCTACCAAGAACCTCCAGGGTACTACTTTCTCACAGCCACCACCTATGGTTTTTTGTGTGTTTTTCCCCTTGATAGCCTCTGTACCTTTCTATCTCACAGGTAGGGAGGGTATGCTCCTTACTCCTCACTGCTGCTTCCAAGCCATGCTTTCCTCTCCTCCCTAAGTCTTATCCGTTTTAAATTTCCCATTATCAGACTATATAAATCAATGTTTCTTTAAAAAATGCTGCAATCCAAGGGGGAACTTCTGTGATGTCCATAATCACTTTGCTTCACCTAGAGGCACAGCTTTTGCCTTAAGTGAACTAATCCTGTTCCTATCTAAAGCCTATCTTCCTTGCTGCAGCAAAATACTAAATCCCTTCCCTTCTTGCCTGTACAAAGTGCTCTGGTAATTTTCCTTCTCTCTTCTTATTTCTACGTCTTCCTTTGCTTTCTCTCCCTTTTTAGCATAATAAATATGCTCTCATTTATTCCCTCTCAAAAATAGAACAAAGAAATAATTCTCAACCTCATTTTCCTTCCAGACACTTTCTCTCACTCCTTTAGAGCAAGAACTCTTTGACAAGTTGTCTAATTTAGTTGTCATATCTATCTCTGTCTCTGTCTCTATCTCTCTCCTTCTCTCTCCCTGCCCCATACATCTTATTCCCTCTATACCTCCTTCAGGTAGGTTTCTTTCCCAACCACTCCATGCCAGATGCTTTTGTCAAGGTCCCCTATCACCTATGCTTTAAGAACTCCAATGAAGAATAAATTTCATCCCTAACAGTGACTGACAGTTTATTACTACCTCTTTTTAATGTTTTTTTTTTCTTTTATTATACCAGAGAGTATATACATACATGACAGAGAGTGATAGTAAAATAAAGGAAATCTTCCAAAGGGGTCTGATCATGTCATAGTCCTTTTTCTTCTGATTCTCCATCTTGACAGGGTCCTGGGCACATGGGTGTGTAAACCACTGGAGCCAGGACTTGAAACCTGGTCAGGCATGAAAGATCTGACTTTCTGATATAGTGCTTCGTCAGTGTGCTACGTAGCTGCTCCGTGGCTCCCTCTTGGGAGGTATCCCTCTGATACACTCCCTGGACTTGGCCTTCTCCTATTGTCCTTCCTGTCTCAATGACTTCTTCCTGGCCTCCTTGCTGGTTCTTTCTCTTGTTTCCGATTTTTCTAGGTCACACATTGAGAGCTCCTTGATCTGCTTTTCTCTCAGAAACTCCCTTTGGGACCAGCATGTGGCGTGGTGGTTAAGGCACACGATGTTCCCACATGGCTGACCATGGTTCGAGTCCCAGACCCGGTGGCTTGCTTTCTCACTTTCTCTTTCTCTTCAAATTAAAACAAATTGATGAATAAATAAGATTCAATAATTAAAAAAAAAAAGAAACTCCTTTGGTAATCTCATTCAGACTCATGAATTTAAATATTTTTATATGCCAAAGACTTCAGAGTTTAAACGCCAACTCCAGAAACATTTCATTAGATATGCAGTTACCTACTCAACCTTTCACTTGTATGCCTAATAGATAACCCAATCAGCACAGGCTCAAAATGGAATTTCTAACACAGCTACCTCTTTCCCCACCATACATACTCCGCCCACGGTATTCTCTCCACTTTCACTTACAGCAACTCCATCCTTTCAGTTGCTCAGTTCCCAAATCTTGGAATTACCTTTTATGACACTTGGCTGTGCAATAGCCCACTTCTAATAGTCCAAAATACCACGATGCAAACACTTCTTACCACCTCCAATGCTGATACCACTTTTTGTTACCTGAATTATTCTACAGCTTTTAAAAAGTCTTCTGGTGGTGTGGTGGTTGGGGTGCTGGACTCCCACATGACCAAGTGCAGTTTGAGTCCCAGACATGGCAGCTTGCTTTCTTGCTTCCTCCTCCCTACCACTGTCTCTCTGTCTCTGATGAGTGCATATACCTATAAAAAAATAAGTAACAATAATAATAATAATGAATAAAATTGAATAAATTATTTTAAAAAAGTCTTCTGGTTTTATTCCTGACCCTCTTTGGGTGACTATCTACATATCCGGTAGAAGTAGAAGGGTATTTTTTAAACATAAATCAGATCATATTTTCTGGCACTCTAAGTTCTTAGTGGTTTCCTATTTGACTGAGAATGAAAACTAAAACCCTTACAATGAATTACAAGGCTCAGCATGATCTGAATCCTGGTGCTTTTTAACTTTATCATGCCCTGCCTCCTCCCTATACTTCCATCATGCCGGCCTTCTGTTTCTCAAACACGACTTAAGGTCTTTTCACCGTCCGTTCCCTTCACAAGGGGCTGTTTCTCCCATATAATGTTTGATTTCCCCTTCTCCTTCCAGCAAGACTTCCCTCAGAACCTTATCTAACGTTGCAGCCCAGCTTAAACCCTGCCCGTACTCCCAATCCACCTTTCTCTGCTGCTTTTCTTTTCTTTCTGTGATAGAGCTCATTGTCTGCTAGTATACAATTATGTATTGTCTTTCTCTCCTCACCTGGCTTCTTAGCTCCTTGAAGACTCCAAGTTTCATCTTTTTTTATTTTCTTTGCTGAAGTTTTCCAAGTGCCTAGATAAGAACCTGGCACAGGGTGGGCAGTCACTACATCAATTCACATGAGACACAATAAAACAATAAGTTTAATATATTTAAAGAGGTGCCTGATGGCGGCACAGGACAATGCAATGCTCTGTGAGACTAACCCACATGGAAAGGTTCCAAGTTCATATCTGGAGTGTTCCTTGAACACACATAGCACACATGAGTCCATGATCTGGAGGTGGCTCAGGCTCGGGACGGACTGTAGTGTGAAGATCCTTTTGGAGGTACCTCTCTCTCTCTCTCTCTCTCTCTCTCTCTCTCTGTTTCTCTCACTCATGTGAAAATAAATACATAAACTTTAAATATATTAAACACATATTTTTAAAATAGCTGATGGTGTGAAAATATAACAAAGAAACAGAATAACAAAATTGACAAGATACAGTTGAAAATGAAACCTATGAGACAACTCTAAAAATACATATTGTAATAGAAATTCATTGGCTACGCTAGTCAAGAATCTAGAAAAGGCTAAGAGGAGAAAGGGAGACTGGAAAAAAGAGGTGAGTAAATACACAGCGTAAAAATAACAAGGCAAAAAAGCTACATGAGGCAAGGAAGTGATGCAGAAGCTGGGGAAGCTCTAAGACGGAGCCACAGCAGGACTTCCTTACTTGTGGGGGATACATTCCAAGACCTCCAGTGGTTGCCTAAAACTGAGGTTTGTACTGAGCCGTGTTTTTTTTGTACTCATATAAACACCTATGATAGTGTTTTGATTTAAAAATTAGACCTAGCGGGGACCAGCAGTTAGCGTAATGGCTATGTCGCTGGACTAGCATATAGTCGACCGTGGTTCACATCTCGGAACCAGT
The DNA here is from genome assembly GCA_026018925.1 of Tupaia tana. Taxonomy (NCBI): domain Eukaryota; kingdom Metazoa; phylum Chordata; class Mammalia; order Scandentia; family Tupaiidae; genus Tupaia; species Tupaia tana. Next base: position 18,635,282 of record JAKSZU010000008.1, read on the forward strand.
GACTTAAACTCAGGCCAGGAGTGTGTGCGTGCGTGCCCAAGATCCAGAGAGGAGAATGGAGGAGAAGAGATTGTGGCATGGCCATCCCCCCCCCCCGGGGGGTGATTTCTTGCTTTCTGTCTGTCTCTCTCTGTCTGTCAGGCGAGTGTACGCGCCCCATAGCAAAAAAAAAAAAAAAAAAAAAAAAACAAAACAAAACAAAACAAAAAAAAAAAAAAAACACCTCTTCAAAAAAAATAAATAAATAAATAATAAAATAAATTAGACCTAGCAATAGATTAACAAGAACAAGTTATAATAAATAAGAACAGTTATAACAATGTGCTGGCATCCCTACTCTTGCACTTTGAGGCCGTTAATAAATAAAATAAGAGTTCCTGGAACACAAGCACACAAATACAATGAGAGTCACTTGATAACCCAGACACCTGCAAGTGACTCATGGGTAGAGCATCTACAGTGCAGGGTGGATGTGCGGGACAAAGCTATAATTCACATTCAGGGAGGGACAGCGTGGGACTGCACAAATCTTCATCACGTTCCTCAGAAGAGAGCACTATTTAAAGCTTTCAAATTGTTTATTTCTGGAATTCACTATTTGTGGTTTTTGGACTGCAGTTCACCATGGGTGACTAAAACTGTAGAAAGCAAAACCATGGATAAGGATGAACTTCTGTGATTGAAATTTCAGAAGGAGACACAATATAGAGAAGAAGAATGAAAATACTTGAGAATTTCTCAGAATTGACATCCTAATTTTCACACACTTCACTGAATTCTGATATGAACTAAAAAAAGATTCAAACTTTGTCAATCAGAGTAGTACTTAAGAACAATAGTATAGGAGCTGACCTCATGGCACGACTGGTGGTTAAGGGAACCAGATCTCACAGGGCTGACCACCCAGTTTGAAAACTCTGTGTGTGGGTGGAAATCCAGTTTTTCCAGCACCATTTGCTGAAGAGGTTTTCCTTTTCTCACTGGATTGACTGGTACCCCTTGTCAAAAATCAGTTGGCTGTATGTTTGGGAATTTATTTCTGGGGACTCTATTCTGTTCCATTCGTCCTCCTGTCTGTTTCTGTGCCAGTACCATGCTGTTTTGATTACCACAGCTTTGTAGTATATTTTTTTGGTCAGGGAGTACAATACGACCCACTTCACTCTTCTTGTGTATAATTGTTTTGGCAATATAGGGCTTTTATGATTCCAGACGAATTTTATGATTGTCTTTTCTAGATCTGTGAAGAATGTGTCTGGTACTTTGATTGGCATTGCATTAAATATGTAGATTAGTTTGGGTAGAATTGCCATTTTGGTTATATTAATTCTTCCAATCAAGGAACACAGGATGTCCTTCCACTTTTTTGTGTCATTTTCAATTTCTTTTTTTAGCTTCTCATAGTTTTCCTTGTGGAGGTCTTTAACTTCTTTGGTTAGATTTATTCCTAAATATCTTATTCTTGGGACCAGCAGTTAGCGTAATGGCTATGTCGCTGGACTCCCACGTAGTAGACCTTGGTTCGAATCCCAGACTCAGTGGCTTAAACTCACGCCAGGCGCGTGTGCGTGCGTGCCCAAGATCCCGCGAGGAGAATGGAGGAGAAGAGATTGCTGCGTGGCCATCCCCCCTGGGGAGTGATTTCTCGCTTTCTGTCTCTCTGTCTCTCTCTGTCTGTCTGAAGAGCACACGCGCCCTATAGCAAAAACCTCTCCAAAAAAAAAAGAAGAAAAAAAATATCTCATACTTTTGGTGGCTATGGTAAATGGAATAACTTTCTTCAGTTCTATCTCAGTCTGCCTGTTATTCGTATATAGAAATGCTATCATTTTCTGTATATTGATTTTATATCCTGAAACTTTATTGTAATCATGTATTACTTCCAGTAATTTTTCCATGGAGACCATTGGGTCTTCTATGTATACAATCATGTCATCTGTGAATAGAGAGAGTTTCACTTCTTTTTTTCCTATTCCGATGCTTATTATTTTTTCCTCTTTTCTGATTGCATTGGCGAGGACTTCCAGTATCCCCAAAATAGACAAGTGAGATTACATTGGACTAAGAAGTTTCTGCATGGCAAAAAGACACAGTAATTAGTGTGAATTGACAGCCCTCTGAATGGGAAAATATTTTTGTTAATTATGCATCAGATAAGGGTCTGATAAGCAGAACACACAAGGAACTCAAGGTGCTGTTTGGAAAAATGATGATCAGCCCTATTAAAAGATGGGAGGCGTTGAAAAAAACACTCTCTAAAGATGACATACAAATAGCCAAAAGGCATATGAAAAAATTCTCCACATCCCTCATCGTAAGAGAAATGCAGATCAAAACAACACTGAGATATCACTTAACCCCAGTCAGAATGTCTAAGATTAAAAAAACAAAAAATGGTAAGTGCTGGCGGGGGTGTGGTGAAAGGGGAACTCTTTTACACTGCTGGTGGGAATGTAAATTGGTACAGCCACTGTGGAGAACAATTTGGAGATTCCTAAAAAGTCTACAAATAGAACTACCATATGACCCAGCAATTCCACTCCTCAGTATCTACCCCAAGGATAGAAGAATTCTTCATTGGAAAAGTGCTTCCACATGGATGTTTATTGTGGCATTATTATTTTTTTTTTGAGAGGTGGTTTTGCTATAGGGCGCATGCGCTCGCCAGACAGACAGAGAGAGACAGAGATACAGAAAGCAAGAAATCATTTCCCAGGGGGGATGGCCACACTGCAATCCCTTCTCCTCCATTCTCCTCTCGGGATCTTGGGCACACACGCACACGCACCTGGCATGAGTTTAAGCCACCGGGTCCGGGACTCGAACCGCAGTCGACTACGTGGGAGTCCAGCGACACAGCCATTATGCCAACTGCTGGCTCCATTTATTGCGGCATTATTCACGATTGCTAAGACATGGAACCAACCCAAATGCCCCCGTACGGATGAATGGGTTGAAAAACTGTGGCACATATACTCTATGGAATACTGTTCAGCCATAAAAAACAACAAAACCCTGGCTTTTGACAAAAAGTGGAAGAATATGGAAGATTTACTGCTGAGTGAAGCAAGCCAGGTTATGAAGGAGAGACACTGTATGTCCACACTTAATATATACTGAATGTCTGCACTCTATAACTGAAACTGATTGACCTAAGGTTGTACAAACACAAGAGATGGGGGTTAGTGTCAGATGTGGATGTGTGGAGAAGAGGGACCTAAGGAAGGATGTTTGGAAGAGCGATACGGGGAGAGAGCATTGACGGGATGGGGAGGTGTGGTGTTATTAGTGGAAGATACTCTGATCAATTGGACTGGGGAGAAATATTCACACACACTTTGTAAGCTAAATAATATAATTGAATTTATATAAAAAATAAAATAAAATAAAGAAAGAATACTCTGTGTGTGTGTGTGTGTGTGTGTGTGTGTGTGTGTTTGCGCACGCACACAGAATCCTGACAGAATAGAGAATAGAAAAGAAAGGATTGCAGTATCACCACGCTCCATTATATGTGTGTGGGTGGGTAGGGGGGGTTTTCTCTCTCTCTTTCTCTCTCTCTCTCTCTCTCTCTCTCTCTGTATCTCTAGCAAGCACATGTGCTGTCTGGCAAAAAAAAAAAAAAAAAAAAAAAAGAACGATAATAACAATGGCAGCCATGGTAGTACAGGGGTAACACAGTGCTCTTCAATGCTGAGGCTACATGGGAGGGTCCAGTTCTTACATCTTGAGGTCTTTCTGGGCACACTGTGTGTGTGTGTGTGTGTGTGTGTGTGTGTGTGCACTCAGCTTGCAGTTGCAGAAGTTTCATTTCTCCTCCTCTGTCATCACACAGTACCTCCTCTTGACAGTCCATGTCTCAGTGTACCCTCTTCTTAGGAGGAGACATATTCTATTGAAGTAAGGGTTTATCATACTGCATTGTGACATTATCTTAACTCAATTACCTTAACTATCTTACTTCTGTAATGATCTTATTTCCAAATATGGTCATTTTCTGAGGTACCGATGGTAAGAACTTCAATATACCTTTAGTAGAGAACACAATACAATTCATATTAATCACAAAATTTCTTCCAAATTATGTAATGTATGAATTTTAAAAATAATGACAGAATATACAGATGCAAAAAAATGAGGAGTAAATAAATAAAAATATACATATACAAAAAACAATACCAACAACACTGAAATCCTAGACATTAACAGCATATGAATCAGGAAAGAAACAATGGTAATTCAAGCATTCTAAAGCCCTAGTATTAATTGGGAGAAGAGAAAAGATATTAATAAGTTTAAATCTTGTCAATATAAATGTGCATGTGAAAATTTTGAGTATGATACATAAAGATATGAACAAAATACATAGCTTATAAATTGGTAGAGAGGAAAGAAATGGCATGGGAAGAAAAATATATGAACAGATAAATAAATTCACCCCAAAAGAGGCAAGAAAGAAGAAAAACAAAACATAATAAAAAAAAAAACACATGAACATGAACATAAGAATACTAAATTAAGAGAATGAAATATATCCTACTATTTACTAATCACTAGGGATGTAAGTGGTTTAAAAGCTCTAGTTGAAAGACAAAGATTGGAACCAGTAGATGGCATAATGGTTTTGTTGCTGGAATGCCACATAGTTGACCAAGGTTTGAGTCTTGGGCATGTGTGTGTGAGTGCCCAAAATCCCAAGAGAAGAATGAAGGAGGAGAAATTTTAGCATGGCCATCCTCCCTGGGGGAGAAGGGGGTTGAGGTCTCGCTTTCTGTCTCTGTCTCTAGAGAGAACACACACTGTATAGCAAAAAATCTCTGTATAAAAGACAAAGATTGTTGAACTAGAAAACTATAAGTAAAATATAATAATAAGTAAGATATGTAACATATAAGCCATATTTTGTATAAGAGAGACATAATTAAAACAAAATATTAAAAGTCAAATAATCAAAAAATACATGCTGAATACTAAGGAAAAATAATGGGGAAATACTAATGCCCTATAAAATGGGTAAACGAAATAATCATAAAATGATCAAAATATTTTGCCAGAAACATACAACAATTGTGAACTTTTATGCATCTAAGAACATGACTTCGTAAGAAAAGTATTATCATATGAGTGGAGGTTGACATGGCACAATGGAAAATTTTAACATCTCTTTCTCAGGAATTAGTAGATAAAGAAAATTAAACTAAGGCTATAGAATTGAACAGCACAATTGCTATCTAATGGCCATGTGCAAAATATAATACCAAAAGTTTATTGATTTATTATTATTTCATATGAGCTTACCTTTTTTACCAAATATTTAAGAAACGGTTAAAGTCGTTAATAAACTCTTTCAAGCAAAGACAAATAAGTAAAACTGTCTAAATATTATTGAGAAGAGTATAAATTTGTCACCAAAACATGATACAAACAAAATATAAAAAAGAAACATTATAGGCCAATTTCACTAACGATGTTGTAAAAACTAGAAAATATTAACACCACGTGAAAATATTAGCAATATATAAAGAGCACAATGCATTATGACCAGAATGGATTTATTCTAATAATACCAGATTGGTTTAACATTAGGAAATCTCCACTACAGATTTATTTATTAATAAAATTTACTCCATTACAGATTAAAGGAGAAAAGACTTGTGATCTTTTCAATAGAAAATCTACTATGTAGCAAAAAGGTTTGATAAACTATGGAATTCATAATAATAAGATTTCTTAGCATCTAATAGAAGTTCCTTATTTGACCAAAGAGTATCTGTAAAACTTAAATAAACCTAAGAGAACCCTGATACTATATATCGGATTCAACACTGTAAAAATAGAAGACTTCGACTGAAATCAAGAACAAGGTCATCATGTCCATTATTCCATATAATTCTATATTGCTTCTAGATTTGATGATAATAATAACAATAACAGCCACAATGAAAAAGCCTATCAGGTATAGGATTTGAAAAGGAAGACACTAATGTTTTTATTTTATAGTCAAGATTTTCTCTATAGAAGCTCTGAAAGAATTCATAGATGTTAGCAAGGTTTCTATTATGTCGCCAGGAAAGTTATGACATATTTTTCTATGGTTTTCTTTGCAAAAATGTGTCATGATTTTCCTGACGACCCAACAGATATAAGATCAACAAATATGTTTATTGAATATCTATAAACCAAAAACAGATATTAGAAAATGCATTTGATATGATACAATGTTAAGAAGAAAAATATAGAGGGTACCAAGGAGTAAATCCAACAGAAGAATATAATGCTTTATTTTTGAAATTATTTTTAAAGCTATTACCTAAATAAATTAATAATCATACAATGCTCATGTATAGAACATCTCAGTAACACAAAGTTTTTAATACTCTTCATATTTTAGACTCAATAAAATTCCAAAAAAAATCAGAACAGGGTTTTTACTTTATAGAATTTGTTGAGCTCATTCTAAAATTTATATGGAAGACCAAAAGCAAATTAAATATGGCCTGGCTGCTATGACATAGAAATAATGTAGTGCCCTGCAGGGCTGGAGGCCATAGAATCTGCTGAGGGTTCACACCCCCTGGGTCAGCCTGAAAACACACTCGGCATGCACAAAGTACCCAGGGTCCTGAGGGGCTGAGTGGCTTGAAGAAGGGGTCCTGGAATGACAAGATCTTGTTGAGGCTGTTTCTCTTTCTCTCTCTCTATTTCTCTCTCCCCATGCATGTGCACATGCTCACATGTACCCCCTATTAAACAAATAAGATATTCCTAACTAGAAATAATAATAAAACAAATATGAATGTAGTACTTACTATATGCCAGGCACTGCTCTAAATGATTAATTTGTTTAATCACAAAAAGCCTATGAAGTAGGTTTTATTTTTCTCTCATACTATCTTAAAGGTGACAAATGGGGACCCAGACAAACTTAGAAGCTTGCTTAAGTGACGTCGTGACAGGTGTAAACCCTGATATATAGCTCAAGACCACATCTCCATAATACATCTCCTGAATAAAAAGAATGCAGAAACATTTCTGCCAAACTGACTTATTTCAAAGTTATAGCAATTGTAACATTATACTTTTGGTGCAGGGATAGATAAAAGGTCAGCATGATATAAAAGATAACCTAGCAACAAACTTATCTGTCAAACAAAAGTCTAATATATAAAAATCTGTGCTTTAGGTCAATAGGAAAAATTATGGGTTGTTCAACAGAATTTCATCTAGAAAATTGGTTGTATATATGGTATTAAAAAGAAAACCTGAAATTAATCCCTACCTCACATCAAGCATAAACTCAATTCCAGAAAGAAAAATGTTTATATACTGGAAGGCTAATCTTTGAACATTTTATGTACAGGAAAATATAGAATATAAGTTAATGTCCTCATGGCCCCAGAATAGGAATGGTTTTTCTAATATATAAAGGTGTAATCTCTCTCTCTCTCTCTCTCACTATATATATATATATATATATATGTGTGTGTGTGTGTGTGTGTGTGTGTGTGTGTATGTGTGTGTGTGGTACAGATTAATACATTTTGATTACATTAAATTTCTAAATCTGATATCTTATGCTCATTAAAAATACTATAAAGAGAGAGGAGAAAAACCATGAACTGAGAGAAAATTGCAACACAGATGACTGTCAAGAAATTTGAATTTATATTCTCTTGCCAATGAAAATCAAATCATTTTGAGAAAGGCTCTTAATTCCTACAACTATCATTTATTTCTGAAGTGAATCTTAGTAGTTAATACTAGCTTATAAAAAATTAACAACCCTCAAAATTATAAAAATTCTCATTTCATTTCTACAAATCTGGGACTAAAAGGTAACTATGTGAGTATATTTAAAAGTCTAACTTTGAAGCAGCAATTTAGAGGTGTCTTAAGGAAGATAATCTCATTATATTATAGCTACCCTAGGTACATGATATGGGGCTTTATGTTATAATGCTAAGAACAAAGAAGAAATCCTGAAGACTGGTTTGCCAGTGACATTTTACTTCATTTCCCACTTTGTTAGTCCCCCTACGATTATTTACAAAGCCTGGTTCAGACTAAATTAGGTACGTATACGATAAAGGGAAAAAGTAAAGGTCAGGTGAAACTGCATGGACGAAACTAGATCAAACACAGGAATATTTTCAATGCCCTCCCATTCTTGGGAACGATTCCATTAGTGTGACTGCTGTGCCTGGCATTTTTTAGGTTGTCCTAGAGGGCCTCATGGTGATCAACAAGTGAATTTGGCATATAGACACCGTATCTCCTATTTACATGCCCAGTTCCGTACACAGTGTATATACCCTTTCCTTCCCATTCTCTCTCTCACAGTGGTGAAAAGATTTGAAGTTGAGGAAGGACAGCAAAAAGCAGCTAGGTCCCGCCACTCTTAAGATGCCATTCTAGTAGCCTTTGTGGGAGGATTAAATTACTAATTTGGTGGAGGCGTCTTGGTTCTGGTCCCATAGCATTTCTGGATTTGGTCTGTATTGTCTGCTGCAGGCTTAGGCAGTGGGCCCCACTTTGCATGACAGCACCTTCCTTCCAAGTTTCTAAATGCTCTTTCAGTGACCCGGATCACCTGCTCAGCACCGTGTGGAGGGAGCCCAGCCCTGGTTCTGTGTGGATCCTGTTGTCCATGCGCATCCACTTCGATATTTTCTAAGGCTACCTTCTATGGCTGGTTCTGGGCAGAGTTGGAAGTGCCATCTTGGTAAGGCACAGTGAGTGAGGTGAGAGAGCACCTAGAACATGGCCACACTTCTGTTCCTGGACAGCTGATCAATCTGTCTGGCATGTGTGCTCCAGCAGATAGCCTGGAAAGCTCCAGGTTCATGCCTGTAAGGTCGGCACATTGCCTAGCTCTGCATTATTACCTTGGGATTGACAGATGTTAGCCCCACGAAAAGGGGCTGACATGTTGATCTTGAGTGACTGATTCATACCCATGTGAAACACAGATAAGTTCAGGGCTCTGGGCTACTAAAAGTGCACATCCAACTGTCGGGTTCGAGTTGAGTTGTTATCCACATGTCCACGTTGTGACCCTGTGCTGACTGGGGCAGCCCGTTTGCTGTAGGCCATACTGTTGGCATTCAGGGAGATGTCTATTCTGCAGGCTCTGCACCAGTCTCCTAACTGATGTCCTTCCAGCACTATCAATGGGGTGGCATTATGCTATCTCCTGAGGTGGGCAGGGACAGAATTCCTTGAGAAACAAACTGCCTTCTTGCTTGACCACGGTCCCTTCCCTATTCTCCTTGGTGGTGGTGGTATAGGAAAACAGGGATTGGGGTCATAGAAAGAGATCACACTTTTAGAATTCAGTAATTGTCCTCTGAAGAGTTCAAGGATACATGATTGAAAGACGTCTTCCAGTTTTAGGTTAAAACTTCTAATTAGTACATTTGAAATGACTAGGAAACAAATCACCTTTCATTTTCCTGTATGTGGTAATTATCAAGGCAGGGCAGCAGCAACCTTTGAAAGAGTCACTGGCAACCCCCATTGAGGTAAAGGTCCATTTTATATGGAATTAGGCAATTGCAGAGGCAAGAACACCTATATTATTTCAAAAACAAACAAAACAAACATAAATCATGAAGAAGGTACGTGTGTGTGTGAGTGAGTGCATGTGCATGTGTTTGATTGCCTGAGGGCACATGTGCTCACCAGAGAGAAAGACAGAGAGAGAGAGGAAAAAAGCACCCCTTAATAGAGTGTTGTCATACCGCAATCCCTTCTCTTTCATTTATCCCCATCAGGATTTGGACACACATGCACAAAGGCTCTGCATCTTTTTCAAGCAGTTAAGGCAGGATTTGTACTGTGGTCTGCAATGTAGTGTCTAGCTTTCCTCATTATTAGGCTATGGGGCTGACTCAGACATGGTTTTTAAGTAATGACATGCTTTCTACTCTTTTCTCCTAGTAGGAATTTGAAGTTAACCAGAAACAGGGTCTCTGATGGTAAAGAACACTGAACAATGATGTGTGGGAACCTCAAAAACCTTCATGTGCCCTGATTGGACAATAAAATACCTAAGCCCCTCTTTTCTATGTATTATTTTCCTCCATGAATTACCTACCATACCTCTCATGGGCCCATGACTTTTGGAATTTTTAAAAAATTTTTCCACTTAAATTGTTTATTTTAGTAGGACTTCAAAACCTGCACACAGTAGGGCAGGGCATGATGGTCTATAAGCACTGATTTCTTCACTATTCTATTGAAGACATTCCTAGTCCTTAAATTCATTATATACATAGTCACATTACTCACCTGGAGGAGGATAATTATTATTTTCGTATTTGAAATGCAGGGTTCGAAGCAGAATATTTAGTGACTTGTTCAAAATTGTTCTCACCCACCTGGCAATGAAGCAAATTTTGTCAATGTTTTAAGATATTTCTTTTATTTTAAGGTAGTTGAGTAGCATTAAAGTAACAATTTATCTCAGGCACAACTAATAGAAAAAGGATATTTCAATGAAATGGTACAAATGGTTATTGATATATTTATAAGATTCACTGAGTCAGCCCAGGGAAGCATGCCATAGGGCAGGAGGGAGACATAGTGAGAAATTGCCAGGAAAAAAAATAATAAACTTCTTGACTGTCAATTTCAACCCGTGGCTGAAACCATATAATCCTGAGTGTAAATGCACCTAAAGACAGAAAATGCTGGTGTGGTAGGAGCTGGGAACAAATCTGGCATATAATACCATGTTTAAAGTGGAGCTGTACCATCCTTTCTCCTTTCTTGTATTGGTAAGATAAAGAAGCACCTCTAGGATCCAGCAGGTGGCATAGTGGTTAAGGTCCTGGACTCCCACATGGCCAATTATAGTTCAAGTCCTGGATCTGGCAACTTGAAAGTCATGCAGGGTGTGTATGCATGCATACCCAAAATCCTAAGAGGAGAATGGAGGATAAAGGGATTGTGGTATGGCCTGGAAGGTGATTTCTCACTTTCCCTCTCACTATCTCTGTCTCTCTCCAGTGAGCACACATGCCTTACAGCAAAAAAATTCAAAAGAAAAAAAAATGCACCTCTACATACCCAAGGTCTCCTACTTCAAGTCTCGAAACAAATCTCCTAGAAAAATATCAATGTTTGAATAGCGTTCTTCATGTGAACCTCTTACACTTTTAAGATAATGCGCTAGAATTGAGGTAGATCCGTAAGAACTCAGATAACGTAAGTGGCAATGTGGTACAATCAATGACCATGGGTACTGGGTCAGATAAATCTGAGTTAGAATGCTAGGTTCAGCCACTTAGAAGCTGTGTGATCATGGACAAGCTATTTAACTTTTCTGAGATCCCAATAGTCAACCATGAATGTAAATAATAATGCCTATTTCAGAAGATAATATAGACAACATTCCCATCGCAAGCACATGTCCAATATGAGGTGGTTATTGCCTTGATCTCGCTTTATGGCCCTGCTGATGCTGATCTCAGCATTAGAAATCATTATTTCCAGTGTCATTAAACTCAGAGAGAATCGAACAATGGATATATGGGAGAGAATTGGTAAATACTTCATGTAATTCATGCCATAATTACAGCCTGAAAAAGTTTACATGCATGCACAGAGGATACATTAACTGAATGGACCAAGCAATGCAAATCTCAAAAAGAAATAGAATGAATAGAATGTAAAGATGAAAAACTCAATCATTTCTGCATAATGTTAAAAACTTTGAGTGTTCATGAATTTTAGTAAGAAAAAAATAGTCAATACAAGTGTTACATTAAATCAGTTGGAAAAGGTAAAGAAACAGATTAATTCATCCAAATTACTTGAATAGGCAGATAACCACAAATATAAATGTGAAAAATCTTCTTATACTAGTTTCCCTTTTTCCTCACTAACATCCAGTCTTCTCTGTATTTCAGACTTTTTAATCAGAAACAACCAACCACCCTACTTCAAAACTTGTAGTAACTGCAGAATGCTCTCTTACATTATGTGAAAGAAAAATAACCAACTGTAGCCCTAATACATCTGTTACTACAATGTTGATTAATTACAGAAAGTTTGTAAAAAATATTAATACTATTTGGAGAATAAGTAAATTGCTCTTATACTATTTCACATATTAGACATATATGGCTTTATTATTTTTAACATAATGGCTTGATTTCTTTTGTGAAATATTATATAAATAACTTATCTTTTACATGCTGTTTAAATTGCCAGAGGATGCATGCATTCACCAGAGAGAGAGAGAGAGAGAGAGAGAGAGAGAGAGAGAGAAAGCACTCCCTATGGGGTGTGGTCATACCACAATCTCTTCCCCATTTCTCTATCCTGTCAGGATTTGGGGGCATGCACACACGTGCTGACTGTTTTACAAGTTGCCAGAGCTGAGAGTCAAAGTGCAGTTGGCCATGTAGATCTAACTCCTTTAATCACTAGGCAATGGGGCTGGTCTATCTTTCACTATTTTTTAAAATTTTGTTTAGGATTATACCAGAAGGTGTGTATACTTGCTGGAGAAAGACAGAGAGGTGGAAAGTGAGAAATCACACCCTGGGGAGGATGGCCACACCCAATCCCTTCTCCATTCTCCTCTCAGGATTTTTGGCATGCTGTTCACACACCTGTGATGATTTTCAAGCTATCAGGTCTGGGGCTCCAACAGTAGTTGGTCATGAGAGATTCCAGCATATTAACCACCATGCCACCTGCTTTCTCTTTTCCTATTTTTTAAAGTTTATTTACGTGTTTTCTAAGATACAGTGAGAGATGTCCTCAACAGTGTCTTCATGCCATGATCCTCCTGCAAGCACTGCAGTGAACCAAGATCATGGGCATGCCCATGGATGTGCCTGGCATATTCAGACAGGCCTGGATATGAACCTGGAGTCTTCTCATGTGGCCTCCAGCATGACACAGCAGTGCCCCTATTGTCTGCACAACAATGACTGGAAATCTTAATATCTTTAATAACTTACCTGGAAAATATCCTGACATCCTCTCTCTGTATTCATGTTGTTTTCCCCCATTGCTAGTTTTCTTTTAAAAATGTACAAATTGAATACAATCAAGTGATTATAAATATTTGTTGCTTATTCTTGCATATGTTTTATATACTTTATTTAAGCGCCCATCTGTCTGGTCAACAGTTGCAATAGGACTTCTATTCATTGCCATGACCGAGTTACTGAAACCAAACCTGATTTCTCACTGTGAGCAATTAAAAAAAGTAGATGAAATATGCTAAACAAGTTTTTAGATTGTGTTCACATAAAGGAGAGAATTAGAAAAGTTTGGCCTTGGGACCAGCATATAACTGTTACGTCACTGGATTCCCATGTAGTCTACTGCAGTTTATGTTCTGGACCTGGCAGCTTAAAACTCACAGCCAGATGCTTGTGCACATGTGCCCAAAATCCTGAGAGGAGAATGGAGGATGAGGAACTGTACATGGCCATCCTTTCTTGGGGGTGATTCTGTCTCTCTGTCTCTCGCTGTCTCTCTGGCAAGCACATGAGCCCTATAGCAACAATCACTCTTAAAAAATCGTGGAAAAAAAAAAAGAAAAGTTGAAACTTGAGTTTCTGCATTTAAGCCCTTTAAAGACTACACAGCAAATTCAAAAAGAACTCAGTAGAAGAGACAAAGACGGAAGTTCAGGAACCCTGGATGGCTCGGGTGGAGCAGAGTACTGAAGGACACACAGGACTCCAGACAACTGCACTGCAGTTCCAAGTCCTTAGCTGATAGTTCAGCTGAGTCAGGCTAAGCAGTGCATAGGATGAGACACCAATATATCAACAAAGGAGCCACTACTGAGAAACATAATTGGAATCTAAACTTATAAAATTTTATGTGAAGAAAATAGAAGAAAATCTTTGCTACTTTGGGATAGGTAGATTTCTTAAACAGGGCATAGTAAGCACTAACTATAAAAAAAAAAAGATTGCTACATCAAACGTCTTAAAATGAAAATCTTCTCTTTAAAAAGACACCATTAAGAAAATAAAATGTTAAGGCCAGCAGATGACATGGTTGTTAAGGTACTGGCTCCCACATCGCCAAGTACAGTTCGAGTCCTGGACCTAACAACTTGCTTTCTCTCTCTCTCTCTCCTCTCTCTTTCTGTCTCTGGTGAGTGCACATTTCCTATATGTGGGAGGCTGCACACCAGTGAGTCTGCTGAGGTTTCTCAGAGAGCAAACAATTGCCATGATTGGTTCCTTTGAAAAAACCTGACCTTCAAAACCTTGCTCTGATTGGCCACTAGAATCCCTCAGATTTGCATATCTGGCACCTCATGATTGGTCCAAAAGCAACCAATCATAACCCACCTTTTACAACCAATCATGGCCCACCATTTACAACCAATCACGGCCCACCAGCATGTATATAACCACGATGTCTGGCCCACAGTAGCCAGATGATGACCCTGGAGAGCCTGAAGAGCTGAAACACTGCACAGTCTCCAGACGACCCTGAAGACCCTGAAGAGTTGTAACACTACATCGTCTCCGGATGACCCTGAAGAGTTGTGACACCGCGTCGTCTCGGTGCTGTACCATGCTGCCCACAATAAACAGAAGACACTGTGTCGTCTCTGTGTTGTGACACTGCGCCGCTTGTTCTGGCTCTCACTCCTTTCCTCAGGAAACCTGTTCGACTGTCCCTCTGGGTCGGGACACATGGCGCCGGAACAGGGACTGGAAACCTATAGCAAATAATAATAAGAATTAAATTAAATTAATCAGTTTGTGGTAAAAAAGGCTACATGTCCCAATTGTAGTGGTGGTAGAAAAGATGCATACATTCATAAGAACTCTTTTATCTCTGTTCGTATATTGTACTTTATTAAAGGTGATTTAAAAAGTAATAAGAAAACCTAAAACTTAACTATTTTACACACCACAATTTTAGGCAAGAATGTAATTTTTAAGCATATCTAAATTTTTTAGTGTATCAATTACTTTATACACACACAGACACACACACACACACACACATATATATATATACATATATATATATATATCCTTTTTTTAAAATATTGGAGGCTTTGAACACTTCTATATTATGTGGGATGAAGTTATTTCTTCACCTTTTAAAAAAGAAGAGAATAGAAAATATCTTGTCACCAACAAAGAAAAACTTTCATATGCTGTTGGGGGGTATATAAAATGCAACAGTCACTTTGGAAAATGGACTGACAGTTTTTTAGAAAATTTAACAAATAGTTATCTTATGACCCATTACAATTACTCCTAGATATTTAAAATAAATAAAAACATTTATCCACACAAAATCTTGTATACAGATGTTCATTGAAATTTTATTTATAATTTTATTTATAATTTTTTATAATTTTATTTATAATTGCCCAAATTTGAAAGAACAGAAATGTCCATCAACAATGAAATACTAGGTCACTCCAATGGCATGGCAATAATGCACTGCTTAAGAGAAGTCAGATGCCACATGGCAACTGTGGTTTGAATCCTTGGCCTTGTCAACCTGAGATGTACTGGATATATGTGTGGGATCCCAAGATCCAATAGGCTGAAGGAGTCAAGGAACGGGGTGTGTCACAATCAGCCCTGGTGGAGGGGTCCCCTTCTTTCACTCTCTCTTGCAGTCTCATGTACGCACACACACACATCTTTTATCATAAAGAAAGAAAGGGAAAAAAAAGGAATGCTGCTCAGCAATAAAAGAAACAGAAATACCCTCATGACCTTCTGTTTAAGGGGATAGATCAACTTGGTTCAACCCTGGTCAACCCTGGTTCAAATCCCAGCTATTGCAGCTTGAAAAATATGATGGCTGCCTGTGTTCATTCCCACAATCCAGACAGGATGGAGAAATAGAGGATCGGAGATTGTGGTGTGAGGGTCCCACTAGGTGGTGTTTTGTTGCTGTCTCTCTCTCCCTGGCAAGAGCACATGGCCTCTGGCAATTAAAAAACAAACATAAAGAAGTAAAAGGGAACAAGCTATTGAAATACGAAACAACATGGGTGAGTCTCAAAGCATTTTGTTGACTAAAGACCTCAGAAACATATGTATGATTCCATTTATGTGAAATCCAACTACACTGACAGAAAGCAGAACAGTGGACATTTGGGGTGAGAAGAAATGTGGTTAAGTATAAATAGACATGTGAGAAGTTTGTGGTAAAAAAGGCTGCATGTCCCAATTGTAGTGGTGGTAGAAAAGATGCATACATTCGTAAGAACTCTTTTATCTCTGTTCGTATATTGTACTTTATTAAAGGTGATTTAAAAAGTAATAAGAAAACCTAAATCTTAACTATTTTACACACCACAATTTTAGGCAAGAATGTAATTTTTAAGCATATCTAAATTTTTTAGTGTATCAATTACTTTATACACACACAGACACACACATGCACACACACACACACACATATATATATCCTTTTTTAAAATATTGGAGGCTTTGAACACTTCTATATTATGTGGTATGAAGTTATTTCTTCGCCTGTATTAAAACTCTTTATCCTGAACAACTGTCCTTTCTCTGTAGAGAAAACAATGTAGTTATCAACGCTACAGACTAATCACTCTGGATTAAGTATTTTCTTTTGGATAATACAGTTTAAATCACCTTGACTATTATATAGATTATTGGTAAAAAGCAATTAAAGACTAGAATAAAGGTAATTATAATTTCTGATGGATGAACTGATAAGGATCAAGTAAGAATTGACCTGAACCCTCATTTAAAACTAGAACAAAATTAAAGGAAATCCTAAAACTTTAGTCGTGTTTTTAATTGATTTTCACACACCAGTGCTCTTCTAAGTCCCCTATTTTCACTGAGTACAAGATTCCTCAAGGAAAGATAGTTGGTACTTGTAGCAAAGCAGGAATCTTCTAGAAATAGCTTTCCAAATATATATGACTATATATGACTTGGTTTCTTTTCTAAGACATTTATATATTTTTTAAAGGAATTGACTTCCAAATGAAATTTCTAAAATTGATACTTATATGAATTATATGGAGCAAGTATATGAGGAAAACAAATCATTCTGAGAGGCTAGTTAAATAATAATAAATGATCAATTTTCAAATGTGGTTTATTGAAACTGGCATGGACAGTCTGATTGCATGTTAATTGGGACTTCTGTGTACCAGAACTATGTACTCGTTTTGCACATTTCCATGGCAACTGATGTGCAGAGCTAAGACTTAGTTCAAATATACACAGTTTCATTGAACACAATACCACATCTTCAATAAGTCCTTGTTAACATATATGCCATTAATGGGACATAAGTCCCATTCATCAGAAGTGGCTATTTTTGGCCCAGCCACTGTGGTACAGTGGTAACACAAGTACCCTGAGAAACTGGAAGCCATATGGTAAACCACAGGTTCAGATACTATGGTCTGCTTTAAAACGTGCCTGGCATGGGAGTATAGAATTTTGAGGAGCTAGAGGGCTGGGGTAAAGGGATCACAGTGTGTTGAGACCCTGTCAAGGATGCTTCTTTCTCTCTGTCACATGTGCGCATGATTTATTATTAAAAAGAAAGAAATGGCTATTTGGGTTCTGATGTTACTTTTTCATTTCATTTTTGATGGAAGAAATGTATATATCTGTTTTTAAAAGACATAAAATATTCCAAAGCTTATAAAGAAAACCGGCCAATTTTTCTCCATTTGTTCTCACTCTTAAACTTTAAAGTCAATTACTTGTAACCTTTTAGCCATATGTTCTGGTATTTACCTCCATAATTCCAACATTATTTACAAACAATGAAACTATTTAGCAATATAACCTTATCTGTTAATAATATAACCTAACTTTCTTTTTGATTTATCCCATTTTGATCTTACTCCAACCAGAGCTCTCTGTTCTTTTTCTTATTTAGGATTTAGCTGGTTCACCTACACAGCTCTCATTTAGCACTTCCCTTCTGTTCTCTCCAGTGTGTGATTCTTGTTTCCCTGGACTTGGTGCCTCCCCTTTGTCTTGGTTTGTCTTCCCATGGTTTAGCTTGTGTCCTCCTGAATGACTATGGACATTTTTATTCTTTTTTTAGTTGCCAGAGGGCACATGTGCTCACTAGTGAAAGACAGACACACAGAGAGAGAAAGCACCACTCAAGGGGCTGTGGTCACACCACAATCCTTTCTCCTTTATTTCTTCATCCTGTCTGGAGTTGGGTACACATGTACACAGACCCAATGTGTTTTTCAGGTCACTAGGGCTGTAATTTGTATCATGAATGGCCATGTGGGATCCAGCTCCCTCAACCACTAGGCCATGTGGCCGGCCCTCTCTTCAAGAGTTTTAACAATACATTTTTAGAAGTTTTGTTTTTCTTCCAGTATCATCCCTTTCACTTCTTTTATTTGTTTGCTTATTACTTACAATCTTTTTCTGTTGGAGACTTTCTTCAAGTTATAGGAGATTCTTGGATACATGCATATTTAAGAGTGAGACACTAAACATTGCATGTGTATGTGTGGATTTACTGATGATTAGTTTCACTATACAGTATTAAAATAGAAGGTCATGGGCATGTTAACAAATGGGTTAGTGGAGAAGTTCTAGGGAAAGGTCAGTAAAAGGATACAAAATTTTAGTTAAATAGGAGGAATGTGTTAAAGAGATCTATTGTACAACAGATGACAATAGTTAATAATGGTATATTGTCTTCTTCAAAATGTTAATAGTGTAGATTTTGTGTTATCACCTCACGGTGGGGGAGTTGGTAAATGTGTGAGGCAATGCTTATGTGAATTAACTCAATTTAACAATTATACAATGTGAGGAGAGTTGAGCCCCTCTCTGAGAAGACTCCTCATGGCTACTGGGAACTAGATATTTCAGGGAACAGGAGAAATGAAGATTTTCTACTCATAATTCAGCCTCCAGCAAGCAAAGCTAGTGTGGCAGGAGAGTTGAGCCCTTCTCTGAGAAGACTCCTCATGGCTACTGGGAACTAGATATTTCAGGGAACAGGAGAAATGAAGATTTTCTACTCATAATTCAGCCTCCAGCAAGCAAAGCTAGTGTGCGATCACAACAGAACGGCAAACAGATTCTAGAACACCTCTGTCTGCTTGCTCCTGAATATTGAGGCTTAACTTCAAGAATTTGAAAGAAACACGCCATTCATCAGATGACAAGAAATCACTGTCGGATCACAAGAAATATGGGAAAATGAGAAAATACCTCTCCTCCAATGGAAAAGAGTAACTCCTTCATCCACAAGCAGTTCGGTGAAAGTCATGGAAATGTCTGACAAGGAATTTAGAGCATTCGTAATGTCGAAGCTAACAGAGATGGAAGAAAAGAGAGATAATGAACTGCTAAAGAGAAAAGAGAAAGAAGTTGCCGAGTTCCAGGAGATGAGGAAATTCTTGCAAGATCTAAAAGAGGAATTACACACTTTACAAAAGACTCAAACGGAACTGCTAGAGATGAAGTCTATAATACAAGAAGTCAAAATCTCCCTTGAAAGTATTAAAAGCAGACTAGATCATTCAGAAAATAAAATCTCAGATGTAGAAGAGAAAATGGCTGGCTTAGAAAAATCCACCACGAAGACTGAGAAAATGGCTCAAAAATTTGAGAATGATATGCGAGAAGTACTGGATACCATCAAACGTCCAAATATCCGGATAATTGGCATTCCAGAAGGTGAAGAGACCCATAAGGGCATTGATAATCTATTCCATGAAATCCTGCAAGAAAACTTTCCAAACCTAGAGAGGCATTCGAAGATCCAGTCCCAGGAAATACAAAGGACCCCAAATAGAATCAACCCAAGAAGATCTTCTCCAAGACACATTATAGCCAGGTTGACCAAAACCGCAGACAAAGACAAGATACTAAGATTGGCAAGAGAGAAACATCAAGTTACCTATAAAGGACATCCCATCAGGCTAACAGCAGATCTCTCATCGGAAACAATGCGAGCAAGGCGAGAATGGGAAAATATATTCAAAGTGTTACGAGAGAAGCAATTTCAGCCAAGAATACTGTACCTGGCAAGATTATCTTTCAAGTGGGAAGAAAAGACAAGAACATTCTCAGATAAACAAAACCTGAAAGAATTTACCAGCACCAGACCAGATCTCCAAGAAGTTCTCAAGGGTGTGCTGTATCAAGAAAATTAAACACAGACACACGGAAATAAGAGTCAAAAAACTATGAAAGTGGCCAACTTAATCAGAGGGACAAGTCTGAATTTGAATATTATATCCCAGAATTTAATCAGGAAAATTGAACCAGAACAGAAGATAAAAGTACATGAGACTGATAGATTCATGCACCTTCCATTTGAACAGAATCCTAACTTGTTTCCTGGCTTTAAGCAAAGTTCCTTGGCATTTCTTTGAGTTAAGTTAAAACTGGTTTTCTTAGTAGTAATGAGTGAACTCACCATTGAAAGTAGTTAGATTATGTAGGAAATTGTGTGATCAATGCAACGTGGGTGGGAAGGGAATGAAGGACAATTGTAGACACCGGAGGTGGTATGAGAGGAGGGTGGGAAGGGACAGAGGGTCAGAAAGAGGGGTGGAAGTAATTCTAGGAACTAGTAATGGAAAGTTTTTTGTAATGTGCATGATTATATCACTATGCAGTGTGTACTGGATGGCAGATTGCATTTTGTATGCCGTGATGAAGCTTAGGGAAGGAATGTAAATTGAGTTACAAAAAAAAAAGTTTCAAAAAAAATATATCTATTCAATGACTGCAGTAGGATATGTAGCCACAGCTAGGTGCTACTTTATAGGATGCATAAAGTAAGACTTGTGTTCATGGAAATGTGGGTATCACCTGTGTTTGCTATGAGGGTATTTGGATTGATTAGGGTCTTTGGCGATACAATAAAATGTGAGGAGAAAACAGTATAGAAAGCAAACATAGATACCAGAGACTGTGGGAGGAGAGTTGGAGACGGCAGAGGGTAAGAGATAGAGAATCAAGGATGGGGGGAAAAAAGCAAAACATACAGAAGACAAGAAATGGAAGATCATTTGCTGACAATAACATGTTTTTTGATGTACTTGATTGAGACAATATATAGTGTACTTTGGATGGGAAATCTCATTTTGTATGCTGTAATGATATTCAGTGAATGAATGCAAATAAATAAATTGAATAAAAATAAAATAAAATAAAATAAAATAAAATAAAAGACATATCTTGGTTGCTTCCAGTTTGGAGCAATTATAAATAAAGTCACTATAAAAAAAAACAATTATACAATGTATATATTTCAAAACATGGTGGATACAATAACTATAAAAATAAATTTTAAAAATCTTAAAAAGTGACTCTCCAGAGTGGGAAAAACCTTGACTTGTAATGTGTGCTGATTTTTGTAGTTAGACTATTTCCATTGTGGCTGACTAAAAGCTATCTACTTGACCTCAAATAATTTCTAAAAGTCCTAAACATTTAACAATTGATTCTAACAAACTATTAACAGTTGACTGTCTCGAATCTTTCACTGGGCCATCTTTTGATCAATACCAATTTTTGCTGACCCTCTGTTCAGTTTCTTTACTCAATATCAATTTCTGCTGACCCTCTGTTCCATTTCTTCAGAGAAATATCCCACAGTATATTGCTTCAAGGTAGGAGTGGTTGTGCTTGACTGCAATGCCCATGAAGCTGAAGAGAAGTGATGTTTGGTTTGCAGAGTTTGACTCTACATTGTTTTTGGTACAGAGCTTCTGTCTTCCAATGTATTTGGTGTCTCGGATTTTGGAGAAACTTTGGTTCAAATTTGCAATAGAAGATTACTTCTTTTGGGATAGAGAAAATGTGGTCACAAGAACAGAAGAAATAGTAAAGTCTTTTTGAACCTATTTTCTAATATAGAAGCTTTAAACCAATACAGCATTTTAAAAGCTTACTTTTAGAGCTCATTTAAGCATCCCTTCCCTTTTTTCCACCTACATTGTTATGCCTGACTCTACAGACTTTCCTGGGTTTAACAGCATGATTTGCCATGCTTCCTGTTAGAAAACATGATTTTTCAGTATCCAGCCATGTAAATTATTCAATATATATTTTTTATCCAAAAATGTGTGGCATCTTTTTTCTTTCTAAGAAGACAACGTGGATTCATATAGTGGCAGATTTCTTACTTAGCTGAAGTCATATTAATAAACTTTATATTTTTATTATACATTCAACCCACAGCAGCTTCAAAACTATAATATTTAAAAATAACATATGAATTTTCTCTTTTTATCATTTATTTAAATCACAGAGTAGGATATCTTATAAAGAAAATGCATCAACTGAGAAGATAATGGCTCTTCTTTTATCTTTTCTAATATAATGAATTATATTTATTGATTTTCAAATGTGAATCCAAGCTTGCATTCCAAGGATAATCCCAGTTATGTTGGATTATAATTTTGATATATTGTTGTATTTGATTTTCTAAAATTTTTGTTCAGTTTTTCAGAATATATGTTCATCAAGAATATTGCTCCATAGTTATCTTTTCTTGGAATGTCTTTTTTGGTTTTGTGGTCAGGGTAATATTGGCCTCTTAGAGTGATCTGGGATGTATTTTGTTCTCTTCAGTTTCCTAGATGAGATTGTGTGGAACTTATGTAGTGTCTTCTTTATATATTTAGTAGAATTTACTAGTAAAGCTTTCTCAGGTTAGAGATTTCTACATGGAAGCATTTTAAGCAACAAATTGAATTCCTTAATAAATATAGGGCTATTCATATTAAGCAACAGATTGAATTCCTTAATAAATATAGGGCTATTCATATTATCCCATGGATATCTATGGAATTTTTATCCTTATAATTTAACCTATGAGTATATTTATAGTAAAAGTGTATTTCTTGTAGGTAGCAGTATATACTCAAGTCTTGCCTTTTTATCCAAGCTGATTATCTTTGACTGTAAAGTTTAGACCATTTACATTTAATGTAATTACTTACATGGCCAGATTAAGTATATCATCTTTGTAATTTTTTTGCTCTTGCTTCCCTTTCCTTCTTTATAATTACAAATTTTCTATAATTTTAATTAATTAATTTTGAAGGCAATAGCCCTATTTTGTTTTTATAGTACTTTCTTTAGAGTTATCATGTATATCTTTAACACAGCAGTCGACATTCCAGTAATATAACTTCATGTTTAAATATTATATTAGGTAATAAAGAAAGTTATGACATATTTTTCTTTTTTTATGCAAAAATGCATGACATTCCTGATGACTCAATACTTCTATTTTGGTACTTTGTCCTGTGTCATACATTTTTCTTTTACAAATTTTATAAGACTCAAAATACATTGTACTTATTTACACAGTCAAGTATTTTATATCATTTAAATTAAATGGTTTTTAAGTTAAATGGAATTTAAATAGTTTTCATTTCTTTGTGTGGAACAATATTTTTAAACTGATGTCATTTTACTTCTGCTGAAGGATTTTCATTTTTTGGAGGGCAGGCCTGCTTGTGTTGAAGTATTTTCATTTTCATATGTCAAAATATATCTTCACATTTTTCTTTCTTTTTTTTATTTTAGAGGTTTTTGCTAAAGGGCATGTGCGCTTGCCAGAAAGACAGAGAGACAGAAAGCGAGAAATCACCCCCAGGGGGGATGGCCACGGCCACACCGCAATCCCTTCTCCTCTATTCTCCTCTCCAGATCTTGGACATGCATGCACACGTGCCTGGTGTGAGTTTAAGCCACCGGGTCTGGGACTTGAACCATGGTCAATTACATGGGAGTCCAGCAACATAGTCATTAGGTCAACTGCTGGTCCTGTATTTTCTTTCTTTGTTACGATCTTTTTCAATAGATAAAGAATTTTTGATTGAAGTATAAGTAACAAAAAGCAGATATATTTGGTTTTCTAAAAATTAAAAAGCTTTTATGTTTCAAAGTACACTATCAAACAAGTAAAAAGACAACCCACAGACTGGAATGATTTATCTACAAATCACATATCTGATAAAGTCTAATTTTCAGAATATATAAAGACTTTTACAAAATTACACAATGAAAAGCAAGTAACTTAAAAATGGACGAATGAGGGACCAGCAGCTAGCGTAATTGCTATGTCGCTGGACTCCCATGTAGTCGACCGCGGTTCACGTCCCGGACCCGGTGGCTTAAAACTCATGCCGGGCGCTGTGTGTGCATGCCCAAGATCCCGAGAGGAGAATGGAGGAGAAGGGATTGCGGCGTGGCCATCCCCCCGGGGGGTGATTTCTCGCTTTCTATCTCTCTGTCTCTCTCTGTCTGTCTGGCAAGCGCATGCGCCCTATAGCAAAAACCTCTCAAAAAAAAAAAAAAGAGTATATACTGAAGAATACAACTGCTGGATCTTTGGATAACATTTTTGGAATGGCAAACAATTTGGCAGAAGTTGTATCATTTTACAACTTTACCAGTAATGTATGACTGTTTCAATTGCTTCACAACTTCTCAAACACTTGTTATTTCCCATATTGTTCATTATGCCATTCTAATGTGTGTGAAGTGGTATCTTCTTTTATATATATATTTTTTTCTTTGAAGAAATGTATATAACTATACTATAAATGTATATATATATATATATATATATAATTTGATTCATTGTTCATTTTTCTTATTATTGGTCGTGTTTTTCTGCTTTATGATTGTCTGTAATATTTAACTGGATGTCAGACAACGCGAATTGTAAATTGTTAGGTGTTGGAATTTTTGCATATCTGTACATTTCCTTGTGGTTTGTTCTGGGTTAGTTATGTTACCTGGAAAGAGATCTGTCCTTTAAGTTCTTGCTTTTATGATTTAGTAGGTATGTCCAGATTAGTGGTCAATCAATAGCTTATTATTCCCCATTATTGAGGCAAAATCTTTTTGAATATTCAACCCACGTGCCTGTGAATTACGAGTTTATCTCATCTGACTGTTGTGACGGCACTGTTCCTGCCCTCTGTGAACTTTGTGTACTGCTCCCTCTAATTCTTTCAGATGGTTCCTTCTCTGGCCTTGCATAATAGTTTTTCTTCTAATATTTATTACAATAAAGTTTATTTTTACTTGTTTTAGACTTTATATATAATTTAAGTTATATAGCATTGTCAAAGTACGTTCACCATGCCATAACAAAAGTCTTGAGACTGGTTAGTACAAGGAATAGAAATGTAGGGGAACCAGCAGTTAGCGTAATGGCTATGTCACTGGACTCCCACGTAGTTGACCACGGTTCATATCCTGGACCCGGTGGCTTAAAACTCATGCCAGGCACGTGTGCGTGCATGCCCAAGATCCTGAGAGGAGAATGGAGGAGAAGGGATTGCGGCATGACCATCCCCCTTGGGGAGTGATTTCTCGCTTTCTGTCTCTATGTCTCTCTCTGTCTGTCTGGCAAGTGCACGCGCCCTACAGCAAAAAAACCTCTCAAAAAAAAAAAAAAAAAGGAATAGAAATGTACTTGTCATAAATCTGGAGGCACCAGCAGATGACTTGCTGCCTTGTAAGGAGTGTGCTCAGCTTTCAGGATGGTGCCTGTGGATATGTATGCCTTTACATGGTTGGAAGGACATATGGACCAAACTCACTCAAGCCATTTTATACGGGCATAAATCATATTCATGGGATGAAACTTCATGGCCTAATAACTTCCTGAAGACTCACATTTTAATATTATCAACTCAGGCTATATATATATATTGTTTTCTGCCTGACTTTCTCTTGCACAAACTCATGTTGATGAAATTCAGCCATGTTGCTGCACATGGCAGCAGTTCATTCAATTTCTTTGTCCAGTTAAATAACACAAATATACTATAATTTATTTATCATTCCTACTGTTGAAGTTGTTTCTATTCCCAACTATACTTTTGTAAATATGTTTGTACATGCCTCTTGGTAAATGTTTTCACATGTTTTGTTACATTTAACAAGGATTGAAATTGCTGATATCTAAGGTATGTGTATGTTAAACTTCAAAGAATAATTTCAAAAGGTCTTCCAAAATTATTTGATCAGTTCCTATTTCCATTACTAGTGTATGGGATTAACAATTGTTCCACATCTTCAGCAACTCTTTCTAGTGTCATCTTATTGAATGTTAGATATTTTTGTAAGTGTATGTAATATCTCACTAATTTAAATTTGTATTTCTCTGATGACTAATGTGTTTAAATATTTAATGTATTATTTGATCATTTTGATAGGTCTCTGCTTTGGGGAAGTTCTAGTGTAAGTCTTTCATATTATTCTACTACATGACTTCTTTTTTTTTAATTATTTTTTTTTATTTTATTTTTTTATTATCTATTTTTTTATTACATTGAATTACATATAACTTTACAGTGTATTACATTGCTTTTTCAAAAGGGAATGCCATGCATGTCAGTCAGTACAGAGACATTAATCTCCCCGCTTCAACATTCAATATCTTTCCTATGTTTCCCCCAATCATTATTATTATTATTCTAATTATTTTTTATGATAAACATGATTTTTTTTTTCCAATTATCAGATCATAAAGTTCCCAACAATAGGGAACGTAGACTCCACTCAGGGCTGGACCAAGGGTGGGTCTCGTGCAGCCCCACAAATGTAGGTGAATCTCCATGGAACACAGTTTCAGGAACGCGACTCAGGAAAGCAGAGACGGCCATCAGCTGATGCGGCACGCGGGGCAGACCCCGGCCACGGCCCGCGGGGCAGAGCCCCGGTCTGGCCGGACCTCCGGATAGGGCACGCAGAGCAGAGCCCTGGCCACGGCACGCGGGACAGACCCCGGCCACGGCACGTGGGGGCAGACCCCGGCCACGGCACGCGGGACAGAGCCCCGGCCACGGCACGCGGGGCAGAGCCCCGGTCGGGCCGGACCTCCGGATAGGGCACGCAGAGCAGAGCCCCGGCCATGGCACGTGGGGCAGACCCTGGCCAAGGCACGCGGGGCAGACCCCGGCCACGGCACGCGGGGCAGACCCCGGCCACGGCACGCGGGACAGAGCCCCGGCCACGGCACGCAGGACAAACCCCGGCCACGGCACGCGGGGGCAGAGCCCCGGCCACGGCACGCGGGGCAGAGCCCCTGTCAGGCCGGACCTCCGGACAGGGCACGCAGAGCAGAGCCCCGGCCATGGCACGCGGGGCAGACCCCGGCCACGGCTCACGGGACAGAGCCCCGGCCACGGCACAAGGGGCAGAGCCCCAGTCGGGCCGGACCTCCAGACAGGGCACGTGGAGCGGAGCCCCCGCGCCCTGACCCCGCGCCCCAGCACGTGGAGTGGAGCCCCCGCGCCCGCCTCCCCACCCCCGCGCGCCAGCACGAGGAGCGGAGCCCCCGCCTGCCGCCCCTGGACGTTTAATTGTATCTAGTACTTCTTGCATATTATTCTCAAAGTTTTGGGCCATTTTCTCAGTCTTTATGGTGGACCTTTCTAGGCCAGCCATTTTCTCTTCTACATTAGAGATTCCATTTTCTGAATGATCTAGTCTGCTTTTAATACTTTCAAGGGAGTTTTTGACTTCTTGTATTATAGCCTTCATCTCTAACAGCTCCATCTGATTATTTTGTAAAGTGTGAAACTCCTCTTTTAGATCTTGCATGAATTTCCTCACCTCCTAGAACTCTTCAACTCCTTTCTCCTACTCCTTCAGCAGTTCCTTGTCTCTCTTCTCTTTGATCTCTGTTAGCTTTGCCATTATGAATGGTCTGAATTGTTTATCAGACATTTCCATGAATTCCCTTGAACTGTGTGAGGATGAAGAGGAGCTATCCGTTTCAATTGGAGGAGAGGCATTTTCCTGCTTCTCCATATTTCTTGTGGTCCTGCAGCGATTTCTAGTCATCTGGTGGATGGTCGGTTTCTTCCCAAACTTTTGAAGTTTAATATGAGGGTTGGGAAGTGTGCAGAAAAGGAAGCAGAGAGAGGGAAACAATACCAACAACAACAACAACAAAAAAAAAAGACAAGAAACAGAGAAAAAGAAGAGAAAAGCTTTGGAATAAATCTAAAAAAGAAAAATTAATATTAAAAAAATTTCAATAAAAATAAAAATTAGAAAACCGTGCGGCGCGGAAATGTCTAGATCTCAGGAGCCATGGAGCAGACTGTCTCTTGAAGAAGGGCTGTTCTGGGAGGAGCAGAGGGGATTATTAACAAAACAAAGACCTAGGAGGGAGGGGCCAAAGGGCCCTGTAAGACGCCTCACCTTAAAAAATTCTAAAAAGCAAAAATTAAAAAAAAAAGACAGACAGAGAGAGAGAGAGAGAGAGAGAGAGAGTGAGAGGTAGAGAGAGACAAAGATTGATTCAGAGACAGGAGATATGAAAGGGGTTTTCCTACCACGTGGGTTTTGTATGCTGGAGGCCCAGTTAGGAGTGGGACATCTTCCTTTCTCCCAGCATGTCTAGATCTCAGGAGCCATGGAGCAGACTGTCTCTTGAAGAAGGGCTGTTCACGTGGGTTTTGTATGCTGGAGGCCCAGTTAGGAGTGGGACATCTTCCTTTCTCCCAGCATGTCTAGATCTCAGGAGCCATGGAACAGCTAAACTGATGAAGTTTTTGAGGATGACTCTGATGAGTTCTGGATGTCAGAAGTCGGAAATGGTCTCCATCGGACTAAAGATGAGAAGACAGGATTATATTCATTTCTGCATTGTCTAATGGAGAATCTCTTCTCGCTTCTTCCATCTTCTAGTCTGTCCGAATGCCTTGGCTCCTGGCCCTCTTTCACCTCCACAACCAGAAAACCTCCATCTTTCTCTCCTCTAGTACATGACTTTTGAAAATGAATAACATGAAACATTCTTTATGTATGTTGGATATAAATCTCTTAATAGTCATATGTGTAAAAATATTTTCTACTTTATTTGCCTTGTCATTCATTTTCTTTTGGGTTATACAGATTTTTATTTTTATATTTTAGTTTTTTTAGTTTACTATAGAGCATGTGTGCTCACCAGAGAGAGACAGAGAGAACGAGAGAGAGAAGGAAAATGAGAAATCATACCCAGGGTGCATGGTCACACTGCAATACCGTCTCCCCTATTCTTTTCTTCAGATTTCGGGCATGCATGCACATGCATACTATGTGTTTTTCAAGCCATTGGGTCTGGGACTCGAACTGTTCTGTCAGCCATGTGGGATCCAGCTCCCTTAAACTCTCCTCTACCTCTGGCTCCAACATTTTAAATTTAATATATTCCAGTTTAGAAAGTTATTCTTTTCTGAATAATACCCTACTTAATTACTCAAGATAATGATATATGTTATATCTGGGCCCAGCAGATGGCAGGGTGGTTAAGGCACTGGACTCCCACATGGCTGACCACAGTTTGAGTCCCAGACCTGGCAGCTTGCTTTCTCATTTTCCTGCTGTCTCTCTCTCTCTCTCTCTCTGTCTCTTGCTAGTCAATTTTTTTTTAATAATGAATAAAATTAAATAAAATAATTATTTTAAAAATGATTTATGCAATATTTGAGAAGGTTTTTTAAAGATATTCTTTCTTTTTATAAGTTATTTTTATTAACTCCAAAATGCACGTGTTCTGTGAGAGAGACAGGAGACAGAGAAAGAAAGTACCCTCAACTAAAAAGGCTGATCATCAGGCCACCTTTTTCTTCCATTTCTCCAGTCTATCAGGATTCTGAGCATGCATGCATGTGTCTGGCATGTTCCTCCAGAGCTGGCATTTGAACCATGTTGGCCAGGTGGGATCCAGTCTCCCCTAAACAGTGCTAAACCACTGCACCACGGGTTAGCTCTAAGAAGCTTTATTGCTTTAACTTTCATTTATAGTACAACTGAAGTTAATTTTTGTCTTTGTGGTGAGATAGAGATTTGAATTAATCATTGATTCACATGAATGTCTAATTGGTCCAGCACTGCTGAAATTATTATCTTATTATCACTAGATTTCAGTACCATCTTTATATTTGGGCATTTATATATTTTTAAGTCTGATTTTCAGTTTCCTATTTTCTTCCAATGTTGTATATGCTTTCTTTAATAAGTGTACTTTAAAGTAACTTTTAACACATGGTAAAGCAAGTTATCACAACTTATACATCTTTACCACAAGTGAATTGTCTAACTTTGACTTTGTATTTCCTTATTAATTTTAGAATATATTTGTGAAATTTCTTCAAAAATAAATTTTTGATTGAAAAATCTATCGAACCTTCAATCAGTTCAAGGACAATTTACATCTTTATACAGTCGTGGCTTTGAATTCGTATGCATAATACATAAAGTATTCTTCTCTTAGTTTAAGTATTCCTTACTTTAATATTTTTATTTTTCTTAATAATAGTCTTTTATTAAATTTATCTCTATACATTTAAAATATTGATAGTATTTCAGTGACATTGTTTCTTAAGTTTTCTTTCCTAATTATCTGTTGCTGCATTTAGAAATGCAATTTACTTTTTAATCTGAATCTTGTCAGGAACCCTACTAATTCCAAGAGGGGTGCCAGTTATTGGGAGGTTTCATTGATTGATTATTTTTCTTATTATGAGTCGTGTTTTCCCTCCTTTGTATGCCTAGTAATCTTTGATTGATCGTCCAACACTGTGAATTTTTCATTATTAAGGACTTCTTATTTTGGTATTTCATTTCTCTTTGTACCTATATTGAAATCACCATTAAGTCTCTCTGGTTCTTTCTTTATATTGTCTGTTAAGTCCTGCTTTTCTATTCTGTTTCCAAAATAATCACCTTAATTCCTCAGCATCAGCTACTTAGCAATTTGTTTTCTACCTCAATCTCTTTGTCTCCCAAACCCACCTTACACATAGATGCCAGATCACATACATGTGTCTTATATATAATGTGCATACACAGGATTCCTAGGAGTAATCAACCATAATCATAATTAGCAACCATGTACTCGACACATATTATACACCAGGTGCTAAAAATGCAGTATTTCTAATCTTCACAAAATCTCTTTGAATTGAATAATTCTATCTTCATATTATAGATGAGAAGATTGAGTTAAAGGCCTCTTGCATAAAGTCTCATGCCTCATATAAAGAAAGGTGGGATTTTAACTCACATCAGTGGAGCACCAGTGCTTCTACTTTTTCTAAGGTGCCATAGCTCTGTTTCATGGAATATATTTCATGTTATGAATGTTGTCATTTTCTAAGTCTTCTCAACTGGACTATAAGCTTTTTGAGTTCTTTTTGGATCTTTTATACTCCAAACATAAATTTCCTCAGCAGATAATAAATATTGATCAACTGGTTGAAATTTTCTGTGACAATTCATCAAGAATAAGAACAGGATGGTGTCAGATATGTGTTCAACACAGATAGGCAGTAAAGCTCTTTTGCTCCAAAATTATACTTACTGGACAATGGTCCCTTGATGAGAGAAAATAGCTCCAGAAAAATGAGCTAGTAACAATAAGATCATCTTCTCCTTGAAAAATATCCTGAGCTCAATAATACCTGGACATTATATTTTACTGATACCCTCCAAACCATCAGGAAATAGTAGGCCACTTGTACGGTTGTTTCAAAACTAATACAGTGAGCTTTCAGTCTTCATTTTAGTCAAGGATGCAGTCACAAAGTGGAAGTATCCATCAAATTATTGCATAATTCAGATAACAGAACCTTCCTCTAACCCTATATACATCCCCACCCCAAAAGAAAAAGAACGAGAGCACTTTGATTAAAGAAAAAGATTGTTCACCTAGCTCCTTCCATCTAGTTAGTATATTTTACATTCAATCACTGTTCAAACCCTTTCTTTATTTTAGTTTAAGAGATCTGATATCTTCAGTTTGAAGTGTAAGCTTTTTTCATCTTTGATTATTAATGGATAAAGTTATTAGATAAAATACAAATGAAATGGGAATAAATCCAGAGAAGAAAAATTAGCCCCCCCAAAAATGGGTGTGGTGATTTCCAGGTACGTATCATTAGGCCACAGTGACGGTTGGGACTGTGTGAGTATGGTACAGGAATGTAGTCACCTGAAATCTATAAATGATGATTTGAAAATACAGCCAGATGATTAAGTCAAGACTGTTTACTGATAAGTGAATCTCTCTAAACAATCATTTTCCCAAACATTCAGTGTATGAACAAAATGGAATTTGATTTGATATTTTAAGTTTTAGCTACCATGACTAGTTGCATTTAATTGTGTGCCATATATTCAAGTAAGCAAATTCCAAATGGAACTGAATGATCTCTTAATGTTAACTGTGGTTTTTATTGACTCGTTTCCCTGTATGTTTCTTAAATATTTTATCACTTTGTTTCCCTGTTGCCTTTTATGCATATTTTCAAACAATTGTTGTCTTACCCCAATCTTTAAAATTAGATCATCATGTTACTGTTCCTATCAATATTGTAAGTAAACACTATTATCCCTGTTAATACAAATCAATCAGCATTTCATTTATGGTATAAAATTCTATTGTTGTCCATTAAATTCCCTGAAAAGAAAGACCTTACTCTAAGAGACATCTTTCTTTTATATGAAACTAGAAAATGCCTCCAAATTGTTGGCCTTTTAGTGTCTGTGTTCAGAACTTGGTTGAAATTAAAGAAAAACACTAAACAGATAGTATTTTCCATGTTAATTGACAGGGATTTAGAAAGCACCCATAAAATGATATGCTAAAAATTTCAAATAAAAGGTAGTTATGTAAAAAAAAAAATCAAGATTAATGCTGTTTTTTCATACTGTTAAGAAAATAGTTTATATATCCACAAATTGAATATTTTCTGTCATTTTTCAGCTAAAACATAAATGTTGATTTTTTTGAAAAGACGTGGACATTTTTCTAGCATTTATATAAACTATAATTCAAACTGTTTAAAAGATCTTGTATCTATGACCCCCCCACATACTGATTCATTGCTTATTATTAAGTTTGTTGTATTTTCTGATGTAAAGTCACTGGGGTCCTTGGCTATGTGGCTTTGTTTTTGTAGGAAATGTAGAATTAAGAGACTCTGGATAAACCCAGGTGTGATCGGAGATTTATTTCTGTATCGGAGTGGTTTATTGGATCTGTTTCCATGTTTGTTTTCTGGATTCAGTGGCTAATTTGGTTTCTAATCATGCTTTTGACCCCATTTCCAGACTGTTTGTGGTAACGGGAGAAGAAAGGCCCTGCAGTAGGTAATTAAGTCTGCAAAGGCAGGGCTGCTTACTTTTCATCGCAGCAGACAATCAGAGTGCTGTTGCTCAAGTGTAAAATGCAGAAATTAATGATCCTATATAATACAGATTAGGGCTTTCATTTTAAAAACTATCAGTGCAGAAGAACAAAGGTAGGAAAACCAGCGTGATATTTGGAATTCCAATATATAGTAAAGCTTGCAAATTTTGAGAGGTTTCGGAGCATGAGACTAATCGAAATTCGCCTTGTGTTTTAAGGTGATTGATTAGTTCAGAACTCAAATATATAACCGCCCCATTGCATCTTTGAAAAGACACACTTAGACATGTTTTTTCACTTGTAAACATGTGCAATTGTCTATTCAGATCAAATGGGATAAGTAAATGCATTTCACACACTGAGTGCCACATAGTAGGTATTACAGTGTTTAAATAAAAAAAGATAGTTTCCATAAAGGGGTTACAGACCAATAACTGAGAGTCATTTTTTAAAAACCACATAGTCTCATAAAAATTTTCATGTACAGCATTATTTTATCAGGATTTTTTCTGTGTTAGAGATGAATAGATTACAAAACCATCCTGGCTATAGAAGGGTATGAGTTCACAGTGTACCTTTCATAGAAAGAAAGCAGACTTCTGATAAAACCTTGGGGTTTGTTGATATAAAAATGCGTGCATTCCCAACATGACCCAGTGGTTCAGTCCTCAGTATGAATAAACTTTCTGATAACTTCAATGACATAACTGATTTAGTCAATAATTGAATCATTAGATTTGTGTCGGCGTCTGCCCCAGGGCTTGGGTCTGGCTGAATCATGATCGGGGGCTGCTGGTGAGGAAAAGAAAGAGGATGAGAAAAAGAAAGCCCTCCATCTTGCCAGGACTGGGGAATTGGAAAGAATGAGACAAAGACATAGAGTAGAAATGGACACAGGCAGCCTGAGCCTAGGTAGCCTAAGCAACTTGTGCAGCAGCTGAGCCACTGCTTGAGCTGCTTGGGTCACTTGAGCCACCCAGACAAACTGGGCCTCTTTATTTATAGTACAAGGAGACATTACACATATATGTTTCATGACACTTCATAGATTGGTTGCCAGGTTACAAACAATAAGAAGCAGTTAACAAATCTATAAGGGCTTAGTAATACTGGGCCAGGTGTATCCCTTGGTGATAATCCCATCAAGAGAAAGTCTCATCTTCTTTTCTAATGCAGAGAACCAGCTGTTAGGTGTGGGGAAGGAGCTAAAGAACTTCTCCATAAGGAGTGCACCACCACACCCAGAGAAGGCTAAAGAATCTTTCAGATGCAGAGCAGGGATTGGACTTTACTAATTGGGGTCAAGATGTTTCTTGAAGTCCATCAGATGTGTCTGTTGGAACGCCCCTAGTAATTTCCAGCCTTGCTCTGTCTGCAGCCAAGGTCAGGGAAAGACAAGTTACAAGGTTCTGCCAAACCCCAAAAGAGCAGGTGGTGTTTGCTCAGAGCATGTTCCCACACTTCAGATTCTCTCTCTTAACGTGTCCCCACAGATTTGCAGTGTATGTTCTTTATTTTTAAGTTTATCCCATGAATAAAAGAGAGAGACAGACAGACAGACACAGAACACCCCCACAGGGTGTTGACACTACAATCCACCCCCAACTTCAGCCATCCCAGATGCTGGGAACACGTGCACTGACCACACTCGGAGAGGTCTCTGGACAAACCTGTGGGTCTGCCTCATAGCACATCCTGTTTAACGGCAGTAACACCACTGTCTGGCCCCTCCGTATATTTTCTTAAGTTTTTTAGGTCATTTTTAGTATATATTTCTTATGTTTGTTTACCATTCATCATTTATAATGACATTTTCCTGATAAAATTATTTGTGTGTTATCATCAGTAATAAATTGGTGAACTGGTAAATACTTCGTAATATATGAGAAAAATGTTATAGTTTTCACATTACACATTAAAAAAAACCTTAGACACAGAGTTAAACACCAATGCAGTTTTCATTTACAGTCAGCCTACATCAAAAATATTTATCACTTTGTCTTCTAATTGATGGAAGTGATCACAAGTTCCTAATCAATGACCCGCCGATCAGAAACCATGGCCTAGGAGATGATACAGCAATGATGCCATTGGGCCTAAACCATGGGTTTGTGTCTCAGAACTTCCTTGAGCATGCCGGGTGCACATTTCCATCACCTGAGTTGGCTGAGGCTGAGGTTGGATCTTGGCATGAAGACCGTTGGGAGTGTCTGTTTCATTCTCTCTCTTTTCTCAGAATAATAAATAAAATTTAAAAAGAAAAGAATAGAAGAAAATTCAGTCACAGTACTCCAGAAATGTTACTTTGGGAAGTACAATTAGGACTCCAAATTAAGTGATCCAGAATGAAGCATCACTCTCTCATGCCTGCAGTCGGGGAAGCATTTGGTGTGTTGATCTGGCACAGTTCTAAGCTTGTATTAGAAAAATCATGAACACATGAAGAGCAGCATTTGTGGCATATTGGTAACCATTCTAATCTATTTATAAAATATGTTTTGCTAC
Organism: Tupaia tana; assembly: GCA_026018925.1. Lineage (NCBI taxonomy): Eukaryota > Metazoa > Chordata > Mammalia > Scandentia > Tupaiidae > Tupaia > Tupaia tana. The sequence continues at coordinate 18,670,952 of JAKSZU010000008.1, forward strand.
ATTGTTTTCTAAACAGAGAAAAGTGGAGCTTTGGCGTGTATCCTCCATCAGAGCTCTTGTATTTTAAATGGAAAGAACATGGCCTTGTGTAAGCGTGGAAGTTAAAATGATAAAGTCTATAGCCAAACTCCTGGGCTTTGCAGTTTAAATTTTCACATTGGCCAGGGCCTACTCAAGTGTTTAGTATTTTTTCACTGTGACCAATACAATTGATTTTTAACAAAATCTTACCCTCCACATTAGATTCAATTGATAAAATATCATTATCAACCACAGGACCAACTAGCACGGTCCACTCAGTCTCATCGCACTAACATCAGGGGTCATGCACCCATTTCCTGCCCAGTGATTCTAGTTCTTCCTCCATAGATTATGCAGGCAGGTTTTGTTGAAAGCAACATTGAAACGACTCTGGTTATTTTTAACCAAAAGGATGTTGTTAAATCATAGCCATCAGGCTAGTCAGCCTGGACCTTTTCTCACCATAACCTACCCTCTGACCTGGGAGGAGAAACCAAGAGGGGTTTCTTTTTTAAGGTTTGGGTATCAATTTAAAGTTGATATTCTGATGACGACTAGGATCGGGAATTTCAGACTGAGGCAACGTCAGTGGTTTCTTAGGCTCAGTTTTATAGTTTTGCATTCTGTCAGACAGTCAGTCAAGAAGGCCCTTAGTTATTTGTCAGTAGGTCTAAGCACATGCAAAAATTACTCAATCAACGGTGGCAAATTAGTGAGTGGCCACAAGGTGGATCTGGCTTTGACTATTTACACCTCCAACTATGGATTGGCAGTAAGAGTGGACACTAGTCCAGAACAGGAGTTTACAAGCTCAAATACCATCTTATTTGAGATTCGAGCCTAGATATCTGGTTACAAAAAAATATAAAGTAACAAAGGCAAAAAAGATAAACTACCATGCTGCCATTGTTCTGTTCTTTTTTGCTTTAAAATAAATGTTAATGCCAGAGGTCATTGCATACACATAAGAGAGAGACAAGAGAGAGAGCAAGAGGGAATCTTCAGTGAGGCCTGGTTATAATAAAATCCCTTTCCTCCAATTCTCCATGTCTTCAGGATATTGGTCACAAATGCTCATACCCAACATGTTGGCCACTGAAGTCAGGATCGGAATCATGGTAGATCATGAGGGAATCTAGACTTGTCCCATGGGATTGGCCATGTCATTTGGCTTTGGGTGACCACCACCCAGGATTTATGTTTTAACAATGAAGGATACTTACAGGCAGACTTTACTTTCCCCATCTTGTAGATGAGAACAGAGGAAGTTGCAGAGGTTAAATGACTGAGAAATCTATTCAGTGATTAACAGGGAAACGAGGATTCTCTCCCCCTCTTACCAATTCTCCTGCCTTCCCCAATCTAACCCTATAGGCTTACACTAATTTAAATAGCCTATCTCTCCATTCCTTTCTTTTCCTTCCTTAAGCCTTTATACAAAATGAGGCTTCATGAATTAAACATTCTTTATTTCATGCCATTCATTAAATGACACCCTACATTTCAACACAGAATCTGGTACCTTATATCTGTGAGTAGGAGTAAATAGAATCAGTTATATCAAGTAGGCAAGCATGTTATAAGGCTACCATATTTAATATATTTTGATCTTGAGGTATGAATAGATACTTCAATAGCTCAGAACAATTAGATGCACAGATGTTAGTATTTTTATAAAAATTAGGTATTTAATAAAATTATCATAATATGGCAACTGAGAGAAATGGTATTCAATAAAGTGTTTTAAAACTACTTAGAATATTATATTTAAGATCTTATTCTCACCTTGTTGTATACCAACATAACCTATCTCCCTCTCCCCCCCAAAAAAGAAACAATTATGTGTTAATCTTTGGCATTGCTCTTTCTTTACCTCCCAATTTCTTCACTTCATTTTTAGTCAGAATGAAGTTTTGAGCAGATTTGTAAATATTCCAATCTTTTCTTCAAACCCAATTTAGGCACTTTATGTCATTTAAGAGAGATTTTTGCAATAGGGTGTGTGAGCTCACTGGAGAGACAGAAAGAAGGAAAGTGAGAAGTCACTCCCCAGGGGAAATGACCATGCTACAATCCTTTCTCCGCCATTCTCCTCTTGAGATTTTGGGCAGGCGCAAACATGTGCTCCGTGTTTGAAGGCACTGAGTCCAAGACTCAAACTGCTGTCAGCCATGTAGGAGTCCAGCACCTTAGCCACTACGCCACCTGTGACCCCACACATATTAGTATTTAATATGTATCAGATTTAGTTTAGGGGCATAGACTTTCATATGTTACTTCATTTAATATCCAGGTATGTCATGATGAAAATACTAGGTTGTCAAATGCATCATGACTTTCCAGTAGCTCAATAATATTACTATTATCATTTTACAAATGAGGGAAAAATATTAAGAAAGACTAAGTAATTGGTACAAAGTTAATTTCTGAGCCCAAACTTATCCCTGCTGATTTTTTTTTTTAGAGGTTTTTGTTATAGGGCGCATGCGCTTGCCAGACAGACAGAGAGAGACATAAAGACAGAAAGCGAGAAATCACCCACCAGAGGGGATGGTCACACCGCAATCCCTTCTCCTCCATTCTCTTCTCAGGATCTTGGGCACGCACGCACATGCACCTGGCGTGCGTTTTAAGCCACCAGGTCCGGGATGTGAACCGCAGTCGACTACGTGGGAGTCCAGCGACATAGCCATTACGCTAACTGCTGGTTCCCTATCTCTGCTGATTCTTATCAGAGAATCAGCAGAGATAGGGAACCAGCAGTTCCCTACTACACAGAGAAGAGTGTGTTTTTATTTTATCTTATTTATATTTTAGTAATTATTTTTTCACTCTGTGAAATTATCTTATTTTATCTTATTTATATTTTAGTAATTATTTTTTCACTCCTGTGTACTTAGCCGCTGCACTGTACAGGAATATTTGACATATGAACAACTTCTGATGTAACAAAGGTAAAGACACAGACTAAAGGAAAACTAGATACAGCAGAAATGATGAAAAAAGTTAATATTTCTTAAAAGTTAATATTATTTAAATTGATAAGAAATACGCAAAAAAGAAAAAAAAGATAGTCCAAAAGCAAGTTAACTTGAAGCATGGAAAAGTATTATTTTAAGTTAAATATTTTTAATTTATTAACTGAGTTATGCATATTTATTATTTCTTTTTGGACATTGTTAAAACAATATTTAATATATAACTTAGAAAACCTGGTTATATGCAAAATTTGTAACAGTGGGACAGCAGGTGGCATGGAGGTTAAGGCTGCTGGATTGCACCTGGCATGGCCAATGGCCAGCAGGTGGTGTGGTGGTTAAGGTGCTGGATTCCCACATGGCCAATCATGGTTTGAATCCGAAATATGTTGGCTTAAGAATTGCTCAGGGCATGTGAGCATGTGTGCCCAGAATCCTGAAGGAGTTTAAAGGAGAAACGATTGTGGTGTGACCATCTCCTCTGGAGGGTGATTTCTTACTTTCACTCTTTTTGTCTCTCTCTGTCTTTCTCAGGTGAGCATATGTGACCTATGGTAAAAACCTAAAAAATGAAAAAAAAAAAATGTTAGGCATGTGTGCATGCATGACCAAAATCTCAAGAGGAGAAGGGATTGTGGAATTACCATTCCCCTTGGGAGTGATTTCTCAACCAGCCCCCAACCTTATAAACAAGCACATGTGCCCTATAACAAACTGAAACAATTCATAACAGTGCTCACAACAGAATTTGACAGATTGGGGTTAGAAAAGAAATGGTACTTAGCTGAGTCTCTCTGATCTTCTTACTAAAAATATGTATAGGAAACAAGTAAAATAAAAATATAAAAAAGGAGATGAAACACTACTGATAATCACCCATTAGAAAAAAATTGGGAGATTTTTTTATTAATCATGAATTAAATAAACATACAATTTTATAATAAAATTTGATGACTCATTTAAAATGTTCCACCCCAAAAGAAATAAACCTACCAGTTTAAAGGAAGATGAAGAAATATATTCTTTCTTTTTGTGACATAACCTCACATCACACTCCAATGCATTCTATTTTTTTTTTATTTTTTGTATTAATGAAACCTTGGGCAAACATCCCTCCTCTACTATTTTTTGAGGGGATCAGTGTATTTTGTTCCATTTCTCTTTCAGCAATTTTCTTACTACATTTATTTGGAGACTGTAATTCCTACAAAATAATAGGGCAGAGAGCAGTGGGCATAGCAGAACTGTATATTGAGAAGTCTCATCCCAAATCAGTTGGTCACTGGATATAGAATGGCGATAGGAGGAGCCCAGGTGTTAGGGCATTCTTGGAATTACAGTTTTTCATAAACTCCATAGCTTCAGAGTAAGAGATCTAGGCCATGGGATAGGAGAAAATTATACCTCTGTGCTATTCAAGCCACAGGATAAATGCTTACTGATGCTGGAAAATGGTGTAGGAGCAGAATATATCAACTTGCCCTCCAGCTAGCATTATGACAAGGAGATTTAATGAGTACCCAAATGAACAGAGAATGAGCTGAGGATAGGCACCACATGGGGATGCACCTCTTCCCACTTATGAAAGAATGAGCATGAAACAACAAGAACATTATCAGATTTAAAAAAAAAAAAAAGGAAAATAAAAATAAATAAACAAATCAAAGACATCCTTTTCAAAACAAGAGAAGAGTGTGTTTTTATTTTATCTTATTTATATTTTAGTAATTATTTTTTCACTCTATTCATAGTAAAATACATGTCTATGCATGACTGGGATAGAAAAAAAAAGAGAGAGAAATGAACACCTTCTATAGGGTCTGGTCATACCTCCTCTAGCTCTAGTTCTTCAGTGTATTAAAACCTGGGCACTGGCAAGTATGCCTGGTGTGTTTTAGGCTGACCTGGCTGGGGATTTGAACCACTATTGTCACGTCAGACCCATCTTTTCTTGAGCAGTGCATCACCAGTGCACCACAGAGCCAGGTTGGTGTGTAATTTTAAAGTCTCTGGGCTAACAGAACTCAGGTACAGAACAGTTATCTGGGTGATGGGAAAGTCCAATGTTCAACGCCTGGGCATTTCTTTCTTCCGAACTTCTAAAATGAGGTCTGACCATAGCAGGATTTGAGATCCACATCTTAAAATAAATGAAAAAAATCTGTCTAGAAACAACTAAGCTGGAAGTGGGGTTCGATATTGTAAAATAATGCTCTGCTTTGGGCATGGATGCATATGGATGCGTTCCAGGAAAATGCACAGATGACAAACTCAGCTTTGCTATTCTGTGACTAACTCAGTTTACCCACACAATGAAGAGGAAATGATGACAGTTACCTATTTTACCTAACTTAGCTATTCCCACATATTTCATATGCTATATTGGACTTTAGTGTAAATCACATATATCTTGTACATATTTTTGTCATATTTAATCATAAAAACCTTATGACTTAAGTACTATGATATGCTCATTCTACAAATGAGAAAACTAATTGAAAGTATCTTCCTAAATTTTCATATTTTAAAAGCAGTAGATATAGAATTTGAGAGTAGTCTGTTCCAAAATGTGCCTTTTTAATTCCTCCACTATCAAATAACCAGTTGCAGGGATAAGGCAGAAAGTTCACAGTGACGCAGTCTTCTGAGAAGAAATCTCACATGGGAAGGTTCCTAGTTCATGTTTGGAACTTGCCCAGTGTATGTTGGGGATTTATGTGCCTATGGTCTGGGATGTCTGAGGGCTGGGATGGATTATGCATGGAAAGCCTCTGTTGGGGCGCTGTCTTTCTCTCTATCTTATTGTGTCTTTCTCACTCATAGAAATAAATGAAACATTTTAGAAAATGAAATATAAAAGAAATAACAAAAAGTTCTTAAAGAAATTTTCACAGAGCCAAAGAAAAACATGAACTTTAATGTCAATTAGTCTATTTGTTATTGAATAGGATGAATGTTAAAAAAACATAACCCTAGACATGCCCTTGTGATATTTTAGGACATCAGAGATAATAATTTTAAAAGTTCCAGAAAGTGTAAGGAGTGGAAGGATCTGAACCACACAATAGTAACCTTTAAACACATGCAGAAACATGGTTCTTTGTCTGGCGCTCCAAAGCTAGCGGAAGGATACGCTCTGCCTCTGTGTCAACACAGCAAAGTGTTGATGGTTAAACTATGTGTTAGCCAGAGAAGGCCCATAGAAGACAAGAGAAAGCTCTATAGAACTACAAGGTGTTAGAAGTCTCACATCTTCAGATGATTAACATTTGAAAACTACTGGCTTTGCATTCTGCTTCCCCTTGCCCTTTTTATGCCCTACAAAAGAATAAATCTGGGGATGGCTCAGAGTCACAGCTTCCTCCATTAGAAGAGTCTGGATCACCGGATCCCTGCTATTCTCTACTTGTGTGTTTATCTGTGTTTATTTCTAATCCACAGTCACTCTCACTCAGGAAATGCATTCAGCTGTGTGGGTTGCAGCAAGAAAGCAAAAGCAAAGGGACAATCTTCAGGTTATCATCAAACATCTTATTAAAATAAAGTAAAATAGACTCACTATCTGTTCCCCATCTGTCCCACAGTAACAAGGAAAGAGAGGTTCACTGTCCAGATTGTGCAGTGTGTGCTGTATGGCACACAGCTTGTGCTACTACCTTATGTTCTCCTCCCTGGCTCAGCCCCCAGTATCAGAGATGATGGAAGAAGAATTAACCACCTTAATCTCGGAAATATCACCCACTTACCCTGAAGGAGAAAAAAGAAACTCTCATCCAAACCCCAAAACTTTGGCCATAAATTCCAGCACCCCCATGCTCTGAAGATTAGGGAAATATACAGAGGTAAGACACACCATGGGGAAGCACACAAGCATACATGAGAAACCTACTCTCCCAAATTAGGAAGGAGTGAGTACTTCACTGGATGCTTAAAAATCAAAACAGGGTTCAAAGAAATATGAGAAACCATAAAATATCTCTGCTCCAAAGGAACATAAGAACTTATCACCAACAATGGCTAAAATACAAAAATCTCATCGAAATGTCAAAAAAATTCAGAATATGCATTATAACAAAACTCAATGAGGCATAAGAGAAAAGGGGTCATCAATTCCAAAAAATAAAAAAGTCATTTCATGACTTGAAAGAGGAATTCCATAAAGAAATATACACCCTAGAAAAAAATCAAATAGGACTTCTGGAGACCAAGCATGCAATACATAAAATCAAAATTTTTCTTTAAAGTATTAACAGGAGATAAGATCACACACACACACAATCTGACCTTGGAGACAAAACCTCCAATTTAATCCAAGAAATAAAACAAACAGAAAAATGAAAATAAAAACATTAAAAATGAGAACAGCATACAGGAAATTCTAGATACCCCATTAAGTGGCAGAATATCCACATAAATGTATTCCAAATGGCAAAGAGATGGGTAAAGGCTAGAAATTCTCTTTTATAAAATATTACCTGAAAATTTTTCAAATTTAGTGACACATAGACATCCAGGTTCAGGAAAAGCAAAAAACGTCAAATAGATTCTACATTTAAAAAAAAAAAAAAAATCCTCTCCAAGGCATAGTGTAGCCAAATTGGTAAATATCAAAAACAATATTCTAAAAATGGCAAGAGAGAAACGACAAATTGTTTACAAAGGTTACACCATTAGATTAACATCAGACCTCTCAAAGAAAATAATACAGGCAAAGGAAAAATGGAAAGTCATTTAAAACTCTGGGGCGAAAGGGGGAACCTCAGGCAATAAATGCTACATTCAGCAAGAGTATACGTCAAATGAGAAGAAGAGAAAGCATAATCTCCATATAAAGAAAAGCTGAAAATATTTACTATAAGTAGATCAGCTCTTCAGGAAACACTTAAGGGGATGCTATATCAAGAATGTAAAAAGGTGATACATAGAAATAAGAGAATAAAATAACTTTTAAAATGACTAAGATAATGACAGGAATGAGTGCAACGTTATTGATAATAACATTGATTTTTTTTTTTTTTTGGAGAGGTTTTTACTATAGGGTGCGTGTGCTCGCCGGACAGACAGAGAGAGACATAGAGACAGAAAGCGAGAAATCACCCCTCAGTGGGGATGGTCACGCCGCAATCCCTTCTTCTCCATTCTCCTCTCGGGATCTTGGGCATGCACACACACGCGCCCGGCATGAGTTTTAAGCCACAGAGTCCAGGACGTGAACCACGGTCGACTACATGGGAGTCCAGCTACATAGCCATTACGCTAACTACTGGTTCCCAATAACATTGAATGTTAATGGATTAAATTGCGTCAATTAAAAGACACGGATTGGCTAAATAGGAGGAAATAAAAGGAAAAAAATTAAAACAGGAGCACTCTATATGTTGCTTACAAGAAACACACTTCATTGATAAAGACATCTATAAACTGAAAGTGAAGAGCTGGAAAACATTTCATGCATACAGAAACCCAAAAAAGACCAGAGTCACAATACTGATATCCAAAAAATAGAATTTGTGAAAAAATTACTAAAAAGAGACAAAAAAGAACATCCTATAATTCTAAAAGTATTAATCAAAAAGTTATAACAATTATTAAGTATTTATGCATACCATCAGGACACCCAAATACATTAAAGAAAGATTGCTAGGTCTAAGAGAGAGAAACTGCAAAATACTGATTTTGGTGTATTTCAATACATTACTGTCACCACTGGACAGGTCAGATAGACAGAAATAATGAGATCAGGAGCTAATTGATACCATAAAACAATTGGACCTGACAGAAATTTATATTTATTAAATTTTATATATTTTTTTTTTGTCCTTAATTTCATTTGCAAATTTATTAGTGATAAAAATAGAGACTCATCATAGACAAACAGTTTGCATTTCATTAAAAAATTTAAGGCAAAAAAGAAAATAAATTCCACAAAAGTTGGTCGGAAAACAGTGAAGTGAGAAAGCCCTGGCCCCTGTTCTCCCACAGGGCAGGGTTTGGGTCTGTGGCTGAGGCCCCCAGCCAGGCCAGCTCCACTGCCTGACCTCAGGCCCCGCCCCACACCAGGCCCCGCCCACACCAGGCCCCGCCCCACACCAGGCCCCGCCCTTCTGTACACAGCTACTGCAGTAGCACAAGGCTCTCTGGGATTAAAGCAGATTCCTGGGAATTCAAGGCAAGATTTGTCATGGTAAAAATGACCCATAAGATAAAAGTACTTTTTTCTACTTACAGAATCTAAAACTCATTTTAACAAGAGTTAACAGCAAAAATTCAAAGTGAGAACAGTTTGAAAACTAATTTATATTATTCTCAAAAATGTTGTTCAGACTTGATGACTTTAAGTTATTATTTTCCTAAAACTTCTCCAAATATAAATTAAGCTGTCAAAGTAGGAAATTGATTCGCCAGGTAGTAATTAATACCTAGCAATTTCTCTTTCAAAAACTTCAAGCAATTTACTACTATCATTGCATAACCCCTTTCTAATAACTCTATATAATTTATGCATGATAAATTTCATTTAAGAGTCCAAAGTATTACAAAGTTATTAAACGTTTATGTCTTGAATAAACACAAAGAACTCTGCTAAGGAGGGAGAAACATCTGTCAGCAGCATCTCCGTCCATGGCTGGTCCTTCAGGCCACACTGTATCCAACAGTTACAAAATGCACTTTTTTATATCATCTTCCCATGGGATATTTTCAAAGATTGACCAACTACATAGTAGGGCAAAAAACAAGCCATTAAAAATGTCCAAGTATAGAAACTATATCTAACATTGTCTACAACCACAATGGAATCAAATTTGAAATCGACAACAAAAAGACCACTTAAAAACACACAAAACACAGAAACTAAACAGATTACACTTGAACGACTTCTGAACTACTGAAAAAATTAAGACTGAAGTCAATTATTGAAATCAGTGATAACAAACACACAAATGACTCTTCATAATCTTTGGGACAAAGAGAAAGCAATCATAACAGGGAAGTTTATAGTAATTAGTGTTCACAAGAAAAAAAAAATAGGAAGGTGGCAAATAAATAACCTAATGATAGATGTCAAAGAACTGGGAAATCAAGAAACAAACAAACAAACAAACAAAAACAGAAGGAAAGATATAATAAAGATTAGAGCTGAAATAAACAAAATACTATACAAAAATATCAGCAAAACAAAAAGCTGGTTTTGGAGAGGATAAACAGAATTGACAAATTATTAGCTAGACTAACCAAGAAAAACAGAAAGAAACCAGATAAATAAAATCGTTAAGAAAGTTGGTAATATTAAAACAGATATATCAGAAATACAAAATATATATATCATGAGAACTACCATGGGTTAACAAATTAAAACACCCAGGTGAGATGAACTAATTTCTGGACACATACAAGTTACCTAGATTGAACTAGAAAGAAATAGTAAACCCAAATAGACAAGTAAACAATGAGAATTGAATCAGTAAAATAGTCTCCCAGTGAGACAGAGCCCAGAAATCCATGGCTTCACAGCTGAATTCGGGGAAACTTTGAAAGAAGAACTAACTCCAGTTCTCCTCAAACTAGTCCTAAAGATTCAAAAATAAGGGATTCTCCTAACCCCATTCAATGAAGCACCACCAGCCTTATACCAAAAGCAGGCAAAAACATAACAAAAAAAGAATACTACAGACCAATATCCTTTATGAGTACAGGTGAAAAAATTCTCAACAAGATACTAGTGAACTGAATCCAACAACACATTAAAACAATTATACACCAGGACAGGTAGACTTTAGCCCAGAGATGCAAAGATGGCTCAATACACTCAAAACAATAAATGTAACACATCACATTAACAAAAGAAAAGACAAAAACTATAATGTCTTATTGGTTAATGAAGAAAAAATATTTGATAAGATAAAACATCTTTTCATGATTTAGACTCTCAGAAAAATAGTCATAGAAGGATATTTCTCAACATAATAAAAACCATATATGACAAACCCATTGCTAACATAATACTGAAAAGAGAAAAGCTGAAAATGTTTCTACTAAAAACTGGAACAAGACAAAGCTGCCTACTTTCTCCACTGCTTTTCAACATAGTGGTGGAAGTTTTAGTCAATGCAAACAGACAAGAGAGTGAAATAAGACATTTAAATAGGAAAAGAAGTTAAATTGTCCCTATTCACAGATGACATGATTATATACAGAGACAATCTAAAAGATTTTATGAAAAAACTCCTAGAAGTGGTAGGTGAATTCAGTAAAGTGGCAAGATACAAAATAAATATATAAAAATTTATAGCATTTTTATACCCCAGTGATGAACAAGCTGAGTCAGAATTTTAAAAAGCAATCTCACTTACAACAGCCACAAAAAAATAAAATACCCAGACATAAACTTAACCAAAGAAGTGAAAGGAAAACTATGAAAAACTAAAATAAGAAATTAAGTATGTATGAAAAACGGATAGACATCATTTGTTTTGTATTGAAAGAATCAATATTATCAAAATGTTAATTATATTTAAATTACTTTACAGACTTAATAAGGTTCTAATCAAATTACCTGTGACATCCTTCACAAAAAAAGAAAAGAAAAATCACAAAATTTACTTGGAATCATAAAAGGCTATGTATCACTAAGGCAATACTGCACAAAAAAGAATAAAGTAGGAAACATCCACTACTTGACCTCAAAATCTATCACAAAGCTGTAATAAATCAATACAGCATGGCAATGGCACAAAAACATACATACAGACTAATGGAGCAGAATGGAAAATCCAGAAATAAACTCCAAAATATACAATCCATTAATCTTTAACAAAGGGTATAAAACAATGCAGTAGTGAAAATAAAGTTTTTTAAGCAATTGATGCTGAAAGAACTGGATATCCATCTGCACAACAATAATATTGGATTCCTATTTCTCCCCAATTAAATAAAACTCAATTTAAAATGAATCAATGATTTAAATATAAAGCCTCATGCTATAAAACTACTGGTGGAAAACACAGGGGAAAGTTGAAGACATGGAAACAGACAAAGATGTTTTAAAATAAGACCCCTAAAAACAGGAAATAATCCCCAGAATAGACAAGTGGAATTACATCAAGCTAAAAAGCTTCTGCACACAAAGGAAACAACTAGAGTGAAGAAACAACCCTCAGAATGGCAGATAATTTTTACCAACCATGCCTCAAATAGAAGATTAATAACCAGAACATATAGGGAACTCAAACAGCTCACTTGCACAAAATGTGTAATCCACTTACAAAATGGTCAAATGAGTTGAACAGATAACTCTCTAGAGCAGACATACAAATGACCAAAATGCACATGATAAAAAATGTTCAATGTCTCTTATTATAAGGGAAGTGTAAATCAAAAGCACAATGAGATACCACTTAACCCCAATCAGAATGTTTAGGATCAAAAAAATAAATGACAGGTGCTGGCAAAACTGTGGTGAGACGGGAACTCTCTTACAATCGGTCAGAATGTAAATTTGTAGAACCATTTGAAAACAATATGGAGGTTCTTCAAAACCTTATAAATAGAACAACCGTATGACCCAGTAATCCCACTCCTTCGATTTACCCAATGATAGGAAAACACCCAGGAGGAAAGATACTTGCACACTCATGTTTATTACAACATTATTCACAATTACTAAGACAGACACTAAACTAAATGCCCAAGAATTGATGACTGGGTTGAAAAAAAAAAATGTGTCGCATTTTTTTGTATGGAATACTACTAGCTGTAAGGAATAATGATACCCTGTTATTTTATTCAGAGCAGATTAATACAAAATATTAAATATGAAGTGAAGTAAGTCAGCCTATAAAATATAAACAATGTATTTCGCTACTCAATATATACCAAATAGCTGTACTTTATGGCAGAAACTGAGAGATTCAAAGATATAATAATGGGGAGGACAAGTGTAGATACCAGAAACTATATGGAAGGGCAGTAGATAGCAACAGGTGAGTTAAGACTCAGGGAAAGAACACTTAATAGACATAAGAATATAAAGTTCTTTGTTAAAAATTATGTATATGGTAAGATCCTTGATTTGATTGTCATGTACTGCAATACATACTTTGAGAAAGCATATTGTGCACTGTTGAGATGTACAATGAGTAAATGTAAACAAATCATTAAAAACCCAGTACATATAAAAGTCAATAAAGTGATGATTTTAAAGTTAAAAGATAAAATGATTTGCAATATGAAAGTCTACATTATACCCATCAACCTAAACTATTCAGTTTTCCCACATACTCATTCTGAAAAACAAAATAGAAAAGTGAAACAAAGCAAATGAAAACCAAGCAAAAAAAAAATGTATTGAGGATATACTCTAGTAAAGTAAGTGAAAACATATACACAAACATAAAATAAAGAGAAATACCTGGGTTCCTAGGAAAAATAATGGAAATGTATTTATTTATTTTAATTTTACCAGAGAGGGACAGAGTCAGAGAGAAAGAGAAAGAGAATGAGAGAAAGCGAAAAAGCAAGCCGCCAGGTCCAGCACTCAAACTCCCACTTATGTGGGAGTTCAGCACCCTTGACCATCACACCGCCTGCCAGCACTGATAAAAACAATTTTTTAATGAAAAGATAAATTGATCACTCAGAGAATTTTATTTATTTATTTATTTATTTATTTTTGAGAGAAAGATTTTTTTGCTATAGGGCATCCTCGCAGAGAGACAGAGACAGAAAGCAGGAAATCAGCTCTTGGGGGAATGGCCACACCACAATTCTTTCTCCTCCATTATCTTCTCAGGATTTTAGCCATGCACGCACACACACCAGGCACGAGTTTCAAATCGCAGTGTCTGGGACTTGAACAGTGGTCAACTACATGGAAATCCAGTAACGTAACCATTAGGCCATCTGCTGGTTCCTCAGAGAATTTTAATGAAAATGTATAGGGCAGCTGGTGAGGGAAGCTGAGGCAGGAGACTGCTCCAGGCTTCTTCCTGCCTCCTAACTTGTACCAGGTATATCCATCTGCTGCCATTATGCCCTGAGTTTGTGCTGCTGTGGACCAGGGAGAAAGGACAGTTGGTGTAGCAAGCTGAGGCAGGAGATCACTCCAAGACTCTTCCTGACTCCCAACCTGTCTCAGGTTAGCCCTAGGTGCACTTAATCTCAAAAGAATGGGAAACAAAGCAACACCTAAAGGTGCCTATCTACACACTCTCTGACTGGAAGAAAAGGATCTCTACCAAGAAGACATCTGAAAAATACAGTTATTTTTCTCCCTGACACTATAAAATAAACAACAGAATAAGAAAAAGTAGTGTATAATACATCAGATGACTAGAAACCAGCACGGAGGCACAAAATGTATGAGAAAGCAAGGAAATACTTACTCCTAAGGGAAACAGAGCAACACTTCTTCAACCATAGACAGCAGAAAGAAATTTGCAGAAACGTCAGAAATAGGCAGAGGAATGGTGATTTCTCTCTTTCTGTCTCTCTGTCTCTCCAGTGAGAGCAGGCATCCTATAGCAAATATCTCTCTCTCTAAAACAAAATGAAAACAACATATGGGAAATACTAGATACTATGAAACACCCAAATATTCAAATAATAAGAAGGTGAAAAATCGAACAAGGGCATAGAAGGTCTATTCCATGAAATACTTACAGAAAACTTCCCAAACCTAAAGAAGCAATCAAGCATCCAAACCTGAGAAATGCAAAGGGCCCCAAATAAAATCAACCCAAGATCATCTCATAGCACATCATAACCAGAATGGCCAAAATCACAGATAAAGATAAGATACTAAAAATGGAAAGAAAGAAATGTCAAGTTACTTACAAAGGTTATCCCATCAGACTAATATCAGACCTCTCCATGGAAGCAATGTAAGCAAGGAAAGAATAAGAAGATATATTCAAAGTATTAAGGAAAAAAAACCCAACAATTAATTAATTTCTTTCTTTCTTTCTTTCTTTCTTTCTTTCTTTCTTTCATTCTTTCTTTCTTTTTTTTTTTTTTTTTTTTTTGCAGAGGTTTTTGCTATAGGGCACATGCGCTCACCAGAAAGACAGAGAGAGATAGAGAGAGAGAAATCGAGAAATCATCCCTCAGGGGGAATGGCCATGCTACAATCCCTTCTCCATTCTCCTCTTGGGATCTTGGGCAAGAACACACACGTACCCAGCACGAGTTTAAGCCACTGGGTAGAGGACTTGACCGTGGTCGACTACATGGAGTCCAGAAACATAGTCATTACACCAACTGCTGGTCCCTAGAGAAAACCAAATTCAACCAAGATTACTATACTCAGCAAGATTATTTTTCAAATGGGAAGAAAAGATTAAAATATTCTCAGATAAACAAAATGCCAAAGAATTTACCAACACCAGACCAGCTCTTCAAAAAGTTCTAAAGAGAGACAGACAGAAATAAGAGAATGGAACACAACTAAGAAAATGGCTGTCATGATGGCAAGGAGAAGTCCAGAAGCATTGATAATAACATTGAATGTTAATGTATTCATCTTCCAGTAAAGAGACACAGACTGACAGAATGGATTAAAAAACAGAAACTCTATCTGTTGCCTATAAGGAATGCACCACATGGATAAAGATATACATCGATTGAAAGTGAAGGGCTGGAAAAAAGAATTCCATGCAAATGGAAACCAAAAAGGGCTGGAGTTGTGAAACTGATTTCAGACAAAATAGGCTTTAAGACAAAAACTCTAAGACACAAACAGGACGTTTCATAGTAAAAAAAGGGCTAATTCATTAAGAGGATACAATGCTTATAAATACCCATTCACCCAACACAGAAGCACCCAGATATGTGAAGGAAAGATTGCTAGGTCTAAAAGGTGAGATATACTGCAACATAATAATTGTTGGGTATCACAACACTCCGCTATCTTCTTCAGACAGATCATCTAGACAAAAAATAAGCAGAGATACAGGGTCTGAACAATACCATAAATCAAATGGACTTGACTGATACCTGTAGAACCTTCTACCCAAAACCCAAAAAATAAACTTTTTCTTCATGCCTGCATGGAATCATTTGAAAGATTGATAATATGATAGGGCACAAAACAAGCTTTATGGATTCAAAGGCATAGAAACCATATTCAGCATCTTCTCTGACCATGACAGAATTAAACTTGATATTAATTTCAGAAAAAAAACTTTGAAAATATTTAAACACATGGAAACTAAACAACCTACTCTTGGATGTCTTCACCACTATTGAAGAAATTAAGACTAAAATCAAAAGATTTGTTGAAACCTATGATAATGAGTACACAAGTTTCCATAATCTATGGGACACAGAGAAAGTAGTCTAAGAGGGAAGTTCATAGCAATTGGTGCACACAAGAAAAAGATGGAAAGGTGGCCAATAGACAATCTAACATTTTGCCTCAGAGAATAGGAAAAACAACAGCAATAACAACAACAACAAAAATGTCAAGAGAAAAGAAATAATAAGGATTTGAGCAAAATAATTTATATAGAAATAAATGAAACCCAAAGCTGGTTCTTTGAAAAGATAAACAAAATGGACATACCATTAGCTATACTAATTAAGAAGAAGAGAGAAAGAAATCAGATAAATCAAATTCACAATGAAACAGGCAATATTACAACAGACATAATAGAAATGCAAAACATCATTAGAAAATACTGTGAACCACTATACACCAACAAACAAGAAAACCTGGATGAGATGGACAAATTTTTAGACACACATAATCTACCAAGATTAAATCAGGAAGACATAGAAAGCCTGAACAGACCCATAACAAGCAATGATATTGAATCAGTAATAAATAATCTCCCAACAAAGAAAAGTCAGTTCCTGATAGCTTTACTTCTGAATTCTACAAAACTTTTAAAGAAGAGTTAACCCCAATTCTACTTGTTATTTTTAAAGACCTAAAAGGAAGAAACCCTCCTAAATTAATTTATGGAGCTTTCATCATCCTCATCCCCAAAATAGATAAGAACATGACAAAAAAGGAAAACTACATATCAATAAGTCTGATGAATATAGATGCAAAAGATTCTCAACAAGATACTAGCAAATTGTATCCAACAACATATAAAAAGATTAAGTCTGATGAATATAGATGCAAAAGATTCTCAACAAGATACTAGCAAATTGTATCCAACAACATATAAAAAGATTATTCATCATGACTAGGTAGGCTTTATTCCAAGGATGCAAGGGTGGCTCAGCATACACAAAATCATAAATGTAGTAACAGAAAGATAAAAACCATATGATCATATCAATCAGTACAGAAAAGGCATTTGATAAAATACAACATCCCTTCATGATTAAGACTCTCAGCAAAATTGGTATAGAAGGGTCATTTCTCAACACAACAAAGCCATCAATGAAAAACCCATAGCTAACATTATACTGAATGACTAAAAACTGGTACAAGACAAGGCTGCCCACTTTCTCTACTCCTTTTCAATATAGTGCTGGAATCCTAATCCAATACAATCAGATAAGAGAATGAAATAAAAGACATTTAAATAGGGAAATGAGAGGTGAAATTATCTCTATTTGCAGATAACATTATTGTATATGTAGAAGATACAATAGTACCCATGAAAAAACTCCTCAAAGTAATAAATGAATACAGTGAAGTTGCAGGATACAAAATCAACATACAGAAATCTATAGCATGTCTATATACAAACAACCAGACTGAGGAAGAACTGAAGAAAGTAATCCCATTTACTATAACCACAAAAAGTATAAGAGACCTAGGAATAAATCTAACCAAAGAAGTCAAAGATTTCTACAAGGAAAACTATGAAAATCTTAAAAAGGAAATAGAACAAGACACAAAAAGTGGAAGGACATCCCATGTTCTTGGATAGGAAGAATTAATATAATCAAAATGGCAATTCTACCTAAATTAACCTACATATTTAATGCAATCCCAATCTAATTACCAGAGACATTCTTTGCAGATCTAAAAAAAGACAATGATAGAATTTGTCTGGAATCACAAAAGATCCTGTATGGCCAAAGCAATCCTGTGCATGAAGAGTAGAGTAGCAGGCATCTCACTCCCTGACCCCAAAATATATAACAAAGTTGTGATAATAATAAGAGCATGGTATTGGCACAAAAACACACATGTGGACCAATGGAACAGAATAGAGACCCCAGAAATAATTCCCAAACATACAGCTAAATTATTTTTGACAAAAGGCATTAGTCAATCCAATGGGAAAAAGAAAAATTCTTTAGCAAATGGTGATAGAAAAACTGGGTATCCATCTGCAGAAAGATGAATCTGGACTCCTATCTCTCACCATTTAAAAAATCATCTCAAAATGGATCAACTATCTGGGACCAGCAGTTAGCATAATGGCTATGTCGCTGGACTCCCACGTAGTTGACCGCGGTTCGTGTCCCGGACCCAGTGGCTTAAAACTCATGCCGGGTTCGCGTGCGTGCATGCCCAAGATCCCGAGAGGAGAATGGAGGAGAAGGGATTGTGGTGTGGCCATCCCCCCTGGGGGGGTGATTTCTTGCTTTCTGTCTCTCTGTCTCTCTCTGTCTGGCGAGCGTGCGCACCCTATAGTGAAAACCTCTCCAAAAAAAAAAAAAAAAAAAAATATGGATCAACTATCTAAACATCAGACTTCAAACTATATAACTCTTGGTAGAAAACACTGGGAAACTCTAGGAGACATCATGGTAGGCAAAGACTTCTTAAATAAATCCCCCAAAGCAGAGGCAAGTGGGATTACATCAGATTAAGAAGTTTCTGCACTGGGAGCAGTAGATGGCATAATGGTTACATTACTGGACTCCCAAGTAGTTGACAGCAATTCAAATCCTGAACCCAGCAACTTGAAAAACTCATGCCTGGTACATGTGTGTGCATGCCCAAAATCCCAAGAGGAGAATGGAGGAGAAGGGATTGCAGCATAGCCATCTCCCTGGGGAATGATTTTCCACTTTCTTTTTCTCTGTCTCTCTCTGGCAAGGGCACAAGCCCTATAGCAAAAAAACTCTCTTAAAAAAAAAAAACAAACGGGAACCAGCAGTTAGCATAATGGCTATGTCCCTGGACTCCCACGTAGTTGACCGCGGTTCGCGTCCAGGACCCAGTGGCTTAAAACTCACGCCGGGTGCATGTGCGCGTGTGTCCAAGATCCCGAGAGGAGAATGGAGGAGAAGAGATTGCGGCGTGGCCATCCCCCCTGGGGGGTGATTTCCTGCTTTCTGCCTCTATGTCTCTCTCTGTCTGTCTGGCGAGCGCACGCACCCTATAGCGAAAAAACCTCTCCAAAAAAAAAGAAAGAAAGAAAAGGCTCTGCACAGCAAAAGACATAATTAGTGTGCAATGACAACCCTCGGAATGGGAGCGTATTTTTGTAAATCGTGCCTCAGATAAGGGACTGATAACCAGAATATACGGGGAACTCAAGAAGCTTACTTCAAAAAAAAAAGTGATCAATCTAGTTAAAAGATGGGAAAATGAGCTGAATAAACAACTTTCTAAGTAAGACAACAAACAGCCAAAAAGCATATGAAAAAACACTCAACATGGGAACCAGTTAGCGTAATGGCTATGTCGCTGGACTCCCACGTAGTCAACCACGGTTCGCGTCCCGGACCTGGTGGCTTAAAACTCACGCTGGGTGCATGTGTGTGCGTTCCCAAGATCCCGAGACGAGAAGGAGGAGAAGGGATTGCAGCGTGACCATCCCCCCTGGGGGGTGATGTCTCGCTTTCTGTCTCTATGTCTCTCTCTGTCTGTCTGGCGAGCGCATGTGCCCTATAGTGAAAACCTCTCCAAAAAAAAAAAAAAAAAAAAACACTCAACATTCCTTATCATAAAAGAGATGCAAATCAAAACCACAATGAGATAACCACCTAACCCCATCAGAATGGCTAAGACAAAAAAAAAAAAAAAAAAGGATAAAAAGGATAAGTGCTGGCAAGGCCATGGGGTAAAAAGGGAACTCTCTTATGCTGTTGGTGGGTAAAAAGGGAACTCTCTTATGCTGTTGGTGGGAATGTAAATTAGTTCAGCCACTGTGGAGAACAATATGGATGTCTCTCAAAGATCTACAAATAGAACTATCATATAATCCAATAATTCCACTCCTGTGTATCACCCAAAGGATAGGAAAATGCCCAGTTGGAAAAGTGCATTCACATCTATGTTTACTGCAGCATTATTCAAAATTTCTAAGACATGGGACCAACCCAAATGTCCATGGACAGATGACTGGATTGAAAAAGTGTGGAACATATACTCTATAAAATACTACTCAGCCATAGAAACAAAAACAAAAACAAACAAACAAACAAAAACAAGACCCTGGCATTTGATAGAAAGTGAATGAATATGGAAGATTTTCAGTTGAGTGAAGCTGACTGTACAAGAGAGACAGTGCATGGGAACACAGCCAGTTGGCGTAATGGCTATGTCGCTGGACTCCCACGTAGTCAACCGCAGTAAGCGTCCCGGACCCAGCGGCTTAAACTCATGCTGGGCGCGTGTGCGTGCGTGCCCAAGATCCCGAGAGGAGAGTGGAGGAGAAGGGATTGCGGTGTGGCCATCCCCCCTGGGGGGGTGATTTCTCACTTTCTGTCTCTATGTCTCTGTCTGTCTGGCTGGCAAGCGCACGCGCTCTATAGCAGAAAAAAAAAAAAAAAAAAAAAAACCTCTCCAAAAAAAAAGAGAGAGACAGTGCATGTCGCCACTTAATATATACCAACTGTCTGCACTCTAAGGTGAAAACTGAAAGACTAGTGTATATAAAAGTATAGAAAATAGTTATGGATATGGGAGACAGTGTGGGAAGAGTGTGGGAGAAGGGGGAAGGTAAGAGAAAAGGTACCAAGGAGAAAAATAGAAAGGCAAAATATTTGTGAGACATAGAAATGGATGATTATCTGTTGATGATAACACGTATGGTATATTCAACTGGCCTAGTGTAAAGTGTATTCATATTGAGTAAATTTACTTTTTTTTTGGAGAGGTTTTTTTTTTCTATAGAGTGAGTGTACTCACCAGAAAGACAGAAGGAGACAGACAAAAAGCGAGAAATCACCGCCCAGGGGGAATGGTCACTCTGCAATCCCTTCTCCTCCATTCTCCTCTCGGGATCTTGGGCACGCACGCACACATGCCCAGAGTGAGTTTAAGCCACCGGGTCCGGGACTCAAACCATGGTCAACTACATGGGAGTCCAGTGACATAGCCATTACGCTAACTGCTGGTGCCTTGGGTAAATTTACTTTACAAATTGTAGTGATGTATAGTGATTGAATGTATAAATTAAATTAAAATAATAAATAAATAAATAAATAAAATATGTAGTTTATGAATCTCATAAAAGGTGAAAATAAACGAAGTACTTGGAAGAAAGACTTCCCCTGCCAGGGAGGGGAAATGATACCAGACAATCCAATAAAAAGTCTTATTTAGGGACAAGAAGGTGGTACGGTAGTTAAGTTTCTAACCATAGTTCAAGTCCCAGATCTGGTGGCTTGAAAATCACACAGGGTATGTGTGCATGTGTGCCTAAAATCCTGAGAGGAGAATGGAGGAGAATGGATGGTGGGGTGGCTATCCACCCTCAGGGGTGATATCTCACTTTCCCTCTCTCTGCTTTTTCTCTCTTTCCAGTTAGCACACACACCCAATGGGGGGGGGGGGGGAGTTTTATTGAATCAATAAAGTTAAATATCAATATATAATATAAGGCTAATTTTGCAGAAAACATTTAGAAAACATAAATGACATTAGGTGTGGCTCCCTTCAGCCATTTGCCGTTATTATGCTAGAATGATTTTACTCAAGTACAAAGTCAGCTTTGATCCTCTTGATTTCTTGAGACCTCCCTACATTCAGCCTCATCAGTATTTTATGTAAGTTTATTTATTTCTTTCAGGAGAGAGAAAGAGAGAAAGGAGATACAGGCAACTCTAACACAGCTCAGATTACAGGGATACCCGCATGTGCCCAAAGTGCACAGGGAGGGCTGAGGACAGGAGCCCTGAACCTACCCATGTGAGTCCAGCCCGAAAGAGCATGGCATTACTGCTGTCCCGTCATCTGACCCTTCAGCCTCAACACATTTTTACACGTGCACTCACTCCAGAGTTTTCTGAGAATGTACTATCTGCAGTGCCTTGCCTGTCCCACGTTTTTACTTTCCTTGTTCATGCTCTCCTTTAGCTTGGACGTTCCATTTCTCTTGCTCTTTCCCAAAATTTCAATTTCAAGAAGTGAAAATCAACTTTTTTAAAATATATTTTTTATTATGTATTAATTTAGAGAGAGATTTTTGCTGTAGAGTACATGTGCTCGCTGGAAAGACAGACAGAGAGAAATCATCCTGGGATGGGTGGGGAGAATCAACTTTAAAAAAAAAAAGAAAAAAAGGTATTTTATTTATTTACTTATTTATCTACTTACTTAAATATTTTTTAATTTCAAGAAAAGCAGTTTTAGCTTCAATAAATCAAAATTTAAAAAATGCTAAGAAAAATTGCTTAAGACATAAAGCCAGGAAAAAGGTTAGAATTCTGTTCGAACAGTAGGTACACACTAAAAACTCAAAAAAACAAAAAAAAGATATGGACAAAGCTAAAATCTAGTGATAAGTGCACTGTAATTTTCTTTGAAACACTTTTTTCTCTCTCCATTCCCCCTTTTCCAAAGAGAGGCATAAACTAAGTTATTTGCAAATAAATAAATTTAGTCTCAATTTGGCCTGTTATTTGCACAAAACCCCATAAGAATGCTAATTGATTTAGTTGGCTTTGCTGGAATCTTTTATAAGGAACTTCATATTAGACTCCTTAAAAAGCCTTCCAAGGCTACTGAGCCAAGTCACCAAGTCACCATCTGACTGTACCATTAAGTACCTGTACTTGAAAGGTTTTTGGAAGGGGCTGTCAAGAGTGATATTCTTTACTTACCTGCCAGGCAGAACTGCTTATGGTACCACACAATCTTTCCAAGAGCTTCTGTTGGCTTTCTTGAGACCTACCTTAGTTCCTTAGCTTTCTGGTCATATCTTCAGAAATGACATTCCAGTCAAAGCCCTGGCAATAACCAGTATTTCCAATTTCTGATGCAAGGTAACAGGTATTATTGAACTTATGCAAATAATCATTCTGCCAAAAAATAAGAATAATCCCCAATATTTTCCAATTCTAGAGGGGTAAGCAAGGGAAAAGAATTAATATTTCGATTTCCAAAAAAAATACAATACTTACCAAATTGCTGAACTTACCAACAGCTCAAAAGAAGACAAAAAAAATCCTTAAATTTGGAAAACAAAGTAACTTTTTCTTTTTTTTTTGTTTTTTTTTCCTTTTTTTTTTTTTTTTGAGAAGTGTTTGCTATAGGGCATGTGCGCTCGCCAGACAGAGAGAGACAGAGAGATAGAAAGCGAGAAATCACCCCCCAAGGGGGATGGCCATGCCGCAATCCCTTCTCCTCCATTCTCCTCTCAGGATCTTGGGCACGCACGCACACGCGCCCGGCGTGAGTTTAAGCCACCGGGTCCGGGGCGCAAACCGCGGTCGACTACGTGGGAGTCCAGCGACATAGCCATTACGCCAACTGCTGGTCCAGAAAACAAAGTAACTTTTTAAGGAAACATCTTATGATTCTTTTTCTCAAAGGAGACTGACCATTTATTTTTTCTAACTACATTCTATATAAATCTTGAATTGCTCCTGTTAAGGGCTGAATGTTTGTGTTCACCCCCAACCCTTATTCCCAGCATCTATATATGAAAATTCTAATCTTCAATGTCATAGTATTATACTATGGGGCCATTTGGAGGTAATTATGTCATGAAGGAGGAGCATTGATGGATGGGATTAATGTTCTTATAACAGTATTCCCAAAGAGCTAGATAGCCTTATCCAAAGAGCTAGATAGCATTTTTCCTGCCTTGTTTAAGAAATAATGAGAAGTGAGCAATTTGTATCCTGCAATTTTAAAATATGCCTTGCCAGAATCCATTCATACTGCTACCATGATCTTGGACTTCTAGCCTCCAGAAGTATGAAAAATAAATTTTTACTATTTATGCTCCCACTCAATCTATGTCATTTTTATTATAGTAGCCTCAATTAAGACAGCATCTATGCACTTCTATTGTATTTTCTTGGTACATATCCATTTTATTCCCCCAAACTTCCCTCCAAAAAGAGTCATAAGTATTTGAAGTCAAAACTAAAATTTTTTGTTTGTTTGTTTTTTTTGTTTTGGGGGTTTTTTTTTGGGGGGGAGAGATTTTTGCTATAGGGTGCATGCACTTTCCAGAAAGACAGAGAGAAAGTGAGAAATGACCACCCCCAGGGGGTCAGCCACACTGCAATGGCTTTTCCTTTATTCTCCTCTTGGGATCTTGGGCAAGCTTGCACATGTGCCCATCATGAGTTTAAGCCAACAGTCCCAGGACTCGAACCGTGGTCAACTACATAGGAGTCCAGCGATATAGACATTACGCCAACTGTTGGTTCTGTCAAAACCAAGTTTTATTCGTCCTTGCATTCTAGAGCATAGTACCTAGTAGATACTTGTCATTCATTTTTTGAAAGGAATAAATGAACGGTTGGCTCCACAAGCTAGTGGTTAAGGGAACTGGATACCCACATGATCAAGTGCACTTCAAATCCCAGGTCTAGCAGCTTAAAGAACACACTGGTGTGTGTGTGTGTGTGTATGCATACCCCCAATCCCTACAGGACTGAGAAATGGAGGAGAAAGGATTGAAGTATGACCACATAACTTTATTATACAACTTTTAAAATAGCTTTTTCCCTCCTTTGGTCAGAAAGTAGTGTAGTGATATGGAAACTGGATCCACATAGGAAGGTACTCGCTTTACATCCTGGGGTCTCCCTGTGCGTGCTAGGTACACAGATGTGCCTGTGATCTAGGCCGGCAGAGGCTGTAGGTGGATCTTGGCATGAAGATCCCAATGCGAGGAGCTGTCTCTCTCTCTGGGTCTATGTCTCTCTGTGTCTCTCTTGTAAAAATAAATAAATAAACTTAAAACGCAGACTTTGAAATCTGCCCAGTAGAACAGGGGTTGAGCAATGTATATACTGAGCTGGATCCCACATGACCACTGCAGTTAGGGCTCTGGCCCAGCAGCATGGTAACATGTGAGGTGTATGTGTGCCCAAATCCTGAGGGGGATGGTGGAATGGAGGAAAAGGGATTGTGGCATGATCAGACTCCACTGGAGTGCTTTCTTCATCTTGTCCTCTCTCTGGAGCACTCATAAGAAAGTGAGAATAAATTATTTTAAGTGAAAAACTGGATTTTAAAGTATGAGAGTATAATAATGTATAAAAAGTATAATTAGAACAAGACACAAAATTGTATTTATTTCATGCATTCAACTTTGCAAAACATATGTACTTAGATAAAGCCAGGAAAAAAATATACACAAATTGCTAAACTTTGTTCACTCAGATATTCAAAGTAATACATTTTTTCTCTCTCTCTTTCTGTTTTAAACATAGCATCAAATGTTCAAATTTCTTTTATAACCATATAGGTATATGCTCATTTTTAATATATATGCATACATATGCATATATATTTATATTTTTGAACGAAAATAGCTCTTATTTTATAAGACAGATTTTTACATATGATTCTCAATGTTATATCTCTGTTTCTTTATGTGCCATTTTTCCATAATCACTTAGATATATGATCCTGAGTAACAGTTCCTCATACAATGTGAGATATGCTCAAAAAATCTAACAAAAATGTACTAATCCAACCATATTGATCTCCCAAATCAGATTAGTGATAACCCATCTATTTTGTTTTGTATCCTAACCTTCCAAAGTACTATTGAAAACTAATCATGCTCTTTACAAAACTGTCTTTTCAAATCGATTCCATTCATTTTTCTCTAAAACTTTCTTTAGAGCAGTTCTTTGCTCTACAGTAATACAATCTTATAGCTCATATATGGTTCTGGTGGAGGGCAAACAATCAGGAGCACATTTAAAAATCAGAGTCATAATAAAATCCAGAGTTTCATGCTTATGTTAACTTGTATTTTCTTTTTCTTTTTTTTTTTTTCCTTAAATTTTCTTGAGAGGTTTTTGCTATAGGGTGCATGCACTCGCCAGAAAGATAGAGAGAGACAGAAAGCAAGAAATCACCCCCCAGGGCGATGGCCATGCCGCAATCCCTTCTCCTCCATTCTCCTCTTGGGATTTTGGGCACGCATGCACACATGCCCTGTGTGAGTTTAAGCCACCAGGTTCGGGACTCTAACCATGGTCAGCTACATGGGAGTCCAGCGACACAGTCATTACGCCAACTGCTGGTCCCATGTTAACTTGTATTTTCTGTCTGTAAACACCGATAACAAGAATACAAAAGTCCAGGGACATAATTTCTTTTCTATCTATGAAGGTGGAGTATTAACTGGGAAGCTGGTTAGTTCTACATAGTGCTCCCCAAACTCCAGGTCATAAGCAAGTCAAAGACCAGAACATGTATAAGCCATCTCTACATCTTTGGTGCCTACCACATAGAACTCAAAGAATTAATAGATGTTGAGTAGTATGAGTAATTAATGCAGAGCTATATGAAATACAGTTGGAAAGATAGCCGCTAACATAAATAAGAGCACTGATTAGAAAGATGAAATTATGGGACCAGCAGTTAGCATAATGGCTATGTCACTGGACTCCCACGTAGTCGACCGCGGTTCGAGTCCCAGACCCGGTGGCTTAAACTCACGCCGGGCACGTGTGCGTGTGTGCCCAAGATCCCGAGAGGAGAATGGAGGAGAAGGGATTGCAGCGTGGCCATCCCCCCTGGGGGGTGATTTCTCGCTTTCTGTCTCTCTGTCTCTCTCTGTCTATCTGGCGAGCACACACGCCCTATAGCAAAAAACTCTCAAAAAAAAAGAAAGATGAAATTATTGCCTTCAGTTTTGGAATTAACTTCTTGTGGAAAGGGAATGGAAAGTCAAAAGAAGCTAGTTGGAGCTCAACTAATTCTTGACTCCATGATTTTTATGTCTTTCTTATTTACATATTAGATTCATAATTAAAAGCATAACCTTAGGATCAAAATACCCAAGTCTTGAGTCTACAGTTGGAGAGCCTTGAAGAGCCATGTGACTTTGTAAAGGTTATGCGACATCTATATTCAATTCCATCAGCTATATTCTAGGAGGGATCTTAGTAGATTTTTTTTTTGGGAGAGGGTTTTTTTTTGCTATAGGGCGCATGTGCTTGCCAGAAAGACAGAAACAGAGAGAAAGAAAGCAAGAAATCAACCCCCAGGGGTGATGGCCATGCTGCAATCCTTTCTCCTCCATTCTCCTCTTGGGATCTTGGGCACACATGCACACGCGCCCGGCGTGAGTTTAAGCCACCAGGTCTGGAACTTGAACTGTGGTCAACTACATGGGAGTCCAGCAACATAGCCATTAAGCTAACTGCTGGTCCCAGTATATTTTTATAAAAGAGTAGTGGTGAGTCTCAGCACAGACTGGTATATCATAAACGTTTTTAGTGTTATTTTTATTATTAGTAGTTCACAGTTACATCATCCCTTTGAGATGAGTATTATTACCACTATTTTACATCTGAGAAAGTCTGAAACTAAAGACATAAACTTGTCATGTGTCAAATAGTAAAACTAAGACTCAAACTCAAGTCATGGAGCTTTTGTTCATGTATCACAAATTATGTTTTCTGGACGATTCTTCCAGGAAGAAAAGGAAAGTTATCTTTAAACCTGGACAACCAAAAATTCTAAGGAAGTAAGCTTCCCCACATAACTGAATTTTCTAAATAGTCAAATTCTGACATCTATAAGCTCAGCAATCCTTTAGTTTCAACAATTGATTAGTCAACAACATGTACTTAACATAATTTATTCTGCCCTTTGTAATTCAAGCTTGTTGTTATTTCTATCAATTATTGTACAGAACTGTAATAGCTCACGTTATCATGCCCTGACGAGCTAGCATGCTCTACAGAGTCGTTTGCTTCTTCACTAATGGCTCTAGCCGGCCTGGGTCTGATGTTCGTGTACACAGCTCTGTAGCTTTACTGTCCTCTTTTCTGACTGTGTGACAGTCTTCATGGTCTCTGTGGGCAGTGTGCTTGACAAGAGCTGACCCTTTCTCTGGATAATTTTTATACTAATCGTTCTGTGGACTTACTAGAAATAAGTGTATCTAAGCAGACTGATTATTATCATGTATACCATCAGAATAAACAAAATCTGACCAAAGACCTGAAGGGTACAATCTGAGTAAAACCCAAATGCTTTATTTCTATAGTGGAACATCTCTCTTGGCTCCACAGTGACCATTTGCTCACCAACTTGTGTTTCTCTCCCTGGCAGGGTACATGTTAATATATTTAATTTGTTCAACTATACAACAAAGTTAGCTTAAAATACTTAAATCCCAAGATGGAGATGTACACAGAAGGATTATTTTGAAGCAAGGGGGTTATTAAAAACCACAGCAGTGAGTCTGCACTGTCTATACTGAGGTGCTCTATAAAGTAAGGAGTTAACAAGACACGAAATAAGAACTCTGGTATTTAGACATATGTTCACCAATTTTACTTGTACTTCTTCTTCATATATTCTTATTTATTTTTACTTGTATATTTTATACAAGTGCTTTTGTATATTTCATTTTGTAATATTTTATTTTGCTAGGAAGCTAAAACAAATGTTTCAGACTATTGCTTATCTGATAATCTCTTTAAAGACATTCATCCCAGTGCATAAAACATAATACATACAAAAAATTATGATTTTTTTCTTGCAATACAATCTAATCTTTGATTAGAAGAGGAAAGGCTGGTGAGATTTCTTTAAACTCTATTCCTAAATATTTTAATAATTATCAACTTGGTCATCAGCTAGGTTCTAAAATCAATAAATTTATAAATATTTGAAACAGTAAAGTTTCTTCTCCTTTAACTGCATTTTTAAACTATACTTACTTACTTACTTATTTATTTATTTATTTAAATTTGACCAGAGAGGGACAGAGTGAGAGAGAGAGAAGAGAGAGGGAAAGTGAGAAAGCAAGCTGCTAGGTCTGGGACTCGAACCATGGTTGGCCATGTGAAAATCCAGCACCCTTAATCACCATGCCACCTGCTGGCCCTCGCGTACTGTTTTTATTTTATCTAATACACTTTGCAGATTTTCATTTGTTACTATTCCAGTCAGGCAGGAAGGAAAAAAAAAAAAACAATGTCATTATGTTTAAATATTATTAATTATAGTAATCAATATGTATTCATATTTGATAGTCTGCCAAAACACTATGAACCTTAAACTTTTTGTATTTTCATATAAAAATTCCCTTCACAACCACTGTTAAGCTTTTTCATCATAAATTTTTACCTATATGGTATTTTTAACTTCCTCATTCCAATACCTTATTAAGTTTTAAGAAAACATCTATTATAACATTGTCACTTTGCTTGCCATTCTGTTTATATAATGGATTCTTCTTTAACTCTTGATTTTCATATTAATTCCTGCTCCATTACAATATCTTCTTTTTTACTCTGTTAACTTAAATCTCCTCTATTATTGCATCTTCTAGGAAGTGATCTTAGTTTAACCACACCTTATTTTCGTAACTTTTTTATGTGGCTATGAACTATTTATAGCAGTTTTTTCTGTTGCATATTCTCTTTCAACTTTTCTTTGGCCTTTTACACAAGTATATGCTCCAAATACCAAGACAAACATAAATCACCTCTAGGTACCCTCTTTTGTTCTTTCTAATTAATCTCCTTTAGCCAAGATGCATTTTACATTCTTGGTTTATGTTATTGTTCAACTAGTGATGGAGAAGCTTAGGAGAAAATAAAAATGGTAAAATTTCATTGTACATTTATAAACTTTACCATTTGGCTGAGTACTTGGCTACAATTCACAAATATTAGAGTTGGAACAGGTGTTAGAAACCATCAAGTCCTATCTACTTTTACAAATAGGGACACATACTTAGAAATGCAGTGTTACTAGCACTCTGAATACTAAAAGCTGGTCATCTGATTTTTAATACATGACTTTGGAGTTCTGTAACAGGTTGCTGTACCCGTATTAAAGAGTTCTCTTCGCCAAGTCCTGTGGAGATGCCATTATTTATCATGCTTGAGATCTGAGTGAATTAAAGAACCATAGCCCTGTTGCATATGTGTGCTGGAACAAAGAGATGTTAAGTGGGTGATCAAGGTAGCAGAACAAATCTGTAAAGGAGTCAAAATAGAAAACATGGAGCCTGTACTTCTCAATACTCTGCCTTTGTGAGAACAAATTATACCTTCCCCCGAGGCTAAATAACTCCCTTATGGTTAAGTCTGTCACTTAGGAGGCACATTAACTCTTCCATGCCACTGGAGTGTCATTACTTTGAAATAATCTGTTTCTAGGCCATTGGCTGCAATGGTAGAACACTGATCTAAATGATACCCTAGTGGCTGGAAAGAGTTAATGCGCCTTCCTTAGCTCTGCACACACAGCAAAGCTTAGTGATGCTCCTGACCACCTCTTAGCCATAGAACGTTTACCCGTTCATTAAGGTTTTCTGGTCAGGATAAACGCCGGATTACACCGCTTTTGATGATACCTTGACTTTGGAGATGCCATCTCTGCTTTCAGGGAGTCTTCCTCCATCTCTTGCCCATCCCCCCAGTACCTAACTCATCAGAGACCCAGAATCTTTCCTGTCTCTGTCTTTCCGTGTTGCTGTGCCCTGAAGGTTTGTATTCACTGATTAGGATTTTGCTCTCTTGGCTCCAAATACCTTCATCTTCCATGACAAAATATATCAATTTCAGCACCCACTGTGGGTCTGGGGACTGCATTAGCCACTTTTTTTTTTTTTCAAATGAGGCAAAATAACTCACAGTATATTACTTCTAACTAAAAATGAATCTATGTATTATTTCTAAATCATGCTTTAAAACTAAACATTTTATTTCATTAGACCAATAAATACATTGACATGATAAAAAATTCAGAAAGTACAATAAACAATGTAATAAAATGTAACTCACCCTAGCTGATCCGTACAGTCCAATGTTCCTCTTCTAAGGCAGCCTCTCCAACCAATTATCTGTGTATTTTTCCATGGATAATCTACAAATATTGGTTTGTCGGAAAAGTCAAGACACATGACTTTTCCAACAACCCAATATATTCACATATACAACATTTGTACACTCATATATATATATATGTATGTATACATATATACATACATACATACATATGTTTGTGTATATAAGCATATAAATAGCATATGTATTCATACATGTATATATGTATACACACATTTTTATACAGATGTTTTCTTATTAGACACATTGTTTTACACATTACTTTTTCATTTAAACATACAAATTGGAAAACATTCTATTTCAATATATATAAAATAGGAGAATGCTTTTTAACAGGTACATAGTTTTCTATCATATGAATGTTCTATGACTTATCTAATCAGCTCTTTAGTGAAGGACATTTCTTTCCCACCTTTCATTATTTAAAAAAAAGTGACAATTTTTTTAAATCAACTTTTATACATCTGTGCGAGCATACCAATCTAATAAATTCTTAGAAACCGAACAGCTAAAGCAAAAGATATGTGTATTTTCATCATTGATGGATTATTTAAATGCCATTCACAGAGTCCATAATAATTCACATTTCCTCTGCTCTATGTTGTTTTATCATGTTTCAGTGTTGACCAGTTTAATAGAGGAAACCATCTTGCATTGATGAAGCTGATACAGCTGACTCACAGAGCTGGGGCTCACACTGGGGTGACAGGACCACGCTGAGCCCCCGCTCTTTTTCTCCTTTTAGCCTAGTTACAGACACCAATTTGAGCAAAGTGATTTCTATGCAACCGCACAGGCAACGTTTGTAGACAATACTTCAACTGGCCTGGGAAGGCAGGAGGGAAAGGACAAGGGCATGAAGTGTTGGTAAGCAGATATTAACAAAACCTCGCAATGTGAGAAAGAGAACCAGAAAAGGAGAGAAAAAGAGAGTGGCTGAATCTAAGGAAACAATGATGCTAATCTAACCCTTTAACTATAAAAGAGTTTGAGGAGAAGGCGTAGTATCAGTCACCCCACATGGAGGTCTGACGTGATCCTGCAAACATTACTAGTTTCTTTGCAACAGTCTTCCACGCTCTTTAGTCTTATTTCCACAGTTCTTATTTACAAGTGTTATTTTAGAAATGTGTATAACAGGCATTTTGCTCTGCACACTCGGCTGGCATGAGTAATAATCATGGATGTTTGTCTTTTCCTAACTTTCTCATTTCTCTTTCTCTATTTTTTGGATTGTTCTATTTGAATCAATGAGACTAGACATAAGTGAAAAAAATGCCCCCAAAGATTATTTTTATAAAAAAATAATTAAATATGCTGATGGGTTTCTTTTTTTCCAAAAAATAAGAGAGAGAAAAATACTCAACCCAACATAATAGTCTTTATAGCCTCATCAACCACAGTACCACCCAAGATGTTAACAAGCTGGCATGTTTTGAGCATCAAAGATAGAGAGGAAACTGTGTTTACATGTTTGGCACAAAAACTAATGAGGAAAGTCAATTGGCCCTTTGTCTTGAGGGTCTGAAGCACTGAGCTCTAATGTTTGGTTTCTTCGTTGGCACTTGTTCAAGTAATCACTCGTGGCCTGACAAAGCCGCACTTGTGTTTTATTAGTGGCCATGCTGAACTCTCCCGCTTGGGCTGTGTTGTCTCTCAATAGAGAGCTGCGCAGAGGGCACACTTATTTGAAAACACTAAATCAGAGCATGGTGATCTTTGCTCAACCAGAGCAGCCCAGTGAACAACACAGAATGTGCAGAGTCCTGTTCCTTTTGTTTGAGGAGCGAAGGAAGTGAGAACAGGGGAAGGTAGCACTAGTGGCTATGGCTGAGTAATCTGGCAATGGCAGGGACAAAACCTCCTTCATAAAAGAGATCATTCCCCTTCTAATCTCGGGTGCTACGTTCACATCTGAACCTGCCATCGAGCTTCACATCGCCCAGACCACGTGGGCCTAGATGGGGCCTGCAGGAGCAGGAAATGTCAAGGTGACCCCAGAGGGCTGTTGTTTCTGGATTTCTAAGGTGTCATGAAAGAATAATCATGGTACTCAGAGAGGAAGCTGACTTTGTCTTTGCAAATACAGTTTGGTAGAAAGGAAAAGTTTCCAAAGTAGGTCAAAACACAGTATTTGTTAACTTTTTATGAGGTTGCTCTCTCTTTCCTGCCTTTCTCTCTTCCATCCTCTCTTATTAATTTTTCTTCCTTGCTTGCACTTAGGGAGAAGAATGCTTTGGACCATTCTAGAATTTTTATCTGCACAACTGAACAAGTATCCAAACATTTGGCTGCTAATTTCAAAGTTCTGAACCAGAAATGAGGACTCCAAAATCTGGTTGCAAACAACATTTTTAAGTGACAGTTTTGGCAGTCTTACCTACGGATCCAGTAAAAATAAAACCTAGAACAGTTTGTTCTTAAACTATTTCTAGTACCAGTTCTGTGAAGAAAGTACTGAAGTACACATAATTAAATTTATTTTTTTTAAGTGACTGAAATTTTACATGTTCGAAATGAGAATTTGGGATAGGTTAAGATACGTCCTTGCCTTTGCCAAATCCTTGAAGTTCTCTCTGGCTGCGTGCCTTGCGTCAGATCTTTTCATGAAGGGTGTAAGTGTACATTCCATGCATTCACTGCCACTGAATAAGTCTGAGTGATTCCTACGCCGAGAAAATGAGAAAATGCTAAGTGAGACTTATTACTCAGGAAATCACATGGTGAAAAGTTGAAAGTTTAGACTATACAGAATTTATGAGTAAAGTGCCCAATTTACTTGACGAACATGTCCTCTATGTGGTGTTTTCTTTGCCAATCACTACTTAAATGTTCAGTTTGTAAAATAAAGAGGATGCTAGTCACAGCAATGCTTCAGTATTACAATTCCGTACTCATTTTATATAAGCCTCCCAAACTTGCATTGTTCTTACAGGAAAAAAAAAGGGGGGCATTAATTTTATATGTAGCCAAAGTCATCCCAAACTCTTATTGTTATTAATAATAATTACTTTCATGTAATCACCATAGAATGTCAGAAGCAGACATGATTTGTTCCGTGTGTTACAATAAGTAAACGCATGGAAACTTTCTAGCATAATGTAATTGCATATTTAAAAAATAAAAGGTGTTTATTGTTGTTTTGTTTTTCTTTTGTATAAGCTCCTGGCCTTTGAAATTTACTCAAGGTAATGAGTGGCGACCGATATGCTAAGTCCAGAGCTGTAGTTGATTTAGGAAGGCAATATGTTTAAATAGGATTTGCTTTTTTAAATAGGCGTTTCTATTCTCGGCCTTGAGATCCAAGGAGATGTAGTGGGTGGGAAGAGATAAGCCTCCTCCGCCTCCTGCCACCCTGTCCCTCTCCGATCTGCCATGGTCTTCCCACCCACACATGCACCCAAGATTGTTTCTCCCATGGGCTCCTGCTGCAGAATGCCAGACATCGCAGCTTACATCAGAGCTCAGACTGCTGGGATGTAGCAAGGGCTTTGAGGGTGCGAGTGGAGAAGAGGAACCCTGTGGCCATCGGCTCTTTCTCCACAGCGGAGCTGTCTACAGCCTGGGGTCTGGGATGGAGGTGCCTCTGCAGGGGTCTGGGATGGAGGTGCCTCTGTACCCCAGTGCTGTTTCTCCTTGATCCTCCCCACATCCTACTCTGAGAGGCTGGCCGCTCCACACACAGCAGAGTAAGGACAGAAAGGCCATCCTGACAACCTCCCCTTCTGCCCCACCTTCTGAGGATGCTTCACTCAGAATCCTACAAAATGGAAGCTAAAGGCTTCCGTCAGTACGGTCTCTTAAGGAAAGATTTTTCCCCCCATTGTAAAATGTGTATCTTGCTTATAAAACATGTGCAGTTTTCATTCACAGAGGACAGTTTTTGAAATGACATGAGCTAAAATATTTATTTGCCACCTAGAGAGGTATAAATATATTTATGCATTATGCTAATATATTCTAAAAATATCATAATATGTATTAGGTTTACTATATTTAACAATATATATTCAAGCATATCATGCTGTATATTTCTATGTCATATTTATACACACACCTTATTGCAATTGGTTCTTTGTGTAAACATCCTGGGCTTCAGAATTAGCTTAGTCACTAAACAAGCTCTACATACTCGAAGCTTTTAGGGAACAGGGTGGGCTTCACTCACCAAATGTGAAAGGTGGACCAAGGCCAATCAAAAATGTAGAATGATAACCAAAATCTACTAACTGGGTTGAATTTCACAGTCCGAACTATCCCTCATGGAAGAAAGATAAGTACCATGTACTTCATGTGCCTCTGTCGGCATAACCACTCTCTCGTCAGTCTAAGGATTCCCCAAGGATGATCAGACGTAAGACTCATGAATGAGGCTTAGATAAGGGCAGTGTGTCACGCGGTAAGCCAGGTGATAATGCACTCACCTGGGCAGAAAACTGAAGAGGTGGAGCCGAGGATAGATGGTGGGGAAGACCTGGGAAGAGAATCTTGGGAAAGAGAACTTCTTTCTAGAGGAACATTTTAAAAAA
Organism: Tupaia tana; assembly: GCA_026018925.1. NCBI lineage: Eukaryota > Metazoa > Chordata > Mammalia > Scandentia > Tupaiidae > Tupaia > Tupaia tana. The sequence continues at coordinate 18,706,632 of JAKSZU010000008.1, forward strand.
TTGTCTAAGTTACAAAGTTAATGTCGTCTAGAAACAAATACCAAATTTGAGTGGCATTATGAAAAAGGGCCCTGAACGGTAATGAAAAAGAAAACATTTTATCTCCTGAATATACTCGCACAGTGACATAAAGAATTATCTTATTTAAATAACATTTTTTATAATGGGTGGCTATCATAGTTATTACAATGAAACGAGAAACTACTGATGTATGCAATCAACAAATAGTAGACTATTTGTATCAAAGTAATCCAGAGACTTGCTACCACAGTTCCAGCCTGTTTCTTTGAGGACCATTGTTCTCTTGACTCTCTGGCACTTTAAAAACACCAAAGGTAAACAAATTACTCAAAATATTAAGTATTATTTAAACGGAGACTGCAGATGTTGACAGCATCAGTTTTTGCAAATAAGATTTGTGCACTAATTTGTAAATATGATTTTATAAGTATTTAATGATAGTGAATTTCATTCAACATTTGTCAGAATACTAACCAATAATAGCTATCATTTCATTTGCACAAAAAAATTGCATAAAAATAGAATTGTCATTACTCTGGCTCTGAAGGAATAGACTCTCACAATTAAATAAGTCAGCACTTGGTGCTATTGACACTGGTACTCTGTGAAAGCCTGTAGGCAATTTTATCACCAAAAAAGAGCATTCAATTTAAAAAATTTAACTGAGACCAAGTTTTAAGATAACCTCAGTTGTTTAAAAATAGTTGCAAAGATAATGTTACCCTTCTCATAAACAGTTAGAAATTAGACTGTATCCCTAATACCTAAATTTGACGTATTTATGAACTGTCAGTTTTCTCAATAGAAATTCAGAAACTATTGCCAGACATTTTCATTAAAATTTAAAGTCCATAGTAACAAATAATGACATATTTTATGTTTTAAAATAGAAGAATGATAAAAATGTTTATCATTGCCTTTTGATGAGTTCTGTCTAAAGTCATCAATTTTATTTTATTATGATACCCAAATAGTAGCACTATATTTCTCTTCACTGTGTCTGTCTTGTTATATTGCTTCCAACTATATTTTGAACTATTACATTTCTCAAGTTAAACTTTTTATTACTTTTTTTTAGGATAGGAGGCTATTTTATCATTATTTATATTCTTACCACTTACAGATTATTTTTTAAATTAAAGGCTATACTGTAGTGGGTGTCATCACTTCTTTATATATGTTATTTTTCTCTACCAGCAAATGTGTTTGATTGTTTCGCCAAACACAAAGCAGAAGATCTGCGTGGCAAATGATTCAGGACTTTTGCCACTTTGGCATTACAAATAAAAACAGACAGTTATCTGTCTAACATTATGAAAGCACACATATTTCTGAAACGATTCGGAGAAGCCACCCCACAGTCCTGTTCATAGCACCAAGAAAGTAAAAATATGACTTTAAAGTCGCTTAGATCTTTCCTTAATTTAAAAGCAGATGCTTTAATATAGAGCGTCATGACCCGATGCTGTAATATCTACATGGTACAATTTTTGACCTTTGGAATTATTTATAAGTCTCAAACGTAGTCCTGTGTTTTAAGCATGTCTTTGATGTCTTTGACCAGATTCAATGTTTACAAGGGTGCTCTCTGCATGAATTGGGTCATGTTGCTACCATCCGTCGTCCTCAAACCAAAGCAAAATCCAATTACATATCAGTACCTATATGAGTCCTCCGAGCTCTTTAGGACCAAGGAATAATTTGATTCAGCACTTTAAGAACTTTTAAATATAGTAATAATTTAAATTTTCAAGGTTGACTTTTCACAGGTATTTAATATAATGCTTCTTTGGAAACCATAAGGCCTGTACTAAAAATCCCAGAAGTCATTTGGTTATTTCCACCGCATAAATAGAAGATAGATTTTTTTTTTTCCCTGTCTCTAATTTTCAACATTTCCAAGGGTTCTACTGAGTGGTGAGATAATGCAAATGGACCAGAGCTCCAAGCCAGGCTTCTGCAGAGAAAATCTGAGTCCTGCAAGTTCGATTAAGCTGGCTAATTTTCAGTCAAACAAGCTAATTTCCAGACAGATTCTTCTGATGTTTTCCCTCTGTTTGTAATTTGCATCATTAAATAGCTCGGTGTTTCAAAGCAGTCACAGCACTAAGGTCATGGGGCTTTGTGTTAAATAGCAACCACCTCGATTTTTTTTAGAAAGAAGGAACAGAGAGCAGCTGATCCTGCTGTACCATGATTTCCTTTTTTCCTTAGTGGGAAGAGGCTGAAGTGTCTTGTGGATCACAGAAATTTGCTTTGGTTCGGAGAACAGCTTTTCTCAGTGCCTTTGTGCTCCGGAAAGCAGCCCAGGATCACAGGTGGCCTTGATTATCAAGATTTTTTTAATGGTGTCCCCCTCCCATCCCTAGAACAGCAGGACATCTTCCTGACATGAATATCTCATTTTAAGTGGCACAAAATTCAAAATCTTAAAGGGATATCCAGAACCTAAATTAAAAATATATATGTGTATATCTATATATAGCCATCATTGAACTTCAGAAGGTAAAATTGGTTCACAAATATCACTAGCGCTATGAAAGGGTTGTATGGGCAGATATATAGAATTATGGACTCTCATGGCCCGTGTTTCCTAGAAGATTTTCAAAGGACTGCTTTTAAAATAGCATGCAAAGACAGAGAAAGCAGGAAATCACCTCTCCACTCTTCCCTATCCCTCTCCAGAATGAAATCATTTCTCTTTGTCTCTCTGGTCACAGGAATATGTACTTGGACTCATTGGCACCCTGGAGCACTGTTTTACCCTACAAGCTGACGTTGGTGCAAGTATTAAAAAATCTTCAATCATATAACTCCAAGTCATTCATATTAATGTGCGTAAGTCAAATTACCCTTTTTATTCTGCAGGGGAAAGAAAGACCATAAAATGCTCTCTGAATCCATAAGGACAAACCCATTGGCACAGATAGGAATTCTGCTCAAAAATGACAGCATTCCTGTCTGGAAACATGACCTAATGACTGCAAAGAGTTTCTTTGATAGCATCATATTTTGTCATTGAACAGTCTTTGCTATAGCACACATTCCTGAACCACTCTGTACCAGTGTTCCCAGGGACTTAAAGATGGCTCAGAAGAAAACTGTCATCTTTAACAAAGAAATGTAATAGGTGTTTGTCGTGGGGGAAGGCCCAATCCAACGTATCCCTCCCTGGCTTTCTATTTCACCTGGAGTTGCTTTTAGCACATTCTCTCCATATAACCAAAAGTTAGAAGGTGTATTTTAAGAAATGCCACCATTTTTAAGTATTTACTGAGAACAACATGCTCAGGGATGATTTTCTACAAAAACGTAAATCACAGAATTTAGAAACACAATGAAGAATCGGAAACATTTTAGGATACCATTCAAACACAGGAAAGCTTTGCCAGACAGTAATGAAACTTCTTCATTGATATTAGTTCTTTTTGTGACAAAGTAAGCTTGGGGATTATAAAACATTCTGCTCTTAGTAAAAGTACCTTTAAAAAGAAAAAGAAAAAAAGAACTCTAATAATATTAATTTTCTTTCAAGAAGAAATATTGTTTCCTCCTCTCAGGTCTCTCAGCAATTGGTTTCTGGCTTGAAAATAAGGCTTACCTCTCTCATCTTCCTCTCTCTCTTCCTCCTCTGTCTTCCTCTCTCTCAGTGGAGTGCAGGCAGTGACTGATTCTTAGCACTTGGCACTGCATTTCGCACATTAGTTAAGTTAATAGTACATGGAGTTAATATATATTTTATTTTTCTTCTCAGAACTGTGTCATGGTATCTTGTTATAACGTTTCAGTTATTTTGAAAAGCCTCGGTTTGTTGAAAGCAAAGCAGGGAACTATTGAAGATCCCTCCAATGATGACAACATTCCAATAAGATCCATTAGGATTGTGAGTTGGAAGAAGTGGCAGAAACCAAATATTTACCGGTAGGCTGTATACGCAAACAGCCCGGTGCTAGTTAAAATGGGTGAGCTCTCACAAAAACTTACCATTCATTCTACTCTGAGGAGGTTAGGAAAATGGGAGTAGATTCAGGGTTCTATTTTTACTCGCCTTGATAGAGCCTATGGAAGAATCTGAATATGTTATAGTAAAATAAGTGATGAAAAAAAAGGTTCTTTTGAGTGCATTCTGGTGTGTGCAAATATGACATATTTAATTAGCATTATATTTCATCTTTTTAAAGACACCCAGTATTTGAGAGAAATGAAATTGAGATACGAAATTAACTTTCAATAACTCGCAGCTGCTAAACTTCTCAAGCAACCATAACTCTTACCGGTTCTCAGTGAACGGCCGCTCATAGAAGAGCACAATGCATATACATGTAGGTCACCGAATAACAGAACTAGAACCGGAAACTTAATGTTTTCAGACTTCTCCACAGAACAAGAGTGGTGTACCTGTGATGTGTGTTCATGGGACTCAAAGCAAAACAAACATGCAAAAGAGCTGCATTAAATAGGTCATGAAATTTCTTGTGGTAGGTAACAGATGTGTTACCAAAGATGTTCTGTTTATCCATTGCAGTTAGGGTAAAGAGAATCACTGAGCTTTTAATTTTGCTTAAGAAAACTCGTTAGTCTTCAAAAAGCCATTTTTTTGGCCCCCACTCTATCGAGTGGCATAGAATTTTCAAAGCAGCACAATGTTGTAAAAAATGCCCTTTTAATCAGATTACCCTTGGCGAACGTCCCAAACCCAGGCTGAAGTGCAGTGCTTGTGGTTTCTCAACAGCTTACACTAAGCCTGTACCATGGAAATAATCTACTTTTAAAACCCGGGAAACAAATCGACTGCACTAAGGACATAAGTCGCTGTCATTAGGGAGTGATTAGGCTAAACATTTTTATACACTCCACTAGCCCAATTCCAAATTATATATCTCTGGCCTATAGGAAGAAAGAGACTTCAGGTGAGTGTTCAGCACAACCATGGAGACAAGTTAATAAATCCAAAGGGACAGAACAGTAAGGGGAAGAATTAAAAATCTCTTGTTTCAACTTTAACCTACTAATTCTTAAATCAGGATTTTTCAGGAAACAAAAATAGAAATTCTGGTCACATCACACACACACGCACACACACACACACACACACACAATATTTTTCTTTTTAGCATTTTTTTTAAAAGGCTTAACACATCCCAGGTTCCTATTACTTATTTTAGCTTAACACGCTTCCTGTGCCACATACTTTATTTAGAAAATACTGTGGGGATTAAGAATAAGAAAATATCATTTTATAATTTATCATAATAGGCCATACTGTTCATATCTCTTTAACAGTGAGGGCTAGTTTTGGGGATTTAGTGGTTCATTGTGTTAGAAAATGAAACATAATAGAAAGTTATAGCATCCCCCAAATACAGTCAGCCTCTCTTCCTTATGAGCACCCCCTGTAATGCATACACAGACCCCAATAACGCTCCTTGGGAACAGAAGGCTTACAGCCCTGCATTATAATTGGTGTTATTCTACCTTTTAAAACTACTTTACTCATTAATGAAATTCACTGCATCGTGTCATTGTATGTCTTGATTATACAGCCATTTCTGGGTGTGTGTTTGTTTCTTTTGTTTTCAATCTGTTTCTGAGACATATAAATGAAAAACATGTAGAAAACACTGATTTTATTAATGAAAGAAGCTGGATATACGCTCTCAGCCTGTGGATATGGGAGGTGTATTTTTTTCCCAAGGACTGGAAAAAATTGGGTTTAAGAATGGGCTGTCCCATTTGCCCAAAGCTCTGGCTTGAGCAATGGTTGATTCCTACATTGGACATTCTGCTGAGAGTTTCATTTCTAATTTATGAAACATTTCATTAATCCTCAATCTGTCAGCTCTTTTTTGACAACAATAGAGGCTGACAGACAAAAGATTAATATTTATTAAATACTCTACACTTTCAAAGTTTTTTTTACACGCTCTGTTCATTTAAGTCCCCATTTCACCTAATTCTAAACAAACTGCACCCTCCCTATTTTCCCCAGAAAGCACACGGACAATATAGACAGCAAGACAATGCTTAAATACCAAAATGTACAGTGGTAGATCTAAACACAACATACAGAAAAAAGTATATCAAAATACAGGTATCCTTGAGCAGAATTGCTAGCATTCACATTAAAAGCCTCTCCTATCCCAAGTATTTCAAGCATACATTTTTTTTCTGTATGCTCTTCTTCCTCATCCTTTTGGTGCCCCCCCTCTATTTTTCCAATCTCATACATAATTCATGAACTGATAAATATGCAATTTCAAAAAGTGCAGACAAGGCAGCACTGCATTAAAAAAAAAAGGGGGGGGAAGAAAAGAGCTTGTGCTTTTTACATACAAGTCCTATGCTGCACTTTACGGATGACAAATTTTCTAGTATTCAAACCCTGTATTGTGTATATGATAGTAGTGTAACTGCATTTCTGGTCAGATTCCTAGTTAGACATGTTATGAATTGTTTGAAGTCTCTAATGTAGAAAATAATAAACATTGAAAGAAATGAACTGGGCAATGTTTATCATTGGAATTTCTGAATAAACAGTGTATATTTTTATAGAGTCAGAAGGTAAGGAATATGCAGGTTTGCACAGAGGATCATTTTCTTGTGACAACCATAAAGGTCTAGATCTCCTAAGCTTTCTCCTAAGCAAGAGTCATTTATTTGACATCATAAGAACATTCGTCAGAGGCCAATTTCACAAGATCAGCAGTAAACTGTTCTGCCCGAGCTTTCAAACAGGTAAAACCGCCCACCTACGAGCTGGTATGTAGAGCAGAGCGGAGCACCTCCATTTTGTGGGCTAATTGCTTGATTACCAGTCTGAAACAAAATGGAGGCGAGACCTCTTTAAAGCAGCTCAGGGCTGCTATATCAGAGGAAAATGGGAAATGTATTAAGGGAGCAGACACATTCTTTAAAGAACCTTGGGCATCTAATCAAATAAATATTAAAGGAAACGTAATAAATATAGATTACATTGTATTTTATGCTAAGAATAGAGAGAAAACACAGGAATAAAGTGATCATGAAAAGAGTACTCCTCTAGTTTAGCAACAGTTAAGTTTTTTAAAAAGAAACCTGATTTCAGTCTAAAATGTAACCTTTCAAATGAACACTTAAATTGGAAAACACCATGGGTAAGAAATAGACCACAGCATTTAATTTGGACTGGCTAGTTGGAAGCCTATATTTACTGTACTATAATTTCAAATTTAATTAAGTCACTCTGCTGACGCCAGTAGCATCAACACAGTAAAGATGATTAATTGCATGCGTAAATGAAATATAAACAGCCCTAAAAGTAACATTAATGCAGAACCTTGCACACAGAAACGGTATGATCAATTTAAGCGTAAGCGCCTACCTGCGTCTTTGAGACACATGCCAGAATTGGGATGAGGGTCCTGCATGGGAATGTAATCACTGTACCAAAAATATAACCTTTTACGGGTCATTATTTTTCTAAGACATGTGTCCAACCTCCCCTTTTCCTCTCCTCCTCATACCTCAACCCCCAGCATGATTTGTTATCTTACAGGAGACTTTTCACACAATTTGCATTGTCATCTTATGGATTGGCTCCCGGTACACAAACAGGAGCTGACACACAGCAATGGCGGGGCTGCACTGTACAACGGGGCAGCTGGACTCTCATACATTCACTTTGCTTCCATTGTACTTCCATTCACAGCAGCGGTAGGACAAAGGGCCTGACAGAGCTAACCACGGATTGTCACCTTGATTTGTCCAGTCTAGCAGATATGCAGAAATGAATTATATTCTTCTGCTCATGAACACAACACAGAAGCAAATAAGCTTGCAAACAGCATCTTCCCAACCACATTATCTAAGAAACATCAAGCTTCTTCAGAGACACTATGTGCTGCCTCGCTCAGTAGGTGAGGAAAAGCAGAAAGATCCATCCGATTAGTGAAGACACAAAAAGGCTCTCCTCCAATAATATATTCTTGACATTAGAAACTAAACTCTCTCTGATTGAGAGATATGCAGCTGGTATCCTAAGATTTTAATTTTGACACATGCTACCACAATGCTTCAAAATGTAAACTGTTACCATAGTTTTTAAAAATAATTTGCTATGTGAAACCTAGCAAAATAAAATTGCTTTCCTTTTATAGAAAACTATACTAAATTGAAACATTTTTCTTTAAAATGATAAAGTGACTGGCTTTGCTCAATGTCTGTGATAATATACTTCTCAATAAGATCAAATTGTGTCTCCTTTAAATTTTGCCAAATGTTAAAGCACTAAGTCTGAAATCACCCAAATAGTTGACTGCTAATGAGAAAATCCAGGGGAAGATTTTTTTTTTAATGCCAGTTTAATTTACTACTTTATTGACAAGGTGTTTGTATGCCTTTGAGATCGAGGCAGCTTTAATATCCACACATGGATAAATGAAGCAGACAGGGTTTGTAGATTTCTTTACGAAAGGATGCCGTCCAAATCAGAGAAAAGGCGAAAACTGTCTCCTACCAGCTTTCTGCAGGATGGTAAAAGAACATTCCTCCATGCAACAGAGAAAAAAATTACCTTTTACAAACAAGAGTGAAAAAAAAGCCCACAACATGATAAGGATAATTTCTCTCACACACACATGACGTGGACATATACGCATTACAAACTCTTTCCATTTCTGTAGACAATGCTACATGCATACTGATCCATCAAAAGACACATTTTTATAAACCCACAGCCTTCTGCTTAAGAACTCTTTGAGCAACATAATGTGACCTGCAGATTGTTTTAGTATTATTTTTTAATGCTACTTCAACGGGGTGCAGAGTGCTCGTCTCTGAAGAAAAATCTTACGAAGCGTTCTATTTCTTTTTTAATCATAACACAGCACTAATCTGAGGATGTTATATTTAAAGACAAAAATATTGCATCTTGTATGTGGGCATATATTTTAAGTAGTCATACTAAAAATATGTCCTACTTAAAGGACCTATTAATTTTGAATCTGAAGTTGCACTATTCTATTGTCTTTTGCTTTAATACATATGGATTCTGTTCACAAAGCAACACTTGGCACCTAGTGTTTTAAGTGAGTACCAACATGATACACGTAGTTATAGAAAGAAAGTCTGAAAAGAACATTAAACCCTATCCCAAGCAGAAATGCAAATGTTACTTGATCCAAGGGCTGCACGTTCACAGTGAAGGATTCCATCAAACTCAAACCTCTGCTTTAGGAGGGTGCATAAGAAAATAATGCGTAGTTTGTTCCCAATATATTTAAGGTAAATCTACATTACCAAAAAGTAATATTTATTATCGTCCAAGGGAAACAATGTAGGGATGTGACTTTCCTCGGAATTCTATGCAGTCAAGCGTAAGAGCTCTATGACCCTTCACCTGACTGCAGCAGAATCGGGGCTTGATGGTTACAGGGGGTGACAGAAAGGGACCATTGGAAGTGCTATTATGCAGTTTGCAGGGGAAGATTTCAGCACATTTCAGCTTTATCTAGTTACACTAGGTGATTGGTTTGGTTTTGCTCTTTCCTTATTATTATTATTTATTTTTTTAACTAGTTGTGTGTAGCTTTCAGTACTGAAATTCAACTTGTGCTCTGTGGCCACCATTTACAGCACCCTGTGCTTGAAGATTTAGCATTATTTGACAGATTTTCAAGTTGCTTTGGCATTTCGATCTGCTTTATAGTTGTAAATAAAATTCACACATGCGTGCCTTCATGCACATGGTCCTCTTTGAAAAAGATATAATTCCACTTTATCCCTTTATTTTAATCATAGTTCTGAGAACATAATATAGAACACTAAGGTTTGCTCCTAATTCATAGTAGAAATACGTGTGCGGTTTAGGGCTTCTGTCAAAAATGCAATCTCACGAGCTAAAATGGTTTCCTCGAAGCCTGCCTTTTGTGCTTTTAAAATACAGCATGTACATTTCTCTTTAAAATTGAGTGTGTCATATTAAACATGATTCTGAAATTTGGAGTTATTTGGAATTATTTTATAATAAGTACAAGTTGGAGCTCTCCATTAAAGGTGAAAAAAATATTTATAGTCATTGAAGAGAGGAACAAATACCAACCTTGGCATCTCCAGGTTTAAAATAAACACATATGACTAATTCATTTGTAAAAAAAAAAATCCGGAATGATGCTTTAAAACATAGTATTTTAAAGCACTTCTTTTGAGAAACAAAATATTTGCAGATGTATGATTTTGTCTCAGAAAATTATCTTAATTGTTCACCTCCTCTCCTGATACATTTCCATCCCCTCTTCCAGAATGTTCTTTTGAGACATAGGTTAAAGGGGTGGGGGCATCAAATCACTATTCAACATTGCCCTAAACTTTCATTACATTTAAGAGGAAGACAAGCCACACAGCTCTGCTCCCTGATATATTGTTGAGTGGGCCTTCTAAGGTTCTATTTTCCACGTAGGGTCAAGACTGCTGACATGGGATTAATCAGCTACTCCTCCTAAACCATGAATCAGAACAATTGCTGTCAGTTTCATATGGTACAACTGCCTGGAAATGGAAGAGCTGGAAAGTGAGTGAACATATCAGGAATGTAGAAAAGAAAATGTTAGTGAATATTTGTAACTCCAATTTGGCTACTTGGGATTTGGTGCGGTTACCAAATTAAAATGATGAAATAAATATATCTTCAGCTGAGTGCCTTTGGAACACCCGTTCTCTATCTTTCTTTCTCCTATTAAAAGTCTTGTTCTTATATCAATTGTACCATTTTATAAAAACTTCACACTCTTACATTCTTTTGGTAGGCACCATTTAGTTCACGTCCACATTTAAACATGTCTGTTGACCCAGGGTTAAATTCAAGGAAGGCTGGACAAAATGCATACATAGTGCACTGCCAACATTGTATTTAACCTCTCCGTGGATGTTTGCATTACAGAATTGGAAAATACTAGGTGCTAATATCTGTATAAAGGGGAACTGAAATTCTTCACTATGAAAGAAGAATGTGACAAGCTTCTTTTTTATATGAAGATACACTTACATTAAAATGGTCCTTCTCAATGAGATTGCTTCTGTTACTAGTAATGATATGAGAATGGACACTTACTGATCACATGTTTGGAGAAACAACTATGTCTAGCTTTATAAAAGATATTCAGAGAACACCATGAGTTATTTTCTTGAGAATAAAGTATCACACAAAAAAGCTTTCTCTATTAGCTTTAGAATTGGATATATTTACAAAAGCAAGTGTTAGGATTCAATGATGAATAGTCTTTGATCAGATATATGACTAAAGGTGATTAAGAATTGTGCCATGAACATGAAATCATATTGTACTGGAGAATACAAAAGTGCAGGGGATTTTTCAAAATGAAAACTTGTTTTTAATTATTAAAGTTAATATTATTCAAGAGCACTATTTTCTTCAATTTTAAGATAGAATGTTACAGAAAACAGTTCTTACATGGTTACAGGAGCAAATAGCTATTTTTATGCTGATAGATTTTTTAAGTTAAAAGAATTTATTATTCAAAATGTTAGGAATAAAATTATCTATATATGTTAATATAAAAGTGTACAAATAGTCATTTGCAAATGTAATCATTTTCTATCTACTTGAGATTTGCATTTATATAACTGACTGAAAGTAATAAACCTATTTTGATGCTTTTTGATGCTACCACAAATGTAGCCATAAGATATTAAACATTAAAAAATTAAAATTGGTCATAAATAGTGAAAAAAATTAAAAATATATATTAAATCTATTCTACATGTACCCAAATTATATTTTATTTTAATCACATACAATTAGAGGTTTGTTATTACTAAAATACACTATAAAATTAGTATGTTAAATGAAATGGAATGATTCCACAAGAAAGGTATGTAATGAGAAAATATATTTTTATTTTAATATTCAATAGTAAATATTTGTTTTTAGAACAAAGATTCTATATTAATAATTTTAAATGCAGTGTTTTGTGTATCTACACTAAAGGACTAAAGGAAATTGAGTCACTGATTAAAGAAATGGAAATCTGTAACCATTTGTCACAAGAATTTATTCTGCTCCAAAAGGTTTATCCTATAACATCAAGACATTATTTGGAAGTAAATGTATAGCTATCAAACCTCTTTAAGTTTGAAATAGCTTTCAAAATGCTTTCTAAATATAAATATTTACTTGATTAAATACTATGAGTATTAAAGTTAAATATATTTTATTCTTCAATAAAAAATACTTCTGTTTGATAGAAAAAAAGTACAAAATTATGAGACCAAAAATTTCCCATGAAAAAATTCTTACAAGAAGCACAGCTTTAGGAAATCACTGACATATTTGTATCCAAATGGAATCAAAGATGAATGCATTTTATAATTGGTGAAATATTTGATTATAAAAATTATTGGTTATTGTATAATCCAAAATGGCTGCCTAACAGGATTCTAATAATGATTTATAAGATATTTGATAAAATTACTGCCATATTTCAAATTGTACAAATAGTGTAAATAATTTGTAAAAGCAATAAAGAATGATTTCAATCTTTTTCTTGTTTTATTGATAATTTTTATAATTAAAACACTAAAATATGTCTAAAGAATTCTGTAACTGTCTAAAGACTCTATATGAATTTGCTTAAGATTTTAAGATTTATTTTTACAGAATATTTAGTGTAATTCTTGCTATCTCCAAAGGAAAACCATATTATCAATGTTATTGCCCTAACGCTTGAATGAAAGCATTATATGAAATGATTTATATGACAGATGATATTAAAATTCTTTTTTGAGAATGAGAATATTCTGTTCTACTCAAATCAAATAATATATACTTTTAAATGATTTGATAAAGATAGTCAAAAAAAGAAGATGCATGCCCCAAATCTCAGAGTAAAATCGGGGTAACTAAGTATACATAAAGATGAACAGGCCTAATGCTTAGTATTCTACCTGATACAATTTCTGCAAGAAAAAGTCAAACTGCTACAGACATACAGAGGTGCTCACAAAGAGTAGGGGCAGGGAGGAGGCAGAGGAAGAGGAAAGAGGGGCTTTGATAACCTTTAGTAAGGCAACCAGTGCATTGATGTGACTCCTACCATTCTTCCCAGAATGATTTGCCCTGAGAAAGGATGGACACCTAGATCAAAGCCACACTCAGCCTCTGGACTCTTGCTAACTTGTCCTCAATTATAGATGACCTTTAGGCAATGACAGAAAAGACATGTTTCCTTACCATTAAATGGAACAAAATTAGTATTTTTAAATTGCTGAGTACACATGCACAACTGAATGCCAGACGATTTTTCCTTGCCTTTCCCTCACCAGCAGTTCATCGACTTTCTGCATAGAATTTGAAGGGTTTTAAAATATTATGTATACCTTTCAACAGTATAATCAATACATAAGCTTTTGAAATTCCTTCTTAGTCTATGTAAAAGAATCAAAAACAATATTACAGTGATTTATAAAATGGATTCTTTTTTTCTGTAAAAATATTAAATCAGTCTTCACCTAGATTCTTGCAAATGAAAATATCCAAAGGGTTGCCAATAATTATATAGCAAAGTGTTGTAGCTATAGAAATAAGTGTTATCTCAACTTAAGGAAATTCTTTAAACTATTTGTTTACCAAATACTTGCATGAAATCTCAGAGTCGTGACTATAGAATATGATTTGAATTAAAAGCAGTTCTGCTGGCAAATAAAGGATGTTTAAAAATACGTATGTCTATAAAAGGACTTCAGGAATTTTTTAATTATCTTTATCTGTTTCTAAATAATTTATTTTTAACACAAATAAACACTTTGGCTAAATGTTACTCTAAAATTCACATGAAAAAAAGAACCATAGCAGGATAATAATGGTATTGTGAAAGAAGTCTTAAATATCAATGGTCTCAAGGTAGTATTTGGTTAATAAAATCCCCCCCTTATAACTAGGAGCTTACTCTAAGATGCTCTAAGTCACATAAATTATCTAGTCTCTACTCAATGTATTGTTTGAATCCATTAAGAAAAAAAAATACTTAGAGATTTCTATTTATTTTTTTTAAAGCATTCATGATGGTCCTGCCTTCTACCTATGAAGAACACTTCAAAAGTTTTCACTGAAAAGTTTTCTCTGAATTTTTTTTTTTTTTGCTCAAAGAAAACATCTTTGTATTTATTTTCTTTCAATTAACTGTCTAAAATTTTAAAACAGAAAAAAATTGTAATAAGAAAATAAATCATCTATGATCTCAATAACCATAGACAACCACTAGACATGTTTTAGAATATTTTCTTCCAGTCTTTTATTCCCCTCTAGGATTTTGCATTTTATAAAAATGATATTATAAATTACATTTAATTCGGTATTCTGCACTTCTGTTCCAAGGTGTATAATTAGAATTTTCCCACATTACTGCAAACTCTTAATAAACAAAATTGAAAAGATTATATGCTTGTTCATCATGTGAAAATGTTAGCTAAATCACTTTTCAGGAAACAATGAATGAAATTTGTTATGTGAAAGATACTATGGTGAATACTTTCGTGAAGATAGTAATTATTCCTGCTTTCTTTTCTTATTTTAATAGTTTACATTTTGTGTATTATTTAGAACAAAAGGTAAACATAAAAAACTGAATTTTAGTGAAATCGTTTATCAGATAAATAGCTCGGCTTTACAATGTCTCTTGCCAAAAGCTTGCAGAGCGTTCCCCACTTGGAGGCATGTGAGAAAGGACTATAATAAGAATAGCTGAGATTTCGCTGGAGCCAAAGCTTACAGAAAGAAGAATCTGCAGGTTTTAAAAGGTAATGCTATAATCTTATATTTATTGAAGCAAACCACAGGTGTACAGTGTGACCATTTGCAATGCCATTTAGGAAGGATACATAGTTGTGAATTTCGTATTTGGTTCAGATAACCTTGCTGTTTCATCTGCTGCGGTAGTGTTTGTGTGTGTATGATAAATGTACACTCACTTTAAAATTTTGTATCAGGAATCGAAGTCACATAAACTGTTAAATGAAGTAATGAAGAAGCTATGCAAGTAGGCATATAAGCAGGATAGAATACTTAAGAATGCTGCAGAAAATGTAAAGATCTTTCTTTGCTCAATTTCTCACTATTAAAAAACATTCCCTGATGAAAGAAATGGTCCCTTTATATCAATAGAGTTTTAGAAGTGTTTAGAAACATCTTATTTGAAAACTAACAAAATTCCCTATCTTCATTAAATAGGGATTTCTGATAAATGGCCAAATATTTTTCCTCCTCTTTAATTGATCATTCTAATTACCGCAAATGAACTGATGCTAAAGATAGGATAGAATATCTAGAAATAAATGTGATATACAGTTTTATGGCCGGACTGATTTTTAAATTTTATTGAATAGCTATTTTACTTAATTGATCCTCTTATTTAGATTGGGAATGTATTTTAGAGTGTTCGTGTATGCCTGGATGTGTATCTGTTGAGAGAGGGAATGATGGGAGAAAAGCTTTATGCCTAAGGAGTAGAATTTATCACAGATGCAGGAAGTATTTAAAATAACACACACACAGCCATCTCTGAAGCCCTGATTACAAATGTCAAATAATTCTCACATGTTTCAACTATAAAATAATCCTGGCTCCATTACTTTAGAGAGCCAAAATATGATGGTATTTGCATGTTAAAGATAGAGATGTGGGATTAACTACTCTTTCTCACTGGAGTTTATTTTCAAAGCAAAGTGCATGGGACATGTTTAGAAATATAGAACTGTATGTCTATATTTGCAAAGGAGAACAGGATTGATTAAAATGATTGTAAAACTGAACATTTTCCTAAAATATGCTCTCTCCCCATGAGTTGTCTTGTTGGCTCTTTTAATGCACACACACACACAAATCAAAGCTATACTCATTATGATTATGTATTTATTTACTTAAAATTAGGGTACACATCATATTATGTTATTCTGGACACACAAAACAGAAGGAGTTCAAACACAAAGGAAGTATCTAAGTTTGAGAATTGTTTTATTACAACCCTCATTTTGGAAAGTAACAAGTGTTTGTTCTCTAGTTAATAAAAAAAGTAATAGTTTTCAGTTTTTCCCCAATAAATCATCAAATTGAAGAATGAGCATGAGTGGATTTAAAGGAAAGCAAAAACTAAAGATGTTCTTTTATGTTTTCCTTGGGGGTGTGAAAAGAGATTGTTCTTTTCCAATTTATTTCGAACCAGAAAGTTACAATTTATTTTATAAATAATTTAATTACCTTCTATACATTATGGATTTAGAACATTTTGAGGAATGTTTCTATTTTCCCCTTTTTCTCCATATCTCACATAACCACACACAAAAGGACAGAAATATTTGACATTGCTATTGTTTTCAAAATAGGCTGATCTTTTGAAAAAAATACAATGCTTACCTTTCTAAGTAAATTATAAGTGAATTTAAACTTTATATATTAGTCTATTAAAATATACTCAAGTCCTTTAAAACACTCTAATTAGTACTCTTTTCCACTTATCCACCTCTTTCTAAGAGGCCACAAGCCAATCTATTGGCATACACCATTCATGTATGCTATACTTGTTTCCTGATTTGGGATATAAAAGTTATATATAGTCTAAGAGGCTTTAGTATAAAGTTATGCATCGTTTAACATAAAAGCCCAAACTTACATTTTCAAATAAGTATTTTCATCTAGAAGCATCGTAAGTGTCTGTGTTCATCCCATTTGTGTATCCTTCTTCTCTTGGAAATGACCTTGATGGGCATATCTTGTGTGCAAATCTTCAAGGAAGCCTGGTTAGCATCTGAGAGGGTCTTTGATACTATTTAGTGCCAATACTAGTAAGGAAGTAGGTGGTCAAGCTTATTAGGTATAAAGAAAAGAAGAAAAGCATGATTATAAGAAGCTGAGTGATATAATACAGTGACCAGGCTTCTTATGTGTTGTGTAAGTATATTCAGAAAATCATTCTAAATAAAGAGCTTCCAACCAAATGTTGAACGAAGACAGTGTTATTGGTGAACTCTATGTACGGGTTCTAAGATAGCTTATTCGAAGCACAATCCTCATCTGAATACACACATACTAATTTGCTAACTTTATACACATATGCACAAACACATACTCTAATTTGCTAAATGTTGTTTTATCCCTTACTTTTAAAGTCTTCAAAGCTAACTTGAATAAGATGTCTTGGAGCTGACAGGTGGTGTGATGGTTAAGGCACTGGACTCCTACATGGCCAATTGCAGGTCAAGTTCTGGAACTGGTGGCTTGCTTTCTCTCTCTCTTTTTCTTTCTCTCTCTCTCTGGTCAAATTGAAGAAGAAGAAGAAGAAATTAAAATTAAATAAATAATTCTTAAAAAATAAAAAGAAGAGAAGCAGTCTTTGCCAGTTATGTTGGCATAGTGGTGGTGCAACACCACGCAATGCTGAAGCCATGTGGAAAGGTCTCAGGTTCACATCCCAAGGCCTCCCCATATGCATCCTCATGAATCTGGCTGACTCTCCTTTTCTCATGGAAAAAATAAACATTTTTTTAAAAAGGAAAAAAATCGTATACTACTTTTACTATACGTAAGGCTCAGAACATTTCAAGCAAAGATTCCCTTTGGATTTTCTACACAGCAAACATTATCAAAGTTATAAAATATATTATGATCATTAGGTACTTTCAGAGTAAGAAGGAATTTAACAATAATTTAGTTTAAACCCATACTCTGTGCATGAGAAAACCAAGACATGGACATGTGAGGTGCCTTGCTCAAGGCGCACCATCAGTGGAGTGTGAAGATCTTTTCAGGCCAGCGTGTCTAAATACACACCACTCTGCCCTAGAGACAACTGGAAAGAAAAATACAGGAGGAGACTTCAAAATTTCACATAAAAATGCAATTGAAGTTTAATTTAGTGCAAAAAGTTTTAAACTGTATGTGTACTCTTTTCATAATATGTATTTTCCACAAACTTTTGGATAACTTCTTATAATAGCTTCTTGGTCTATTTGTATTTATCTGATCCAAAACTGGTTATTATCTTAAGAGACTTGGAACTCATTTAGGCTTTTTATTTATTTGATTTTCTGATCATACAAAGATACATTTTTGCTCAAGGGAATAAGAAAGAAATCAAGACTAAAATAGGTCAAGCTTTGAAACCATCGAACTAGAGCTGATTCAAAACTTTTCCGAGGCCGTCAGTGTTCCCTTGCTATCAGTAGTGATGGTAGCTGGAAGCCTGCTTGTCTCCAGCCCCTGTCTGTCCTGGAGCACTGCCCACGAGAAGCGAGGGGGGCTGCTTTGTGGGTCCTGGGCTGCTGCAGGGATGAGCTGAGTGGTGACTCCTTTAAGGAAACAACCGGGCATTTCAGGACATTCATTGTGTTCTTCCTTATTAGGAATTCTGTTTATGCAGCTACCATTAACTTAGATTTCCCTTAATGAATGCTTTCCATCTGAAAGATGGTGAGAACTATACTATGTGAATCTTTTTAATATTAGTTCATTAAATTAAAACAGTCCTGACTTGCAATGAGGCCTTTTCCTTTTGATGTTATACTCTGGTTTTCAGATAATGTCTATGACAATACATGGGTACTCTGCAAAAATGATCTTTTTAATCTAAGTCAGTTAGCATTAGCAGTCTCCTATAGTAATTGGAAAGTTTTTCTGTCTGGTGGTCTAAAAGTTAATGTAGAAATTTGGCTATTCTGTAATTTAGATTCATGCATTTAGTTGAAGCCATTTTCTTCTTTGCAAGCTTAGTGATCTTACTGTCACATATATAAATGTAAGTATGTGTATATATACAAATACATATATATAATATACACATACATATATATAGTCATATATACGAATGTTAGGATATTTTCCCTATTTTCTTATAAATGGCTCGGGTGGGGGGGGGACTCTTATTTCAAAATCCCCCTATGCAAAACCAAAGGGAAAATATCACTACATTCATGATGATTGTATTTACTAAATCACTCCCAAATTAGATGCTTCAGAAACAACATGCTACACAAATAGCAAATATTCAATTCGTGCATTGCCTGAAGGCTTTGGACTGCATTACCCTACATATCCATCACAGGAACAATAGAAGAAAATGATTCTGCAAGGTTAGAGAAATCAAACCCACTCAGCCACTCTTCATAAGGAATATTTGGATAACCAAGGCTTGATGCAAATATTTGTTACTAGCCATTATGACAAGCTGGGGACATTCCATGATCTTATTAGTACCCAGTCATTCACAGTTTGCTTTTTCTGTATCAAAACATGCACACAGATAATAGGAATAAATTGTTTATTTCCCATGTTACTAGGCAATTATAAATATTTCAGCAAAAGGGTTATACTGTGCCAAGGTTAGAATCTAATAGAATAATTCAAGATGCAAATGCCATTGTCTAGTAAGCTAATGCTGATGTTCCCAAATAGTCCTCATTTGGTTGACTTCTAGAGAAAAGACTTAAAACAGAATAAGGTATGCAATAGCTTTTATAAAGCTGCTAGCCTATCACTTATCACTTCTGTATGATTGCTTTTATTTTCCCTTCCCTGGATAGTATTCACAGGAAATGATGCTATACGCTGCACACAGCTATTAACAACTTAGAACTACTTATTTCAATCCTAGAATATTTTAAACACAAAAATGACAAGAGTTACAAAGCTGCTTATTTATCTTACCACTTTTATTATATAATGTTTTTAGAGGCCTCTGGCTAACTTAGTGTTGAAGGCAACTTTTTCCACTGCTGTTTTTCGTGCTACCTATAATGGTTTGAAACAGATAATACGTAGAGATGTATTGACAGGTTATAGCTTCTCTGAAAACTGAAAACGCATAGATATGGAATCATGGGATTAGAACAGGGTTGGTGAATTTTTGAAGCCAACCATTTTACTGCAAAGGTAACAGAAGAAATTCCAAGAAAATAGAATGGTTTGGTTTAAATTTAAGTAATTTGGCAGTAGCATCAAGACCAGCACAAAGGCCATACAAGATACTGGTTGCTGCAGTGACCTTTGTACCAAGTGATAGTTTTGCCTTTTCTTTCCAAAATGATGGTGATGATGATGATTTATGGGGAGGGATGGGTGAAGGCTAAGAGGTCTATCTACCCCTTTCATTTCTTACAGTGTCATTCATAACCATTTATCTCTATGGAAATGGCTAATTATTCTATTTTCTGTAGTCATTGCTTTCATCTTCTACCTTTTAATATTTTCTGTGACCTTTCTATTTTAGAGAAGACAGAAATGATTGTTGAAATTTTAAAATCTGAGGGACTTTTTTTTTTTTTTTTTTTTTTTTTTGAGTTTTTTCGCTATAGGGCGCGTGCGCTGGCCAGACAGACAGAGAGAGACATAGGGACAGAAAGCGAGAAATCACCCCCCAGGGGGGATGGTCACGCCGCAATCCCTTCTCCTCCATTCTCCTCTCGGGATCTTGGGCACGCACGCACACGCACCTGGCGTGAGTTTTAAGCCACCGGGTCCGGGACACGAACCGCGGTCGACTACGTGGGAGTCCAGTGACATAGCCTTTATGCTACTGCTGGTTCCCAAAATCTGAGTTTTGTTTAGATGTTCTGGGAAAACTCAAGAAGGAATCAAAATATTTTATAGTCAGAACATTTCTTCTGCTTTTAAAAATAGATAGAACCTTGGGGCCAGTGGGTGGCATGGTGGTTCAGGGCGCTGGACTCACACATGGCTGACTATGGTTTGAGTTCCAGACCTGGGAGCTTGCTTTCCACTTTCCCTCTCTCTCTCTCTTACTCTGTCCTTCTCTGGTCAAATTAAAATAAATAAATAAAGTTAAATAAAAATAATTCTTAAAAAAAAAAGTAGATAGGACCTCTTCTGTCACTGAGATCTACTCATAGGTGAAAAATCAGGAATAGAATGTTTTCCAGAAGACCCAGACTACTTTCTTATAATTGACTGGCTAACTCTTTAATCTCTTAAAAAGACAGTTCACTGCTTATTTTGGTAGAAAGCAGTCATAAGAGTTGTTGATAAAAGTATACCCTCCTAAATGTTAAAAGCAAGGATAGGGACCAGCAGATGGTATAGTGGTTATGTCATTAGACTCCCACATGACTGACCATGGTTTGAGACCTGGACCCTATGACATGAATCACACCAGGCGCATGTGTGTGCATGCCCAAGATCCTGGGAAGAGAATAGAGGGGAAGGGATCACTGTGTGGCCCTCTCCCATGGAGGGTGATTTCTCACTTTTCCTCTCATTGTATCTCTCTCTCTCTTTCTGGCAAAGCACACACACCCTAAAGCAAAAACTTCTTTAAAAAAAAAAGTAAGAAGGATAGAAAAAATAAAGAGTATCTTTTTATCAGTTCAGTGTTCAATGTGTCATTAATTAACAACTAACCCTCAGACAGATTTGTTAGCTATTTGTTTACTTACTTTATGGTGGTAGTAAATATCTCATGTGTGTCCCATTAAATTTATAAAAGTTAGGCATTTTTTCAAGAGAGCCAGGGCACTTTTCATTTCTTTCCAAAATACTATTCTGAAACATTAAAGAGGCAAATATTCTACTCATTGTGGGATGATCAAACTGAAGAAATTCGGACAAATGTTGTTCAGCTCACTAGTAGATCCCAGATGAGAATGCAACTTTCTGAAATACATCCTTTAAGAAAATGATATCCCCAGATTTAAATATCTCAGTCTTTGGGATCCTTATTTCATGCATTTTTATATTTTATTTGTTTATTAGCATAACCCTCTTCCTGAGTATGTCAGATAAATACATCAAATAAATATATCATATATGTTTACATAAAATTTATTAATTCACATGATAAGATACAAGAGATAAAATTTTATAGCATTGTTTTAAAAAAATAACAAAAGGAGTTTCTAGGTTAAAGCACAAAGAGTAAAATACAGGCTACTGAGGAGCACTCAAAAGTGAGCACAAGACACGTCGTATCTAACATTTCCCACTAGGGTAGCAGAAATACTTCAGTCAGGCTATTTCTTCATTTCCAAAGACATACAAGGGTTGGAACACCCAATCTTTAATGTGCAATAAAATGAAATGGCAATTTTCCAAGAGCTGTGAGACTACAGCTAATTAGCACATTAATTTATATAAATAAAATTCTCTTTGCTGTTCCCTAGTGCTCTCCCTGAGAAATGCAATAAGATGAATGAACATGACAAATCAAAGTGAAATTTACAAGCTTAAAAAAAGAGGATACAGAAACAATCCCTTCACCTTATTCCAAATTTTCTGCCCCTTTTTCATCTGTGCCACTCTTCCACAGAGTCCCTAAATGTGTGCTTCTCAGTCAGCTATACTTAAATTCTAATGACAGGCTCACAAGAATACCCTTATATCTTACTTCTGGACTTGAATTTCTGGTTAAAAGAGCCAACACCACAACTGATGAGAGTGACTCTCTTATTCTTAAATTCACTTTTAAGTTTGTGTCCCATACCGTGGGACTTTGCCAAGTTTGTGAGAAAAGGGAATTAAGCACAAATTTATGTTGGTGCAAAAAAATTGAAATTCACGCATAGTTTTGTCATAATACACATTTTCTATAAACTTTTTGAAGATCCTTCATATATTTTCTTAACAAAAATATAAGCTTCTGTTTTTAAAATATTTTTCTTATGTACAAAATATTTTGTTTAATTATTTCTAGTTTCAACTAATTTTTATGATTAACTCAATTAAAAAATAAATAAATAATTCCTCCAGACCAGAGAGATAAAACTGTTAGCTGAATAGAAAAGCAAAGTCCTGATTTACAGTAAATAACTTATTTTATTTATTTTTATTATAATTATATTGCTCTGAAAATAAATTTAATGTAATAAGTACTGTCATATATGTGCGTGTACGTATGCTTTTATTTTTATTTATATACCTATATATATTTAGATATAACTCCTGGATAGGATATGACCTATACAATCATAAGGGATGGCTCTGTTGATAACTCATTATTAAGTGGTAAAATTAATTTTATGAAAAATAAAATAAAATAGAAAATGTATTAGTTTGTTGGGAGAGTCACGACATATTTTTTCTCTTTTTCTATGCAAAAATGAGTAATGAGTCATGACTTACCCAATGACCCAATACTTTATAAAATAACTGTTCTACTTTTTTATAAGACATCAGCTGTATGTGTCTGAGTATATACATTGTTCTAACATGTACTTTTTACTGAAAGTCATATTCATAAAAGTTTAGAAGATCTGCCATGGGGCAGAATATAAAGAATATAGAAAATCTAGAGTCTAGATTCCTAAATGCATCTCAATTCATATGCTCACTTGGACCAAAAGATGGCATAATGGCAACGTCACTGGACTCCCATGTAGTCGACTGCAGTTCAAATCCTCGACCCAGTGGCTTAAACTCACACCAGGTGCATGTGTGTGCATGCCCGAGATCCCAAGAGAAGAATGGACGGGACATGACCATCCCCCCCTGGGGGGTGATTTCTCGCTTTCTGTCTCTCTGTCTCTCTCTGTCTTTCTGGCAACCACTTGTGCCCGATAGCACAAAAACTCTTAAAAAAAAGTCATATGTTCACCAAGTATTTATCAGTAGGATACAGCAGTGGATAAGATAAAGTCTATAGCCTCATGGAACTATGTTATAGTCAAAAAGCAGTAAATAAACAGTAGGTCAGCCATGGTGGCACACACTGATTGATGCTGCTACTCAACAGGCTGACGCTACATGGCAGGCCTGTGTTCCATTCCTGGCCCACACTAAAAGCTGGACACAGTGGTATGCCCATAGTCTCAGCTTCTTTGGAGGCTGAGGCAAGAGGAACATAAGTTCACAGCTCGTATAGATAATACATCAAGACCCTTACTGGAAGATCCAGGTATGACCACACTTGCTCATTGTATCAGCTGCTTAGGAGACTGAGGCAGGAGCAAAACCCTACCTTAAAAAAAAAAAAAAAAAAAAAAAAAAAAGTACCAGGAGATGGCAAAATGGTTACGTTGCTGGACTCCCAGTTGACCACAGTTAGAGTCCCAGACCTGGCAGCTTCAAATTCACACTGGGCACATGTGTGTGCATGCCCAAGATCCCGAGAGGAGAATGAAGGAGAAGGGATTGTGGGTGGCCATTCCCCCGGGGGGGGTGATTTCTTACTTTCTGTCTCTCTGTCTCTATCCCTCTGGCAAGCACACATATCCTATAGCAAAAATCTCTCTCTAAGCAAAAAAAGAAAAAAAGAAACAAAGAAACGACGGTTCAGCAGATGGCATAAGGGTTATGTTGCTGGATTCTCATTTGGCTGACTGTGGCTTGAGTCCAGGATCCAGAGGCTTGAAACTCATGCCTGGTGGTGTGTATGCATTCCCAAGATCCCAAGAGGAAAATGGCAGAGAAGGGATTGAGGCAAGGCCATCCTCCCTGGGAAGTGATTTCTCACTTTCTGTCTCTGTCTCTCTGTCTCTCTGGTAAGCACAGGTATCCAAGAGCAAAAATATCTCAAAAAAAAGAAAGAAAGAAAGAAAGAAAGAAAGAAAGAAAGAAAGAAAGAAAGAAAGAAAAGAAACGAGTTATGCAAATTATATAATTATATGTGATATAATCTGTAGTGATAGTGCTTTGAGGAATACAAGAGAATTAGAGAATGAAACCAGAGACAGAATGGGGACCACTGCAATACAACTTAAAAGGAACCTCATTGAAGACTTGGTGTTTAATTTAAAAACCTGCATGTTGTGGAAAGGATTATTTGGTCAAGGGCACCACAAATCCAAAATCTCCAAGGTAGGAACATGTTAAGAAACTGCAGGGTAGCATTGAGTGGACTGGAGTGACCAAGATGGAGAGTCAGCAAAGTGACACACAGAGGGGCTGCTTCTAATCATGGGACCTCATCAGTCATGTATAGGACTATGGATTTCACACAAGTGTGATGGTGACACCATGTCATGATTTCCATTTCTAATAGAAGAGTTCTCTAATTTCTGAGTGGAAAACAGACTATTGTGAGAAGGGAAGAGAGGGGAAAGAAAAAAAGAAAGAAAGAAAAAAGAGGCCCGGGGATCAGCAGTTAGCATAATGGCTATGTTGCTGAACTCTCATGTAGCTGACTACGGTTCAAGTCCTGGACCCGGTAGCTTAAACTCATGCCCGGTGCATGTGTGTGCATGCCCAAGATCCTGAGAGGAGAATGGAGGAGAAGGGATTGTGGCATGACCATCCCCCTGGAGGGTGATTTCTCACTTTCTGTCTCTCTGTGTCTCTGTCTCTCTTTCTTGTGAGAGCATGTGCCCTACAGCAAAAACCTCTCCAAGAAAAAAAAAAAAGAAAAAAAAGGCCAGTTATGAAATCAGTTGAAAAATAAGGAGAAATAATGACAATAATGACAATATCTTGATGTAGGATAAGACATGGTTAAAGGCAGGATATATTTTGACCAACAGGACTCAATGACGAAATAAAAATGATCAGTAATTAATATTGAAGGAAACAGACATACGAAAAGTGACTATTAGAATTTCATCCTAAGAATTTTGTGAATGGTGGTGGAGTCCCTTACTGGTCTGTGGAATGCTTGGGAAACAGAGGGATGAAGGTGGGTAATGGGTTAATTAGGCACTTAAACTTTTTTCTCCTATCTGTATATTACTATTGCATTCTAATAAACATTGATTAAGAAATTGCTAACAGCCAAGCTTTGTGGTAAGTGTGAGAATATAAAGTCAAAATAAAAGCATTGTGTATGCAAACAATATAAAGCCAAAACAGAACAGAAGTAGGAATATGGTATGGTGTAATTTGTGCAATGATAAATACATGGAGAGGATATTTGGGCAGCAGGGAGTTAGAATCTATTTTTAGTCCAAGGTGTTAATTATTTCTAATAAAGATGAAATTAAAGCTGTGTGTGCAAAGATGAGTTAAAATGAACAGGATTAGCAACAACTGGTTGGAGAGACCCAGGGACACTCTGCAGGGAGAAACCAGCATGAGAAAACGTGCAGAGAAATCACGTATATGTGTGTTTGGGAAACCAGAAGTTCACTGTGACTGATGAAGGTTTACGTCTGATATTGGCAAACAATGTAGCGGCAGAGAGAGGATGGTAAAGAATAATCTTATCTATGGCACTAAGGGGTTTGATGTTCTACTGAAATCTGTAAAGACATCATAGGATTTAAATCAAGGGGAACGATATGATTAGAAAAATTGGATGAGGATCAGGCCAGAGGCAAAAAATACAGTGAAGAGGTTTTTGCAGTAATCAAGAATAGAAATGATAGGATCCTAAAATAAGGCATTGATAGCAGGGATGGAAAAAGAGAAAAGAAGTTCTGTTCAGTAAAGGAAGTAAGCAAGGCCCGGGGAGCACTCTATGAGAGTGAATGATGTCAATGAGAGAAAACAGATTGTGCTTAAGATTCATTTTATGCTTGGTCAAGATGTATGTAAAGAAGTCTAATCATAGCACTTAGCTTCCTTGCTTAACTCCTGACTTCTCTAAAGTGGGCTCTTTCTGAGGCTCTGACCCTTTACACCCTGGTTCTTAAACTACATCTTGATTTCAGCCATAATGAACTCCCTGGTCTTCATTTTTTCTTTGATTCATAAACTTCTTATTGCTTCATTGCAAATAGTCTGTGTTAAAGAACAGTGGTGTGGGCCTACACCTGTGGCAGGATTAGTCACTAGTCAGTTATTCAACCTTCAGCAAATATTCACCTTTCTGGAATATGAGGGTATATTCATCACGGGATTTTCATTATGAGACATTAGGACAGTCAGGAGTGCTCAATAATAGATGATCAATTACATTTAAAGTTTTTTAAATCAGGGACCAGCAGTTAGCGTAATGGCTATGTCGCTGGACTCCCATGTAGGCGACTGTGATTTGAGTCCCAGACCCAGTGGCTTAAAACTCACGCTGGGTGTGTGTGCGTGCATGCCCAAGACCCCCGGAGGAGAATGGAGGAGAAGGGATTGCGGCATGGCCATCCCCACTGGGGGGTGATTTCTCGCTTTCTGTCTCTCTCTGTCTGTCTGCAGAGCGCACGTGCCCTATCGCTGAAACCTCTCAAAAAATAAGTTTTTTAAATCATAAATGGTAATATGTTACACAGCATTAAAAGTCATGCTTTTGTAAGTCTTAGTAACATAAAACAATATGCATAACTAGAAAACAGTTTGTAGAATTGTATATATTTTGTCTTAAATTATGAATAACTATGGATAATAAAAAAGTTGAAAAGATATATAACAGCATATTATTATTTATCTCTATGAAAAGTGATTATGAGTAATTTTTATTTTTCTCTGTGTTTGTTTATATTTTTTATATTTTCTATCACAAAAAAGGTTAATTTTATAATCAAGAAAGCAATTAAAATAATCTATCACTTGTTCATCCCTAAGAACAATTTCAAATATAGCATAGATCAGATTAGAATATATTCAACTGTGAGAATCGGAAAACTCAATTAAAATTGTATTAAAAATACTTGCTCTTCCACTTATTATGAAGACAGTCTCCAGATAACGTTGCTTCCATCCTAACAATGAGAATAGCCAGATAACCTATATAATTATAGCTTTATTCTAGTTGTTTTTCAAAAATCATCACAGAGCTAAAGATGCAAAAAAATCTAAATAACTAAAATCAAGAAAGTGACAAGTTTTTTCCAGGAGAGGAGTCTCATGACCACTTTTATTCTTAGAGGAAGAGTGAGAAAAGACAGGATAATTAAAGATGACTAGTTTTTTTTTTTTTTTAATTTAAAGTCAGTATGACCGTTTAGACTCTGTGGGCAGTAGGCACATACAGAAAATGCACTGACCTGTCAACTCTTTCCCACAGGCCTTCACTGAGTACTCACAAAGAAGACCAAAAGCAGCTGAGGGCTTGATGAAGGCTGACGGGAGGCAAAGAAATGCTATCTCCCTCAGACTAAAACACAGTGCTTCCTAAAACTGGAGGAGAAGCAAAAGTGTTGAGAGATCACCTCCTGATGCCTACACATGCAAGCCACACACAATTCTGGGAGCAAAGCCAGGGATCTGAGAGAAACCCCTCACAGGTACTTTATTCCATCACCAAATCAACCACTTCGGCCCTCAAAAGCTAGGCACATGCAGCCAGTTGGACACAAGTCTGCTAAGACACTGAACGATGTGACAGGACTGGACAGCAGAGAATATAGCAGTGATTTAACCAACATTCTACATGTTACCAACATGATGAGATCCTCCATGATCTGAAAGCTGGTGACAGTCTGTAAAGCACAAATAAATATCTAGAGTCTTCTGGGTTCTTGGATTCCCAGTCCTGCTGAGGGCAAGGTCCTATTTGGACTTTAAATCAATTTGAAGCCACTGAAGAACTTAATCAAACTAAAGCCATAAGAATAGCCTCAACTCATCAATAAATTAGATTGACTAATCCCCAAATCCTAGTAGTCTGAGGAAAAAAAACGAGTCCACTTTCTTCTGGGTCATATTATTTACTTCAGTCTCTATTGTTGTTTTAGACATAATACTCTGCATGCAAAAAAAAAAAAAAAATGATGACACATTAAATAAAGCAAGAAAATGTATCCTATAATCAATAGAAGCAGAATCCAAAATGGAATAGATATCAAATTTATTTAACAAGAAATTTAAAATAATTGTGATAAATGTGCTAAATTAAAGTTGAAAAAGTCGACACTATATGAAAATAGGCTATTTCATCACAATAATGGAAATCATAAAAAAAGAGCCAAATAAAAAAGTAGAATTGAAAACACAATATAAGAAATGAAGGGTTCATTTGATGAGTTTATCAGTACACTAGACACAGGAAAAAAATGAATCAACAAAATTGAAGACCAGTAAATGGAAATTACCCAATTACATACACACACACAAGAACACAGCATTTGAGACCTGTGAGACAATATCAGAAACCTTAGTAAAACATCAATAACTAGAGTCACAGAAGGGGAAAAGAGAGAAAATGGGTTAGATAGGATATGAAGAGATAATAGCCACAGATTTTCCAAAATTAATGAAATATTCCCACCATAATCCACAACAGATATGTCCATCCATGAACCTCAAGTAGGATAAATGCCAAGAAACTGCACATGGGCACATTATATCAAAACGGCTGAAATCTTGCCATCAAAAGAAAATTAAGTAAAATACACAGGAAAGCAAATGCATTTTCTCATACCATAAGAGGTCTGGACATGGGGTAATTCCAGAAATGACTAGTACAGCATCTCACCCATGGCAAGAACCCAGATTCTTTTCATTTCCCTGCTATATTTTTCAAGTAGCTCCCCTTGTAGTCAAAGATGCTTACTGAAGCATTAGAAAACAATCATTGCCACATCAGACCAGGAGAGAGAAATTTCTTTCTTATATTACTTGTTAAGAGTAATCAAACCTCCGCAGAAATGGAAGGTTATCCCTTTCTGCTAGAATTATACCATATATTCATTTCTAAACTAACGACAAACAAAGAAGGAATAATTATGACTTGCTTAGTCTAATTAATATTTATTTTTGAAGCCTCTTTTGAAGTTGTCTTTTGTATTATGATCATTTATATCTTTGCCAAAATTAAAGGGTTTTTGTTTACCAAAGATGAAAAGACAGAGCATGGTTGTTAAATAGAAAATAAAGGGCCAGCCATGTGGCATGGTGGGTAAAGCAGCTGGATCCTATATGGCTGAGTATGTGGTCTGAGTTGTGGACCTGGAGAATTGGAAATTATACCAGGCACGGGTTCATGTGCCGAAAATCCTGAGAGGGGACTGGAGGAGAAGGAATCGCATCATTGCCATCCCCCGAGAGGAGGAGGGGAGATGAGTTATCACTTTCTCTCTTTCTCTTTCTTTTTCTCTGTATCTCTCTGGTGAGAGCACACATTCTGTAGCAAAATTTAAAAATTAAAGAATGAAAGAAAAATAAATATGCTTGGCATTTACCATCATGGAAATTTGCAGATACAATAGGGAGTCATTTTACTTTACAACACAGCAAAAATAAATATGATCTTAAATCTTACAATTGTATCAGTAATGATTTTACTACAGCTTTGAGTATTCACATGACTATTTGATTGTTATCTTATTTTAGTTTACAACCTGTACTGGGTGTTGGGGATATTGAAACGTGTGTTTTTCCTCTTAAAGTTTGCTCTGTAGTAAGTAGCAAAAGTAGACCTGAATCAAGTTAGTGCCATCAGAAGATACGATTAGAGAGTATAATTTCAGTTGCCCCTTTTCTTACTAGTTGAATCACCTAGAACAAATTACCTAATCTCTCAAAGCCTTGCAGGAGTTGTGATGTTGAAAGAAATTAAAGTATAATTATTCTCATATCATTGTGAGATTGTGAGTGCGAAATAAATAACCCATGAAGTGTTTAGCAAAAGTGCTCAATAAACATGAGCCATCATTATTATTATCTATCAATATGTTTATAGGGTTTTGTAGGTGTGCATAAGAAACAACAGCTGAGAAAGTCACTGTGGATGTAGTACAACTTGAAGAGCTGATCACCTATAAGAAGAAGGACTAGGATAGTTGTGAAAGTATTTTTCTTTTTTTTTTTTTTTTTTTTTTTTTTTTTGTAGAGGTTTTTTCCTATAGGGCTCATGCGCTCACCAGAAAGAGAGAAACAGAGAGACAGAAAGCGAAAAATCACCCCCCAGGGGGGTTGGCCATGCCACATTCCCTTCTCCTCCATTCTCCCTCGGGATCTTGGGCACGCATGCACATGCACCCAGCATGAGTTTAAGCCACCGGGTCCGGGATTCGAACTGTAGTCAACTACATGGGCACCATTACGCTAACTGCTGGCCCCTGCAAGTCATTTTCAGAAGAATGACCAGGATGAAAAAATAACCAGAGGCATGAGAAGTGGATGGGAAGGGAATCCTGGAAAAGCCAATTAACTTGAGTGTAGGCTTTCTAAGTGGAGTCTAGGGATGGGAGGGAAAGATGTACAAGCGTGCTAGGTTGAAGCATGAGGAATCATATATGATGTGTTAAATTAATCAATTTGGCTTAGGGGCCAAAAGATGGCATGGTAGTTAAGGCACTGGACTCCCACATGGCCAGCCCAGTTCCCACAAGCCAACCCAGCTGGATGGCTTGAAAATCATGCCAGGCACATGTGTAAGTGACCCAAAATCCTGAGAGAACAGAGAAGAGATTGTAGCATAGCCATCCTCCCTTTCCTCCTCATCCTCACTTTCCCTCTCTCTGT
Organism: Tupaia tana; assembly: GCA_026018925.1. Taxonomy (NCBI): domain Eukaryota; kingdom Metazoa; phylum Chordata; class Mammalia; order Scandentia; family Tupaiidae; genus Tupaia; species Tupaia tana. The sequence continues at coordinate 18,737,911 of JAKSZU010000008.1, forward strand.
ATCTCTCTGTCTCTTTCCTCTCTGGTGAGCATACTTGTCCTATGACAAAAACCTGAACAAATAAAAAATAAATTTGTTTAATACTGCCTCTGCTATTTGAATCCCTACGTAGCGAACTGCCACCTGAGTCAGTGTACCAATTTGCCGCAACCTCAGTTTGTTTTTGTAACAGATAGTTGAGTCTTAGCCAAACATAGTAGCTGAATTTTGGGCAATCTCAGGATGCCAACTGATTAGATCATGTCCACATGTAACCCAGCTGGAAACCATTAAGTGTTTCTGCATGACACACCTTTTTCTTTCTATAAATACTTCTTGTCCATGTTGGTGGGTGAAGTTCTCTGAAGCTCTCCTGACTCTGAATGTTGCCCGATTTACGAATTGTTCTTAAGTAAACTCGGTTACATTTCATTTGTCTAAAGTTTTTCTTCTAACAGATGTGATTTAAGATATCAGATACAGTCTACAGGTAATAGGGATTCATTAAAGGATTTAAACATTTAGTTACTAATACCAGATGCTATCTCCAAAGACTATTATGGGTACAGATGGACATTGGGAAAGAGAGAAACCATGAATAAGTGTCCTGCCAGGGAGACATAGTGACATAGATGATTTGCAACAATCCAAATGACAAATTATGAGAGCTTAGACTAAGTTCATTAGGAAAGGCTGGAAAAGAGAAAGCTGGTATGAACATAATAGAAAGGTCATTTTGCACACTGCGAAGTATGAAGTTTAGTATTAAAAAATTAAAAAGCTTTTGAATGACTTTCAATTTCAAACTGTAACATAAACAGTGGAAAATATGTCGGTAAAGTAGGCAACTACAGAATATACTTGGATTACTAGAAAAATCATTTGAAACATTATTATTATTTGTAGCCAGTAGGTACTGCTAAGCTACTTAAAACCAGCCTGAATGTTTAAGCAAGATAAATACTTCCTTCTAGAGTAACATAACGATTTTGTGTACTTTATTAACCTAATTCAGAAGTCTTTTTTTTTTTTTTTTCCAAGACAAGTGTATGCTAAAGCTCAATTCATTCCTGGCTGAACTATTATAAATTATAAATTAGCAGATTGTAAAGTAATGAGATTTAAAAATATCTGGTCTTAATCTTTATTGCTGGAATTTAAATTTCTCTCTTATTTATTTCTCTTAGAGATAAAATAAAACTACTTTACATTGATATTTAGGATGCGACTCTAGTGGAGAACATATGTAAGTATCTTTTGGATTCACCACTTAAATTATAAATGAATTAACGTTTCGTCCTGGATGAAATCTCCTTCCCCATTAATTCTGGTGTATTGACAATAACCTGTATTCCCCTTCCACGTCTTCCCCAATCAGCACAAGCAGTCTGTCAGGGCTGTTCATTAATCCTCACTCCATATAAAGCAACACAGTCATAGGCTTTATCCCCATTTCACAGATAATTTCTTTATTTAGGCAAAATTTGCCAACATATAATGCCATTCAGAAGTAGTTTTTATACAAAATTTATTATGTGTATGCTTGGCTGTCAGTTAGAAAATGGAAAACTTTTCTGCATTTTCGGCTTTTCTGCAACTGAGTTAAAAACACTGGAGGCTATAGCCTGAAATTTAGTACATGGCTGATGATTTAGCTAGAAGATTTATCAAGTTTCAAGCAATCCCTTATTACAATTTTTATAATTCCGTAGTGGGTCAATCTACTTGATTGAAGGATTATATTCAAGAGATCATTTTGGTCTTAACACTGGGAGCAGTATAAAAGAAAGTGTGAACCAATTAGAAAGAAGTCTAAACAGGCAGAAAGCTTCCAGCTCAGCTTCTTGGGACAGGTTACTTGAGAGCCTTCTGTATCCATCTGCATATCCGGAAATGAGGGATTACAGCCCAGTAAATGGAAGGAATGCTATGTGAATGAATGCACTAATTTGAAGAAAATGAATGAAAGAAAAATACTTTCTATTTTATTTATGTTATTTATTATTGTTATTATTTTTAAACTTGCTATAGTGCAGATGCATTCAGCAAAGAGAGACAGAGAGAGAAAGGGAAAGTGAGAAAGCAAGTTGCCAGGTTCAGGACTCGAACTGCAGTCAGCCATGTGAGAGTCTAGCGCCTTAACCAGCACTCCATCTGCTGGCACCAATATTTCCCTATTTTGTAATCATAAAGCAGAGGACTTTTTTACATTATTTACTGTTCTTTAATAAAGGATGATTTCTAAATTTCTATTTTTTTAAAATTAGTATTAGTTTTAATTGACAAATGGTAATTGTATACATTTATAGGGTACAATGTGATGTTTTGATTTATGTATATGATGTGAATGATTAAATCAAGCTCATTAACACAGCTGTCCTCTTGCTTTTTTTGTAATGAGACATGAAACTTACTCTCAAATTTAGATGTGCATTATTATTGCCTATAGCTATCCTATTGCAATAGATCTCAAAACATTCCATCTATCTGAAACATTGTACTTTCTGAATAACAGTTCCTCACTCCTTCCTCCTCGTTCTCAGCCTCTGGCATCCCTGTTTCTACTCTCTACTTCTACGAGTTTGACTTTTTAGATTACATCTATTACGTGTTATCTGTCTCCCTGTGCCTAATTTTTCTGAGTTAACATAATATCTTCCAGGTTTAACCTTCCTTTTTTTCTTTTTTCTTTTTTTTTCAAGGTTTTCCACATAGGGCACGTGTGCTCACTCGAGAGTGACCGAGAATAGGAAAATGAGAAATCACCCCCTGAAGTGATGGCAATGCTGCAATCCCTTCTCCTCCATTCTCCTCTTAAGATTTTGGGCATGCACACATGCTCAGCATGATTTTCAAGCTTCTATGTCTGAGACTTGAACCATGGTTAACCAAGTGGGAATCCAGTGCCTTAACCACGTTGCTACCTGTTTGCCACTATCCTTCTTTTTTAAGGCTGAATAGTATATCAACTCCCTACAATTCTACTTCCTTATATTCATGGGGGTCTGATCTGTGCTCTAGGTAGTAGTAGAATTTCTTTTAGCTGCTATAATTTCTTCTTTTTAAAAATACACACCAAAGTTAATGCTACTAATTAGAGGTGACATAATTAAACATATCCTGTAGATAGTCTAATTTAAAGAACAAATAAGTTCTAAGTTACTTCCCTCTGCCAACTGCAATTTATTAGAATGCTTTCTCAACTCTCTACCAGAAAAGACACTGAAATTCAAAACTGATCACAGGCCAGCCTCATAGCAAGTCCATTAAGAGAGCTGGATTCCACATGGGGAACCACAGTTTGAATCCTGGCCCCCACGGCTTGAAAAATACACCAGGCCTGTGTGAATGCATTCCCCAAATCCTGATGGAGTGGAGAAATGGAGGAAAAGGGATTGCAGCATGACCATGCCACTTTGGGGGTTGCTCTCTCCTTCTCTCTTGTGAACACACACACACCCTCTAGTAATAAACACAAACAAACAAAAGCTGATTATATAAAACATCAAAATAAATGATTAGGTCGTTGGAAAAGTCATGACATAGTTCTCTGTTTTTTATGCAAAAAATGCATCATGACTTTTCCAAGGACACAATATTTGGAGGTGGTGGTATTATTTCCACTAATTTAAAAACCATTAGAACAACTAAATCACAATGAAAACAAACTATAAGATAGAGATAAGTGTGTGTGTGTGGGTGTATGTGTGTGTGTACATGCGTGCCAGAGCGTGTGGACAGATACTGAATTAATGTTAGCACCTGCGTTAGAACTCTTAGATTTTTCAGATCTGAGATTCTAGCTGGGCTCCTAGCCTTGGTGTTGCAGTGCTGTGTCCAAGACTGCACATGAGCCCAGTGTCTGAATGCCAGTGCTTGTATTAGGAGTTTGAGGCTGGCTATTACCCATGCATATCTTTATTGGAAGAGCACACAGAGCTTATTAACTTTCAGTCTGCTTTTCTTTCTGCATGAACACTGCATCTTCCTTCATTCAGACTGGACCCCAGGAGCCTGGCACGCTACTTAAGCACGAGTGTGAATTCCCTTTTGGCCAACGCAGAGCTGCCATGGAATCTACATCTCTGGCCACAGTTGTGTTTATTCTTAGCCTCTGGTTTCAGTTATCTTTTTTTTGTGTGCCATTTTGGACTGTGATCTGTTTGTTTCACTTGCTAAGTTCCCCATTATAGAATGGTGAACAGGGCTGCGAAGAGGTGGCACGGTGTGGAGAGGGTCGGCCCACTTCTAGCCCTGTGGCACTTAATTACTAAACTTTCCCTGCCAACTATTTCTTGGCATCTAATTTAGTTTGGGGACCTGCCTAAAAATTTAATTGAACTTGGAGAACTCCTTCCTTTCAAATATTTATTTCCATGTTCTCTTTCTCCCCCTGCCACAGGAAGGATCCTGCTCCATTTCCTAGATCTTTTTTTTTTCTTCAAAAATACTTGCCATTCCTCTTTTTCTACATTTTTTATATTGCCTCACACCCCTAATCCTAATAAGCCTTTATTTTTTTAAACTACAGTTTGCCCTCTTTCTCTCCTAAGCCATTCCCTGCCTCATTACAACAGTTTATGCTTTCTCTGTCCATGTCTTTCTTTTTATTCGTTCATTTCTTTCAACTGGTGTCTCATTCCCTGATACTTTTCTTGAATAAAGATAGACAGCACAAGGAAAAGAACAATGGAATTATTACACTTGCCACAGCCATCTAAATTTCCAAATCCTCCTCTCTGACCACAACTCTACCTCCTTGGTTCTTTCATCTTCTAAGTTAAAATTGACAGACTCTTCAATTTTATGATTGTCTGCAATTTCTTGACTATTCTAACTTCCTTTCTCAATCTATCGATATTCTGGTTTTATGCCATCTGCAACAGGCCTCAACCTCACAGGTCATCATTTTAATAAGCCTTTTATTGTCAGCACCCAAACAAGTTTGTCCTTGTGTATCTACCCTTTAAATCCCAGTGCTGGAACAATCCAGTCAAATTCTCTCCTTGTTCTGATACAAATATACCCAGCTCTGTATGGGAAAGTGCAGATCAGTGTCCTTATATACATATATATGGCTTCCAACTCCCTTTGGGATTGCAAGGCCATTCATCTGTATTTTTCTTCCTATTTATCTTTTGCCTCTGTTACTGATCCAATCTACCTTTTCCAGACATTGCTGAGGCTTCCTAAACTACAGAACCACTACTTCTATTATATAGTTTCAGCGGGGGATTTTCCCCACCAACCCTCAAATCTCTATGTTAACCATTCATAAATAATGGGTTTCTTTATAATAACTGGAGTAATCTTAAAAATGTACTACCAATGCAAACATTGAAGCCAAAGAATACAACAGACAATGCAGAAATAAATTCAATTTTATATAAGAAAGTATCCAAACTGGTAAGAAAACGGATGATTTAATCACTACATTAAAACAACTGGCAAGTCATATGGGAATAAGTTAAAGCAGATCTCCACTTCATTACTGATACCTAACAACAACAGCAAGCGCATAATCATAATAATCACTTTGGCATCAATTAAACTATGAACTTACTCATAGAAAACAATGCCTAAAATATTTATAAACTGATTCTAGGAAAAGCCTTTTTAGCCATGCCATAAAAATTGAAAACAATAAAAGAAAATGAGGATGAATTTGGTGTGTCAAAATTGTATATGCAAAATAAGATAAGCAAAAGAAAACAAGATGACATGATCATTTTATTGCAGGATTAGTCATAAAAGTGAAAACTTAAAAAGTTTTCGTATTTGTCTATATGGGACTCATTAATTACAGCAAATGCATATGATTAAATATTATGTACCTATGCTTAAATACTATACTAAAGCCAAAAGTTGTAATATATAAAGTCAAGGGAAAAAATAGTCACCCAAATTACTGTCAGTGAAACAAAAGGAGGGAACAGTCTAGTCTTGTATTAGTGCAGTATATGCCTATATGCGAATCTGTGTATGCATGTATGAAAAGTATATACAATGTATGTGAATTTCTATAATAGAAAAGTTAAAGAACCTGGATTGTTATTTTAAGTTAATATACTGTCTCCTCTTCCATGTTAATATAGTTTATGCAACAAATACTATTCTGGAAAATTAAAAATACCATTTCGCCCACCTTACACACTGGAAACTGTTTCAGAATATGAGTAATCCGCCTTGAATAAGGCAAGCCTGGATTTGATGAGCCCAGATGAAAGATGATATAAGGATTCCAGTGCTAGTCTGAGAGCCCTGGAATTGTGTCAAAATAAAAAACTAAGGGGACCAGCAGTTAGCATAATGGCTATGTCGCTGGACTTGCATGTAGTCGACCGTGGTTCGCGTCCCAGACCCAGTGGCTTAAAACTCACGCCGGGTGCGTGTGCGTGCATGCCCAAGATCCCGAGAGGAGAATGGAGGAGAAGAGATTGTGGCGTGGCCATCCCCCCTGGGGGGTGATTTCTCGCTTTCTGTCTCTCTGTCTCTCTCTGTCTGTCTGGTGAGTGCACGCACCCTATAGCAAAAACCTCTAAAAAATAAATAAAAAAAAATTAAAAACTAAGGAAAATGAAATAGGGCTGGCTCCATAACCTCGCCATCAAGAGAGCTAAATCCCATGTGGCCAACCACAGCTCAAATCCCGCTTCAGTGGCTTGAAAAACATTCCAGGCCCATGTGAATGCATGCTCTGAAATATCAACAGGTAAAAATGGAAAAGAAGGGATTGCAGCATGACTAGGCCACACTGAGGGGTGCTCTCTCCCTCCCTCAATTTTACTTTATATTTCTGTCACTCTCTGGTGAATAAATGCACCCTCTGACAATTTAAAAATTAAAAGGGAAAAAAGAAATAGTAAATTCAAAAAAGTGTGTTTTCTTTTGTTTTTACAATTAGGTTGGGCAGTGATTCAGCCAGAACCCAGAAGCCTTATTCTTCGTTTACTCAGTACTTGTGCTGCCACCCCAAAGCTGATCCTATAGATAAGATCGTTATTTCAATCCATCATTTATTTTCTATTTCTGCTAATGTAAAAAAGGAAAATAATTGGGGTTAGTTACTGGTGTAGATACTGCAGTGTGTCTTTCTCTCTTTTTCTCTTGTCTTTCTTACTATAAATAAAAACCAGGACCAGCAGATGGTGTAATGGTAATGCTGTTGGACTCCCATGTAGTTGACTGCAATTTGAGTCCTGGACCTGGCAATTTAAAGTTGACACCGGGAACATGTGTGTGAATGCCCAAAATCCCAAGAGGAGAATGGAAGAGAAGGGACTGTAGCCTAGCTATACCCCTGGGGTGGGGAGGGGGATTTCTTGCTTTCGGTCTCTGTTCCTCTCTGTCTCTCCAGCAAGTGCACACACCCTATAGCAAAAATCTCCCTTAAAAATAAATAAATAAATAAATAAATAAATAAATACTGAGGTGCTAGGATATGTACCAAAGAGCATACCTTCCATTGGATTACCTTCACACTTGCTTAAGAAGTTACCACCATTGATGGGAACAACATCTGCTGGTTTCCCGTGAGTGTACAAAACAGACTGAATCCAGCTAATACCCACCTCAGCTGTTGAGAAAGCAAGTGAAAAATACATTCTGGGGACAGCTGATGGTGTGGCGATTACGGTGGCTGGATCCCTCATGGCCAACTGCAAGATTCGAGTCCTGGACTCCAGGACTTGAGGAACATGTCAGGTGTGTGTGCGGATGTACCCAAAATGCCAAGAGAAGAACAGAGGGGGAAGAGATTATGGCATGGCCATCTACAAGAGTTGGGGGGGGTACATATTTCACTTTCCCATTGTCTCTTTCTCAGGTGAATGCATGTACCCTATAGCAAAACTTAAAAAAGAAAAAAAAAAAAAAAGATAATTTCTTCCTCAGTTGGTAATTCAGTTCCTTGGATCTTTTTACCTCTCACCTCCATTTCCTCCAGAGATAAGCTTCATTCATCCCAGAGATCTAGATAGAGGAGAGACATAGGGGTGAAGGGAGTGTGCCACTGACTTCCAAAGTGAAAAAGAAAAACGAGATCCAGGTGGTCCTTCTCATTCAAGATAGGTTTGGCCACTCAAGTGTTTTTTCACAGCAGAGCTTCATTAAAATATGTGAAGAATTTGTATAAAATAGAGAACAATTTAATTGTATCCCAATGTGACAGGTAAAAATATTTAATACTTATTAAAAGCTCCAAGTGTTTTAATCAAATATATACATATATATATATTTGTATATGTCTATATATATATACACACTTGTATACATATATATATATATACACACACTTGCATACACACATATACACACACACACACACTTGTATACATATATATACATATACATATATATATATATATATGATGTATATATGTATGTATATATATAAAATCTGGCCTTTTAAACCTCACAATGGAGTCTACATGACCAAATACCTGTGCAAATAAGAAGTCACCTTGGAATATCAAAGAATGAAAATTACAAAACACAAAGCTACATCACTATATTCATGACTTACTTCTGAAGTGATTATATAGAAATTCTCTAGTAAAAAACAAGTTATCTAGGCCAACTTAATCATCTCCTTGATACTTCATTCTGTTAAGTAGTGACACTGATTTCCCTATTTCTGATCGAAGTCTTTATTTGTGTTTGCTACCCTTCTTCAAATAAAGTGGTATATAATTTCAAACTAATGTTGATAAATGACACTTTTACATTGTTACTTGGATTTATAGTGAATATAAGAAAAAGATAAATGCAGCAGTTCTATTAGGCATGAATTCTGCAAGCATGTAAGATCTGCTGTGTTATTTTATAGACTGTGTTATGGCTTCAGTGCAGCATAGCTAGTGCTGCTATATGGAAATTCTTTTCCACAACACATTTTATATTCCTGGAGTAGGCCTATTAAAATAACATGCTTACTTTTCAGGAGATGACATTTGGTATCAAGGTAGTTAATAGGTGAAATGTAAAAATATATAGCAAAAAGTTCAAGTCATTGTGTCAACTATTTTAAAATTTGATGATCAAGTATTACAAACATATGCAAAGATCCTAAAGCCTATCTCTTTTTTTTCATGTTTAACAAGTGGTCTTAATGCACATATTAGAAGATAACAATATTAGATAGGTTAACAATGCTTAGACTGGTAGATTAAAATCTTTCCAGCACATACATTAGGTGAGTGTTGTCACATCAAGCATTCAAAAATGTTTTAAACATCTAGAATGGAATTTTTCTTAAAACATGAGAATTTTATTTAAAACAGAACATGAAAGATATTTGTAATAAGAACATGATACAATATAGAACATATATTTAATCATGGCTGAACTATTAGATTAAAAGTCACTTATATTCTTTATTCAGTGTGCAATCATACATAGTTCACGATAATGGTATATAATAAATATGAATACGTTTCTTGCTGCACTATTAACTTGGGTCATTTCTCTTAAGAAATGGAGGGACAACATACGCTTGTCTAACCATGTTATGCAAATTATTGGAATAAAGGGATTTTTAACATGTAGGTAGTGTAAAACATGTCATAGTGACAATTCTTACATTCAGAATTCATTTATCCCAACAATTACCATGGTTATACAGTCTTTCTACATGTAGCTATTTTATATGCAGTTGGAAAGCGAGGCATGCGCATGCGCCTACAAGATGCTAGAATTATATCCTGAACACTTCATCTCTGAATTGTGGCATGGATTCTGTAATTCTCTTCTGTTTATAAAAGTGCATATGTGAACTATCTCAGCAAGGTGAGCTTGCCTGTTCAAATTTTTGAAGGAGAAGTATGTTAACATAGAAAAATAATCTTCCCTTTGCTCATTTTAGTCACAAGGCTAGAGGCTGGAACGTATACCAGACATTTTCAGAAACCTTCTGGTAGCCATATTATTTCTTTCTTCCAAAGACAATCTCACGCTTGCCTACGTTCTAGCTACCTTTTTAACATTGTACTGCTCATGACACATATCCTCATGTTTAAAATGTACTTTACTAAACAAATATCATTTTACAAAGAAGAAAAATATGACTATAATCTATGCAATCTACTATTCTGCACTGTCAGTTATGTCTTTCGAAAGAAAAACTATAGCAATCAATCATGTGACAGAGGGAGGTCTCTCTTTACTTTCTTTTTTTTTTTTTTTAAAGAAAGAAACACCGCATTTCATTTATGCAAGGGAGGATATATAAATACTACTAAAATATTAGTATACTTTTTAGTCATTTCCAAATGCATACTGTCCCACATTTACTAGAATAAGGTCTTGTGGAATCCAGTCTGTCAATTTGAACAATTGTGTGGGGATGAGACAGATGGGCAGCTGTTTCTCTTTTTAATCCCAGATTTTTAATTTCTTTACTTTAAGTAATGTTGAAAAAAATTAAATTGTGCAAAAAATATAGACTCATTTTAAGTAATGAAATGAAGTAGATATTGAACTACTAAAGAAAGAAAGGAAGTACCTATTACTTGAATTAAAACTCTGTAGTTCATTTCATCTACAAACAATAGATTTTAATGGCTTACTGTATTGATACTGGTCATTATATGTGCCATGACTGATAGACCAACTGTCTTTCCAGTTTTATACAAATAATAAACACAAGTACTAATTAAGTCAAATTTGAATAATCAAATGGGCATCATCATTTCTCTTTGAGAGCTTATAGATATTTTTAACATTCTCATCCCAAATATAAACTCCTTTTTTAGTTGTACACTACAATAGAAATTAATCCAAAATAAAATTATTTTTAAACCCTGTCATTCATATAAAAAATAAGAATGCCTCTATTTTTAAATCAGTATTTCTTTCTTCTATCATAATTACTTTCCCATATTATGAAAGAATAAAGATTTAACTAATGCCCTAACTAAATTGACCAAAGATTATAAATAATGACTTTTCACTATGCACAAATCTTCTGTAATTAGAAAGGGAAGCAAATAGTCTGTAATGAATGAACTGTATTTAATCTATAAGTACTGAATATTGAACACAGATGCCTTTATACTAAGTCTCAAGTGGAAAAAAAAAGGGAGGGAGGGGGAAAAAGTACATTTATAGTCTTTCCTAGGCAGAAATCCCATATTCTGGGTATAGATCAATGAAGTAAAACACTCAACTCAGAAAAACTAGAAAAAATAGAATTTAATTAATTGAAACTAAAAACACACAAAAAGTAGAATTTAATTAATTGAAATGAAAATGCTTTTAATAGAAATATTTTTGAATAGGAAAATTATTATTTTGTTACTTGAGATTATTCCTGATAATATAGCTGACCAAAGCTCTTTCTATCTTACTCAGAAATCTGAATGTTTTGCTCCTCAATTAACTAAAAAATCATTTCATTGGTTAGTGCCATGCTATGTAGCAATGTTGACGTGTGTTAATTTTGTATGGGAAAGGCAGTTCTTTCAAAAGCTTTTAATGGATTGACTCTATTAGTACAACAGTGGTTGATTAAAGAACCTATTTTAATATCTTAACTTTAAACAGTCTACAATGCTTTATAACTCTAAATTGTTAGAATCCATTTTTAATTTCTTTAAAACTGATAAGCTTCCTTGCCCTTCCCCAATTTCAAATTTAATTAAATCCACAACACAACCACACTGACGGGAAAAGGACAGTTTTATTTACATAACATAACAATAGCAATAACAATGAATGAATAGCGTTAAACCAACATCAGTCTTAACCACAAAATATTACTTTTGACCCTTCAATGAGCAGCCTTTTTTCTACCCAGCCAGCAATAACATTGAATTTTGTAAGAAAATAACTACTCAAATAGCACTCACAAATGAATAAACACTTTTTTGGAAGTAAATTAGGACATTTAATGTCACCAACATCACTATCAATTTTCACTTTTTGTAAATTAGGACATTTAACATCATGAAAATCACTATTAATTTTTATTTTTTGTAAACTGAGGATTCCTCATCTTAACCCACAATATGAGCAATGGTCAAATTTTATGTGTTTTAGCTATTATAAAAATACCCATACATTAAGCCCTCAGTATAGGCCATGAGGAAACTAAGGTTCAGATTACAAAAACCTGAGGCACCAAGAGGTTAAGGGGTCAAGATCAGAGAAAGAAAAGTGATAGAACAGGGGTTTTCAAGCAGTCCTTTTTCCCTCTGGTTATATTCAGACCGGAGGCCTGCCTCAGGCACAGTCAAAGGAAGAGTTTGCCTCAAGCAGCAGGCCTAGAGGGAGAGCACCACCACTTTATTAACCCAGCTTCCATTGCAGCTGTATCAGACTAACATCAACTCTCCTTATAGTCTGAGAATTTTCAGCGTCTTCGGATTAGGTGTGCATTGGTCACTAAGTCACTCTACACACTTCCAGAGTCAAATGCATGTGTTGGACATTTGGAGGTCACAGTTAACACATTCCTAAGAGGAGACCCCATGAAATAAAAATCACGATACCAGTTTGATATTAGTTACTTAAAACTAATTTATATTGTCCCAAGTCTGAATTTTCAAACTATATCTTAAGAGCACACTGGTCATGAGTCCATTGTGCTCACTCTCCTCTTTCTCCTCTTACAATTAATTCTCTTTAAGTCACATAAGAACCAGACATCTGTTCACAAATTACAACTTATCCTCCTTTGTTTGGGATCCATTCTTTCAAAGAGATTTGTTCCTGTACTAGTTCTCATGCTTTTTACTTCATTGTTTCTTCTAACTCTCACTTTTCCTTTAAACATGTTTGAATTTCCAGATCATGAAAATTCTTTTTCTTTGAAGGTACTATTCCTTCTGAATATCTTTCTATTATTTGACATTATTTTATAGCTAAATTCCTCAAATGAGCCACCTACTACAAACTCCATTGCTCTTACTCCCCATCCTTACTTCTTTAAACCCTAATAATCTGATTTATGGAGCCATCAACATCCTGAAACCATTCAATTAAATAATTTTCCTAATGGAATTGAGTTTCTTTATACTGACCCTTGTCAAATTCTCCAATGCATTTAGCATAACTTAGCTTTTTATTTTCAGTTTCTATGATATTATCTGCCAATTTTTGTCTGTATCTTTTACTAACTAGGCTGCTACTTCTCTCTACCCCCCAATTTAGTGGTTCTCTTTATTGTCTATCTTCTGGTTTTCCTCTACACTTATCCTTTTATAGAATGCATACATTTCCATGTTATAATTATCTCCTCCACACTGACAATTTAAAAATTCTTACCTCCTGACATCTTAGCATTTATATGCTTTCTGTTTCATTCCACCATATTTATTATAGGACCCTGAGACATTGAAAGTAACAACAACAAAACTTGCCTTGCTCCCAATTATATGCCAGGTATTCTTATAGGCACTGAAGATAGAACTATGAGTTTTTAAAAAGCTCAAAATACCTGCCCTCATGGAGTACGCATGCTATCAGAAAGAGACAATAAACATGATTTTTAAAAGTCACGTATTTGAAATTACAGAAAATGAATGATCAAGAAAAAACATAGAGCAAAAAAGATGTATATAAAATATTGGAGCAGGCTACAGTTGCAGATAGGTTGTTGAGTACAGACTACAGGGGTAAGTGCAAAAGCAATAATCCATGAGAGAGATGTTGTAAGCAGAGATAGAATTGTAGCAGGTGGAATGAAGAGACATAGAGATGAATTCCAGATTGATTTTGAAGATTGACTTGACAAAATTTGCTGATGGACCAAACATGAGAAAAAAAAAATCTCATTGACACCAAAATTTTTGAGCTAAGTAAATGGAGGACTGTAGTCCCCATTAAGCAAAGTAAGTAAGTGAGCAGAAGATGCTCATCAATAACTGGGCCTGAAATGCTTTAAGTTGGAGTTAAGAAATTTTAAAACTTTGTGTTGGAAGTAAACAAATAAGTATTTCTATGTCCAATAGAAATTTGGATATATAGATTTGAATGTAAGAGGACAACTCTCACTACAGTATGTAAGTTTTGGTGTCATAAAAAAAAGATAACTAAAGCAGAGAGAAGAACATTACATAACTGTGGGAATTAATATATTAGGTTGTTGGAAAAGTCATATTGTATCTTTTTCTGTTTTTCTTTGCAAAAAATGCATCATGACTTTTCTGACAACTTAATAGGTAGGGGACAAAAAGATCTGGGGGAAAGGCAGGGGTGCATGATCTCCTTCACCCACAGGAGCCATATGTAAGCTTTGGGTAGCTGTGCCCTGAAGTTTTGAAGCTTCCTCCTGATGAATATTGAGCAACCAGGAATCCCAGAGTTATAGCAGTGAGGAGGCCACAGCTCAAGACTAAATAGAAAGTCCTAGGAAAGGCACAATGTATTATGCTCTACATATAGTAGCTACTCAGTAAACCTTTACCAAAGATGAAGAAGAATACCATGAAGACACTGTTACTAAAAATAACAAGAGAGAAATGTCAATTACTTACAAAGATTGTCCCATTACGCTAACATCAGATGTCTCAAGTGAAACTATACAAGGAAAGAAAGAATGGGAAGATATATTTGAAACACTAAAAGAAAAACAATTTCAATCAAGAGTACTATACTAGGCAAGACTTTCCTTCTGATGATCATCAGAGAATACTACAGGTGACCATACGCTGACAAACAAGACAAACAACCTAGATGAGATGGACAAATTCTGGACACATATAATCTACCAATACTGAATCAGGAAGACATAGATAGCCTGAATATAACAAGCAGTGATATTGAATCAGTAATAAATAATCTCTCAACAAATGGTCCGGATGGCTTCACTTCTGAATCTTACAAAACCTTTAAACAGCTAATCTCCATTCTACTCAAACTACTCAAACTATTTCTAAAGATCCAAAAAGCAGGAACCTTCCCAAATCCATTCTATGAAATGTCCATCCCCCTCATTCCAAACACAAAAGAGGACATCACACACACACACACACACACACACACACACACAGACACACACACAGAAAACAACTATAGACCAATATCTTTAATGAATACAGATGCTTAACAAGATACTAGCAAATCATATCCAACAACACATTCAAAATATTATACATTACATCCAGGTTGATTTTACTCCAGGGATACAAGGGTGATTCAACATATGAAAAACCATAAACATAATACATACTCATAGAAGAAAAGATAAAAATCATATGATCATATCAATTGACGCAGAAAAAGCATTTGATAAAATACAACATCCTTCATGATTTAGACTCTTAGAAAAATTAACATAGAAGAGACTTTCTAAACATAATAAAAGCCATACATGAAAAACTCATCACTAACATCATATTGAATGGAGAAAAGCTGGAAGCTTTTCCATTAAAAACTGACAAGATAAGCCAGCACACTTTCTCCTCTCCTTTTCAGCATAGTACTGGAAGTCTTACCCACTGCAATAAGACAAGAGAATAAAATGAAAGGCATTCTCAAAGGGAAAAAAGAAGTGAAATTATCCCTATGTGCAGATAACATGATTATATACACAGAAAACCCAAAAGAATCTGTAAAAAAAAATATGTAAGTGATAAATTAACACAGTAACGTGGCAGGATACAAAATCAACATGCAAAAATCTAAAGCACTTCTATACACAAACAAGAAGCAGACTGAGGTAGAATTGAAGAAAGCAATTCCATTTACAATAGGCATAAAAGAAATGATTCCTAGGAATAAGCCAAACCAAAGAAGACAAAGATCTCTGCAAAGAAAACTATGAAAAACTTAAAAACAAAATTGAAAATAATACAAAAAAAGTGGAAGGACATCCAATGCTTCTGTATTGGAAGAGTTAACATAATTGAAATGTCAATTCTACCCAAATTAATTCATAAATTTAATGTAATCCCAATAAAATTACCAGAGACATTCTTCACAAATTTAGGGAAAAAAAATCATAGCATTTGTCTGGAATCATAAAAGATCCCATGTTGCCAAACAATACTGTGCAAGAATAGTGTAGGAGGCTTCTCACTCTCTGACTCCATATTATAGCACAAAGCTGTGATAATCAAAACCTCATGGTACTAGCACAAAAACAGGCATTAAGATCAATGAAACACAATAGAGAACCCCGAAATAAACTCCAAAACATCTAGCCAACTGATTTTTGACAAAGTGCACCAGACAACCTTGTGAGTAAAAGAAAATCTCTTAAGCAAATGGTGCTGGAAAAACTGGGTAATCACCTGGTGAAAGATGAAACGGGACTCGTATCTCTCACCACTAACAAAAATCAACTCCCAATGGACCAATGATCTAAACTTGAGACCTAAAACTATAAAGTTACTGGTGGAAAACTCTCGGAGACATTGAAGTAGGCAAAGACTTCCTAAATAAGACCCCCAAAACAGATACAATAATCCCAAAAATAGACAAGAGGGATTACATCAGGCTAAAAAGCTTCTGCACAGTGAAAGAAATAATAATGAAAGTGAATCAGCAACCTTCAAAATGGGAGAATATATTTGCAATATATGCCTAAGATAAAGGACCGATAATCAGAATATACAGGGAACTTAAACAGCTTATCCCCTCTCCCCCCCAAAAAAATACCAATTGAAAAATGGGCAAATGAGCTGAACAGACAACTTTCTAAGGAAGACAAATGAACAGCCAAAAAGCATATGAAAAAATACTCATTTCTTATCTTAAGGGAGATGCAAATCAAAGCCACAACAGATACCACTTAACCTCAGTCAGAATGGTTAAGGTTAAAAAAAATAAAGAATGATAAGGGCTGATGAGTCTGTGGATAAAAGGGAACTCTCCTACCCTATTGATGGGAATATAAATTAGTACAGTCACTGTGGAGAACAATTTGGAGGTTGCTTAAAGACCTACAAATAGAACTACCATATGATCCAGCAATTCCACTGCTGGGTATCTACCCAAAGGATAGGAATATACTTAGTTGGAAAACCACTTGCACATTTGTTTATCACAGCATTATTCACAATTTCCAAGAAATGAACCAACTCAAATGTTCCTGAACAGATGAATGGATTGAAAAAGTAGGGCACATATACACTATGGAGTACTACTCAGCCAAAAAAATCAGTGAGACCCTGGCATTTGATAAAAAGTGGACAAATATGGAAGATTTACTGCTAAGCAAAGCAAGTCAGGCTACAAAAGAGAGGCACTGAATTTCCCCACCCAATATATACTGAATGTCTGCACTCTCTGGCACAAACTGAAAGATTTGAAGATAAAGAAAGCATAGAGAACAAATGTAGACTATGGAGACAGTGTGGGAAGAGGGCGGGAAATGTGGGAGGGTAAGAGGAAGAGAATCAGGGGAAAAAGAAAGAAGCAAAAGCATTAAAGGGACACAAAAATGGAAAATTATCTGTTGATTATAACATGTATGATAATATCTTTAATATTAACTAGACTAATACACAGTGTATTCATGCTGGGAAAATCACTTTCATGCTGTAATGATATACAGTGATTGACTGTATATGAAATAATAAAATACATCTGAAAAATAAGTTCATCATGGCTCCTGTTATGATGCAGCTATTGGAACAAATTAGGGCTTCCCAATGTTTCTTAGAGCATTAGACCCTAGAGATGCTCCCAAAGAAAGTCAGTTTTTTGGTCATGTATGTTTAAGAAAGGTTACTTATTAGAGCCTTTCATAAAGATCCATAAGATTGAATTTTAACATTAAGGACACTGAGAAGTTCTGCAGTTAAAAACAAACCAATGTAGGCAACCTGGGCACTGGACAATGCCATGACTGGCATCCTCATGTTCCTCCAATGGGGTCTTGCCCCCATTGTGGAGTTGGTCACTAGAGACAGGAATGCCCAGAGCTCCCAAAAGGGAGGTAGGTACTTCTGAGTCCTTGCTGGCCTATGAAATTGAGGATTGATGGGTCCTGAGACTCTGATGGCTCCCCTTGGATATCTGGCAATCTCATGGGACAAGCCTCAGGTAACGCTTAAAGTGACAAATAAAAATTTAGGGTTTTGTAAAAATAATTTCTGTCTAACTCAGAGGTTAAGTTGTTTCAAAAAGTACACTCATAAGAAGAAGAAACAGGGACCAGTAGTTAGCATAATGGCTATGTTGCTGGACTCCCATGTAGTTGACCATGGTTCGAGGGCTGGACCCAGTGGCTTAAACTCGCGCCAGGCGCGTGTGCATGTGTGCCCAAGATCCCAAGAGGAGAATGGAGGAGAAAGAATTGCAGCGTGGCCATCCCCCCCGGGGTGGGGGGTGACTTCTCACTTTCTGTCTCTCTGTATCTGTCTTTCTGGTGAGTGCACGCACCCTATAGCAAAAATCTCTTTAAAAAAAAAAAAAAGAAGAAGAAGTAGAAACAAAGGGGAAATAATAGTAAAAGGGAAAAGGTAATATAAAAAGAAGGTTACAGTAGTAAAAATATCGGTTTAGTAAAAACGGTTAAAAGGAAAGGTTTTAATACAGGAAGAATTCTGTATGGCAAGGTTTTTGTCTTCAGGAAAATGGCTTAAGAAGAGACCATCATGACAAGTCTACAGAATGTTGTTGCAGGTTTGAGTTATATCGGAAGAGTCTAAGAGTTACCAAAAATGATAAAATTAAGCTTTGGTTGAGAAATGTTCTAAAGCTAATTGTACTGATATACATCACGATGTACAATCACAATGGTGACTGTTATCTATAAGCATTGTATGCAACAGAAACAGCTAAATTCCTTTGTCTATTTTATCATTACTGTATCAAACTCCTATTCTCATTTCTAATCCATCAAGACAAATGGTGGTCAGGATAGTCTCCAGTAAACACCCGTAATGACTTCTAGCATGAGCCTCTAGATAGACCTCTGGTAGAGGATCTTTAACTGCTATTCCCTACCCCTATCACTGCCTCATTTTAGCAGGAAGAAGTCAGAATGGTCTTTGACCCGTATGCCCCCTAATAACAGTTATTGATTCCATTACACACTGGGGAATAAGGAAAGAGACAGGGACCTTAAAAATATAGTTAGGGTAGAGGCCCAAAATGGAACCACAAAATGGCTAAGTTTTAAGATGGAGACAAAGGAGTTCAGCTGCTTAGCTGCAGTGCTGGCTCAGCAATTGATCTTGGCAGCGTGACCTAGACCTAAAACAAAGGCTTTTTTCCAGGTCCTACTACTTTCCAGGAAGAAGCTAAGATAATGGTTTTTATGACCCAAAGCCTCTAAACAAAGAATCTCCTAACCTTCGTACACACTCCAAAATTAGAAGAATAACTGGACGTAGCCAGCACGTGCCACTCCCCACCACAAGGGGAATGCCTGTGCATGTCCCACCTAGAACAAGTCTGTCCAAGGCCCCTCTGACCCAGATGAAAACCCCTCACGCCAGTACCTCTTTGGCAACCCATTTCCCGGGACCACTTCTTTCTTCTTGGGAGCTCTGTTTTTCCTCCCCCTCTTTCAATAAACTCTCCTCTTTGCTATACACACACACACACACACACATACACACACACACATGTACACCTTTATTTATCCTACAATTTTCTCTGAATTTCCAGATAACACCTATTAACATCTCCCAAACTTGGCTGCTGAAAATGATTTAGATGATTATCGAAAGTTCTCTCAGCTCCAAAGTTACACAGTTAAAGTTAGAATGATTTAGTGTTAAATAATAATAATAATAATAATAATAATTTCTAAGGATTAGAGTTCAGAAAAAAAAAGAGGAATTGGCAAAGCAACTGAGAAAGGGTAGCCAGAAATGTCAGAGAAATGATGAACACCAAGAGAAGAAAGTTACTGTAGAAAGAATAGAGGATCATTTGTGTTCAATGTTATAGGTAGTGCAAATAATGAGATTTGTCCAGTAATATTAGCAACATGGATATCTTAGGTGACCTTGAGGAAAGAATTTCCAATGGAATATGGGGGAGGGGGACCTAATTGTAGTAAGAGTAAGAAGAATAGTGAGAAAGTAATTGGGGTCAGTGGGTAGAGAACTTCCTCAAGGAGTTTTCTAAAGGAGAGAAAGGCATGAAAGCTTAGCTGTGGAGTGTAATGGTATCATGTGAGAGTTTTTACAATGGATGAATTAATAGCACACTTGTATGCTAACAGAAATGGTTGGTAGGAAGGCAAATATTCCTGATGCTGCTTTAAATATGGAGAAATGCTGGAGTAAGCAAGAATGGACAGGACCCTGTGTGAAGATGGAGACAACAGCCTAGGCAGAAGCATGAAATGATGTGGCAATAAGATGGTGGAATATAAGAGCATAGACACTGGTCGATGGTGATGCATTATAGGGAACTCATGGAGTTTTTCCTAAGAATCCTTCAGTTTCCTCAGTGACATCAGAAGTTAAGGCACCAGTTGAGAGCGATGATGAAAAAAGCAGTACTAGAGGTTTGAAGAAACAGGAAACATCACATAAAAACTATCTAAGAGAGGGACCAGCAGTTAGCATAATGGCTATGTCGCTGGACTCCCATGTAGTTGACTGCGGTTCACGTCCTGGACCCGGTGGCTTAAACTCACGCCAGGCGTGTGTGTGTGCATGCCCAAGATCCCAAGAGGAGAAGGGATTGCAGTGTGGCCATCTCCCCGGGGGGTGATTTTTCGCTTTCTGTCTCTCTGTCTTGTCCGACGAGTGCCTGCACCCTATAACAAAAACACCTCTCAAAAAAAAAAACTATCTAAGAGAGTGGGGAAGATAAAAAATTATAGCATAATTGCATTGAGACCCACTTGAAGTTATTGATGATAAATTTGAAGTGAGACCAGTTATCATGATTGTATGTTTTCCTTACTTTCCCCAAACCATACTGTTGAACCACCAGGTTCAGGAACATAGTAGAAAGTAAGTTTTCTTTAACCAGAGTTGTAGTTTCATCAGAAAAAACAATGATGAAGCATGAGAATTGACAATGTATGCAGAGGATGATTATAACGACTGAGCATGGAATTTCAGGTGGGTAAAGAGGAACAAAAGATATTAGGAGATGAGAGACATATAATGCTCATAAGATTGATGCTAATTATGTGGATGATAAATGTTCAAGTAAGGATGTTAAAAATTGTGACCAGAAAATAGGAAGGTGGAGTCAGAAAGATGAATGTTTGAAATTGAGATTATGATGTTGCCACTGGACATAAGAAGGCCAAGGGCATGAGTATGGAAGTAAGGCTGTGATAGGAAAGAAAGTGGAATCACTTAAGACAAGAAGAATTATTTTTAAAAGTAATATTAGAGTGAAATTGATCCAGGATCTTTTTTAAAAAAGAGAATTATTTTATTGACTTTATTTATTTATTCATTTTAATTTGATCAGAAAGGGGCAGAGTGTGAGAGAGAGAGAAAGTGAAAAAGTTAGCCAGCTAGTCTGGGACTCGAACTGCGGTCCTCCATGTGGGAGTCCAGTGCCCACAACCACCACGACACCTGCTGGTCCCAATCCAGGATCTTAAATCTTGAAAGATTTAAGAAAAAATACCCTACAGTATAAAGATGACCACTGTGAAAAGAGACAATGATACAATCTAATGATAAAAAATGCAAAGTGTTTGGGGCCAGCATGATTGTTAAGGCAGCTGGATCCCACATAGCTGACTTCTTGGTTTCAGTCCCAGACCAAGCAGCTTGAAAACCATGCCAGGTATGTGTGCATGCATGCCCAAAATCCTGTAAGGAGAAAGGAGAAGTGTTTGTAGTGGTCCCTGGGGGTGATTTCTCACTTTCCCTTTCTCTATCTCTTTGTTTGCTCCTCTCTGGTGAGTGCCCATGCCCTATAGCAAAAACTAAAAAAAATTTTTTTTTTAAAAATCCAAAATGGTCATGATTAGGGAAGAAGGAAGAAAAATTTTCTGGGAGTGGTAGTGATTAACAGGGAAAACACTTACCCCATTACAATTTCATTCATATATTCAATAACATTTTTTAAGTACATTGACTCTGATAGACACCAGGCTAAATTTTTGAGTGTACTATCTTATTCTGATCCATGAAACAACATTATGATAGAATAACTGTTGTGATCTGCATGTTATAATTGAGCAAACTGAAGTTAGCAATTTCCTCGAGGTTACACAGCTATCAGTGAATCTCTCTTTTTTTTTTTTGTTTATTGGAGAGGTTTTCACTACAGGGCGCGTGCGCTTGCAGGACAGACAGACAGAGACAGAGAGACAGAAAGCGAGAAATCACCCCCCAGGGGGGATGGCCACGCGGCAATCCCTTCTCCTCCATTCTCCTCTCGGGATCTTGGGCACGCATGCACACGCGCCCGGCATGAGTTTTTAAGCCACCGGGTCCGGGACATGAACTGCGGTCGACTACGTGGGAGTCCAGCGACATAGCCATTACGCTAACTGCTGGTTCCCATCAGTGAATCTCTTTTATATTGTACTCCTTTCAATCCAAACTAATGCCAATTGGGATTTCCTAATGCTGAGGAATACCTGCTTCTAGAAGTGTGGGGAGAGAAGTACCAAGGCCCAACTCTCTAGTGAAACAACAATTGGTGAAAATTGCATTAAATATGTTTATGTCTGGAAGTTGTTCTAGGGTTTACAATAAATCAAAAAACATTTGGTCAAGAATATCCACTAAGAATAGTAGGTTTGGTAAAACCATGATTTCTGTGGTACTTGAGGCAACAATGAAAGCTTAGAGAGACTAAGCATCTGGGGTCTGATCATGGAGATAACCTCTGTCTAGCATCTAACAATCTAACAAAATTCCTGACTCCTAGAAGGAAAACAAGTGTTCAGCATCAACTACCCTGTTTGTAGAGTTAAGCACAGTGAATCACTCTTAATGACTCTGGGAATTGTGGGAATACTTCCAAAATCCACATTCCCTGGACCAGCCAACTGTGAGCTGGCTTTTCTAAAGCTCTTAGGCCAGCAATGTTAACGTTTCTCAGCACAACTCAAAAATTTAAAACTCTCCAAAAAGCTATGCCAAGGACCAGGTTTTAAGGTATTTTGTTTGTTTGTTTTGTGATTGTTTGTTTTGTTGGTGAATTCTACCAAAAAAACAAACAAACAAAAAGGTATTAATATTAAATTTTTGCAAACACTTTCGAAAAGGACAAGAGGAAACAAATTTTAACTCATATGAGGCCAATATTACCCTGATTCCAAAAATCCCAAGAACTGAAAACTATGAATTTATTCTCTAATGAATGTATGGGCAAACACCCTGAAAAAATACAGCTAAGTCGGGTTATTCACAGTAATTATGTTCTACAGAGTCATTGGAAATACTGAATTAGTATGGACTGAAATACTGCTCCCCGGAGAAAAACAAGGTAAGTTTCCCATGAGCCCCTGGTCAAAACATTTTTCTCAACTGATCAATATTGAACCTTGTTTTATATATCCTTCTGCTTAACAGCAGCTAATGTAATATATACTGTTGATTCATTAACTTTGAACTCACGGTCAACAGCTCTATAACTCATGCTTCCCAGAGTTTACATAATAGGTGTATTTTCTCCATAAGGCACACTACGGCCTTCTCACACATGGAAACATTAGACAGTCCTATAGCAGTAATTTTGGTGACCAGTTTTGAAAGCAAAATCACTAACAAAAAGCACAAAAATGCAAAAAATGTGACACTAAGTGGATGACATAAAGGACACCTTAGAGTAAGAATGCTAAAATGAGAAAACAGAGCATTGCTTTTTGAGACATCAGCTGAGAATACATAGATTGAGCAACTCAAATTTTCACTGCTCTATGCATGTCCATGAATGACCACAAAAGTGGTCCGAGTTATAGATTTGGGGATTACAAATAGATTTCAGCAAGTAGGTGAATTCACAAATGCAAAAACTGTGAATAATGAAGACTGACTGTACTAGCAAATAGATTTCCAGTAACATATAAAAAGGATTATACAGCATAACCAAGTGGGATTTATCTTGGGAATGAAAGTTGTTTTCACTAGCATTAAAAATTCAGGCAATATAATATACCATGGCAATACCTGAAAAAACGACAAAAACCAGATAATCAGCTCAATAGATTCAGAAGAAGCATTTGACAAAATCCAATATCTATTCATGATAAAAACACTTAATACACTAGAAATAAAAGGGAACTTCCTCTACCTAATAAAAAGCATCTATAAAAAGCTAACACAACACTTACTGGAAGACTGAATGCTTCCTCTTATTATCAGCAATAAGAAAATAGTGTTTTCAGGGCCAGCAGGTGGCATGGTGGTTAAGGCACTGAATCCTACCTACATGGCCACTCCACGAGCTTGGTGGCCTCAAAAACACACCAGGTGTGTGTATGTACAGGCCCAAAATTTTGAGAGGTAAATGGAGGAGAAGGGATTGTGGCATGGCCATGCCTCATCGAAGGTAATTTCTTACTTTCCCTTTCTACTCTGTATCTCTCCCTCTCTGGTGCATGCATGCACCTTATGGGAAAAAATAAAAATAAAAACATAAATCTAAAAAATAATAATAATAAACTATGTTCTCACAGCATTTATTCAACATGATACTGGAGTTTCTGGTCAAGAGAATTAGGCAAGAAAATGAAATAGAAAGCATCCAGATTGGCAAGCAATAACTAAGATTTAACTCTTGTATATAACATGCTCTTATATATAGAAAATCCTAGAGAACCAATTTAAAAATTATTAGAACTAAAAAAATGAAGTCAGCACATTTTCAGAATTAAAATCAGTCAAAATGTAAATCTTAATTCTAAGCCCAGTTTTGGTGGTGTAAGCAGGAGAATGCCTCTGTACAATGACTGGGCTGCATAGGAGAGTTAGGTTTGCTGCTCAACCCTAAAAAAAGCTGGGTGTGGTGCTGTGCACGTGTACTCCTGACTGACTGGGAGGTGGGGGCAGGTAGATCACAAATGGTGAGACCCTGTCAAAACCACCTATTTCTATCTCTCTCTCCATCATCTCTCTCTCTCTCTCCATCGTCTCTCTCTCTCTCTCTCTCTCTCTCTCTCCCCTTCACTCTGTTCTTAAAACTCACACTGGGTACATGTGAACTAGCAAGGATAAAAATGAAATTAACAACAATTTCATTTATAATAACATCAAAGGAATAAAATACTTATTAATACAATTGATAAATAAGGTCAAAATTTTTATTCTGCAAATGACATTGTTGAAAAAATTAAAATTAAATTAAAAATTTAAATAAATTTGAAACCATCCTTAGTTTATGGATTGCAAGACTTAATATTAGTAAAATGAAAATACTCTCCAAATGCATCTACAGGTTCAATACAAGCACCTGAAGTTCTTGGCAGGATTGTATTCAGAAGCTGACAAGCTGATCTGATAACTCATAAGAATGCAAGGGCCAGTGTGTGACACAGTGGTTAAGAAGGCTGGATCCCAGATGGCTGATTGCACACTTTGAGTCCTGGACCCTGAGGCTTGAGAAAAACACCAGCACATGTGCATGTGTGTTCAAAAATCCAAAAAAAGGGGAGAAATGAAGGGGAAGAAGTTGTGGCATGACTCCCTTATGAGGGATATTTTCTCACCTTTTCTCTCTCTCTTTCTGTTTCTCTCCATCAAGCACACATGTCCACTGGCAAATTTAAAAAAAAAAAAAAAGAAAGAAAAAAAAAAAGAAAAAAGAAAAGGAAGGAAAGAAAAGAAAATATTTATGGTACCTAAAATAAGCAAAATATTTTTGAAATGGAGGAACGAAGTTGAAGGACTCACACTTTCTGATTTCAACATTTACTACAAAGCTATTATTATCGTGACAGTGTAGTACCATGATGAGTACAGACACTGGGCTGACAGATGGCATGGAAGTTAAAGCAGCTGTATCCCACATGGATAACTGTGTGATTTGAGTGCTGGCACCAGAGGCCTGAAAAACTCAGTGGGTACATGTGCATAAGTGCCCAAAATCCCTAGAGGAAAATGGAAGAGAAGAGATTGTGTCATGGGCATCCCCCTGGGGGGTGCTTTCTCATTTCCCGTCTCTCTCTCTCTGTCTCTGATGATGGCATGCATCCTATAGCAAAACAAAACAAAACAAAAACAAAAATACCAGAACAGAAATAAAGAACACTGAAATAGAATTGTGAGTCCAGAAATACACTCTCACATTAGCAGTTAATTGATTTTGCGCAATTCAATTGTTAAAGGGTACTCATTTCGGCAAAAGTAATTTAGACATTTGGATATCCACATACATAATAATGACACTGAGTCTCTTCTTGAGACCATACACAAAACTGAACTCAAAGTGGAATCATAAGTTTAATGTCAGAGCCAAAACTATACAATTCTTGGAACACAATATAGGAATATCCTCATCTAGACAAAGCCTTCTTAGATGTGCCATCAAAAGAAAATGCAAGAAGAGAAAAAAAATAGGTAAATTGGACTTCATCAAAATTGAGCATTGAGTTTTTTTTTTTTTTTTTTTTTGAGAGGTTTTTGCTATAGGGCGCGTGCACTCGCCAGACAGACAGAGAGAGACATAGAGACAGAAAGCGAGAAATCACCCCCCAGGGGGGATGGTCATGCCGCAATCCCTTCTCCTCCTTTCTCCTCTCGGGATCTTGGGCACACACGCACACATGCCTAGCGTGAGTTTTAAGCCACCGCATCCGGGATGCGAACCGTGGTCAACTACATGGAAGTCCAGCGACATAGCCGTTACACTAACTGCTGGTCCCAAAATTGAGTATTTTTGTATATCAAAGGATATTATCAAGGAAATTAAAAGTCAACCTATAGAACAGAAGAATATATCTGTGTATATATGTGGCTCACAGCGAACCACAGGACCAAAGAAGAATCTGTATCCAGAATACACGAAGAACATTTACAATGCAATTTTAAAAAATAAACAACAATATCTCAAAACAGGCAAATGATCTGAGTTGATATTTCTCTAAAGATTTACAACTGATCAACAAATACATTAAAATGTGCCCAGGACCAGCAGATGGCATAATGGTTACATTGCTAGACTCATGCAGGGCTGACTGTGGTTCAAGTCTCAGAACTGGTGGCTTGAAACTAACACTGGGCAAGTGTGCGTGCATGCCAAAATCCTGAGAAAAGAATGTAGAAGGGATTGCAGTGTTGCCATACCCCTGGGCAGGGCAGGGCGGAGGGGGTGTTGTCTCACTTTCTGTCTCTCTGTCTCTCTGGCATATGCATGCACTCTATAGCAAAAACTTCTCTGTTTAAAATAAATAAATAAATAAATAAAGGTGCCTAGTGTCTTTTTTTTTTTTTTTTTTTGAGAAGTTTCGCTATAGGGCTCGTGCGCTCGCCAGACAGACAGAGAGAGACATAGAGACAGAAAGCGAGAAATCACCCCCCATGGGGGATGGTCACGCCACAATCCCTTAATCTCCATTCTCCTCTCGGGATCTTGGGCATGCACGCACACGCGCCCAGCGTGAGTTTTAAGCCACCACCGGGTCCGGGATGCGAACCGCGGTCGACTACGTGGGAGTCCAGCGACATAGCCATTACGCTAACTGCTGGTTCCCTAAAAAGGTGCCTAGTGTCTTTCGTCATTAGAGCAATACAAATAAAAGTCACAATTCAATACTACTTCATACACATTAGTATACTAATATAAAAGATTGATACATAAATATTGTCAAAGGTTTGGAAAAATTCATCTTCATATATTACTACTTGAAATGTTTAATGATGACTCCAACTTTGGAAAACAGATCACCACTTCCTTAACATGCTAAATATAAAATTACTATATGATTTAGCAAGTCAACTCTTAGGTATATACTAAGTAAAATAAAAGAAGTACGTCCACACAAAAACTTGTACATAAGTATTTACAACAGCAGTATTTATGGCAGCGCAAAAGTGAAAACAACCATGTGTCTATCAACTGATGATTGGTGATTAGGTTAAATATATATATATATATATATATATATATATATATATATTTTGTGTGTGTGTATATATATATATATATATTTGTGTATATATATATATATATATATATATTTGTCAGAAAAGTCATAACATAACATATTTTATTTTACTATGTCTTTCTATGCAAAAATGTGTCATGGCTTTTCTAGTGACCATATATATATATATATATATATATATATATATATATATATATATATGTGTGTGTGTGTGTGTATATATATATATATATATATATATATATATATATATATATACCCATACAGTGAACTATCATTTGAAAAAAGAAAAAGTATTGATTGTGCTACAAGATAAACACTAAAACATTCTGATAAATTAAGGAATTCAGCCACAAAAATATTTTTATATTGAATAATGTCATTAATATGGTGTCCAGAATATACAAATCTAAACAGACAAAGAATACAGATGAGTGGTTGTGTAGGGTTGGGGTACTGGAAAGACGTAAAGAATTACTACTAATAGGCATGGAGGGTATTTTTTAAGGGTTATGAAAATGTTATAAAACTAATTTTGGTGGCAGTGGCAAAACACAGTAAATATACTCAAACCTTTTAATTGTACACATTAAATGGAATAGAGTGTGAATCATATCTCAAAAAATTCTTAGATGTATACTATGAATGTCCCATTTTATTATCATCTATATCAAAGTATAACCATATCTCATGCTAGCATATACTTCATTGTTGTTTTACTCCTTAATCACCTTCTACATAGATTACGACACGTAATCTACTAGAAAAACTGTCCCCGGTCTCAATGAACCATCTGTTGCAATATTAATTTTATTAAAATATCATTTTCATTAAATTATTCTCTTGCTCAGTATCGATGTCTCTAATCTGTTCAGTCTACCATTTAAGGCCCATAATCAGCTGACCCACATTACACATTGGACTAGGCAGAATAATAGCCTTTCAAAAATGTCCATATCTAATTCCCCAAACCTATCACTTTATGTGGCAGAAGAGACTGCACATGAGATTAAATGAAAGGTCTTGAGATGGGAAGATTATCCTGATTTATCCAGTTGCACGCACCCAACGTAATCACAAGGGTGATTCTAAATGAAAGAGGGAAGTCAAAGAGTTAGAGTCAGAGAAGGGACATGAGAAAGGAAGCAGAAGTAAAAGTGATGCGAGGCTAAAATCTAAGGAATGTGGACAACCTCTAGAAGCTGGAATAGGGAAAAAAAAAAATCTGCCCAAAAGCCTTTCAGAAGGAATGTCACTCTGCTGAGCCATTTCTGACTTCTGACTTATAGAATTGTAAAATGATGAATCTGTGCTCAAAGTTACTAAGTTTGTGGCCATCAGTTACAACTGTGATAGTAAATAATACACCATGAGCCATTTTAGAAGAGTCCCCTCCTCCTGTTACATAAGCTTTGCTCAAATCAGCAACTTGAGTAATCCCTCTCTACTTGTCTGGAAATGCCATCCTGTCCCTCACTGTCTATACAAGCCTACCTGAACATTTACATTTTCAGAAGTGTTCACCCACTACAGTCTCCTATGAGATTTTAATTTATTTGATTTTGTTAAGGTACTTTTTTTCTTGAGAGTGTGAAAGAGAGAAACTTCCAACCAGGTCTCACACCATATCCCCATCCAGCCTTCCCAGACAGCTAAGATCATTAGTACGTGCCTGGTGTGTACAGACCGACCACGGAACTGAACCCATGTTCTTCCAAATGGATCCAGCACCACTGAGCAGCACATTACTGCTATACCACCAAGCCAGTGCATATGAGATTTAATTCAGACTAGGTTTTTTTTTCCAGAATATTCTAATGTCATCTACAGATTACAAACACATGTATTACTTAAGAATGATCATCTAGGGACCAGCAGTTAGCGTAATGTCTATGTCGCTGGACTCCCACGTAGTCAACCACGGTTCGCGTCCCGGACCCGGTGGCTTAAAACTCACACCGGGCGTGTGTGCATGCGTGCCCAAGATCCTGAGAGGAGAATGGAGGAGAAGGAATTGTGGCATGACCATCTTCCCTGGGGGGTGATTTCTCGCTTTCTGTCTCTCTGTCTCTCTCTGTCTGTCTGGCGAGCAAACATGCCCTATAGCAAAAACCTCTCCAAAAAAAAAAAAAGTAAAAAAAAACAAAACAAAGGTCTCATCTTATCAAGTCTTGCGTGGCTGGCATGTTTCAGAATGACCACAGGGACCTGGACCCCATGTCAGCCATGTGGCTTCCAGCACTGCAGTCTTATCAACTATAGACTGTGCCACCTGAATGAACCTGAAGAACTACCTCAAGTCTGTCTCAAAGCAAGTGAATCCTTCCCTTTTCTTTCAATTTGTGGTTGTGTTATAACTGTTTTGAAATAAAGAATGTTGCCTATGTCTTGCTATGTGCCTGATGGTAGTTAATAAACATTTCCGAGTCCCTGAATTTAGTCACTGATGATATTAGGCTTAGTTGGGAAGATCTTATAATGAATTTTCATTGGTACACATGATAGTATCTACTTTACAGTATATGGAATGGTCTTTTTTCTCATCCCACTTGTCCTGCAAACCATACCATTTATACAATCTTAGAAATATTTTTAATCAATGAGAGAAATATTTAAAATAAATTTCAAAATGAAGATAAATTGAAATTAAAAATCTCAAACTTTGAATAGTCAGATGGATGAGTAGAACCTTGTCATTTATCCTCAGTGAAGAGGAAATCGAGGGCTCTGTTTTTGTGTAGAGCCTGCAGGTCATGAGTTTTCCCCAGATTTTGCCTTCTTTATTATGTCCCCCAACAAGTTCATCAAAGTTCATTTACTCAGCAAATACTATGGACTCTTAAGAAAGCTCAAAATAAGAGGCCTAGGTATTTTTCAGAGATAGCTGGGCATACTCTCTTTTTCCACTCCCACTCCCCAGTCCCATTTAGTTTTCTATTGCTTGGTAACAATTTCCCACAAAATTAGTAGAAGACAACACTTGCTTGTAATTGTACAATTCCATAGGTCGGAAGTCCAGCATGAGGCAGCTGATTTCTCCCTTTATTATATTAGAAGATTGAAATCAATCTGTCAGATTGACTGAGTTTGTATTTTGAGGGGTGCTTGAAGAAACATCTAGTTTCCAGGTCCTAGCAGTAATTGGTAGAATTTAGTTTCTTGCAGTTATAGGGCTGAAGTTCTGTCTTCTAGTCCTGAGCAGGGACAACTCTTGGCTCAGAGGGGACTAAAATCTTTGCACCTTGGCCGCTTGTCTTTGCATCAGCATTTGTATATGAAATTCTCCACATGCCTTGAATCTTTAATTTTCTCTTCTGCAACCAGCAGGGGAAACTCTGCAATTTTTCCCCATGGCACAGACTACACATGGATGCACAGCACTATAGGTCTCTCACCATTTTTTTTTTTTTTTTGAGAAGTTTTGTGATAGGGTGTGTGCGCTTGCCAGAAAGAGAGAGAGAGAGAGAGAGAGAGAGAGAGGAAGCAAGAAATCTCCCCCCAGGGTGATGGCCATGCCACAATCCCTTCTCCTCCATTCTCCTCTCGGGATCTTGGGCATGCACACACATGCACCTGGCATGAGTTTAAGCCACTGGGTCCAGGACTCTAACCACAGTTGACTACATGGAAGTCCAGTGACATAGCCATTACGCCAACTGCTGGTCCCAGGTCTCTCAGCTTTTAAAATGTGCCACATGCTAGATGGGGCCCACATGGATGATCTCATCAAGGTCAATTTACCCTTTCCTCACAGGAATGAAAATCCTGTCCCCTTTCCACATTTTGAAAAGATACAAGCATGTGGAAAGGGGACAGAAAATATTGAAGGCTATCCTCTTCTGGTCTCTTTAATGCTTAGTTTGGTTCTAGAACAGGAGAAACCAGTATTTTATTTTATTCATATATAAATGGAAACATGTAAATGATGAGCATAACTCTTTGTCAAATACATCCAGAATTAGGCTTTCCAAATCAGGACTCTATACTGGGGCCAAGAATTTTATCAACACCTGTGTGTTGTTTTCACGGATTCAGGGAGCCATGGGAGTCTGTACTGATTAATGAGAGATGTTCAGTGGGGACACCTCAATTTCCACAGACTTTCATTTAGTTGAATAATTACGTCAGCAACTTAATTTACTTTGGGAAGGGATGCTAACGATGTCCAGAACACCAGAAATGTTATAGTCATTGCTGCCAAGGTAAGACCAGGATTCCCCCCCCCCCCCCCCGAAAGAAGACAGATATGCTATTGTTTTCATGGAACAGTAGTACAGACAGAAAATGGATATAAGGGGACAGTGCTGGTGATGTCCTGGGAAAGGGAGCAATGTGTGCAAGTGTTCAGAGAAGAAAAGAGGACACAAGGCATTGGAAGAGCTGCGAATGTCTCTGAACGGAAGTAGGATCAATGAACAGGAAGTGAGGCTGGGAGGCAAGTTAGGACAAGGCGGTGGAGAGCCTACTATACCATGGGAAGGTAAGATATGCTGACTATAATTGGAAATGCAGTGATTTCACGTACAGGAATTATCTTTTGGAGAGTTTTTTGTTTGTTTTGTTTTGTTTTGCTGTAGGGCACGTGTGCTCACCAGAAAGACAGAGAGAGGGAGAGAGACAGAAAGTAGGGGGGATGGCCACGCCGCAATCCCTTCTCCTCCATTCTCCTCTCGGGATCTTGGGCACACATGCACATGCGCCTGGCATGAGTTTAAGTCACTGGGTCCAGGACTCGAACCGCAGTTGACTACATGGGAGTCCAGTGACATAGCCATTACTCCAACTGTTGGTCCCTATACAAGAATTATCTTAAGGAGATAATCTGATAAACTGATAAAGAGTCAAGGACCAGGAAATTTACTGCTATGTACCATGAAAGCCTTTCTTGATCCCCAAGGAAATAAACTCTATGTTCGTCCAAAGGGGATTGATAAGCAGAATTAATAAAAGGCTGGCTCAGTGACAGAGATAATGTGCTGCTCAGGCAACACTGAATCCACATGGAAGAGGATGGATTTGGTTCCCTTGTTGACCTCTACACACCAGGCACTGCACCTGGGATCCTGACTGGCTTGGAAAGCTGGGATTATGCCTTGGGACCCTGTTGGTGTTTGTCTCACTTTCTCTCTTATGAAGGAAATTAGTAAGTTTAAAAAATTTGGGACCAGCAGTTGGTGTAATGGCTATGTCGCTGGACTCTCATGTAGTTCACTGTGGTTAGAGTCTGGACCTGGTGGCTTAAACTCATGCCAGGCACATGTGCGTGTGTGCCCAAGATCCCAAGAGGAGAATGGAGGAGAAGGGATTGCAGCGTGGCCATCCCCCCTGGGGGAGATGTGATTTCTCACTTTCTATCTCTCTGTCTCTTTCTGTCTTTCAGGCGAGTGTACGTGCCTTATAGCAAAAACCTCTCCAAAACAACAACAAAAAATTAATAGAATTTGCAGCCCTAAAATGATTACACATACATTCTATATTCATTCACAATGGAGTAATTCTTAATAACATGAAGAATGAGAATAAGAAGCAGGAGCTCAAAGAGGAAGACAGGCAATGTTTTCTGAGTGCTCATTTTGCACTAGGCAATGAGCTCAGCCCTTTACATTTGTAATTACATTTGATCCTCTCACCAAGCCAATGAGATAAGAATTAAAATCATTCCAATTTTACAAATAAAGTGAAGCACAAGTAGGTAAGTTACCTGCCTAAATTCACACATTTATTTAGTAACAGACCCTGGGTTGGAATCCAGGTAGAAGCACTGTGAGTTCAGTCTACGTTCCTAATTTGAATTTTGAAAAGTAAAACCATATTGGGGATAGAGTGAAGCCAAAAGTAGGATATAGACAGAGAGAGAGAAGGGTGAAAGGGAAACAGAAATGATGAATGAGTAATGATTACCAAAAAGCTTAAGAATTGTCTCTGAGTTATAGTATTTTAGGTAATTTTTTTCTTTCTTCCTTATAGTTTTGTGAGTGTGGACTTTAATACAGACCAATTATTTTTTTTATTTCTGTTGTTTTCATTATTAGAGAAAGAGAAAGCCAGATAAAAGAAGAGAGACATAAATTGATATTTTTGACAAGGTCTTGCTGTGTCCACAATCCTCTCCTCCAGCCTCCCAATTACCTGGGATTAGAACTACGCAGCCATGCCTGGTATATTCTGGTTGGCCTTTGGAACCAAACCCAGGCCTCCCATGCAGCCTCTAGCCCCAATTGCCAGTGCTACCTGTGTGCCACCAAGGCTGGGCATATTTTTGTTTTTTTGGAGAGAGATTTTTGCAATAGGGCACATGCTCTCACTGAAGAGACAGAGAGACAGAAAGCCAGAAATCACACACCACAATTCCTTCTTCTCTATTTTCCTCTTGGGATTTTGGGCACACACGCACATGTACCCAGCATGAGTTTTCAGTCACCTGGTCTGAGACTCAAACCTCAGTCAACTACCTGGAGTTCAGTGATATAACCATTACACCATTTGCTGGTCTCTTTTTTTGTTTAATTAATAGATTTTAAGAGATCTGTTTTAGGTTTACAGAAAAAATTGAACAGAAAAGTTAGAGAGTTTCAATATACTTTTCTTCTCCCTACATGTTTTCCCTCTCACTAAAATATAGTAGTGTGTACATTTATGATCAAGGAGCCAATATTGATAGCTTATTTTTAATTGAAGTCTATAGTTTATATCAGGATTCACTTTTGGTGTTGCAAATTCTATGGTTTTTGATACATGAACCATGGCGTGTTGTTATCATTACAGTAATATATAGAACTACTTCACAGCCCCAGATTCAAAATAAACCTTCAAAGCCAGATGTCATATATGTATTAATATAAATATAATAGGCAACTTTATCCAGATTCCTTGAGTCTAGTTCTATCTTTCATACAGGGATATTCTTCACTATAGAAGAGAAAAGAAAATCTTATATTTAAGTTGTTTTCTCTTTGCCTTGTTTAGACTCAAGCACTGGCCCTACTTGTGTGGTATCATTTGTTTCTTCTAGAATCATTGGTAGTGTCTGCCTCCGTAAAATGAATGAGTTCAGTAACTTGTCTTTTAAAATGAGCAAATCAAGCTCAGTAAGAGCAAAACAGAGTTCCTAAGATTTCTTGATAATGATGCACACAAATCAATTGACTTTCTGTATGTCTTAGAGAAGAATTAAAACCCAATGAAAGTATCATTTGTCACTAGTTATTTTAAGGGCCCAGCATTAGAGCAACATTTTGATTCATGGGTGAAGGAAAGTTGACACAAGTAGAAATCACTGAAGTCTTTCCTTATTTATCTGGTTTATTATATAGCTTTAGAGAAGGAAGAAATGCAGTTTTCTCGACCCTTGGTCATGTATCTTTTGTGTTTAGTTCCTCATATTTGGATAATGTTTTTTTAATAATATTATCTATGACATTGTCTTACTGCAAAATGTTAGAATATTTATCAGAATTTTGTTTACCTTTAAAAAATGTTGACTTTTTTTGTACTTCTTTTGAATGCCAATGGAATTTAAAATATGAACTAGAATTTGAAATATATACTTAACTATCTCTTATCAGTTTTGACTTAAATACCTTAGAGTTTTTTCTTCTTTTTACATTGTAGATGATTTAGTACATTCAAGTGAAATGACTAAAGTAATAATTGTGGAATTGGCTCAAACAGGGATTGGTACATTGTTGTATTAAGGAGAATACAGAAAACAAATCTATAGTAACAATAAATACATAAAATTTATTCAGGTGGATCATTCAAATGAAAAACATATGCCTTACAAGTAAATTGCTCACTTTAAGTAGAGAACATTTAGAAGGATACAACATATTAAGGTATATGTTCTATAAGCTAGTACATCTTCAAACTGCACAGCAGCTCAAGTGAAAAGGGCAAGTACAGGACGGGTGCCTAACTCACTAAACAATCATGAAAATTATTATGGTGTCTGGCATAAGTGTGTTTTTAACTTTAAAGCCGTAAACCTCATAGACGCATCATGTAGTAGCGGTATTTGCTAATAGAGAATTTGCCTAAAATAACAGGCAGAGCAAATTTATTGTGGCTTATATAAAAAGAAAATTAGAAACATACAGAAGTAGAGGCCAGCAGGTGGCATGGTCGTTCAAGTCCCAGACCTGCCAACTTGCTTTCTTACTTTCTTTTTCTCTGTCCCTCTATGGTCAAATTTAAATATATAAATAAAGCTAAATAAAATAGTTCGTTTTTTTAAAAAAAAGTATAGAAGTGTAAGATGTTTGTGTGTGTGTATGTATGTATTTATGTTTATATTCTAGTTCATATATATGTATATAAACTGGAAAAAGTCTTGAAAATTTACTTTTGAAATAATACAAGCCACTTAAAAAAGTGGCTATAGGGCACATGAGCTCACAAGAGAAGAGAGATAGAGAGAGAATGAGAAGGCGTCTCCCAGAAATGATGGTTATACCACTATCCTGTTTTCTTTCCTCCCCACTTTTGGAATTTGGGGCATGCATGCACACATGCTAGGTGTGTTTTCCAAGCCACAGAATCTGAGACTCAAACAACACAGTCAGCCATGTTGGATCAAGCCACCTTAATTACCACCCAGTGGGTGACCCACCAGCCAATTTTCTTAGCCCTATTCAGTGACACCTTTGAATACCAACTGAATCCGAATAATTAATCTGAGATTATCTCCTGAGCTAGAAACATCTATGTCCAATTCCCTGTTGAAAACATTTCTATCCAGTGAGATCCAGTGAGACCTCAGACCCAATATCATACATCCAACCTATTCATTTCTTCTCTGTGCTACTTTAATCCAGATTTTCTTTTCTCTCTTTTTTTCCCACTGTTTTTTACTTAGAGTAAACATCAACATTGACCCACGTGCATAAGCTGAAAGTAAAATGCATCTTAATGTTCCTTTTTCTTCATCCCTCTATGCACCTTGTTATAAAATTACAATTCTACTGTTATTACACCTCACCAGTTCTGCCTTGCCTTTATATCCTGTTGACCATATCGACTCCCTGCTCTCCTCTGCACTGGTCTTCATTACATTCTGCATATTTCCCTTTGTGCTATTTCCCCAGAGGTAATCTCTCACATCTTTTTAAAAACTCTTAAGAATTTCCTCCAGTAGATTGATAAAGACCACATCCTTTGAACAGAAAGCTACTTGTAATCAGCCCCAACATCCTCTCTCTTCAAGGCTCTCACTGAACCCTATGCATCCCTTGTAGGGAACTGCTCGTCTTTTCCAGAGCATATCACATTTGGTAATGCCTGTGACACTCTGAGTAGGTCAATTTCCTTTACCAGTACATCTTTTCTTTTTCCACCACATCCTTTGGGAAATGTTCCCTAACTCTTCTAATACAAATTGAACTAACAGATGCACACATACGAAATGCTGATTACACTGAGTTGTAGGCAATTGCTTATACACCACGATCTACATGAGGGCAGGGACCTGTATTTTTCTCCCAGAACCCTCACTGCCTGAGAGATTGCAGCAAGTACCAAGATTTAATATTATTTATTGAATGATATACTTGCCAGAGTCATATTTTGAAAATCTTTAAATACAACATTAATTAATTTTATTCTATAGACATAGCTCTGAAGTACAGAAGGAGTGTAATCAAACTAATGTGTTAGAGAGAAAACTTAGGCAGAGCAAAGGGTAAGCTAAAGAGGGGATATATTTGTTGTAAGCATAAACATCTCAAGACAGTGAGTGAATGAATTTGAGTATTAGGTTGATGAATGGGGATATAATTCATATAAAGTTGTATATTAGGGCTAAATTACACAGACTGAAGAACGGGGACGTGGGTCCAGCAGATGGCATAATGGTTATATCACTGGTTTCCATGTAGTCGATTGCAGTTTGTATCCTGGACTCAGCGGCTTTAAAGTTCATGTTGGGTGCATGTGCGTATGTGCTCAAAATCCTAAGAGAAGAATGGAGGAGAAGGATTCCAGCATGGTCATACCCTTAGGGAGTGATTTCTCACTTTCTGTCTCTTTGTCTCTCTCTGTCTCTCCAGTGAGTGCAAAATCCCTTTAAATAGAAGGAGGGGGGAACCAGCAGATGGCGTAATGGCAACATCGCTGGACTCCCATGTAGTTGACCACAGTTCAAGTCTTGGACCCAGTAACTTAAAATTCACACCAGGCATGTGTACATGCCTGCCCAAAACCCTGATAGGAGAATGGAGAAGGG
This sequence comes from Tupaia tana, assembly GCA_026018925.1. Lineage (NCBI taxonomy): Eukaryota > Metazoa > Chordata > Mammalia > Scandentia > Tupaiidae > Tupaia > Tupaia tana. The sequence continues at coordinate 18,776,043 of JAKSZU010000008.1, forward strand.
ATTGTGGCATGTCCATCCCCCCTGGGGGGTTATTTCTTGCTTTCTGTTTCCCTGTCTTTCTCCATTTCTCTGGCAAGTACACACAGCCTATAACAAAAATCTTTCTAAAAAAAAGAATGGGGATGTAATTCATATAAAGTTTTATGTGGGGAAAGAATTATATTCTAAATATAGAGAAAACGTCAAAAACAAACTTATTCGGGGACCAGCAGTTAGCGTAATGGCTATGTCGCTGGACTCCCACGAAGTCGACCGCGGTTCATGTCCCGGACCCGGTGACTTAAAACTCACGCTGGGCGCGTGTGTGCGCGTGCCCAAGATCCTGAGAGGAGAATGGAAGAGAAGGGATTGCGGCGTGACCATCCCCCCTGGGGGGGTGATTTCTCGCTTTCTGTCTCTATGTTTCTCTCTGTCTGTCTGGTGAGCGCACGCGCCCTATAGCGAAAACCTCTCCAAAAAAAATAAAAGAAAAAACAAACTTATTCTATTGTATTTCCTATCCATAAAATATCCCATCTACAAGTCTTATAATACATAAATACATATAGGCAGAAAATTATGACCAACAAGCTTAATATTAATTAAAGAGATAAAATATTTAATTATTTATTTCAAAAATATTTCTTTGTTCTTATAATAACATAATATGGCTGGATCAGTTATGAGTTTACAGAAACCAGTTTGTACCTATTTATATGTAAGCTCTTAGAACAATACATTCCATAGTTCATTTGATACTGGATACGGACATTTTCTCACATTCTACTATGTAGGACCTTCCGATATCCATGCAGTATTCTGAAAACTAATTAAATTGTTCAGGAAGATAAAGAATGAACATTTAAAAATATTTTTTTCTTTAAATTAGTGGAAAAAACTTAATTTTCAGTAATGAACTATCTGTGCCCAGTGTGTCTACAGAATATTTTTATTAAGTTCATTTCAAATGTTCTTGGTTATAAATTGGAAGAATTTCATCTATGGAAGTTTGCTTTAATAAACTGCCAATGATACTATAGGTTTTTCCAACATTTTATAACAACCAAATTAAAGGACCATCGTAGGCAATTTTATAGAATTCAGACTTTTGAAATAGTTAGGTTGCCAGTATGGTACATAATTATTTTAGAAAATGAATGGGGGCCAGCTGGTCATGTGGTGGTTAAGGTGGTTGACTTATCCTAAACCCAGAAATTTGGAAAACACTCGAGGTGTGTGTGTGCGCCCAAAATCCTGAAAGGAAAAAGAAATGAAGGAGAAGGAATGTGTGTGACCATCCCCCCGTGGAGGGTACTTTCTCTTTCCCTAGCTTTCTTTCTCTCTGACATTCTCTGGCATGCACATATGCCCTCTGGCAAATTTAAAAAATAAAAAAGAGAGAGAGAGGAAAAAAAATGAATGGAAATACTGTTGAAGCTGAGCAGAGTCAATAAAGATGTTGCTGCTAGTCCAGACCATGGCCTGGTGATTAAGGGGGCTGGAATATTCCACATGGCTGTCCATATCATTTGAGCCCTGACTCTGGCAGCTTGAAAAACACACCAGGCACCTATAAGTGTGTGCTCAAAATCCTGCAGGATGGAGAAATGGAGAAAGGACTGTGGCATGACCATGTCCCATATGAGGTACTTTCTTCCTCCCTTTCCTTGTCTCTGTCTCTGGTGAGCACACATACTCTCTGGCAAATTAAACATAAATAAGTAAAAATTAAAATTTAGTTACATTGGAAAATAATATCCAAGTTATTTGCTTACACATATTTTACATTTGTAATTTTTTTACTGTGAAATATCATTAAATATATTTTATCTACCTCATATATTTAATATAATAAAATGTAAGACTCATAAATCTCAACATTAGAATGGAATTATTATTGTCATTATCCTCATTTAAGAGAAAAGTACATTGCTATAAGGAAGGAAAGGTTAAGATAACACATTAAAAATAAAATATAGCAAGACAGAAATAATTCTCCTAAATTATATAAGCTAAGAGTAAATTTATCAGGAATAGGGTAACTGCATCTCAAGGGTCAGCTCTGAATCTGTTTAACTCCATGAAGGGTTGTTTATGACAATCAATATTGCCACTCATTTTTGATGATCTTTTGTGTCCTCTGTGCCTCACATTAAATGCATCAACATGTTTGATTTTTAATTTAGCCTTGTTAGAGTAATTTAGTTCAACCTTCACTGAGGAAATGGTGTTATTTGCAATGACAGTGGATGCTATTCGGCCTCTTAGGGCAAATGGACTGTCAGCCTCATTGTCAAATACTGAGTTGACATCGTCAAGGAGCTAGCGAAGAGGGAGAATGGTGGGTCTCAGGTTGTAACAGTATTGGGCTGAAGAGATTTATTCCTTTTAGTTTTTCTTTGCTTGGTTTTGTTTTTCTTTGCTAATTCATTATCAATTTTTGATTCAATCAGTTTCCAATCTTCCCATCACTTAGAGTTGAAATCCTGGTCATTCTTCCTTCTCTTGCCTTCTGTATACCACCTATCCCAAATCATGTCAAACCCTACTTCATGTCTAATCCGAATGCTCTCATCCTAATTCAAACTTCTGCCATTTCACAACTGTATAGTTTCAGTAGCGTTGTAATTGGTCCCCTCAACTTTCTATGCAGATGACCACATAGACTCCTACTATGTTAAGTTTGTAAAAGCCTCATTTCTAATTACATATCCCCAAAACCTGTAGTGTCTGATGTGACCTACAAATTAGCACCTAAAATCCTTTGCCTAGTACTTACGCTTTTCTGTTACTTGCCTAAGCATTTTAGTTCCCCTGTAGTTATCGACGCTACCTTACCTAGGCAAGCCTCTCTCTTTCTCTCTCTCTCTCTTTACACTATCTCTTTCCACAGAATGTCCTCTTCATTTATTCTGAGTTTCTATTCTCAGCCATCTTCATAATAAATCACTAATGACAATGCCCCACTCTGTCTTCTACCTTCATATCACTCTGAAACCAAATGATAGTTCTGTTTCTCTACCGCTAGTTTGGCCCTTATATATTTTTCCTTGAATTATTAATAACAGCTTGAGTTATTTGCAGCAAGGACTTTCCTTCTTCCTAATATAGATGCATCAGGCAATTGGGACTTATTAATTATATCTATTCTTCAATTCCCACTGACTATTGATAACACAGGATACACAGAAGAAAATAATTATGCAAGAAGAAACAATCCACACCATCCACTAATTAAAAAGACCTGATTTCTTTGGTGTGTTAGGAGAAATGTATTGTTTCATACACATAATCTTAAAATTCAAATAATCTCAGGGACCTATAAATATTGCTAAACTTTATAAAAGTTGAACATAATATATTTATTTGTTTACTGTCTGCCTACTGCTCCCTTTCTAGCTAAAATATAAATTGCATGAGAGCAGAGAGCTCAGTTCTCTTATTTACCAATAATCTCTAGTCTCTAGATTAGAATCCAGCACCTAGTAATATTCAATAACTGTCAAATGAATAAATATGTCCTCATAACCTAGCAGTGAACATATATTTAGTAAGCAATAAAGAAATGTTGACTAAATGAATAAAAACCTGCAAACGTTAAGAAGTAATAGAGAGACCAGCAGTTAGTGTAATGGCTATGTCTCTGGACTGCCATGTAGTCGACCGCGGTTCGAGTCCCAGACCCAGTGACTTAAACTCACGCCAGGCACGTGTACGTGCGTGCCCAAGATTCCGAGAAGAGAATGGAGGAGAAGGGATTGCAGCATGGCCATCCCCCCGAGGGAGTGATTTCTCGCTTCCCGTCTCTCTGTCTCTCTCTGTCTTTCTGGTGAGCGCATGCACCCTATAGCAAAAAAACAAAAACAAAAAGCAAACAAACGAAAAAAAAAAAAAAAAGAAGAAGTAATAGAATAAGGGACCAGAAGATGGAATAATGGTTATGTCACTGGACACCCACATAGTTGACCACAGTTCAAGTCCTGGACTCAGTGGCTTAAAACTCACACCATGCACATGTGCATGCATGTCCAAGATCTCAAGAGGAGAATGGAGGAGAAGGGATTGTAGCATGACCATCCCTCTTGGGGGATGATTTTTCACTTTCTGTCTCTCTGTCTCTGTCTCTCCAGTGAGTACATGCACCCTATAGTGAAATCTCTCAAAAAAAAGAAAGAAAAAAAAAGGAATAATAGAAAAAGGCCAATTTTAGGGATATGTGCAAATAATTGAATACCATTATAGAGAACTCTTAGCTATAGTACTACAAAATTTAGAGTTAATATTTGACTCAAGACACTACTTCTTAGAAAACAAAGTTCAAACACCTTAGGGCATGGCAGGACACAGGTCTAGGACTCACCCCAGAAGTCCCAGGATCATGATATAATGGACATTACCATTATCAGATCAATGCCATCTGGACGGGATTCAAAATAGCCAGAAGGATTGAAAGAGAATTAAAGGACAGAAAGGAGCAAAAGTGAATTCAGTCTTTGGTGGTTAATGCAAGAGGTTCAGGGAACAGGTGAATAGGAAGGACCTATTACATTATTGCAAGGAGGAGAGATTGAGTAGAAAACAAAAATGTAGGACCTCTTATTCAGAAAGCAGGTTCAAAGTGCCATTAAGAGTATTAAAATACAAAATATTTCTTCCCTTGGGTCTTTCGCTTGACCTGTCATGGTGTATTTTATTTTCTATTTAAGTTCACACTTGCTTGGCATAGGAATAGTCACTCAGTAAATGTAGACCCTCACAAGTGCCCAGAAACTCCACCTGTGAGTCAGAAACAGCTCAACTTTGCCCAGAGCCCTTCCTGCTGACTATCTGACATATGTGCTGGACCTGAGAAGTCAATTTCCCCTTACCATGGCCACCAGTCAACACACCGTGGGCAGGTATTCCACCAAGAGATTGGAACTTCAGTGCCTGGATACACCGTGTTGCTCAATGAGGTGGAGTGGGGTGCTGATGGATGAGGTGGAGTCGGGAGTATTTCAGGATCACCTTTGCTAAGTGAATACATTGTTGTCACAATTTCTCCTCCCTGCGACAGAACTAGGCATGTGCTTTTTACCTCAACCCAAATTACATCCTTTCCTGAGACCTTGTGGAGGTCCAAAGAGAGGAGGCTAATGAAGATCACAACTTTATGCCTCAGGCAGAGAGCCTCAGAAGTCATGGAGCAGAGGCACAAAGGGGACGATGCCTGGGCTAGAGCAGCAAGCAGAGAGCTGGGAATCGGACCAAGAACCATTCCAGGCAGGTGGACCACTTGGGAACCAAGTTCCAACTTCCTGATGCACACTCCATCTTCCAATCTAATGCCTATTATAAACACAGATTCAAAGATTTAATCCTTAAAATAGCAAGACTGAAGGGCAGAAGTACGAAACCCCAAGAGTGGGGACTTTCAGTGATAGCAAAGACACTGGTCACAAGCCCACAAAGCCAGCCTGAAAGCACATGTCTGAAAGGAAACCAAGGCAGGAACTAGGTTTATGACTCCTTGCAGGACAGTGAGGATTGGGAGCAGAGGCTTATTCTATTCTTATTCTGTGAATGGACCACGTCATGAAACACATCCCACTGCACTTCTAATCTCTTCATATACCTCTCGCATGATGTGCCATGACTTCTACTGCAGATGAATTTACTGTAGTTTCCATAGCCAGTGGTATAAAAGATAAGAAAAAGTAGTTGGAAAGACAGCAAAGCATTGATACAAAGACTTAATATAAAAGTAAGAAAACCAAAAAAGAGAGAAAAACAAAGACAATCTTTACTGGGAAAGGTAATATTTATATCAGATTTTCTGAGTTTTCAAGAAAAGATCACACTTTTTGTAGATCAATATCACTACAACTAGATACATAGTGTGATAGAAAGTTACTAACAATACAGGTAATCTCTAAAATAGGAGAAGTCCTTAACATTTGCTGAGTTCAGTCTTTGTCCTGGGAACTTGCCAAATATTATATTTGGTTTTCATCCACGAAATTTAAAGCAGACATTGTCTTTATGTATCAGATTAAGAAAGGTACAGTTGAACAGTTATTCAAGCTGGTAAATGGCATGTCACTAGTAAGTGGAATGGCAGGAGAGGAAGAAGGGTAAAACAAAATGAAGTGTATACAGATCTTCTTCAAGGAGCACATAAAACTTGCATAGTCAGAAAAATACATAAAGAAAAGACAGAATAAATAATAACTTATTCCTATTGGGGAAGTTAGGTTTATAAAGAAACAAAGAAGGTAACAGTCACATTCATTCACTAGACTCACATTATACCTTATTGTTCCCTTTTCCCACAAATCTCTGAAGACAATATTTTGGTAAGAAAAAGAAATCTCTTTTAGACCAATATGTTTTCAGCTTACAGTTACACGTACAGAATGATAGCACCACTCATAGCAGGAAGTAAATGTACAGCAGAGTAGATTATGTGAGGACTTTAAAAAGTTCACGGAAAAATGGAATTAAAGAACAATTTTATTTTGGTGGGAAACATTTTTAAATCTGTGCATAATTTTCATAATATTCAGTATGTACTAACTTCATGAAGACACTTTGCAGTTTCCTTTGCAAGTGTGTTTTATACCTACACTTAAACTCTTATTTATTTTTAAATCTCAAAATAGGGAATTCTACTTTGTATCTATTTTGTATTCTATTTTGCTTTAATTTGTATTTCTTCCAGAGAGTTGTCCCATATTTAAATGTTTGATTAGCACTTTTTTTACCTCTGAGTTTTTCTACCAAAAGTTATTTAGAAATCTTAAGAGCACATGTGCATGTGCGTGTGTGTGTGTGTGTGTGTGTGTGTGTAATACAGGTATGTTTATTTTAAAAATCATTTTCAGTCCAGTTGGTGGCATGGTGGACAAGGTGGCTGAATATCACATGGCTGACTATGTAGCTCAAGTCTCAGACCTGGTGGTTAGAGAATTATATGGAATGGAAGGTGCAGCACATGTATGGCCAAAATCCCAAAAAGAGGCAGAAATGGAGAAGCAAGAATTGCACAGTGTGTGGAATGACATGCCTGGGGGTATATTCTCTCTCTCCTTCTCTCCAGGTGAGCATATATACTCTATGGCAATTTTACTTTAAGTAATTTCCAACTGGAGATATTTTTTTGAGAGATATTTATGATAGGGCACGCTTGCTCACCAGAGAGGCAGAGTGTGACAGAAAGACAGAGAGCAAGAAATCACGCCCCTCAAGGCAGATGGCCACACTACAATTCCTTATCTTCCATTCTCCTCTTGGGATTTTGGGCACCCACACATACACATGCAACTAGAGTGTTTAAAGCCACCAGGCCCAGTACTTGAACCATGGTTGACCACATCAGAATCTGGTGCCTTGACCACTATGCCACCATTGGCCTCCAACTTGAGAATGCTCATTGGCCTCCAACTTGAGAATGCTCAAGTTCTATTTTTCTTTTCTGTCTTTTTTTTTTTTTTTTTTTTTTTTTTTTTTTTTAGAGAGAGAGAGAGAGAGTTTTGCTATAGGGTGCATGTGCTCTCCAGAGAGACAGAAGTGAGAAATTCCCTTTTCCATGTTCCTCTTGAGATTTTGGGCATTCATGCACACACACCTAGTGAAAGTTTCAAGCCACCAGGTTCGAGAATCAACCCACAATCAGCCATGTGGAAATCCAGTGATGTAACCACTACACCACCAGCTGGAGCCAACTCTAGAATATTCAAGTTCTATTCTGAAAGAGGAAATACACACCATAAAAAAGAATCAAACGAAACTGTTAGAGATGAAGGCTGTAATACAGGAAATCAAAACCTCCCTTGAAAGTATTAAAAGCAGATTAGATCAGGTTGAATTTGAGATGTAAAAGACAGAATCTCTGCTCTAGAAAAATTCACCAAAAAGACTGAGAAAATAGCCAAAAAATGAGAATAATGTACGAGGAATACTAGATAGCCTTAAACATCCAAATACCTGTATAATTGGTATGCCAGAAGGTGAATAGACTAATAAGGGCATTGATAATCTAGTCTATGAAAACAAGTTCTATGTTTCAAAACAAAGTAAGCTCATTTTGAAGAGTTTCTCTTTAGTTACCATTCTGAAAAAAATAGCAAAATTGGTTGAAGCTGGTCTTACATATTTGTCTGAGGTAAATTCTCAAGTCACAAATCTCTTGTAGTGGTTCCATTTGGTTTCAAAATACTTTCAAATCTTTACAAAAGATTTTTAAAACTTTATGAAAATTACAAATTATAAAAGACTATGCATGGAATTTAAATATTGATTGGATCAAAATAAACTCATACTGCAAATGCATTTTTTCCAGAAACTTCTGAAGTCCTTTCATAGTTTGCTTAAAATTCCCAATTGAGGATTCTAAAGATGAATCAATTATTTAAAGAATCATTTTATTTAATTTTACTTATTATCATTATTTTCTAATTTGACCAGAGAGAAAAGGTGAGAAAGCAAGCCACCAGGTCAAGGACTCAAACCACGGTTGGCCATGTGGGAGTCCAATGCCTTAACCACCATACCACCTGCTGGCTCTGATGAATCAATTTTTATAAATAAAATCTCCTTAGACTATTTTCTGAAGTTGTAAAAAGAAAATTGCGTCAACATATTTCAAGAATACTTACTATGGCAAATGGTAAAAATACTTTAACTCATGGAAAACAGAATAAAATGTGAAAAAATGCTAAGTGTACAATGAAAAGTCAAATCTCTATAACTTATTAAATGTCAAATTTTAGTTATTACATTTTTATTATAAATACCATAAAATATGTATTAGTTTTCATTTTAGAAAAAAATAAATCATTATCATTAAAGTAGCATTTATCTGTAACATTCTTGTTTAAGTCTGGTACTGTTTTTCACCCTTTTATTACCATTTTTCTAGAATAATTCTAAGAATGTTGCTATCCAGGCCCAATATCTACTCTAAAGGCATTAAAATGAATGATTTCTTAGGCATAATAATAATGTAGATGCATATGAATTTGATTTGTGTTCATTTAGCAGTTATTAATTACAGCTTCTGTAATCTGAGTAATACTGAATGATTGTTGGATTCCAACTATCTGTTGTCTTTTACTCAAAACATAATTTCAGGATTTCTGAATAAATAGACACATGGAAAGGGAATCCCTGTAGCAGAAATTAAGAAATAAAGTACAGGAAGGATTAACTTCCAGCCTCCTGTGCTTTTATCTCTAACATGCCTCAAAACTAAAGAGAGACTGCCTAACCGTTCAAAAAGATTAAAGGTGTTAATTAGACTAACAGATAGGAACCTATCACCTTTATGTCAGGGAGACCAGACTAAATCTTCTAATGGATTAACACACACACACACACACACACACACACACACACACACACGAGTTTTGTTTCTACTAAAACTCCCTTGACAATTGTCTCATATGTATATTTGTGAGCAAATATATTTTGTTGAAATTGATTTAAAATTTTGTACAATAGTTTTACAGGTTCATTGTGATCACAACTGAGATCAAAATTATTTTTTAACATTCAATACTGAAATATAACTATAGGGGGTCTAGATGAGTAATCAAACTTTATAACAATGACATCCCGAATTGCCAATCTTCACATCTCCTCCTATTGAGTCAATTATGAAGTTAATATTAGATTATGTAGTGATTCTTTTATTTTCTTTCAGGAGAAGCAGATTATATGTTAGTCACAGATATAAACTATGTGACATCTCAAGATGAATTTGAAGTATTTTAATGGCAGTTGTCAAATGAAGAGAAAATTATTGTCCAAGATAATAATTACCTCTAAGTAAGCCATTCTTTTTCTTGTTATATTTTACCATTTTAAAATTTAATATAAGGAAACACACACATAAATTGTATTTAGCATATATGTCTACAATATGTATATATGTTTATAAATATATACATACATATATACATGCATGTATATGTATATGAGAGAACTTCCAAAAGTTTGTGGAAAATGTAATTAAAACTTATTTTGATGCAAAAACTTTTAAATCCATCCATAGGGTTTTTTTCTTTATCATCTGCATTTTCCACACACTTTTTGAAGACCCTTAATAGGTACATGAGTTCTATAAAGGAAACTCCAAAACATTGAGGAGAAAGTGGAGAAAGCCCAAATAAATGAAGAAATGTACTAAAGTCATGGATTTAAGACTGAATTATTATGGGACCAGCAGTTAGCGTAATGGCTATGTCGCTGGACTCCCATGTAGTCGACCGCGGTTTGAGTCTCGGACCCGGTGACTTAAAACTCACGCCGGGCGCATGTGCATACGTGCCCAAGATCCAGAGAGGAGAATGGAGGAGAAGGGATTGAGGCGTGGTCATCCCCCCGGGGGGTGATTTCTCACTTTCTATCTCTCTGTCTCTCTCTGTCTGTCTGGCAAGCACATACGCCCTATAGCAAAAACCTCTCCAAAAAAAAAAAAGACTGAATTATTATTATTATTATTATTATTATTATTATCGCTCTATAATAAGAGAAGTACAGTGTGATTTTTTAGTACAAAAATGCAATGTGTAATGATTAAATCAGAGCAATTAGCACATCCACCATCTCAACCATTTGCTGTTATTTTGTGTTAGGAACATTCAAGGTCCTCTACGCAAAGATATACAAAGGGTCTTAAAAGGGTTTAAAGAAAAGCATTTTATGAAAAAATGCATAAACTGAAATTTTTTGCACTCAAGCTTATCATTTTTCTTTTCTGTGAACTTTTTAACGTCACCTGTTATGAATACATATGTGTGTATAAGTTTGCATATACAGCCATATGTATACATGCACACATACACACACATATATGTACACATATTTATTTCAGTTTCTATTACACGAAGATGTTTTCTATGCATTCCTATGTCAAATGATTTTTATTTCATCATATTTAAAGATGGTATGAAAGAAGATAAAACTAGAAAAAAAGATAAAGGTATCAAACTCATATAAAATAATAGCATTTAAACCTTTTTTAGGATAATTTGCTGCAAGAAATGTTAAAAACATTATTTTAAAAGACCACTTCGAGCACACTTGAAGAGTCAACAAAGGCAATTTTATGTGAAAGTGCTGCTCTGCCACTGCTCTGCACTCTGCCCACTGAGGTCTGTCTCGCTGCCTCCATGCTGCCATTGTTGTACATTCCACCCCCTAAAGCCAGAGTTACAATTGCAACTTGAAGTTCCCAGAGTCACACTAGTACTGGACCCTTCTCCCAAGGACTAGGACTCTGTTTCAGCCTCTCATTGCTAAATCTTTGCCACTGCCGTGTCTTATCTCCTTGGGACCAAGTCAAACACTCCCACCTTTATGGATGATCTACAAACATACACCAGACCCACTAACAAGAGGGATACTCTTGACTAAAATATCCCCCCATAGAGAAAAAGGAAGAGAGACTCCCAGCAACCTTCACCAATGAAGACCTCTATGGCCCTTGTCACTAATGTCACTAAAGACACCCACAGCTTTGGCTGTCAAGGACCACTGTAGTCTTTGCTGACATTGACCTTGGTCGATGAAGTTGAATGGAGAATACACCACTGCACTCCACCTGGAGCCGGGATGGTGTGCCCCCACCAGCTTGTGCTCTCACAACCACTCACAGGTGAAAATTGCTCATTGAATCCCATTCATAAAAGATGGAAGAGGTGACTGCTCTCTCAAGTGCACAGACATAAATACAAGGAAATTAGAAACACAAGAAAGCAGAAAACTACCAAAGGAGCACAATAATATTCCATTAACTAACTTTGAAGAAATGGAGATCTGATACCTGATATAAAAAAAAAAAATCAGAAGTTGGGACCAGCAGATGCCATAATGGTTATGTCACTATACTAACGTGTAGTAGACTGTGGTTCAAGTTTCAGACCTGGAGGCTTAAATCTCACACTGGGTGCATATACGTGCATAGCCAAGATCCTGAGAGGAGAATGGAGAAGTGACTGAGGCATGATCCTTCTCCCTAGGGGGTGATTTCTCCATCTCTCCCGTGAGCACACATACCCTATAGCAAAAATCTCTCCTAAAAAAAAAAAAAAGGCCAAAATAATTATTTTTAAGAAGGCATAATAATTTACAAAAAAAATTTAAAAAGGACAAGCAGCTTAAAAAACTCAGGAAACAACACATCACAGAATGAGAAATTCAGCAAAGAAATAAAAATCCTAAAAAAAAAGAATGAAACAGAAATTGTGGAATTGAAGAATACAATGAATGAATCAGAAAATACAACAAAGAGCTTTAATAGCAGGCTTGATTAAGCAGAAGGGAAAAAGAAAAAAAAAAAAAAAGAAAGAAACTGTGACTCCTAAAGACAAATCTTTTAAAATGATCTATTCAGAGGTTAAAAAAAAAGAAGAAAAAAATAATTTAAAAAAATGTGAACAACATCTACATTACTATGGGATACATCAAAGGGTCAATGTGTGTGTGTTATGGGTATACAAGAAAAAGAAAGTAAGAAGTTTATTTAAAGAAATAATGGCTACAGAGTTTTTAAGACAGGGAGTCAACCCAAATGTCCAAGAATAGATGAGTGGATTGAAAACAAAGTGGCATGTATACACTATGGAATAATACTCAGCCATGAAAACAATGAGACACTTGATACAAAGTGGATGAATATGGAAGATTTAATGCTAAGCAAAGTAAATTAGACTGTAAAAGACAAGGATTGTATGTCCCTGCTTAATATATACCAAATGTCAACACTCTGCAGCAGAAACTGAAAGACTGCAAGATATAATAGCAGGCAGGGTAACTGTGGGTACTAGAGACATTATAGGAATGAATGGGTCATGGGTGGTTGGAGGGAGGGGAACAGGGAGAAAAAACAAAAACATTTAACAGACACAAAAATGAAAAAAGCATGTGTTGATGATAATGTACATAGTAATATCCATAACTTGACTAATGTACACTGTATTCATGCTGGGAAGAAACATTTTGTATGCTTTAACGATGTACAGTGATTAAATATAAATAAAAGTAAAATTTTTAAAAGTCAAGGGGAAAAAAGTTAAAGGCAGCACTCATTTTGGCTGTCCATACACTAAAACAGAAATGATACAGAGAATATTAAGATTGACCCTGAACAAGGAAGACACATAAATTCATAAAGCATTCTATATTTTTCTTAGAAGACATAATGCTAAGGGAAATAAGTTGGACTATGAAAGACAAATACTGCATGTCCCTACTTAATAAGTAACTGGTGTCCTCATTCATTAGTGAAAGCTAAAGGACTTCATAGCATACACGGAGAGAATAATAGTAGTTATTAGATGCTGGACTAACAGGAGGAATGTGGAGAAATCGGATGAAAAATACAAGAGTGCAAGTAAAGACATGGAATGGGTTTTGGAACTGTGTATCACAGTAAAGTAATGTACCTCAGTAAAAAGTTTTTATATATATATACACACACACACACACACACACACACAGACACACAGATATATACATATATATATATATATATATATATATATATATATATAAAGTGATTTTCAAATGGGTATGGTATAATGTGGTGTTGAATGTAGGGGATGGTGAATGAGCTTATAGCCTTGATTTGATGATTACACACTATTTACATACTTTTGAAAAACTGTAGTGTACCTCAAAAAGATGTAAAATAATTATATGTAGGTCAGATATTACCAAAAATAAGTAAAAAGATTAAAAGATAAAAGCATTAAGAGTATCGTTACAAAATCTGATTAATGAATACACATTATAAAAAGGTGTAAATTGTGACATCAGTAAGATAAAATGAGGAGGAAATAAGTCAAAGTGTATAGAACTTGTACACTACAGCTTTATTCCATATTACATGCAAAAAAAATAATAATTCAAACTATAAAAATAAAGGTCATGGAGGGAACCAGCAGTTAGCGTAATGGCTATGTCGCTGGACTCCCACGTAGTCGACCGCGGTTCGCGTCTCGGACCCGGTGGCTTACAACTCACGCCGGGCGCGTGTGCGTGCGTGCCCAAGATCCCGAGAGGAGAATGGAGGAAAAGGGATTGCGGCGTGACCATCCCCCCTGGGGGGTGATTTTTTGCTTTCTGTCTCTATGTCTCTCTCTGTCTGTCTGGCGAGCGCACGCGCCCTATAGCGAAAAAACCTCTCCCCCCCAAAAAAAAAGTAAAGGTCATGGGGCCAGACAGTGGCACAGCAGTAACACAATTCTCTGCGATGCTGGTCTCACATGGGGAGGTCCTGGTTTGTGCTCCAGGTGCTCCCTAGGTATTCCACGTGTGCAGGTGCACCCAGGCCTGTGATCTCAGCTGACTGAGGCTAGGTGGAGATCATGGGGTGAGGACCCTGTTGGGAAAGCTTATCTGTCTCTCTCTTCCTCTCTTTCATAGAAAAAATAAACAAAATTCTAAAAACATAGAGATAGTAAAAGCGATGTAAGTGATGTGTATTAGATGATTTAACTAATGAAAACATAAGAATATATTATATAAATATCAATTCCATTAATTTTACTGAAAAGAGTTTTTAAAACATGTTCAATCACTTCCCTTATTTTAATTCAAATGATCAAATAAATTTTTATATCTGATTAATGTCCTTATAGGAGGGTCTAGAGAACTGCCTTTCCTCTTCATCATGTGAGGCCACAGCAAAATCACACTGTTCTATGAATCAGAAGGGGGCCTTCACCAAACACCAAATGTACTGTGCCTTGATCATGAACTTTCCAGCCTCCAGAACCATGGGAAAAATTCTATTGTTTAGAGGCTAGATAGGTGAGATAGGTGGTGCAGCAGTTAAACATGATGCTCTGCAAGGCAGTCCACATGGTTCCCAGCTCAAGCTCAGAGACCCCTCTGAGAATGCATGCTCTGGAGCTAGACTGCTGCATCTAGACTCTGGGTGTCTTCATAATGGTAAGCCTCTTTTACAATTTCAATTATCTATGTATACATATATTTATAGCCCAAGTCTTACAATAGAAAATTCACATAGCTCATGAATAACTAGGTACCCCCATGCAAATTTTCCTCATTCATCTCCAACTCAACTAACCACAATCTAAAGTCATCTTTTCTCCTAAAACCTCTTCTTCTAGTATGTGACCCATTGTGGATTGTCCTACATGTATTAAATACATAAAACAGAAATGATGGAATCATTTTTAACTCTTTGTTCTCCTTCCAAAATCATTCAACTATTAACTCTGATTAATGTTGATTTAATATTCCACTCCTGCCCATTAGCTACCTTTATTCATGTCATCAATATCCTTCACCTGCAATTTTGAAATAGCATTTGGCTCTCTGTTTTTTTTTTTTTTTCACTATAACCAGAGTGAAGCTTCTAAACTTCAGAATAGTTTATGCTATTCCTCTACCTAAAACTATTATAATTTCATATTGCTTTGAGATAAAAATCCTTATCTCTCTGAATTCCAAACCTAATACATCTTCTTCAAGTTAGATCATTTCCAATTTCACTCTTTTTTCTACAAATATCTTTGCCTTGCTCATCCTATGTCTTACTCACTTTTTCTTAACTGCCATAAGGTTCACGACCTCACCAGAGAGAGAGAGAGAGAATACATCTGTCATAGGGCATGGTCATGCCACGATCCTTTTTATCCATTCCTTCTTCCCATCAGAATTTTGGGCACACATGCACATTCACCTGGTGTGTTTTCCAAGTTGCTCAGACCAAGATTCAAACTGCAGTTGGCCACATGGAATCCAGATTCCTTAATCAATGTGCTAGAGTAAGTCTATCCTACTCATTCTTATATTCAAATTTAGACATCAACAGGGTAAATAATCTTCCATAAACACCACACTAGATGAGAGATTAGATTTGCTCTCTTATTGGCCCAAGATAACATTTATCACATTAAATTCTGGTTGCCCCTTCTGTAGACCACACTCTTTATGATAAAGATTATATACCTTACCTCAATGCCTACCACACAATAAGTATTGATTGATTCATTCATTGTCCAATGATAGCTGGGATGGGGCAATATATTTCTTTTAATGTGGATGACAGATAAGACTATATTCATTCAAAGAGATGTCCTTCTCTGCAGAGTTCTTTTTACTGAATAATTGAATTTAAATGTTGGTACAACCTGTCAAATGACAGAAACTTGGCAATGATATAAACTGCCTCAATTGAGACGTATTATTTAGTATGAACACCAACATTTAGAAAATTGAAATCTCTTTCAGAAATCTTTTAATTAGGTAGTCCTTTTTGTTTACATATGATATTGCACATCCTGTCACTAATAGAAATTAACTTGGAATCCATTTGGAATGCACACTGATAATTAGTCTTACTTCTCAGAGAAATGTAGCAAAAGGTAGCAATGAAAAAGTTTCATTTTAAAATTGAAGTTGGTGTAACTCCAAAACCCTGAATATTCATTACAAGTTCATAAGCAGTGTCATGTCTAAAGACCACAGTCAGGAGCAAGAGCCTTGCCAACTATTTTTTATTTCCAAAGCACCACCAAAGCCTCCTTTGGCCATGGCAATCTATGACCTAACCAATCATCTAATCTTGTTCTAATTCTAAGACATCTTAAGAGTTCATGGATAGACTGTGAATATTTTCTAAAGTCCATAATATTGGGTTCTAAAGTTTGTGCATATTAAAGTATTTGTCTGGAGCACGGTTCACACCATTTGTTGGACTTCTCAAATGGATCTACAATTCCAGAGAAATTAACAACCTTCGATAATCATTTTATAGGTAAAAGAAAAGGTATGATCAACTTAAATTTTTTCATATATAAATATACGATCTTTAGAAAAGAAATTATTTTGCAATTAAATTATATTCTAGACATAATTGTGTTTGGGGAGTTTTTAGCAAGGGTCTAACACATTATTTTTGGTTGGCATTTCAAACATCAGCTTGGCTACATCTCAGTAAATATTGAAAACTGATGAATTCTAAAGTAAAGATGACAGTAAGTATACACACCTTTCAGTTGGAGACAATTTCATTTTTGCTAATCCTGTTCCGAATGACTATCTCAGAACTCCAGTGCCAAACCATGGAAGAGTGCTGGATTGCCTCCTTCAGACGTACCTCATGGTTTTCACGAGCTTTTATGTGGATGGCTTTGATCTTGTCCCTGAACTCCAATGAGATATTTTTGCACTGCCCTTCTGAGTGCTATGGTGTGACTTTGATATTGCATCTAAGAAAGAGAGAAATACTATGGAGAATGTGGTAGGCTCTGAGAAGAACCAAGACGGGGAAAACAAAAACAGATATAAAGACAAAAACAAACGGCACTGTAGCCTAGGTCTGATCTTGAAGTTAATAATCCTTGGTTAGATCTCAGAATGTTTCCTTTAAAGAAAACCCATTTTATGCTATATCCATCTGCCTAACTTGGCAAGGAGGTTCAAATCAGTGGCTGTTTTGGGATGATCTTCTGTAACACTGATTTTCTTTTTAGAATTATTGAATTTTATTTATTACTATTGTTATTATTATTTAATTTGCTATAGGGCACACATGTTCACCAGAGAAAGACAAAGAGAGAGAAAGAGGGAAAGTGAAAAAGCAAGCTGACAACTCAAACTGTAGTCAGTCAGGTGAGAGTCCAACACCTCAACCACCACACCACCTGTTGACCCCTGGTTCTCTTTATTTCTGTGGGAATCATTTGTGTTACTTTTGGGATGACTACAAAAGATATGTTACTTAGCACATAAAAACAACGTTAGACCCAGTACATAACAGCAATTGAGAGTTTGGGGTGGTTAAACGAGGCTTATTGATTGATATAGCTGCTGTTTACATTCCAAGAATGTTGTGGGGGCCTAAAAAAAGTAGCATGAGCTCTCAAGGGGGTAGGTTTTAAGGAATTAGAAAACATTATTTACAATGTTCCAATAAAACACATGAGTCTGCAAACCAGAATTAAATAAATTGTTTTGAATGTAAAAATTACTCACTCTAAAGTGAAAACCAAGGCCCTGAAATTAATGAATCTACTTTAAGCAGAAAATAGGCTGCATGTGGATGACGGGGGATTGATTACGCATCAGATTTCATAGACACTCTTTGGCACTCAGATGATAAAACTCTAGATGTGTCATTTTAAATATGCAGGATGCTGAGTAAGGGCATATACTCATGTCTCCTCACATGCATGCACACTCAGATGCACACATACACAGACTGGCAGTCCAGCCTCGATTATCCAGAGTCTGTTGACCTTCATTCCAAGCCAGACCCTCTGAATATTGATCCAGTTTAGCCTTTCTTTACTGTAATGAAATACATACTCTGTATTACACTGAAGTCTGGACTGTGGATGCACTTCTGTAAATTGAAATAATAAATTAAATACATTTTCTTTTCGTTGCCATCAGATATAAAGGTGGCTACTTTCCAGGGGAATAAGACATTAACTCTCTGGATAGCCTTGCACCTCTTTAGTAAACTGAAAAAGACTTTTAGATGTTTGACACATACTGAATAAATTCTTCAATTCTTAAGATTTAAAAGCCTTTATCTGGAGTTTGTTAATTCTCATAAATAAATAATGGCTTATCACTGCAGTTCCTGATACTTGAAACCAGTCTGCTCATGAAAAGAATGAAGCAAAGATAAAGAAGAAAAGTTCATTTGTTAGTCAGTTTATACCATCACCTAAATAGAGCCTAATGTAAAGATAAGAAATCCCCAAATGAAGTTTTGAGGGTTTAAGCAAATAATTAAAAAAAAAAAAATTAATTAGAATTTGTTCATTTATTTCCTCCATGCATCAAAGAGAGAGAAAGAGAGAAAAGGAATTGGCACCCCCAGCAAGGTTCCCACCCTGTGATGATACTTCCATCCTCAGCTGGCCAGGCCGACAGACACGGACCTCCAGATGCGAATTGGGACCTTCTTATGTGGCCTCAATATCATGGGTTACTGTGTTACCACTACGCCACCAGGGCTGTCTTTAAACAAACAAACAAAAAGCTTATTATCTTCTTCCAGCTCCTAGAGATTAACATTTTGTTCAGTCATTAAAAAGCCATCAATGGGGACCAGCAGTTAGCCTAATGGCTATGTCGCTAGACTCCCATGTAGTCGACCGCGGTTTGCATCCCAGACCCGGTGGCTTAAAACTCACGCCGGGCAGTGTGCGTGTGTGCTCAAGATCTCGAGAGGAGAATGGAAGAGAAGGGATTGCGGTGTGGCCATCCTCCTGGGGGGTGATTTCTCGCTTTCTGTCTCTCTGTCTCTCTCTGTCTGTCTTGGTGAGCCCACGTGCCCTATAGCAGAAACCTCTCCAAAAAAAAAAAAAAAAGCCATCAATGAAATTAGAGATAATTTTAAACTCTAAAGAAAATGTTTCATGTACAACTACCATTAATAACTGTCCACTGCCCTTATGTTGAATGTATGGAATTAAAGACTCAGAGAGACAATGAAGGAATGCAGGTGGAGCCAATAACACTCAAATGCAGAACTTAGGTCAGTGCTGATTCATCTTGCTTTTTAGTCTTCCTCTATCAACTAGAAAAAAAATAAGGCAATATCTCAAGTTTTTCTTAATGTTAAATGTATTCATCTGAAGGGAATTACCTCCGTTATGACATTATGTCTACTTTAATCTGTGAAGACACTTTAAATCGATAAAAATGGTAATGGCAGATGATATTTTGTATTTATTTTTAGTTAAAACATGAAGAATACTGAAAAACAAAAGGTTATTTCTTATATACAGCCAAACATTCTTCTATCTACCTATAAGTACTCATTTAATTCTTTACCCTATCAAATAAAAAAAAAAAGATAATGTTTCATTACACCTTATTCTGGTGAATTTCTCCATCTAGTTCAACATCTCTTTCCCCTGTTACATCATATACTAATGATTTTTCATTTTTTTTTTGTTTTTTTTTTTTTTGGGGGGGGGTGGAAATAGATTTTGGCTATAGGGTAGATGTGTT
This sequence comes from Tupaia tana, assembly GCA_026018925.1. NCBI lineage: Eukaryota > Metazoa > Chordata > Mammalia > Scandentia > Tupaiidae > Tupaia > Tupaia tana. Next base: position 18,796,008 of record JAKSZU010000008.1, read on the forward strand.
CACCAGAAAGACAGAGAAATATGGAAAGAAAGAAAGTGAGAAATCACTCTCTCAGGGTGGTGGCCATGCCACAATCCCTTTTCCTCCATTCTCCTCTCTGGAGTTTTGGTATGCACACAAAAGCACCCAGCATGAGTTTCAAGCCACTGGATCTGGGACTCGAACCACAGTCAGCCATGTGAGAGTCCAGCACCTTAACCACTACACTACCTGCTGGTATCCACAAATGATCTTTCAAAATGCAATTTTTTAAAAATAGACATTACTCCAAATGTGATCTTGCCTGTACAGTTACACAATTACTTTAAAAAAAAAAAATTCTCTCTTTTTTTTTTTTTTTGTTTTTTAGATTTTTGCTATAGGGTGGGTGCCCTCACCAGAGATAAAGAGACAGAAAGCAAGAAATCAGCCCCCCAGGGGGGATGGCCATGCTGAAATCTCTTCTCCTCCATTCTCCTCCTGGGATTTTCGGCACACACGCCATGTATCCATCGTGAGTTTTAAGCCCTCTAGTCCAGGACTCTTAACTGCAATTGACCATGTGGGAGCCTAGCAATGCAGCCATTATGCCATCTGCTGGTCCCAAAAAAAGTTTATTTCTTTCTTTTATGAGAGAGAGATAAAGAAAGAGAGAGAGAGAGGCACCTCCCAAAGGCTCTTCACACTGAAATTCACCCCTGACCTCAGCCAACCATGGGCATACACACCTGTCATGTACAAGGATACCCCAGGATGATGACCCTGGACCTTCCATGTGGCTTCCACTTCAAGAAGCATTGTTGTTAATGCTGTGCCACCATGGTTGCTCACACCATGACATGTTGATGACACCAATTAATTCATGTAGACTATAGTTTCTTAATGGTTTAAAGGTGTCTATGCCTCATCTCTAAACCTACTACTTAAGTTTCATAACTTTCCCTTTGAGAAAGCTTTCTTGTTGATATTTCCTGAGTATATGGACAAAACTTACTCCAGTTAAGTAAAACTTACTTAATCACCAGAACCATGCTGGAAATATCTGGTCATGAGAAAAGTCATGACATATTTTCTCTATGTTTTTCTGCGCAAAAATGAGTCATGAATTTTTTCAATGACCCAATAGCTCTTATCTACCAGAAACATTTTTATACATGCAATTTCAGTCAGTTTTTTTGGTGACAGACGTCCAGATATACCCATGAGCTTTCCAAGCACAGTTGAGGGCATTTGAGGGGAAAGAAAGTCAATGAACATATGGGGCCAGCAGGTGGCATGGTGGTTAAGGGCGCTGGATTCTACATGAACCACCACAATTCAAGTCCTCGACCTGGTAGCTTGCTTTCTTGATTTCCCTTTCTCTCTCTCTCTCTGTCTCTCTCTGGTCAAATTAAAAAATAAAAATAAAAATAACAAATTGAATTAAATAATTTTTTTAAAAAAGAAATTCAAGGCACATAATGAAATATTATTTTTGCCTCTTTTGTTCTCAAATAGCACAGAGTTTTTCTCATTAATAAGCCACACTGGAAGAAAAAGGAGACATGAAGTGAAAAAATTAGTGAAGTCTATAATTGATCACAAACTGCATTCTATTAAAGAAATGTATCACTGATGGTCATGTTGAAGCAGGACAATTTCGTAATTTATTCATGTTCTTGCATTGACAATATCATTCTATCTGCATAGCTTTCTCACTCTATCCTAAAGTATATGTTTGTAAATGGAATTTAAAAGTGATCAGACTGCCCACATCTCTCTCGTGTGTGCTCATTTGGTATTTATAGAACTATCTATAGACATTCTTACTAACTTGTATAGCTGTCTACAATTGCTTTGAGGGCTTTTATTTCAATCTCTTGTAAAAGTATGTCCACATATATGGAATTCTACAACAAAAAATTCATAGGGTGCTACAGAACACAGACACTTTGGGACTTTTGTCTACAAAGCTAACTCTGACCTTTATGAAATTCACTGAAGTTATCTTTACTTTGCTCATTTACCACAGCTCGATACAATTTCTTTCTTGGATCAACTATTTTGAACTGCTGCTGGCTTTTGGCCTTCTGTCATAATATGAGTTCTCTCAACTTTTTTTTGCCTGAAATTTAAGAAAAGAGTATCAAACCAAAGATTTTCTTAGATGCAGTACATTTAAGTCCTGGCAGGGACTGCTACTTGAACTCACATTGAGATTTTCTGATGAGAACTTCAAAGTCTCTAAAGATCTCAAATGACCTCAGAAAATGGCTGCAAGACGGAGGGGGCCGGGCATCCTTCAGACTGTGGTATGGCCATCCCAATCCCTGAGAGCCTAAGTAATTTTTCTAGGACACCAGGACCAAGGAAAAAAATAACATTACAGAAAAATTTATATTAATTATAGACACATGATGGGGAATACTCTTCATTTACTCCATCTATTTCGAAAAGAGAAAAATTAAAATGTGTTTAGCCTCTAAAATATTAACACTAGACTTAGCTATAGTGGCAAAAGTCAAGGGATGGTCACCTCTGCACCTCGTGAGAGGTGTCTGGGTTTCCAGCCCAACCTGAAACAGCCCAGGCTGGGAAATTGAGGCAGGAGGATCACAAGACCCTGTCAAAACTACCCCTCTTTCTCTTTCTGTCTCATAATTGATTAACTTACTGATTGACTGGTTTAATAAAAAGGTAACACTAAATTACAGAAACATTTTTCATTTTTCTTTGAAGTTTTAAACTAATAGAATCAGTTCTGTTCTGAGATCCCGTCACACCTTATACAAACACACAAAATCACGTCAGTTGAATTCAACTGCCAAGATCACCTGTATCAAATAATGTCTACTACCATTTTTTTAACCTAAATATTTTTTAATAAGTGCCTTAGCTTTTTCTTGGGTGTGTTTTGAGAAATACATTTTAGGTGGTGTATATCCTGACTGCGATTCCATTTACAGCAAAACAATGAAAGCAGTTGGTGTTGTGATGGTGTTAATATATTCATGCAATACATTGTTAGACATATGGGGATCCAGGTTTTTTCTGTGCCTGTGGAGCTTAAAAGGAAACTTCTAGACATGGATTTTATGTACATAAAATATAGTGTTCAAATAGGGACATTGTATGAGAACATCAGTACTTGTCAGCTATGTGCTGTCAGCAAAGATGAGTTTTCAGTGCATGGTATTTTAGACTTCATTATATTGTCCCATGGAGCGTTCCAAAAAAAGTAGCAGGTAGAAAATCAGGAGCATTCAAATGAAATGATACTCAAGGGGTGAAGAGTGTTTTTTTCCCCTCAAATTGTCTCTATTGACAGAGCTGACTTCACTTTGCCATTGAACTATGACAAGGTGATTATTTTTAAAAACCAAAATACAGTGCATAATACATTTTAGCCTGAAGCTAAAAGTTAAGTGTGAATATTCATTCATTTTTGCTCTTCCATGGAAAATAAAATTGGCCAGAGTAGCAAATGAAGTATTAAGCTCTATCAGAAACATGGAGTTAATGAATGATGTTTCTATGAAATCATTTTTAATAAAGCAGAATATTTTTAAAGATTTATTTATTTAACTTGCCAGAGGGCACATGCATTTACCAGAGAGAGACAGAGAGATAGAGACAAGGAGAGGAAGAAAGCACCTTCCAGTGTGGTATGGTGATGCTACAATCTCTTCTCCCCTATTCTACATCCTCCATCAGGATTTTGGGCACACATGCACACATACATGCACCCAGCCTGTTTTTAAAGACACCAAAGTCAGGACTTGAATTGCAATCAGCCACATGAGAACCAGCTCCCTTAACAACTGGGCCATGAGGTGGTCCAAAAGGCTGAAGATTTTTTCAAAAAATCTTAACATTGAGATTTTGTTGAGGGGCAACAGAAAGTATAGGTTGTTTTGAAATATATTTATTTACTCCATGAGTGAGAGAGATAGGGAGATAAAGAGAAAAAGAGAGACAGAGATACAGCATCCCCAGCAGGATTTTGAGGCTAAGATCCATCTTCTGCTTCAGCCTATCAGGGTTATGGGCACATTCTTGCCCAATGTACTCAGGGATGTCTCTGGACATGAGCCCAGAACCTTCCCAATACAGATCTGCTTTACAGAGCACCACATACTATCACTGCACCAATGGTCTGACCCTAATATTGCAATTTTTAATCACAGTAGCCTGAGTACTAACTTAGAAAATATTAACAAGCTTAAATACAGTTAAGTATGTTGTTTCTACAAATAGAACACACATACCCTCACAGGAGACTGACAAATGTCAGTGCACCGTTAGCAGATACAAGCCACATAGCCAGAATTTGGGCGAAGAATGTTAGACAAATCTTAAACTGATTAAGACTTGACTCTATGAAGTCCTCTCTCAAATACAGTGAATACATCAATCCTTTGTTTTGATTCTGTAGGTGGCCAGAGTTGGGTCAGTGGCATGACTTGGCCAGGATCAGACCAAAAAAAAAAAAAAAAAAGAGAGAGAGAACTATATTGTAGTGGGTTCCTCATCAAGACAGGCTTTTTAAGTCTGGAAAGATTTTAAAGAACAAGTGCCCTTTCCAAGAAGAACTCATTGAGAAGGTTGATATGGACAAAAACCTTACAAATTAGGCCCACAAAAACCTACTGAACTGATTTGTCTGGAGTCTGCACTTAGACAGGTATCTTACTTTTAAAAATGCCTTATTTATTCAAATTATAAGCAGGAGCACAGAAGCCTCAGATACTATAAATTCTGATCCTTTGTTCTCCTTACTTTCACTTGGATCAAGCTGAGCAAAATTCACCTCCTTGCAATGTCAGCAAGGAAAACTGAAGTCAGGTAGACACTAAGGGACTCAAGTAGTAAATACACATGGTCAAATATCATTTGCAAAACTCTTCTTTAAGCACCAAATTACATTTCTTTCTGCTAGACACTTTAAATATTAATCCTGCTTGCATCATCATCCATTGACAAGATAGTGACTCCCCTTCATGGCTAACCTTCTTTCACTTCTAGTGTTGGTCATAGAAATCTGCTTCATGAGACCATTCTCCATTCATAAGGACTAAAAGTTACAATAAAATGCTTACCTTTCTTTTTCATTTTTTAGAAAAATTTCTTCTTTCTTTCTTTCTTTCTTTCTTTCTTTCTTTCTTTCTTTCTTTCTTTCTTTCTTTCTTTCTTTCTTTCTTCTTCCATGACTGAAAGAGAGAGCAATAGAGAGAAAAAAAAGACATGGTACCACCAACAAGGTCTTGATTCAGTGATCCACCCCCAGCCTCCGTCAGCACAGGACCATGGGCACACTCATGCCCCATGTATTTAGGGAGGACTCCAGAAATAAAACTGAAAACTTCCCATGTGGAAGCCTTGTAGAGTTTCCTGTTGCATCACTGGCTGGTCCCTCTTACCTCTATATAATAGACTGACATAAATTGTTAAGAAATTTTCTCTTTGGGGTCAGCAGGTGGAATGGTAATTAGGACAGCTTGATCCCCACATGGCCAACTGTGATTTGAGTCCTGGACCGGGCAGCTTGCTTTCTCCTCATTTCCCCTCCCTCTCTCTTTTTCTGGTGAGCAAATTAAAAATAATAATAATAATAAGTAAAATAAAGAATTCTTTAAATAATAAATTCTTTGTTGTTTTGTTGTTGCTTTACTTATTTTAATGGAATGTTTTCAATAAAAATCAGAAAAAATAAATCACAAACAACAAAATCTACTTTGGTTCTGTATAAAAATTCACAATTTAAATTATATTTATTGATCTCTTCAGGGAGTCTTTTTAAAATTTTACTTTTGAAGCAATATAAGGTGCTACACAACACTAATTCCTTGTACTTAGGAGACTGAGGCACGAAGTTTGCAAGTTTGAGGCCAACCTGGGCAACATAGTGAGACCCTGTCCCCAGGAAGAAAGAGAAGGAAGGAAGGGAGGTGAAAATGTTTATCTTCTTATTATATCACCAAAAAATAAATTGGCTCGTCGTATATAATTTAATACATGCCAAAGAGAAGAAAAAAGTCAACATTTGGAATGTTAGCTACAACTAACAAATATAGGTATTTAATTCTCATTAAACTCATGTTTGTTTAAATAATATGATGATTAGGTTTAATTTTTTCTTTTTTTTCTGTCTTGGAAACTATTTTTAAAGCTAATGTAAGTATTAAGAAAAAAACATTAAATGATTTAAGGTATCATGCTGAGTTTTAAAGAAGTCTATGGTATATACTTACAAGTACTTAAAATCCAACTATAAGTAGTGTTGTGATAAAGTATCATTTGGGATAAACGCAAGATCAGTTTAAGTTTAAACCTTTGGCTATGGTGTACTCAATAGAAAAAAAAGATGAGACTTAACCACAAAACAAAATATTGATAAAGTTGGCCTTCTAAAAACTATCTGTGGGGGCCAGCAAGTGGCATGGTGGTTATAGGCGCTGGACTCCCACATGGCCGACCACGGTTCAAGTCTCAGACCTGGTGGCTTGCTTTCCCACTTCCTCTCTCTCTCTCTCTCTCTCTCTCTCTCTCTCTCTGATCAAACTGGAAAATAATAATGATAATAATAATAAATAAAGTTAAAATAAAATAATTCTTTAAAAAAAAACTATCTGTGAATGGAAAAAGAGACACTGTAAAGAAAGTCAAAGCAACAACTTGGGAAAATTTGCAATTCATGTTATAGAAAAAGAGACAATTCTCCTAATAATTAAAGTATTTTTCAAAGTGACAATACAAATTAATCATCCAACAGAAATATGGGCAAATGATTCAACAGTAGAAAAGAAGTTTAATTTTACTCATAACTGGAGAAGAGAAAATTAAAACGATACCGAAGTAACATTGTTGATCTACAATCCCTTCTCCTCCATTCTCCTCATGGGATTTGGGGCATGCACACACACATGCCCAGCATGATGTTCAAGCCACAAGGTCTGGGAATTGAGCTGCAGTTGGGCATGTGGGAGTCTAGTGCCTTAACCTCTATGCCACCTGCTGCTCCCAAATCTCACTATTCTTTGGACTAGCAATTCTTACATATTAGAAATTTAGTCTATAGATAAATTTGACCACACTCAACATGTAAGTATATTTTCTAATAGCAAAGTGGAAGTAACCTAACTGTTTATCAACTGAGGACTAAATATATAAATTATACCCAAAAAATGGAATATAATTCAGTTATATTTAAGAATGAGGAAGCTCTTTGCATATTGGTATAAAAATAACTTGAAATATATTATTAAAGGGGAAAAAAGACACAAAATTGTATAAAATGCCATCTCTTATGTTATAACAAGGAAGAAAACATAAATTAATATTTTCTTATAAATTCATATTTACATTCAAGGTATCTCTAGGTGAATACAAAATAAAAGAATAGCATAGGTACCCTCAGAGAAAACTTAGTGAGTAGGGGAAGGGCAAAATGAAGACTCCTTGGGGAGACCATTACATTCTAAAATAACATTTAGATGCACAAATTAAGGAACTCATAAGAGGATAATGAGTTTTTCTAAGTTTTAAATCTACCAACATACTATAAAACTGAGGACCTGCACATTCTAAAGTAAATAGGCCGTGTCATTCCCCAAGAGACAAGGCTCTCACAAGAGTTTTTAGCCGAAGCCTTAAATAGAACACAGAGGTGTCATCGGCTGGCCTCTGAGTCACACAGAGAAGCTGCACATCACCAGGTGCCCACGGAAAGACCACGTGAAGAGGCAGACTAGGTCATCAGGAAACTACAGAAAATTAACATGTGAACCTTATGTGACTGATTCAGCATCAATAAAGCAAAAGCACATCTATTATTTGGAATAAAGCATACGGATTTCACTAACATTTGCATTTCCTTGTTTAGATACCTTGTGTAAAAATGTCACACAATTTGAAAATGGTCACTGGGGTATAATTTGATATAGAAAACAAAGTTACCTAGTTTATGTAAGGAACAAAGCAATTAGACTGGTGTCATTAGCACATGCTTCTAACCAAGTAAGATCATTTCAATCCAAATTACACAGGAAAATGGAGGATCATATTGACCATTTTATAGAAGTAAATACAAATGGATATTCTGAAAATTCATGGATTTGACTTAAAAGATAAGCTCTTTAGAAAAGACTAAAATCCAAATTAAGCTTTAAAGGAAAAAAATCATTGTATTTCTCTATATCCAGTACAAAGAAGTATTATTTTATACACTTTTCAAAAATGGTCTTTCACCTGACCCTGTGGAGGATGCTTCTTGCTCTCTCCAACACAGACTCTATCATAAACATAAAAAAAAATTTTTTTAAATAATCTTTCAAGTATTGATGTCATTGTAAGAAACAGATTGTATTCTAACAAAATTTCTATTATCACTAAATTTATAATGTACTGATATAAATAAAAAGATAATTTTATTTTAAAACAACGTATTTTAATAGATTTGAGTGTTTAATTCTTTTTCTCTGTCAGCTCTCTTACTTTTTTTTAGAGATTTTTGCTCTAGGGCACTGTGCTTGCCAAAGAGAGAGAGACAGAGACAGTGAGAGGAAAAGTGAGAAATCACCCTTTGGGGGGGATAATCACACCGCAATCCCTTCTTCTCCATTCTCCTCCTGGGATCTTGGGTACACACATACATGTGCCTGGTGTGATTCTTAAGCCACTAGGTCCAGGACTTGTACCACGGTGGACTACATGGGAGTCCAGCAATATAACTGCTACACTATTTGCTGTTCCTCTCTCTTACATTTTAACATTATGTCCTTGAAATTCAGAAATCAAGTACCCTCAAAGCTTTAGTTAACCAGGACTTTGGTACTAAATTCACTTGTACTATGTATCTTTCTACTCTTCCAAGCAAAATTAATCCTTCATATCTTAAATTTCTAGTTAATTTTTAATATCCATATCCCTTAATTTTCTAAATTATAGTTTACTTGAGGAAAAAGTCTTACCTATATTCTTTCATATTCTGTATCATATATAAAATAACACCTCCTCTATGGTATATTTTTTATAAATATGTATAGATCATCAGAAAGAGGCAATAGTTCTGAGAGCAGTAGTTTCCCAATTTAAAAATCAAATGGGGGAGCAGCAGGTGGCATGGAGGTTAAGGTGCTGGATTCCATATGGCCGACTACACTGTAGAGTGTTGGGTCCAGTGGTTTGAAATTTACATCAGGCACTTGTACATGTGTGCCCAAATTCCCAAGAGGAGAATGAAGGAGAAGGGATTGTGGTGTGGCAGTGGGGAGGATCTCACTTTTCCTTTCTCTGTTTCTCTGATGAGCACATGCACCTTATGGCAAATTTTTTTTAAAAAAAATTATAAAAATCAAAGAATACTTTTAAAATATCCTGTTGCTCTAAACATACCCTACAAAAATTTAATTAGGAACTCTAGGTGTGGGGCTCTGACGTTTATAGTTCTAGAAGCTTCCCGGTTAATTCTAATATGTGAACCACTGCCCTAGAGCAATAGCTCAGATACACATAAACCCTAATGTACAACTTCCAGGAATTATGATTTAAGAAGATAGGGTCAAGAAGTCTACTAAAACCACAACCAAATATCCAGAGATGAGTCTAAGATGCCCCAGTGTGTGAGAACCATGGTTTTAGACTGAAATCATTGGTTCTCAAATGTGATATCTAAACCAGCATCAATGTCATTACCTAGGAATTTAATAGAAATGCAAATCTGTGCTTCTCCCACCAGCCCTACAGAATCACAACCTTTGGGAGTAGGGCTCAGGGGCCTGTTTTAAAAATCTCAACTGATTTCTGATGTTCTCTGAAAGGTGAAAACCACTGAACTACACTACCCTGGTGTGCTTTATGCTGGACTACTAAAAATTCACTGGATTATTCTATTTTAAAGTGACACATACAATACATGATGAATAGGTTTTTTGTTTTGTTTTGTTTGTTTGTTTAAGGTTTTTGCCATAGGGTGTGTGCTTGCAGGAGAGAGACACATACCCGGGGAGGATGACCATGCCACAATCTCATCTCCTCCATTCTCCTCATGGGATTTTTGGGCACACACATATATGTGCCTAGTATGATTTTTCAAGTCACTGGGTCCAGGATTTGAACCATGTTATGCCATATGGGAGTTCAGCATCTTAACCAGCATGCCACCAGCTGGCTACAAGGGTTTCTTTCTTTCTTTTTCTTTTTTAGAGAGATTTTTACTATATAGCATGTGCACTCACCGGAGAGACCGAAAGTGAGATAGAAAGTGAGAAATCACCCTCCAAGGAGGCTGGTCACACCATAATCCCTTCTCCACTCTCCTCTCGGGATTTTGAGCACGTACACACACAGTGCCTGACATGAGTTTTAAGCTGCTGGTTTGGGACTCAAACCGCACTTGTCTACGTGGGAGTCCAGTGACATAACCATTACACCACCTGCTGCTCCCAAGCTTCAAGGGTTTCCATATTCTAGGCTTTGTTGACTTTAATGCTTATCTTAAACTTTTGTTGCCTCTTTCTGCTTATATGTTAGTGCTATTAATGGACAACAAAGCAAATAAAATATTTTTAAAGAGATTTTTGCTATAGAGTGCATGTGCTTGCTGGAGAGACAGACAGAAAACCAGAAATCACCCCCCCCCCATCAATCCCCACCAACCCACCAGTGACAGCCCCGCTGCAATCCCTTCTCCTCCATTCTCCTCTCAGGATCTTGGGCACACAGGCACACATGCCCTATGTGAGTTTTAAGCCGCCAGATCCGGGAGTCAAATTTTGGTCAACTACGTGGGAATCCAGCAACAAAACTATTAAGCCAACTGCTGGTCCCTGCAAATGAAAAAATTTTAAGAATAATTCATCACAAACAAAATAGCTCATTCTGCTGAATTCAAAGTTGCTTTCTTTATGGAATCATATGGGATTTGATTTTATATATGCTTTAGTTTGCAAAGTTATTAATATTAAACATTTTAATTTAGAATTATAATACCTTAATTAAATATGTAATTTATGTTAAATCAAAATCTAAATGACAAAACTTTATGGATCAAGTTTAATGCTCATTTTTTAATGTTATATACATGGATATCAGTTAATGAATTCTGGTGCCAAACACTTTATGCTTTCCATACAGTACCTATTTATTTATTTATTTTTTTAAATTTTTTTGCCATAGGGGTGTGTGTTTTCCAGTGAAAGATAAACAGAGAGAGGTGAAATGGCCCAGGGAAATGGCCATGTCACAATACTGTCTCCATTCTCCTCTTGGGATTTTGGGAACATGGGCACACGTGCCCAGTGTGATTTTCAAACTGCTAGGTCTGGGACTTGAATTGGAATCAGTCATATGGGAATCCAGTGTCTTAACTACCATGCCAACTGTGCCCTCCACCTAACTTATTTTTTTTTTTAAGTTTATTTATTTTTTACATGGAAAAGAAGATCCCAAGAGTGAAAGAAAGAGAGAGAATGCCAACAGGGTCTTCACACCACGATCTTCTTGTAGCACAGCTGGCCCAGATCGTGGGCAGGTGCTCCGGCACCTGGCATACTAAGGGAAGTCCCAAGCCAAGGTAAGGGGAGGGGTAGCGCCTGGAAGGTGCAAGAATGAGCACTCTCTTTTTGTATTTATTTCTTTTTATATAATCAAGGTGGCCTCACAGAAAGCAAACATCCTGATTGTATGAATATAGGAAGAAGCGTATTTCAAGGAAAAAAGTAAGAGCGAGTGTCCGAAGAGGAAGAGTGCTCAGCAAGCTTACGTAAGAGCACGGAGGCCAACGCGTCTGATGCCGAGTAAGGGAGGTTAACAGGACAGCAGGGGCCAGTTGTCCGCAGCTACATCTTTTAGTTGATTAAAAGGCTTTATAGTATATTACTAAGAAACCATCGGTGGTTTTTGAGTAGAGGAGTGACATATTCTGACCAAAGTTTTAAAAGTTCAATGACAACTGACAATAAGGATATTTAAAAATTTTTAAAAACAATTATAATAGCATTCAAATCATAAAATTCAAATTGACACCAAAAGTATACTGAAAACTATAAAATAGTATTGACTAAACTTGAAGAATGGATTAAGTATTTTAAATCTAGAAAAGCAGAGGTTTGTTTTTAAAGAAAGCCTAAATAAATGGAGCAGTACACTTTTTTTACAGTTTGGAAGACTTGGTATTAATAAAATGTTAGTTCATTTCAAAGTGATATACAAACTTAGTGTAAATTCAATCAAAATTCTAGCAGGTCCTTTGTCAAAAGTGAAGTTTACTCTAAAATTTATATAGAAATACAAAAGTCCTAAAATGTTAAAAATGATTTTAAAAAAAGAAAAAAAATAATTTAAAGAACTTTCAATACTTAATAGGAAGCTAAAATTATTAGGACAATGTAGATCTGGCATAAAATGGAAATATAGATCAATGGAAAAGAATAGTAAGTCCGGAAATTGACCCACATATAAGATCCATTGATTTTTCAACCAAAGTTTCAAGGCAATACAATGTAGGAAAAAATAAATCTTTTCAGCAAATAGTGTTGGAACAACTGGTATGAAAATTAAAATCAAACCCTACACCACAACATATAAACAGTTTAACTTAAAATGGATCATACAATGAAATACAAAACTGAAAAATTAAATCCTCTACAATAAAAGAGAAAATCTTTATAACCTTGAAATAAGCAAGGATTTCTTTAACAGGACATACAAAAGCATACACACGCACACATACGTAAGACACAAACCACAGAAGTAAAAAATGATAAATCGAAGCGTCTCCTCTTCAAAATACATTATTTTAAAATGTTAAAAATGTAGACTGGGATGAAATATTACAATCTGATGTAATGTACTGGTTGTATATACATATCTAAAAAAAGCAATCCCCTCCTTTTTTAAGCGATGACAATAATAATTTCTCATAGTGCTGTGAGTTCACTGAATTCAGGTGCCCATTTCGTCTGCTCCACTTGGTATTGACTGTGATCATTTTTCTGACTGAAATGGAGCTGTAATTTTAAAAATCCCTTGTCTCCTGATATAAATAGACCACAACTCAATAATATAAAGATTAGGGTAACCAGCAGGTGGTGTGGTGGTTAAGGCGCTGGGCACTGCCACGTGACCGACCATGGTTCAAGTCCCAGACCTGATGGCCTGCATTCTCACTTTCCTTCTCTCTCTCTCTCTCTCTCTCTGTATCTCTCTCTGGTCAAATTAAAATAAATGAATGAATAAATAAAATTAAATAAATAATTTTTTAAAAAATAATAATAATATAAAGGTAAGGTCCAATAAAAAATGGGCAACAACATTGAACATATGCTTCATAAGAGATGCAAATAGTTAATCAGCCCCATGAAAACAGGTTCCACATTGTTAATCACCAGGGAAAAGGGCAGTGGCATTACCACTAGACTGACTAAAATTTTTTAAATTGCCAATAACAAAAGTTAGTGATGGTGTGGAACAATTGAAACTCTGTGAAAGAAAAATACTCATTGACGTTTGCAGTATTATAGCTTCTTTAGAAAATATTAGATGATCAGAAAAGTCTTGAGGCATTTTTGCATAGAAAAATATGTCATGACTTTTCCAATGACCCAGTAGTTTGATGATTTCTAAACCATAGTGAAACACGCAGACATGATATGACTCAGCAAAATTATATCCCTATATATTTATCAAAGAGAAAGAAAAACATAACCACAAAAAAGGATAAAACAAGACTGTTTACAGTAGCTTTATTATTTACAGCTACAAAATGAAAATCCATATGTCCAAAATGTGTTATATACATAAAGAGAATGCCCCTCAGCAATTTGAACAAACTATGATACACGAATAGCATGAATGAAACTCAAAGCATACTGAGTAAAGCAGCCTGGCATAACAGTATATTTACTATATGATTCCATTTCTCTAAAGTCCTAGAATAGGTCATACTAATCGATAGTGGCAAAAATCAGACAGGAGAGCTTTCCAGGATGGAGCACCAGGGGCACGAGCTTGTGGGTAGATTATGAGATAATGACCCTACCGGGGGTGCCCCTCTCTCTCTCTTCCTCTTCCTCCCTCTCTTTCACATGGAAGACATTAATGAATACACTTTTAAAAAATTATTTATTTAACTTATTTATTTGTTCATTTATTTTAATTTGACCAGGGAGAAAGAGAAAGTGGGAAAGCAAGCCACCAGGTCCAGGACTTGAACCATGGTTGGCCATGTGGGAGTGTACAGCACATTAACCACCACGCCACCTGCTGTTCCCCATGAATAAACTTTTAAAAATATTTACTAAAAATGGGTACATTCAATTTATTATATGTGAATTATAGCACAATAATATTAATTTTCAAAATTCCATGGATACTTCACTAATATTTTTATTGCATAAAGCACTTCATAATGACATGAAAACCTTATGGTAATATAAAACCTAAAGAAGCTTTAATTCTGCAAAAAAATTGATATATAATAAAATGTAAATTCAATGTATAGCCTTCTGTATTAAGACATGAATTAGGTAGTTTATTTAGAAAAAAGCAGTTATTTTAAAGACCTTAATTTACTTCAAAACCTTTTCAAAGTTTTTTAAAAAGAATAATTATGCATAGTTACTCCAGAGGACTTTTATACGTCAGTTTTATACTTCCTCATGTTAAACAAAGCGAAGGCACTGAGACCCCAGGCAGCTAACTCCATTATGAAAAAGGGTTGAATTAATCATATTCTTCTTTAACTGGACAGTAAAAAATATTCTGACGCCAGAATTTGTAGCTCATAATAAAGTAAGACTTCATGACTGATGTATTTTTAAATGGGTAGGGTGATTTAAAAAATTATCTTGTATCATGATATCTGAATAATAATACATACAGGCCAGCCGGTGGCATAGTGGTTGGGGTGGCAGGATCCCACATAGTTGACTATGTGGTTGGCATACTGGATGCAGAGGCTTGGCAGACATACCAGGTATGTGCCCACAGTCATGAGAGAAGAGTGGAGGAGAAGGAATTGTAGCATGGCCATCTCCACTGAGGGAGAGGGTGCATTCTCACTTTCTCTCTCTCTCTCTCTCTCCCTCTCCCTCTCCCTCTCCCTCTCCCTCTCCCTCTCCCTCTCTCTCTCTCTCTCTCTCTCTCTGTCTTTCTCCAGTTAGTGTGTGTGCCCTAAAGAGCCAGCAGGTGGCATGGTGGTTAAAATACTGAATTTCATAATGGCCTTCTGTAGTTCAAGTCCTAGACCTGGTGGCTGAAAAATCATGCCAGGCATGTGTGCATGTGTGCCCAAAAAAATCCGAAGAAGAGAATGAAGAAGGGACTGCAGCATGGCCATCCCCCAAGGGGGTTAATTTCTCACGTTCCCTCTCTGTCTCTATCTTCTCTCTCTGGTGAGTGCACATACCCTATGGAAAAAAATAAATAATAATAATAAAAATAAAAGAGGAAAAAAATTCAATTGAATTGAAATTTCCTTTTCATTGGATTAGTATGTAGCTTATCATTGTGGTTTGCTATATTCCAAATGTCTCACTTAATTTAGAATGTTTATTGTGTTTATTAAGTCTAGCACCACTCTAGGCTCAGTGGTCAACATAAAAGAGGTTCCCTGTAGAATCTTTTACAAGAAAGGTAAGACAGGGTTGAGCATGGTATCAACGTACATTTCCATTGGTGTGCATTTTTCAAAGTACTTTCAAATTCAATCTGAAACATATCAATTTCAAATTGTGACTATCAACAATATTTATATTGACTTCAGATTTAATAAATTCAGATAGTTCAAATCTTCAGGTTTCCATAAACAATAGTTTATCCTTGCAACCAGTAGATGGCAAAGTGGTTATGTCACTGAATTCCCATATTTGCTGATTGCAGTTCAAGTCCCGAGCTCAGCGGCTTAGAACATGCCAGACACATGTGTGTGCATGCCCAAAATGCCAAGAGGAGAATGGAAGAGAAGGGATTGTAGTGTGGCCATCCCCTTTGGGGGTAAGGGGGTGATTTTTTGCTTTTGTCTTTCTGTCTCCACAACGAGTGCACATACCCTATAGCAAAAAAAAAGAAAAAGAAAAAGAAAAACTCTCTTATAAAAAATAATAGTTTGGGGGAACCAGCAGTTAGCGTAATGGCTATGTCACTGGACTCCCACGTAGTCGACCGCGGTTCGCGTCCCGGACCTGGTGGCTTAAAACTCACGCCGGGCGCGTGTGCGTGCGTGCCCAGGATCCCGAGAGGAGAATGGAGGAGAAGGGATTGCGGCGTGACCATCCCCCCTGGGGGGTGATTTCTCGCTTTCTGTCTCTATGTCTCTCTCTGTCTGTCTGGCGAGCGCACGCGCCCTATAGCAAAAACCTCTCCACAAAAAAAAAAATAAATAAATAAATAAAAGTTTGAGACCAGCAGTTAGCTTAATGACTGTGTTACTGGACTCCCATGTAGTCAACCGCAGTTCAAGTCCTGGACCCAGCAGCTTAAACTCACGCCGGGCATGTGTGCGTGTGTGCCCAGATCCCAAGAGGAGAATGGAGGAGAACGGATTGCGGCGTGGCCATCCCCCCGGGGGGTGATTTCTCACTTTCTGTCTCTCTGTCTCTGTCTTTCTGGCGATGGCACGTGCCCTATAGCAAAAACCTCTCCAAAAAAATAAAAAATAAATAATAACAGTTTATCCAAAGTAATAGAATGGAATCTTTCAGTTTTAAATACTCCTTTTAAGAACAAGACAGTGGCTCAAGTAGTAGAACAAACACAGCACTCTGAGAAGGGTACCAGTTCATGTCCCAAAACTTCCCTGAGTTTACCAGGCTCAGGTGTGCACCTGGGCCCACACTGGCTGACGCTAGGGGAGGATTGTGCTGCCATGACCCTGTGAAGTGCTGTGTCTCTGTTTCTGTCTCTTTCTGTATGTCTATCTCACTCATGGAAATTTTAAAAATATGTTTGAAAAATATAAATTATCTTTTTCTTTTTCTATTTTTTTTTTTAGGTTTTTGCCATAGGGCTCATGTGCATACCAGTGGGAGAGAGAGAGAGAGATTGAGAGGGAAAATGAGAAATAACCCCCTACGGAGGATGATGTATACACAATTCCTTCTTCTCCATTCTCCTCTCTGGATTTTGGGCATACACGCACATATACCAGGCATGATTTTCAAGCTGTGGGTCTGAGACTCAAACCACAGTCAGCTGTGTGGCAATCCAGCACCTTAGCCATCACACCACCTGCTGGCATCCAAAATATATTATCTTTAAGGTCCATAATGACTTAAATCATTTTATCACATGAAATAAATGATCAGAAAACCCAGATGTCAACTCATCCTAAGCTATTTCTGTATGTACTTCACACCACCATTTCACTGATTACCAAGTTCTGCAAATCTACTTTCAAACATTTTTCTGTTAAAATTCACACTTCTACCTTATCAAGCCCTTCATATCTCCTGCATCAAATACTACAGGTACTTAGTAATTGATGACTTTGCTAACCATGTATTTCTACTTCAACCTGCAACCGCCAACATATTACTGTAAAGGTATTAATGAGCTAATGCTTCCCTCTGTTTAAAAACTGGCGTACTTCATCCTCCCTTTATTAAGATTGAGCTATACTCCTTATCTTAATTACTCAATGTTTTCCACAATTAGATGTCAAACACTTTCGAGACCTGACCTCCAATTCCTCTGATCCCTCATTCCTTTCATGGCTATGGATTCTCCATCTGTTCATTTCAAATTTTTTGAATTGCTAATATTGAAACTCTTAATTTACATATTGAATTTATAGGTATTTTGTTTTATTTTTAAAAGAATCATTTTATTTAACTTGATTTATTTATTTTTAATTTGACCAGAGAGACGGAGCGGGGGGGGGGGGGGGGGGGGGGCGGGGTGGTGGAGAGAGGGAAAGTGAGAAAGCAAGCCACCAGGTCTGGGACTTGAACCGTGGTTGGCCATGTGGGAGTCCAGTGCCCTTAACTACCATGCCACCTGCTGACCCTGGTATTTCCTTTATTATTATGCTTAGAAAATTATATGTACACATGAATGCTTAAAAATCTATATAAACTTAAAAATATGCTTGAAGTTGTTGGAAAAGTCATGACGTATTTTTCTATGTTTTACTATGCAGAAATGCATGACTTCTCTGACAACCCTATATTACATCTACCTTTTGCATTTGTCAAATATTGTGTAACAAATTTTATTTTTGAATTTTTTAGAGGTTTTTGCTTTAGGATACGTACACTTACTGGAGAGAGAGAGGGACAGAGTCAGTGAGAATTCACCCCCTGCTGCTGGGGGAGGCTATACCACAGTCTCTTCTCCATTCTCCTGCTGGGATTTTGGGTAGACACACACACATGTCTGGCATGAGTTTCAAGCCACCAGGTCCAGGACTAAAACCGTGGTTGGCTATGTAGGAGTCCAGCAGCATAACTGCTATGCCACCTGCTAGCCTCATATAACAAATTTTAAAGAAGGATGTTTTCAGATTCAACTCACAATATCTATTTTAATATTATTTTAAAAAAGATGAACCTAAAATATATGTCATAAGTGAGTTGGAAGTAAAAATGGAAAGCAATATTTTTGTTGTGGTTGTTAGAATTATTTTTCCAGCTCAGTTCATTACTATTTTTTCAGTTTAACCAGAGAGAGGCAGAGGGAGAGAAAAAGAGAAAGGAAGAGAGATGGGGAAAGCAAGAAAGCAAGCTGCCAGGTCTGGGACCAGAACCACAAGCGGTCATGTGGGAGTCCAGCAACTCAAACACCATGCCCACCTGCCGACCTCTATATAATTATTAACTACTAACCAAAAGAAAGTTTTAATATATTAACATACATATGTCAAACTAAATGGACTTACTCATAAAATAAATTATTAGGAACGAAAACATTCACTACTAACAAAAATTATCTAAAAGACATAAAATTAATGAATGTATAGAAACTTAAAAATTAAGCATGGGACCAGCAGTTAGCGTAATGGCTATGTCGCTGGACTCCCACGTAGTCGACCGTGGTTCGAGTCCCGGACCCGGCGGCTTAAACTCACGCCGGGCGCGTGTGCGTGCGTGCCCAAGATCCCGAGAGGAGAATGGAGGAGAAGGAATTGCGGCGTGGCCATCCCCCTGGGGGGGATGATTTCCTGCTTTCTATCTCTCTGTCTCTCTCCGTCTGTCTGGCGAGCGCACACGCCCTATAGCAAAAACCTCTCCAAAAAAAGAAAAAAAAAAAATTAAGCATATATTTTGGAGTATTTACTCGATAGAACATTATGTAATCACTTAAATGGCATTTATAATGAACATAAAAATCTTTAAAATGTTTGTAACATTACTCTAAAAGGAAATAAACTAAGTATACTGAGATTACTTCCATGTAAAAGTAAAGTTTATGCAAGGAAAATAATAGGAAAAAAGGAGAATTCCACTGTGGATGACTTTTTTCTTTCCTTCTAATATTTCTGTATATTTCAAATTGTATTAGTACTTACATAATTGAAATATTTATTTTTCGCTCACTCGTTGAGTACATTTGACAATTAATGTTTGAGTGTTTAATAGTCCTGGGGGGATATATAACCAGCTACCCTCACAAATCAGTCTGTTCTTTATTTTTTTTCCAATCATTTCCTCACTTGGCAAATAATTCTAAGACCTAAAACAAATGTTACCATAACTGGTTACCTTTTTAAAAATTACTTATTTATTTAATTCCGTTTGTTGTTATTATTTTTTAATTTGACCAGAGAGAGACAAAGAGAGGGAGAACGGGATAGCGAGAAAGCTGGCTGCCAGGTCCAGGACTCGAACCATGGTTGGCTATGTGGGAATCCAGTACCTTTAACAACCACACCACCCACCAGCCCCAATACCTTCTCTTTTAACTACAGTGATTAAAAAATAGAATCTTCATGTGGTTTTAAAACCATTTTATATTCATTTGAGTATAATTTGCAACTGTATTACACAAATTAAATATTTAATTTGATGCATATGCCTGAATGAGCCACACTCCTAGCAAGATAACAATTATTTTCCTTGTGCTAACTCTGACTAATCGCTACCACAAAGAGGTAATCACTGTTCAGATTAGCTTAGTCCATAGATTTTTTTTATTTCATAGAACTTTTTAAAAATAGTATTAAATTATATGTATACCCTCTCGAATATGCATCTTCTTTCTCTCAGGAGGGTGGTTTGGAGTTTCATCCATATTGTTGTATAACAGTAGTTTCTCCTTTTTAGTGTTGATCGTATTCCACTGTATGAAAATGGCACAATTTGATATCCATCCATGTGTCGCTGGGCATGTGGGTTGTTTCATATTTTTTTGCTGTTATGAACGAAGCTGCTATGAACATTCCTCTGTAAGTTTATGGACATATGTTACCATTTCTTTTGTGCAATACCTAGGAACAAAATTACTGCCACATTATTTTCCAAACTTTTTGAATTCTTTTACAATCTCAGGAGTAATGTTTGAATTCTCGTTACCACACCTCCTTGCTACCACATGATGTCGTCTTCAATTTATCTAGACTAGAGGCTATACGTTGTTATCTCACTGTTATTGTAACTGACATTTTCTTAATGACTAAATCTTACCGAGTACTTTTTTCTGTGTTCATTGGTCATTAGTAAATCTTTCTTTGTTGTGTCTGCTCCAGTCTATTGTCCATTTTTTAAAATTCTATTGTTTGCCATTCTATTATTGTGTTTTAGCTCTTTATAGATTTGGGATATAAGTCTTTTGTCATATAAATGTTTTGGAAATGTTTTTCCTCATTTTCTGCTTGTTAATCATTTTATTCTTATGTCTTTAATTTTTTATTTTATCATTTTTTATTTATGCTTTTTCTTTTAGAGAGATTTTTTTGCTATAGGGCACATGGCCTGCTGAAGAGACAGAGGGAGACAAAAAGACAGAAAGCAAGAAATCGCTCCCTAGAGGGATGACCACACTGAAATCCTCTAATCCCTTCTCCTCCAGTCTCCTCTCTGGATCTTGGCACACATGCACATGTATCCAGCATGAGTTTTAAGCCACCAGGTCCAGGGCTCAAACCCTGTTGACTATGTGGGAGTCCAGCAACGTACCCATGTGCTAGTCTTAATTTATGCTTTTTGTATCCTATCTATGAAAGTTTTGCCAAGTGTAAGATTATAAACATGATCCCCCATATTTTCTTCTAGAGTAGTTGTAGGTTTTATACTTAGATGTATAATTCATCTCAGATTAATTTTCTACCTGGTATGAGATAGGTGAGTCCTGTTTTTGTGTGCGTGTGTACTGACTTTCTAGTACCATTTATTAGAAAGGCTTTCCTTTCCTCTATTGAATTATTCTTACACATTTGTCAAAACTCAATTAATTCTTTAAATGTTTCACCTGTTTCTAGATTCTACATTCTCTTCTACAAATCTCTAGTTTGTGTTTTCCTTTGTTATATGTATTAGAAATGACTATATATATATATATATATATATATATATATATACATAGTTATAGTTATAGTTATATATAGATATATTCTTCAAATTCATTGGTTTAAAACAATACAAATTTATTCTCTTAACAATTCTGGAAGCCAGAAGTCCAAATTGAGTCCCAGTAGGCTAAAATAGTGGTGTCAACCAGACTACATACTTTCTGTAGGCTTTAGAAGATAATTTGCTTTTATGCCTTTTCCAGCTGGTAACAGCTGTTTGCATTCCTTGACTTGTGCATCACTCTGACCTATGTTTTTGTCTCACAACCTGCTTTCACTCTTACACTCCTATCTCCTTTCCTGTATTTACCCTTATCATTACATTGGACTCACCTGTATAATCCAGGATAACTCCCATCTCTAATTAATCACATCTGCAAAGTCTCTTTTTCCATATAACATAATATATTCACCAGTTCCAGAGATTAGGACATGTACATTTGCAGGGGCAGGTAGGGTGAATTATTTAACCGACAATACTCTGCCTCATAACTCCTAAAGATTCATGTCTGTCCCAATGTAAATTATATTCAGTACATGCCAACATCCCCAAAGTCTCAACTCATGAAAATATCAACTCAAAGTCCAAAACATTATTTAAATGTCATCAGCTGAGAAATCCTAAAACTTATCTAAATCAAGTATCTGTGAGAATAGGTATAATTTGCTCCCATAATACAATAGTGGGACAGTTATAGGAAATCAGTTATAGAAATTTCCATTTGAAATTTAAAAATGTGAGAGAAAAAAACAGATGCAATAGTCCAAACAATTCTAAAATCCAGTCAGGCAAATTCTATTCAGTTTCAAATCCTGTTTTTATAATTATGTCTCGAAATATGACGATATAAATCTTGGACCTTTAATCTCTTTTTTTTTCATGATTATTTGAGCTATTCTTTGTCTCCAACTTGTCATGTAAATTTTGCAATCAACTTAACTTATATCCAAAAATAGTCTATTGGTATTATATTCAAATTTTGTTAAAATGTAGGAGAAAATACTGAAATTTCAGTAATATTGAGCTTTCCAGTTTATAAACATAGTATATTCTATCATTTATTCTGAATTTAATTTCTTAAAACTATTTTATAGTGGGGCCGGCAGGTGGCATGGTGGTTAAGGTGCTGGACACTCCCACATGGCCAACCATTGTTCAAGTCCTGGACCTGGCAGCTTGCTTTCTCATTTTCTCTCTCTCTCTGGTCAAATTAAAATAAATGAATGAATAAATAAAGTGAAATAAATAATTTAAAAAACTATTTTATAGCTTCAGTAGTATGCCTTATGTATTTTTTGATAAATTTATCACTTTGTTTTTGAATATTTCTTTATTATTATGAGTAGCATTTCTATTTAATTTTTTGGAAACAATTTTGTAAGACCTAAATCTTTGAATAATATTTTTTCTGGTAATGGAAATATAAGTTAGGAGTAATTATACATCATTTAAATGTTTTTGAATAGTGTCTTCTGGCTTTCATTGTTGAACAGTTATCTGACAGCTTTGTACTTTATAAGGTTATCTAACTTTTTTCTTTTTCCAGTTTTAACATAGTTTTTGTCTTTGGTTTTTGGTAAATTTGCCAGGATATATTAGGTTGTTGAAAAAGTCATGGCGCATTTTTGCAACAGATGGAGCTGGCTCATTTCTGGAAATACTAATCATTCGCATCTTTGTTTTTGTTATGCTATTTGACAGTTCTAGCTTCATTCTAAAAAAAAAAAATAATAAGCAATTTGGTTGAGTTTTGGAGATTTTACAGCAAGTTGAAGATGAAAGACCAAACTGCATTTTCTCCCTATTTTATTATTTTACTTACACAAAGGGAAGAATGCATGTCAAGCTTGTGGAAAGTTGTGGAAAGTTCATGGTCACAGTGATCTATAAGAGCGTCATTGCCAACCATGGTTCATGAAACTCCATGCTGGTGATTTTTTATTTTTTGGAGAGGTTTTTTGCTATAGGGTGCGTACGCTCGCCAGATAGACGGAGAGAGACAGAAAGACAAAAAGCAAGAAATCACCCCCCAAGGGGGATGGCCATGCCACAATCCCTTCTCCTCCATTCTCCTTTCAGGATCTTGGGCACGCACATGCGCCCAGTGTAAGTTTAAGCCACCGGGTCCGGGACTCGAACTGCAGTCGACTACATGGGAGTCCAGCGACATAGCCATTACACTAACTGCTGGTCCCCATGCTGGTGATTTTTATTTCAATGGCTGGGGAGGCCCACCGAGATTGATGATGACCAGATAAAGTCATTGATCTAGTCAAACCCACATTACACAACATGAGAGATTTCAGAAACATTGAACATCCATCATCCAAGCATTCATGGCCATCTGAAGAAGCTCCATATCTGGTTTCCTCATGAACTCAAAAATAGAAGTTCATTTGATGGCGCATATAAACATCTGCAATATGCTCATTAAATATGAGGAAAATGATCCTTTTTTGAAGCAACTGATAACTGGATTGTTTATAACAATGTGGTGCACAAGTGGTCTTGATCCCAACATGATTTGCCTCAAACAACATCAAAAGTAGACATGCATCAGAGGAAGGTTATGCTCTCAGTGAGGTGAGATGCTAAAGGTGTCATGTTTTTGAGCTCCTACCAAGGAACCGAACAATCAATTCAATGGTGCACTGTCGGCAACTGGACGGTTTGAATGAATGCATCATTCAGAACGATCCAGATCTCGTTCATCATAAATAGGTTGTGTTCCATCACAACAACATGAGACCATACACGAGTTTAATCACTCATCAGAAATTATTGGAGCTTGGATGGAATGTGTTGCCACACCCACCATACTCGCCTGACCTTGTGCCATCAGACTTCCACTTCAAAGCTTCTTGTATGGTAAATGTTCAATTCAGATGAGACCGTAAATCAGTACCTTGATCAGTATCCCATTAATAAAGATGGGTCTTTCTATGAATGAAGAATTATGATGCTCACTGAAAGATGGCAGTTACCTAACAAGACGGATACTATATCATTCATTGATCTTTGTTCTTTGTATAAATAAATGATCTTTGAAAACTGAAAACAAAATACGTCATGAATTTTCCAACAATTAATATCTCTCTGTGGCTACCTTTGTGGTGTTCCAGTTTGGGTACTTAGTGATTCCTGATTTGAGACTTAATGTTGTTAAGAATTTTTGAGAATAGCAGATACTACTTTTTTCAAATATTTTTATGCTTCATTTTCTATTTCTTCTCCTTTCATAAATCTAATAAAAATGGTTTCAGTTTTTTTCATCATATTCATATTAGCTTTTAAATGATTTAGTTCTATTTTTTGAGAGATTTTTGTTATAGGGTGTGTGCATTCTCCAAAGAGACAGAGATACATGTTCTCTGTTAGTGATTTGTTGATTTTTATTTTAGAGGTTTTTGCTATAGGGTGCGTGCGCTCACCAGACAGAGAGAAACAGAGAGACAGAAAGCGAGAAATCACCCCCCAGGGGGGATGGCCACGCCGCAATCCCTTCTCCTTCATTCTCCTCTCGGGATCTTGGGCATGCACGCACGCGCGCCTTGCATGAGTTTTAAGCCACCGGGTCCGGGACGCAAACCACGGTCGGCTACGTGGGAGTCCAGCGACATAGCCATTACGCTAACTGCTGATCCCATTGATTTTTGAAGTTCTATTAGTGAAACAGATCAGAAACAAAGCTACAAATTAGAGGACATTCATTCTTCCTTTGTAGGCTTGTCTACTTTGAGTTATAATACTACCTTCCCTTCAACTTTCAGTTAGATGAGTTAAAAGATATGTTTGTGTGTATATATATGTGTATATATATATATGTACGTGTGTATATATATATATATATATATTTATATATATATATGTACGTATATATATATATGTGTGTGTATATATACATATATATATGTATACACACACACACACACACATTTTTTTTGAGAGGATTTGCTACGGGGCATGTGCGCTTGCCAGAGAGACAGAGAGAGACAGAGAGATAGAAAGCAAGAAATCACCCCCCAGGGGGGAAGGCCACACTGCAATCCCTTCTCCTCCATTCTCCTTTTGGGATCTTGGGCACGCACGCACACTCGCTGGCGTGAGTTTAAGCCACCGGGTCCAGGACTTGAACCACTGTCAGCTACATGGGAGTTCAGTGGCATAGCCATTATGCTAACTGCTGGTCCCAGAAACATATATTTTTTAAGACAGTATTTTTAGGGACAAGCAGGTGGCACAGTGGGGCACAAAAGCACATGCACCAAGGGTGAATTTCAAGCTGCTGAGTCTAGGACTCAAACTGCAGTTGGCCATGTGGGAATCCAGCAACGCAACCACTATGCGATCTGCTGGCCCTTAGTTCTATTTTAAATTATATTATTTTGTAGTTTTAAAATACACATTAGGGGGCCAGTAGGTAGCATGGTAGTTAAGGGTGCTGGACTTCTACATGGTCGACCACTGTTTGAGTCCTGGACCTGGTGGCTTGTTTTCTCACTTTCTCTCTATCTCTCTCTGTCCATCTCTGGTCAAATTAACATAAGTAAGTAAATAAAGTTAAATAAAATAATTCCTTTATATATATATATATATATATATATATATATATATATATATATATACACACACACACACATTTAATCATTTGATATAGATTATGGTTTCCTGATGAAATTCTTCATTTTGTTAACTTCTTTACCCCATTACTCATAATTTTATTTAGGGTTTATATTTGATAATGGTACTATCTGGATTCTCTATCGATTTTCTTCAATTGTTTGCTTACTTTTTCTCTTGTTCCTGTTTCAGGCTATATACTGCCATTTTCAAATCCTCCTAAAGTCTTACCACCTTCCCACATTAGTCTGGTTTCTGCTGCTGGCATATGCATTTCTGTGCTATGATACCTTCTATGGTAGCTAGATGTCTCTTCTATAGATCTAGTCTCTCAAGTGGTAGCTGGATGTTTGTGGTTTTACAGTGGTTCTTGTTTTTGGTGAAAGTATTGGTCTATTGTAGGGTATTCCACTATAATCATAACAGGAAGATACTTTTGTACACTTCTAAGGGAATAAAACACTCTAACATGATGAAATCATTTGTTAAATTGAGTTACATTAGGTATTATAGTTAGGGGTACACAATTCTTTAAAAAGATAGAAGAAGCTGAGGGCTTACTTCCTGATTTTACAGTGTTTACAATATTTAGCTATTGTAGATGCTTCTATGAAGAACCTATTACAAAAATTCCCTAAATTTTTGATGAAATAGATTTTAGCATGTGCCCACTATATATCCAACACTGTATTAGGTGCAGGGCTGCAGAAGCAAGATCCATTCCGATGATATATTGTTAGACATGTGGGTCAGTACTGCAGTCCTGTCTCTGCCATTAGCTAGTTTTGTTAACAGTCAGCAAGTTGCCTTATCTGAGTGTCACTTTCTGTCTACATAAAATCAGCATTGGAAATACCTATTTCTAAACATCCTTTCTCTTTTACAATTCTAGATTATAACATTTATAAAGCTAATTTCTATGTGTGTCAATGCAACATTCTGAATGTCTAAATAATGCTTAATCTGCAGTTGATATTATAAAATGAATTGTGGAATATATGCTTATACATGTTTTATTAGTTGATTAATTTCTATAATTGCATATATATATATATATACATATATATATATAGTATACATCTATGTTATACATGGATTATTTAAATGTATGACTTTACCAAGTTTGAAACTTCAGCTTTTCTTCTCTTGTCTAAACTTTAGTCAGCTTGTGTCATCATCTTTTTTAACTACTAGTGTTATTTTTTCCTTAAATTTCACAGATATCTGTACTTCTCAATTCATCACAAATCATCAAAAACTCCTTATAGATTTATACCTAGCTACTTTCAGAAAGATGAATTATGGAAACATTCTTCAAAAACCCATGCATCTCATAAGAATCCTTATTGTATAGTGAAAGTTAGCATAAGTATAATTTATACAAATAATTTATTATCAATACATCTAAATATCTCGCACAAGCAATCTTTTTTAAATATGGCCGATCGTTAGCTTCAAAAGGACTGCCAACCACTTATATTCCAACCAGCTGCTATGAAAAAAAAAAAAAAGTATTAATGGACCTACCACACCTTCAGCCTCTCGTCTCCAGTCACTGTGCTTAGCTGCAGGATTCCCATTAACATTAATGGGAGTTCCATGCACGCATCACCTGGAGAACAGACCCCTCGATGTTTGATCATTATCTTCCTAGACAGGTAGGAATGGCATCAATCAGGTATCCAGCTTAGTTTCACAGTATGTACTATTATAGGCATCAGGGCAATAAAAACACAGCTTTCTAATACTTTTTTTTATAAAACAGTAAAAATGTGCAGAGCAACCAAGGGAGATTTTAAAAGCATACAAGGAGTGCATGGTTTCCTTGCATATCTTTTTATAATTACAAATGACCTAAAACTGAAGCATACACACTACTTTCTTTCTAAGACAGCCATAATGGGATAATAAAGACAAGCTTCATTATATAAAATGGACTTGATTTACTATTAAGTAGCCTAATAGTGAAGAGAGAGTGAAGTTTACATAGAAACTGCTTGACCTTCGATACTTTTTTCCTTTCAACATTTTTTTCCACCGGGCCATTAATAAATCAAAACTTTCATGTGGTTACAAAGAAAACAACATGAATGATGCCTGCTAGAATGTGAGCCTCATATTGTTGAAAGAGACATTATGAAAATAAAGGCATGTTTTCGATTCGATTCAGACTTACTTAGGAAAGTGGGAGCAGTAGCACAGAGAAGAGGAAGGACAGGGAAGGAAAGCATGGGTGAGACCTGGGGCAGAAGATCAGAGTTTGGCTTTGGAGCTGTGACCGTGCCAGCTGTATAATCTTGGCTAGATTATCTAACCTTTCTAAAATTACTTTTTCAATTGTAAAACGAGCCTAGTATATATTAGAGACTAACTAGGAAGCTTGTAGGAGACATTTAGCACAGCACATGGCAATTAGTAAATGGTTAGGAAAAAAGAGTGACTGTTACTCTGTATGTATGTAGTTATTAACTACAAAAAGCAGCATGGTATTATAAAACAGACACACTAGAATCTCATGTCTGCCACAAACCTTATAAATCTGATATGGTTTTTAAATTAGATCTTTTCTAAATATGCATGTATGTATTTGCATACACACATTCATATACATACATATGCACACAAATATATACGTATATATATATATATATATATATATATATATCCAAAATATAAATGCATTTAGCTGTATACAATACTATCACTAGTTCAGCTCTAATGTCTCGTATTTTTTAAAAGTTTATTTCTTTTTTTTTTCTCTTTTTTCAGAGAGGTTTTTGCTATAGGGCACATGCACTCACCAGAAAGACAGAGAGAGACAGAAAACGAGAAATCACTCCCCGGGGGGGGATGACCATGCTGCAATCCCTTCTCCTCCATTCTCCTCTCGGGATCTTGGGCACGCACGCACACACATCCAGCGTGAGTTTAAGCCACCAGGTCTGGGACTCGAACCGTGGTCAACTACATGGGAGTCCAACGACATAGCCATTATGCTAACTGCTGATCCCTAAAAGTTTATTTCTTTATTTTTTCCATAAGCAAAAGAGACAGAAAGAGAAAGAAAGAGAGTGCAAGAGAGACAATAGTCTCAATAGTGTCCTGATGCCATGATCCATTGCTAGTCCTCAGTCAACCCTAGACCATGGGCAAGCATGTGCTTGGCGAACTTGAGGAGATCTCCAGACTTGAACCTGGAACTATGCTGTGTGGCATTGCCTCACAAAGCATGACATTTTGTTGTGCCATCAACCATTCTCTCACAATTTTAACTTTATATCTGAGTTCAGAAAATTGACTCAGTTGTTAAAGTTGTAGCCACAGCCTAAATACATAGTCTTGTAAGAGATTTACAATAAGTAATTGGAGCCAGGGACCAGAGGCTTTAAGGGCCTCATTCCTGTATGCTGATGCCTGGCTCTTGGTGGTCAGTCTGTGTGTGCTACCAGGGGTTCATGGATACCTGCCATGCAGAGCTTGGAGATTCTGTTTTCAGGCAATGCCCACCTGTTGGGGATCTTCTTCCTCATTTTTAGCCCACCCCCCATTTTTTCACAAGAATGGTCAGCTCTAGCTCAAGATTCTGCTTTGTTTTTGGAAATATCTGACTTAACTGACTCTTATTTACCATCTTATTACTCTATAAAATCCAATGAGATTTTATAATCTTTTGCTAGGTTTATAAAATCTAGTTTGATTTTATCATTTCTCACTAGATTTTATAAAATCTTGTGCTACACTAAATGTAGTCTTATTCTATAAAATGTAGTAATATTTTAGAACATTGGGAGTATAACCAAACATGGTCTGTCTGTACCCTGAAGACGAAGCAAATCTCCATGATCATGAGGAAAACAAGGTCAAAAGTACAGGAAACAAGACATAGAAAGAATAGACTCATGCATTTGTAGAGAAATTTGTTTCTGCTAATTCAGTTCTCTACATTTGTCTAGTGAAGAAAGAGAAACTAAGTAAAGTGAAGTTACTTGTCCAAGACCACACTACTACTGAGTGGGGAAATCATTATTCAATGACTCTGATCGTCTAGAGTTCTAAGCCCTGTTGGCTTAGCTAAAGTGGTGAAAAATTTCTTCATATAAGATGGATCTACAGATTCAAATCTCAACTTGATCACTTACCAGTTGCATAAGTGTACAACCGTACAAACATGAACAGGCTTTTAAACTGCTAGACGTGTCTGTTTTTTCAATTGTAAATTGAGAATAAAGTTCATTTCAACTCAGTCAGATTTTTATGAAGATTAATTGTAAAATAGGTGTCAAAGCGGTTTTCCAGACTTTAAGTACAAAGGTTGATTAGTAGTAGTATTATCCGTAAGTAGTATTTAAGTAAGTGAAATGAATGGCATTAAAAGTCCTACTTGTCCAAAAACATCTCCCACAACTGGAGTGTCCCCATGTCTAAAATTCATATTTTAGACTCCATTCAGGTTCTAATTCACGTTCTATTTTGGAACAGGTAATATAAACCAATAATCAATAAAATTCTTCCAAAATGGAAATAGTTTTCCAAAAGTGTAATATAACTGAACCACTAATATATCTGTAGGTTAAGTTTATTAGATTAAGTATCATTCCCTATTAGGAAATGGATGCCTGAGGGATTGGAATAAAGTTGTTCAAATCATGCCCTCAATGTTTTTTTCAGGAAGTCATGTAGAGTCAACATCATCTCTGGAGTAGCAAACAGATGGTTAGGAAGTGGAACTTGGATATTCCGTTATGGCTGAAACGAAGTGCGATTCAAGCCTAAGCTTTGAGAAAATCAACATTCTTAGAGTAAGCTTTAGTTTCTAATCCTTAGTATTGAGCGCTGACACTATTGGCTACAAGCATTTTTAAGAAAACTATGAGAGGCCGGCAGGTGGAGTGGTGGTTAAAGGCACCGGACTACTACCTGGCAGACTGTGGTTCAAGTCCTAGACTTGATGGCTTGCTTTCTCACTTTCCCTCTCTCTGTCTCTCTGTCTGATCAAACTGAAAAATAATAATAATAATAATAATAATAACAATAAATAAAGTTAAATAAATAATTCTTAAAATAAAACCATGAATTGATGAGAGCCAACAGGTGATATAGTGTTTAGGACACTGAACTACCACATGGTCAACCATATTGAGTCCTGGTCCTCCTAGCTTGAAAAACACACTAGGCCCAAGTTCTAAGATACCTTAGGTTCCAAGAGAAGAGTGGAGGAGAAGGGATTCTGGAATAAAACCAACTTTAAAAATCAAACAAAAAACTATGAATTGAGGAAACAGAGTGAATCTTTTCCCTATGTCTAAAAGTCTTGAATCTCATTTTCTCTACCCAAAGCATTTTCTCTGAAAGGAGTCCATGGGTCCTATCACAAACTAGCATGGGTTATTCAGGTAGACTTGGGGTCAATTTATTGACAAATGTGCCACAAATCTCCAAAAATGCTATGTTAATTTGCCAGTAGTACCCATGCATGAGTAAAATGATGAAAGATGGGGAGTGGTACAAAGATAATTTTATTACTAAGTTAAAATGACTGATGGAGACAGAACTCTTTAGGAGTTCAAAAGTACTACCAAATTGTTCTAGCCTATGGTGTCACCTCACTGGTTTTTCCCTAAAATTTATGCTAGATGAACAGCACACTGAAATGGAATGTATTTGCTAAGTATTAAAATAATATGTTAATCATAATACTGTAAAAGAAGGAATGTATACCATAATGGTAAAAAGCTTGGGTTTGGGAGACAACCCATTTCCTGGAAGACTACCTAGGAGTCTTAAGATCAACATGCTCCCTTCTTTTCCTGTCCTTTTTCTTTCTCTTTTTTTTGGGGGGGAGATGACCAGCAGTTGGCATAATGACTATATTGCTGGACTCCCATGTAGTAGACCATGGTTTTAGTCCTAGACCTGTGGCTTGAACTCATACCAGGCACGTATGCGTGGGTGCCCAAGATCCCAAGAGGAGAATGGAGGAGAAGGGATTGGGGCGTGGCCATCCCCCCACGGGATGATTTCTCTCTTTTTGTCTCTTTCTTTCTGGCAAGCCAAGTGCCCTATAGCAAAAAACCTATCCAAAAAAAATTTTTTTAAATAATTGGAATAATAATAATGTGGAAAAAAATGTAAAGCTATTGGATGATGATTATGGGGATCTTAATGTCTTTGTATTGACCGATATGAATGGTATTCCTTCTGGAAAAAGAAATGGAATACACTGTAAAGTTATATGTGATTCAATGTAATATACATAAGATCATGAAAATAATAAAAAAATTAAAAATTAAAAATAAAAAAAGAAATGAAAAATAAAAACAAGAAAACAAAGATCAACATGCCTGTTTTTTATCTTTAAAATGGGGACAACAGTGGCACCTAGTGCATAGTGCTGATTTTAGGATTAAATAAAATTCTACAGGGGCCACCAAGTGGTATGGTGGTTTGGGTGCTGTATTCCCACATGTGCAACTGCGGTTCAAGCCCCGGACCTGGTTTACTTTCTCACTTTCTCTCTCTCTCTGGTGAGCACACATGGCCTATAGCAAACTTAAAAATAATAATAAGCAATTTTTTTAAATGAAAACTACACACAAAGGTTCAGAATGGTGTTCAACACATAGTATTCAATAGGAACACCTACCAGGTTTCATGTGGGAGCAAAAAAGGTGCCCAATGAGGAGACAAACAACAAACCCATAATAACAATGAACATGTAATTGGTATGTAAAGCTTTAAGGGGGTCAGAGGGTGGAGATCTGATTAGAGACAATAGTCAAGGAAATCCCATCTGAAGCAGGGACACTGGAGCCAATAATGAGCAGGGAAAGCCTCAGGGGAAGATCTGGGAGAGACTAGGGACAGGCCCCGAGGAGCAAAATTCTGATGACTGGTTCCTTTTTAGTTGTATGGGACTATGCTTAATCAACTTTGGTGGATATATACATTTTAACTTGAAAAAAAAAGCCTCAGAGGAAAAAAAATAAGACTGAAAATCTGCACTTGCAGGGGAATTTTAGCAAGTTGTATATTCTCTCTCCTATATGCATTTTTTTGTGACTTGGGGCCAACTTTACATCATCCTGCATGCACCTGTGGAAGCCTGGAAGAAGACATGAATCTGGTGCAGCAAAGGAGGCTTTCCCCACAGTTTGTAACAAATACAGCTAATGAAAGGTCCCATTCTGGTTTTGCCAGAGACATTTGGGAAAAGAAAAATACTATCAATTTAAATATAACAGCATGAAATATGTAATATTGTATTATGATATATAAGTGATAGGTTTGAATAACATTCTTCTTTCTTAGTCTTTTAAAGAAGTCATATAAGTGATTTGAGCAACTTTTTATTTAAGAGAGTTTTTTGCTATAGAATGCATGTGCTTGCCAGAAAGACAGAGAGAAAGTGAATTGTCACCCCCCCAGAGGGATAGCCACACCATAATCCCTTTTCTTCCTGGGACTTTGGGCATACACACGCATGTACCCAGCATAATTTTCTTTTTTTTTTTCTTTTTTTTGGAGAGGCTTTTGCTTTAGGGCGCGTGCGCTCTCCAGACAGAGAGAGAGACAGACAGAGAGAGAGACAGAAAGCGAGAAATCACCCTCCAGGGGGGATGGCCACGCCGCAATCCCTTCTCCTCCATTCTCCACTCGGGATCTTGGGCACACACGCACACGCGCCCAGCGTGAGTTTAAACCACCAGGTCCAGGACTTGAACCGCAGTCGACTACATGGGAGTCCAGCAATATAGCCCTTATGGCAACTGCTAGACCCGATTTTCAAGCTGCCAAGTCCAGGACTCAAACCAGGTTGGACATCCAGTACCTTTACTACTAAGCTACCGACTAGCCCTGTGAGCAACTTTTTTTTAGAGGATTTTTTTTTTTTTTTTTTTTTGCCTTAGGGACAGACAGACACAGTGAGAGGGAAAGTGAGAAATCACACCTAAGGGGAGAAGGCTGTAGACAGAAGTCTGACTACTTTTCCTATTTTTCCAAAATCTTTTCAAAAGGGACTGGGGAAGTCATGCCACAAACATTAACAGACCATTTATTTTCTATTAACAGAATTCTTCCTACCTCCTGTTCCAGGAATAGTATCTTTGAGATGTATATTTCAACTGATTACAGTATATTCTTATGCTTATCTCTTCCCAAGACACAGAATTTCCCTTTTCCTTGAGAAGTAGATTAAGCCTTTCTTTAACTAAGACACAGGTCTTCCCTTCCAATCACCAACCTAAGGATTGTGGAACCCACCTATAACCTACAAGCGGGGGGGGGGCTGCTTCGATATGTCCCACCTTTTTGGGCCAGACCAATGGAAAATCTTTTCACTAAATGTTCTCTGTCAATCTCAAAAACAAATAAAAGGAACCCATGTACATGATCACTCTGAGAAAGGCATGTATGCCTCTTCTCTGGGCCTAGGTCACTCACAGTTGGCTTGGAAATAAACCACATTAATTATTAATTATTAATTTTACAGTTGGTTATTTTTTTTTCTGTTGACAAGGCCATGACGCAATCCCTTCTCCTCCATCCTCCTCCTGGGATCTTGGGCACACACATGTGCCCAGCATGAGTTTCAAGCCACCAGGTCTGGGAGTCAAACTGCCTTCAGTCTTGGGGGAGTCCAGCAATGTAACCACTATGTCATCTGCTCATCCCACGAGCAACTTCTATAAGGAATGAAATAAAACTCCTCTCTCAATTGCACAAGACTAAAGTCACTCCAGATAGGATATCTGGCCATCGCTAGAGCATTTCACAAAGTGATTTAATAGAGAATCGAGGTTATTCTGAAAACCCACAGTTACGGGTCTTTACCTATTTCCCTACATCTAATATCTTAGCTCCTCATCTTGAGACTATTACTTCTTTAGGTTTTTCTTTTTTTTTTGATAAATGCAGTGAGACTGATGTCCTGAGGCTGCTGAGAAGATACTAAGTGTCTTCTTGAGTCCCAGGGATATACAGACCCAAAAAAAACATTTCTTGATGGAAAACCCTAATATGACCATTGTATATATCACATTTGCTTAATTTAAGCCTTAGAAAGGATTCATTTGATTTTCTCAGCAAGGTATGGAGGTAGACATGATTATCCCCACTGCATAGATGAAGAAATTAAGACTCAAAGAGGTCACACAGTTCACTCAAGCTTACACATCTTGAAAACTGCAAAATTAACTCATAAACTTGTCAACATAGATGCTGAGCTTTTCCACTTGGTGAGTGCATTAAAAAATAGCAATTTTTTAGGTTGCTATTGCACTTTGCCATTTTAAAGTACTCTTGCAATCGTAATTTCATCTTTATAATCCTATAAATTAAGCCCAACAGAGTTAGCTGATCTTATAGCTGAGAATACCTAGGCCCAGCGAGAGTAAGTGACTGGGGGGGACTATGTTGGTGCTTTGTCTTACCTAGCAAACACTTGTTCCTTCTGTGTATGAGGTGTTCTTTTTTTTTTTTTTTTTTTGTCCCAGTCGCCAGAGAATGCATGTGTTTACTAGAGAGAGACAGAGAAAGGAGAGAGAGAAAGCACTCCCTATCTCCCTATCCAACAGGTTGTAATCACCTCTCAATCCCTTCACCTCCATTTCTCCACCCTGTCGGGATTTTTAGCAAACATACACATGCAGCAGCATATTTTTCAAGCTACCAGGGGCAGGACTTGAACCATGGTAGGACATGGGATTCAGCTCCATTAACTACTAGGCTATGAGGCTAGCTCATGACGTTCTTTTAGAGAGTGCAGTTGGGCTGGGTTTTCAACCTGGACTAGGACAAAGCTTCTCTCCACCACTCTGTTAAGCTCCTCTTCTCTGCTGATATCAGTGGTGAGACTGCAGGGACATCTGAGACATGTCAGAATTCCTCTCCAAAGTGTCTTCTGGACCGCTTTCCCAGAATGGTAGGAAAGAGCTCAATACTCATGCTACAGCTCTAGTTCTGAAGCTATAATTTACTTTAGCATATGAAGGATTCTGAGAAGTACTATATGCAAGAATTTGTCTATACTCATCTGAATAGCATACCTCAAACTTAGCAAATTTCAGAGCAGCTTTTGAATACAGTAAGAATGATGAAGCCAGCCCAGGGCAAAACAGTAACACAGTGCTCTGCAGCTCGGGACCTACGTGCAAAGGTGGGTTTGCACCCTAAGCCCTCCCTGTGCACACAGGGTATGCATGTGCACCCGTGATCATGGCTGGTTGAGGCTGGGGGTGGATGCCATAGTGAGGACTCTCTTGGGGGTGCCTCTCTCTCTGTCCCACTTTCTGTCTATTGGTTTCTACTGAAGAGATAAATAAATAAACTCTACCACAAATGGTTGATTAATTGCAAGTGAAATGAAACACTAAAATCTAAGATCTGGATAGAGAAGTTGAAGAATGTTAAGAAAGGTAACAAGAGTGCACCTAATCAATGAGTGATGAGGTACAGACAGCAAGATTAGCCTGAGCAGGAACTGGGGCTCTTGGTGCTTTTTTTGTTTGTTACTTGAGGGCAGTTTTCCAGATAGGGATAAAAAGATAAAGTGACCCTTTCTGAAGATAATTTTTGAGCTATATAGGGACAATTATATAATACGGTATTTTATTCTCTTTTTAAAATATTGCAAGTGACCACACTACAAAATCTTAAGAGAGAACAGTTACTACAGAATGCCAATACAGTCAGTGGAACTGGCCATGTCTACAGGAGAGCATTTTCTTTTTCTTCCTCTTCTTTTCTTGACCCTCAACCTCTCTCCTCTCCTTTCTTCTTCACACCTTCCCTTTTTTTCTCTTTATTTCTCCCTTTACATTTTCTGAATAGAGTTGCCAATCAAAGGCAAATATCCCAAATTTATTGACCCCACCATGTGTACATTTCCTAAAATAATGGTAACCTGTGAAACATAACTGAACTCCATCCATATCTCAGAAACATAATTATAATAGTGAAACCACAGGAGACTTCATTTATTACAGGGATTTATGATGGAGGTGACTAATGAACAACAGCAGAAAATAATTTATAAAATTGGTCAACCTGGGATAAGTAAGGAAACCACTCATCCCCATCAACAATGCACCTCTCTTAGTCACTGCTACTGTCTTCTATATTATAAAGAGAGAAAATTAATATTCTTCTTACACGGAACTTAAGTAAAATCTCGTTTAAGGATATAAACCAACAATTTCATGGATTGATCCCAATATTGTTTTAATTTTCAGTTTTCTAATTTTAATGAAGTTACCAAGGAACACACAAATAATTGAATCAAAAAATAATGAACTATTGATTCTTTTGCTGTGAACTCATTCCACTCCTTGACATACATTTTGCAACCACATTGTATTATATGAGCAAATTATAGTACAAGAAGCTGAATGTGAAGAAGAAATGACAGCTATGATTTTCTCATTAAAATCAACCTAAAACAATGTTTGCATTCAGAATTAAGCAAGCGTTTTTTTTTTAATATGTCTTAATTTTATGATACTGACTGCTACTGGAAATCTATAGAGTGTATAAGCTGTAAACCACTCACTGCCACTCTGAATTTTAACAATCTTCCCTTAATGATTTTAAAGAAACATACATAATTAAAACTTCAAAAAGATGCAGAGAATGTTGTTGCAAGTTACATAATTCCTTCCATCTTTATCTTCCTTTGTAGATTGAGTGACAACAAATTTAAAAAAATGGAGAAATGGATTTTTTAATCTTTTAATTATATATTGGCTATAATTTTTAAAATAAGCTGCTTAAAGAAATTGTTTAGTTTTATATTACGTATCTGGCCTAGGATATACCTCGGAAATCTCCCTAGCCATTTCAGCTGGCCTTTGCAGTAATGTAAGTTAGCAAAAAACTGTCCTTCAGAGCACAGTAGATGGTTAACAGATTTGAAGTGCAGCAAACCAAACAATATATGCACTTAAAAGACAGAATCTGAAAAGATATTGATTGTCTTTTTTTTTTTTTTTTTTTTTTTTTGCCGTTTATTGCTTTGTGTGGAAACACTACCCTTTGAAATGAGACTTTTTTACTTTCCCTTTCTTCATTACAAAAACCCAAGCTTTCTTAAATATCAAAAGAACTCAGGACTATACCTGAAATAAAAACTGTTTTCCTTTATGTAATTATCAAGGGGCTTTTAGAGTATCTTTCCCCAATGATTACAGGGTATTTCCACATAGGCTGTCATTTTAAGGTGAAAAATTTGCAAGGACAGTCACACCATCTGTCATCAACTAGGTTCCCTGACACCCAGAGCTGCTCTGAAATGGCCAGCGGCTTCATGCATAACAAAGACCTTGCCCCTTGGCATTGTTTATTCCTTGACCTGTGCAGAGAGTCCTTCAAAGGGGGCTTTACTGAGACCATTTCAGGGCTGCTTTTCAGGGGCAGAGTTTTCTAAAGGAAAAAAAAAATTATTTATGCATATAGGAAATTTGAAATGGTCTAGTCTTAAATCTAAACCAATAGGATTAAGTCCTAGAAGAATTTTGTTCCTAGTTTTCTTTCTGTGATCCTTAAAGAAAACCTACTTAACATTATTTCCTTCCTCTTTTTCTTTAGTTTTGTAAGTTTCTTTAAGATACAATTTAGGTGTTCAGCAATCCACAGATAAAGCCAGAGTGTGCGGGTTAAATATAACTGGCCCATTCAAATACAGAAGCTATGTCATAATAAAAATACACCTTCCGACCAACAAAACCCTGGTGCCTCTCACTGTGGAAGACACAGACAAGCTATTCTTACTGCCGTGTCAAGCACCACTTAGGACTTACAAATACAATACAGTAATCACACTGTAGGTCACTTGTGCCCAAAGAAGGATTACAGCTGTGGCTCACAATATTTATGAAAGAAACATACACAAAAAAAAGAAAATGTCAACTATTGTGAAACATTTTTTACTTAGAAATTTGTACTCTCATATGCCTGACATATAAAGACATAAGCTGAGGCATCTCCTTTTGCGATTTGCCATGGCTGTGAAACGTGTGTTCTTCAACTTAGGGAAATGTAAGCTACGGTTCTTTGAAGAGACGAGGTTTGAAAATCAGGCAGATCATTGTTAAGAGAAGCTGCAGCCATTTCTAGGAACGAATGAATAAATACAAAAGGATATTCCCTCTGTCAACATAATTAATGGCAAGATTTTATGAGCTTCATTTAGTCCCCAAGACATAGTTATATACAATACATGGAGTGTGTGTTTATGTGCACATAGTATAAATATGTAAAAGTCACATCATTAAATCTTTTATATGTCTGTATTCATAATACACAAAGCTGTTTTTAAATTATTTAAAGACTATTCTCTCTTCCATATACATTAATACTAATAAGAGTTGCCGTCAACATCAAAGAGAAGCTAGACCCCTAATTAGAGTTCCAATCTGCCCTGAGAGTTGCATTGCAGAAAGAACAAACAAGGAATAAGTTGGGCATTAGAAAAAGTAATAATCAGTCCTTATTCTCAACTTCTGATTATTGCAAGAATCCAGTGACTTTTTAAAAATAAAATAGGGTTACTTTCCATCACAATTAAGGAACATAAAATTTCATATGAATAATTTCCAAAGAAAAAGATAACAGTGAAAACAGAAAAACTATCAGACCTTCATTTGTTAGGAGATGAGATAGTTAACATAGCACCAGAAATGTTAAGAAAAATCTAGGTTTTAGAAGGTTGATATTGATATTGCTTAACTTTCTTTTGCTTTAACCCTTTAGTTCGCATGTTGACCGTATGCATGTGTCTTTCAAATGGCAAATTCACTATCAGAAGTCTTCTGATTACCTATGAGACCAATATTTAAAATATTAACCATTTACTTAACAAACATTTGGTGGAAACTCTCCATGTACCATAAGTTTTGCCAGATGCTGAATATACAAAAAACAAAAATAAAACTGCTGCTGCCCTTTTTCTAAATAGTTAAAGAGGGAAACAACTAAACACACAGAGTTAAGTATGTGTGGAGCGCTATTTCTGAATATAAACTTAATATATGCAAATGTTTAAGAATCTCAAATGAAAAGAAGATATATACTATGACTTTAATTTGACTGCTACTTTAATATTTCTGTCCTGACTGTCAAGTGAATGGTTATGACAAGTTTCATACATATTACAAGAAAGACAGAATAGTACAATGGATTCAAACATATCCGTTTGCAGTTTCACCAGTTATCAACTCATGGCAATCTTGTTTGTCCACACCCTTTTTCACATTATTTTTAAGAAAATCCCAGTCACCATATTATTTCATTCATTAATGTTTTAGTATATATCTCTGAAAAAAAACTGTAATCTTATCACATCTGAAATTAGTAATAACCCATTAATATCAAATATCTGATCACAGTCTCAATTAAATTGATTTTCAAATGCCATTTAAACAAGGGCCCCAAAAGACTTACATATTGTGATTTGTACATGGATCCCTAAATCTCTTTTACTCTATAGGTTCTCCCTTCTTTTCTATCATATATTCTCCCTATCTATCTTCTGTGTTAATTCTCAATTTATTACTTCAACAAACTGGGAAATTTTATTCTAAAGATTTTACCCACAGTCTGGATTTTGACAGTTGAATCATTGTGGTCATTTCTGGAAACTGCTAGGGTAAAGATTATTATTCTGAAAGTTACTAAATAGAAAAATTATATATACATACTGTATTTCTGGCATAAATACATTTGATTATAAAATAAAACTCTTCTCTATGAGAAAATTATAGCTAATAAATGCAAAAGAAACTGCAGAATTAGAAAAAACATCGCTTTTTTGAAACCTCTATTCAAATAATCTATCTAAGTTTTAAGGAGAAGTTAAGGGGAACTTTAAAATGGATGGATGAGGTTGACAACACCAGAACGCACTGATTAATATTAACATCACCAAATTAGGACAACAGAAATTCCATGCTTTATGACGTCATGCAAGAAATTGCAAAGTGCCATCCATGAACCGTTATAGTCAATAAATAATTAAGAAAATTGAAAAAAATCTCTAAACTCACTATCATTGTATAGGACATATAGGAGATATCAGAGCATGTTAAATAACGTTATAAAGATGCCATCAGCCTGTCCAGATGTAGAAAATGTTATAGAGAATAAATTGAATTTCTTCAAACAATTAATGCTTTAAAAGGGGGGAGGAGGGGAAACTGTTCTGTATTAAAATAGTTAAGAGATGAGTCAACAAAAATCAATAAAAAAAACCTTGTGAGATTTTTATTCAAATTAATTAATATTCATTGAATCAGGTCGAAAAACTAAAACTACATTTTTGAGACAAGTAACAATTCTGATCCTGTGGTTATGACATTGTTTTGTTTTTCAGTTCTTATTTGTTAGAGATGTGCACTGAAGTGTTTATGGAAGAAATGCTATTGTAGATACGCAGGATGCTCTTTAGTATACCACAGTAGTGGGATAAAGTGAGAGGGTCTGCAATAGGCGATTACACAAGATTGCAAATGCTGATAAATATCAAAATTGACTGACAGGTGTACTGAGTTTTATCTGTATGTTTAGACATTTTATATAGTAAATTTTTTTTCAAAAAGATGATCATTCATTTTCCAAATAGAGATATCTTTGATGATTGATAACCTATTTTGAGATTAAGAATGAGGATGGTTAGATTTAAATCATGATTCTTCTTTGAGCAATTCCTTCATGTTTTAAAAAAAGAAGTATATACTTCCTAATAAAAAGTCTCCCACTGTGCCCTGATCATTGTGACTCAGATCTACTCCACGAAACAACAAAATCCCCAATACCTGAGCACTTGCTAGATGTACAGATCTCAGTCCTAGCCTTAGTCTAACGAATTTTATACAAAATCCCCAAATGATTCCTGTGCATATATATTTTGAGAAATACTCATCTAGATTCTATTCTTTTCATTGACCTTATCCCACCACGTATTTTCTTAACTTATGCTATCTTTTTTCCATTGGATACTTTTAACTATATGTAAACAAATTTCAATCTCTCCCCATCCCGAAAAATAAAATAAATAAACCAACAAGTATAAACCAGCTTTCAATTCATTATTGACCTAGTACCCTTGCTTCGACGAGAAACTCATGAAACCTTAAACTAAATCTCCTCTTTCTGCTTAAACTTACTCTAATAGATTTCTGTTGCCAGTAACTATAGAACCCTGACACTTTAAGGGCCTATCTTTTGTTCTCATTTCATTCTCTATTTTCACTGCAATTTTGTTTATCCCTAGTTTCTACAGCTTCCTACAGCTGAGAATTTCCAAATCTCTGTCTATCATAGTCCCTTTTCCTTGGAGCAGACCTACTCTTCTACGTTTCACAGTCACTTCCTACGCAATATGTTCAGAACTGAATTTATTATGTTCTTTACTAAACTTTTTTGCCTCGAACATATTTAGTTTTAGTTTGTAACAACACTAAGTACCCAGACATACCAGATTGAAAACTAACTAAAATCTTAGGTCCTTGACCTAAGATTTCTGTTAGTGCTATAATCCAAACTCTAATCATTTCTAACACAGATTAGTGAACACACTCCTGTGATGGTTAATTTATGTGTTAACATGAAGGATAAGATTAAAATTTAAATCAGTGAACTTTAGGTAATGTAGATTGCCCTTCATAATGTGGTTGGGCCTCATACCATAGGTTGAAAGCCTAAATAGGAAAAAAGACTAGCCTCCCCGAAAAAGAAGGTATTATCCAGCAGATTGCTTTCTAATTTCATTGCACCATTGGTTCTCCTTGGATCTCAAAGCTGCTGGCCTTTAGACTAAAACTGTATCCATCAGTTCTCCTAGTTCTCAGTTCTTTCAGCTCTCTGCTAATCTAGCCTTGCCAGTTTCTGTAGTCATGGGATCCAATATCTTATATTGAGTATCATACACACATACACAATCATCCATTCTGTTTCTCTGAAGAATCCTGACTAATATTAATTTTAGTACTGAGAAGTAGGGAACAACTGTAACAAATACCTACAGATGTAGAAGTGGATTTAGAATTTGGTAATATGTACAAGTTAGACAAATTTTGAGGTACATCTTAGAAAAACACCTTGATTCCTTTGATGAGACTGCTGGTAAGCATGTGAACACTTTTAAAGATGATTTTAGAGAGGCCTCGTATAAAATTAGGAACATACCATTGGAAATGGGAGAAAGTAATCCTTTTTATACAGTGAAAATATCACTAAAGCACATTATGGTATTTTTTTTTTCTTTTATTTTTGGGAGAGGTTTTTGCTATAGGGCGCATGTGCTCGCCAGAGAGACAGAGACAGAAAGCAAGAAATCACCTCCCAGTGGGGATGGCCAGGCCACAATCCCTTCTCCACCATTCTCCTCTCGGGATCTTGGGCACACACGCACACGTGCCCAGCGTGAGTTTAAGCTACCGGGTCCGGGGTGCGAACCGTGGTCGACTACATGGGAGTCCAGTGACATAGCCATTACACTAACTGCTGGTCCCAGCGCGTTATGGTATTTTGTGAAAAGCTGAAGTTGAGGGGCCAGCAGTTGGCGTAATAGCTATGTTCCTGGACTCCCATGTAGTCAACCGTTGTTTGAGTCCCGGACCTGGTGGCTTAAACTCACGCTGGGCACGTGTGCATGCATGCCCAAGATCCTGAGAGGAGAATGAAGGAGAAAGGATTGTGGTGTGGTCATCCCCCCTGGGGGGTGGTTTCTCGCTTCTTGGCTCTTTGTCTCTCTCTGTCTTTCTGGTGAGCATACACACCTTATGGCAAAAATCTCTCAAAAAAAAAAAAAAAAGTTGAAGTTAAAAGTAGACAAACTTGGATGTTTTGCTGAGGAGATTTCTAA
Organism: Tupaia tana; assembly: GCA_026018925.1. NCBI lineage: Eukaryota > Metazoa > Chordata > Mammalia > Scandentia > Tupaiidae > Tupaia > Tupaia tana. The sequence continues at coordinate 18,839,946 of JAKSZU010000008.1, forward strand.
GCAAAGTGTTGAAGGAATGACCTGATTCTCCATAGCGATAATAGTAAAATGCAAGAGGAAAGAGATAAATTAAAGGATTTGTTAAGCAAAAAAGGAACCAGAAGTTGATTTTCCTCGAAATTATCAACATATCTATATTGCAGAAAATGAGAAAGTGTTCTAAAGAAACACTGAGGATGTGGCCAGGCAATCCCTCAGTGAAAAGATTATGTATGGATTTAATCGACGGTGTGCTTGAGTGGAACTCAGGGATAGAGAGGGGGTGAAATAGGTAGAAACACTGTCATCTTGGACTAAAGAGGATATAGATGGGAACAAATAAAAGGAGACTTTCAGACTTCTGAGATTGTATAGGATGAAACAATAGAGCTAGCAAGCTGTGAAAATGCCTTATTATTCAAGAAAAAGGAAAAACGACTCTGAAGATAATTCACAGATTAGCAGAGCTGTGACTGCACTGCAAGCCCAGAGTGCATGCACATATCTGAGAAACTAGTTTTCTTCTTCTCAGTTTCAGTGCACAAGGCTGCAGTCTCCCAGTGCCCCAGGAGCCAGGCTGCCACGCAGAGCCATGCAGGGTAGGGGTAAGGCCAACGTCGACAACAAGGAGAATAATACTGCTCGTTGGCTCAGTAGGTTCAAAGGATAGAGTACTAAATCAAAAAGAACTGCTTTTAAACAAAATCTACTGGAGTTTGCCTTGTTAGGCTTTGAATTTGCTTAAAATCCATAACCCCTTTCTTCTCTACAATGTTATCTATGCTTGACCCATTAATGCTTTTTTTTTTTTTTTTTTTGAGAGACAGAGACATTTTTGCTATAGGGTGCATGTGCTCACCAGAGAGACAAGAGACAAAAATTGAGAAATCACCCCCTGGGAGATGGCTACAGCTCAACCTTCCCCTCCATTCTCCTCTCAGGATTATGGGCACACACACACACACACACACACACATGCCTGAATGAGTTTCAAGACTCATGCACACTCACAACCGATTCATCATGGTTGGTCATATGGGAGTCTAGCGATGTAACCACTACACCATCTGCTGGGCCCCCACCCTTGTATATGGGTGTCCATCACTTGTCTGATTTCACAGATTTACAGGTGGAGAGAAATTTTGCCTCAAGATGAACCATACCTCAACTTTCACTCATACCTGTCATAGATGATATTTAGGTAAGATTTTGGACTTGACGCTACTACTGAAATTGATAAGACTTTGGGGGTATTTGTGAGGAAATGAGTGTACTTTACATGTGAGGAAGACATTAATTTTGGGGTTCCAGCAACCAGAATGTTTAAAATTGTGTCCCTCCAAATTCATATGTTAGAATCCTATTCCTGCTTATGACTATATTTTCAGACAGAGTCATTAAGAAGGTAATTAATTTTAAATAAAGTCCTAAGATGAGAACTCTAGTTCAATAAGATTGATGATCTTAATAAGAAGAGGATGAGCTAACAGAGTTCTGCATACACAGAGGAAGGCCATGTGAGGACAAGCAAGAAGACAGTCATCCGCAAGCAAAGGAGAGAGGCCTCGGGAGAAATCAGACCTACGGACACCTTGATCTTGGATTGAGCCTCCAGAAATGTGAGAAAATAAATTTTTTGTTGTGTAAGCCACTCAGTCTGAAATATTTTTTTCATATCAGGTCTAGCGGACTAATACAGCTTCCAAGGAGTCTCCTGACCTTCATCTTAACCACTCTTATTACTTGTCCATGGTGCTTATAGGAAGACCTTTCTGACAGGTTATTTAAATACATTCTGTATTGAGCTTAACACATTTCAATACCTAGCCCTGCCAGTTGGATAACTTACAAAGTATCTGGTATGGCACACGCAACTTTGTGGTTCCTGCCTATCTTTCCTGTGTCATTTCTTCCCAAACAGAGGCAAGCAGCCAAGGATTTAGATATACATACCCGATCTTACAGCTCTCCTCCATTCCCGTGCTGATTCAGAATATTCATCCTCAAAGAGCTCACATAGAATCTTCTCCCCAGTGAACCCTTTAACCTCCTGGACTATGCTGTTCATATTTTTTGGACTATTATTATATAAACTTTATTTATACATTTAGAATACTACTTTACTTTAATCACCTGTTTACAATTGCTTTGGGGGAAGTTGTGGATCTCTGAATGCCATACTTTATCTGTATATCCTCCACATTTGTCTCACAGGGTGCTCAATTACTAAAAGGAGAGAGGAGAAAGAGAAAATGAAAGAGAGAGAAGAGAGGAATGAGGGAAGTAAAGCAGGAAGGAAAGAAGGAAGGGAGGGAGGGAGAAAAGAAAGAAGGAAGGAAGAGTTACAAAAAGTATTCATCACTGGCCCCAGATATCTTCAATCTAAAAATCTACTGGAGACCAAATTGGAAAAAACTAGTATAAAAAAAATGGAAGAATTCCGAGATTTGCATGGTTTGAGGAGCCAAGGGAGCAAGGAGAAAGGTATAGATGATTTTAATTCGACATTGGTTTCTCCAGACTCTGGATTTTTGTATTACTTACTATAATCATAACACATTCATACAGAGTTCACTTTATTACCTCTTTCATGTATCTATGTATTATCATATCAACTATATTACTAATTCCAAAAAGGAGGACTCTTCGTATTGGGAAAGCACTGAATTAGAAAGCAGAATACTTGGGTTCCTGTCTCTGTTACTTAAAGTAAATCACAATCTTGTAAGTGTCAGTCCTCTCACCTACAAAATGGAATTCCTATAACTAACCAGCTCATCTCACAGAGCAGTTTCGAAGATAAAATGGGATGTGCACACCTGGCTCATGAGCTGTTATTCAAGGAAGGTGTTTTTCTAGTGAATGGGCGATGTCTCTGCATTTCACCCCCAGTGTTCTGTACATGGTTTCAGCTTGCCCTGACTCTTCCAAATGCTTGATATCGAGCAGATTATTTAAATTTTTGGACCCTGAATTTCCTTAACTCTAGAAATGGAATAATATCACAAAATTCTTGAAGACAAAGTAAAGTGCAAAAGATTTTGTATTATACAGCATATCACATAATATAAGAACGTTATTCTCGGGGCCAGCAGATGGTGTAATGGTTATGTCACTGTACTCCCACACGGCTGACCATAGTTTGAGTCCTGGACCCAGTGGCTTAAAACTCATGCCAGGTGTGTGTGTGCCCAAAATCCCAAGAAGACAATGGAGGAGAAGGGATTGTTGCATGGCCATCCCCCGAGAGGTGATTTCTCACTTTCTGTCTCTCTGTCTCTCCAGTAAGTGCATGCACCCTATAGCAAAAATCTCTCCCTAAAAAAAAAAAAAATGCAATTCTCATGATATCATCTTGGGTAAATCATGTTAACTATTTACATTACTTTATTCATGTATAAAATGAAAATGTAATAGTCTTGTTGAATACTTGAATGAGAAAATGTGTGTAAAGTGTTAAATATAGCCTGTGACTGGATACTATTATAAATTACAATAATTATATTATTTATAGTACATATCATTATAATATTACTGCCAATAACAGATGTCCCTTAAAAACAGAGTCTACAGTCTTACATGACTTACAGCTCTTTGACCAGAGCTTAAATATCTTTACTGAATTACTAATACTTAATGTTGGTTTAATTTTAATGGATGACACCTGTCCATGTAAACAAGACAGAACTGGTCATTAATAGGCAAAATAGATAGATATACATCTCATATTAAATTTTTGTTTAATTCAAGACATTTGTAATTTCTGGTGATTGTGTATCCTTTGGGGAATGCTGGTCTTTTATCTCTGCACCCTAGTCAATGGATCAAACTTTATTGACTCTTTAGCATGTTAGCTATTCTGCATATCTTGATGTCACTTTCCAAAATGGAAAGCATTGCTCTTATTCATACACACACATACATACACAATTATTACTACTCAAGCCGTATTTGCAATACCACTTTCTAAACATGAACCATGCTTGTGAATACTATTTTTAAATATACATATCAGTAAATAATATACTGTGTATATTTACTTTATATACTTCTAATGTAGATGTAAATTGTATGTGTTTCTATTTTTTTTCTAAACCAAGGTGATAGGAATAGTGCAGTGGGGAAAATGAAGGAAAAATATACTGAACCATAATTCTAAGCATTGTGGCTTTAATAAACCTGAAGCTATATAAACATAATGCTAAACATGATAAGAATAAAATATCTTTTTTCTTTATTGTTTTAAAATGCCATTTATATAGCATAATAGAGATGATTACCACATATTTTATGAAAGACTTATTTTTAGAGGATAGGTTATTCAGTAGATATATCAAGCTTAATTTTCCATCTCCATTTTCTACCAATTTATATGCCTGAATATTTAGAATTCACACGCGACCTCTATCTGAGGAAACACAACACAAATATTCTCAGTGTCAAGATGCTCTTGAGACCCCACAAGAAAAAGAAGTGTGTCTCCAAGTGGAGGAATTTGTATGAAGTCATTGCCTTTAGATTAAGGTATTGGTGCTAGACACAGGTAAATATTTCAAGATCTCCATTTACCTAAGAGCAGATAGAAAACATACCAATCATCATTGTTTGTCAAACATGTTCTCATATGGTAATTATAAAACTCCAGTGGAAATCAATTTTTCCAATTCAACATGTCACTTCATACAATGCTAGTAGAGACAGTAAAATGGATAAAGGATTGCTTTTCTCTATAAGGATGTCTGCCTCTACTTACATAAATAATTCAGCACATAACAAATAAATAAATAAGAAACATCTCTATTGCTACTAAATATTTTCTGTAAACTATGATTCCCTTAACATAGGAGGGTTCTACTAAGTGGAGGTACATTTAAGTGTTTTTTGGACAGATTATTTATTATATGTGGAGAGTATGAGAATGGAAGCATTTTGAAACATGCCACAGTTCACTTCTAAATGAACTAACACTTTTCTTTCCAATAGATGGCTTCAATTTTTCAAATATCACCTGTGCTATTGGGATGCTACCTAATGCCTGCTTTTGAAATTAGATGAGAGAGGGTTTGGGATTTTTTTTTTGCAAGTTTCCTGATGACCAGAAGCATTTTTTTATTATTATTTGTTAAAATGAAGTAGTTTTAGAGCTGTCACATATATTTTTGTTGGTCTTGATTTTATCTAAAATTGTTTAGCTAGAGACACAAGTAATTTGCAGAGATAGAAGACAATAAAAGAATAAATCAAGGTAATAGAAAAAACAAGGTAGCTCTGTGCCTGGCACAATGCAAGTGCTAAAAATAAATGGTATCCATTTTTATTATTGATGCTATTATTGGGTAATTATAATAGTCTAAGTAGAATAAATTTGTTAAATTATCAATGTTAGCATGCTTACTATATTGTATTTAGACAGTTTTTAAATTAAAATAATCTGAAATATTTCTCTTAGCTTCTGAGACAAAAAATAAAAAATCTTTTCAAACATCTTTTGGCAGATTTTTTTTTTTTTTTTTTGAGCGGTTTTTGCTATAGGGCACTTGAGCTCACCAGAAAGACAGAGACAGACAGACAGACAGAAAGCAAGAAATCACCACGCCCCCACGGGGGGATGGCCATGCCACAATCCCTTCTCCTCCATTCTCCTGTCAGGATATTGGGCACACACACACACACACACACACATGTTTCTAAGCCACCAGGTCCAGGACTTGAACCATGGTCGACTGCATGGGAGTCCAGCGATATAGCGATGATACCAACTGCTGGTCCCAGCAGATTTTTAAAGACAGATTAATAAAATTTTTTCTTAGAGTAGCCTCCAAATTTTAAGATGAGCAAAAATGACATTTTTTTTTGTTTAACATTTTTATTTTTTATTTTAGCAAAATCATTATTTATTGACCAAATTATAAAACACTAGAGCTTTTAAATTTTATATATATACGTTTCATTGGACATTAAGGTCTATTTTATAAATAATGTGCACTGGTTATTTACACTCTCTGGCAGCATATTTTTTTATGATTTTACATTATTTAAGTTTATAGTTGTTTTACAACTGCTTTTATGGAATATCGTGTGTAAAATCTATTATATGCTTGGTGTTGAATACATGACAGGGAAAAAGCTATACTTATAGCATTCTGATGAGGAAATACTATCCAGTTCATCAAAAAAAGAATGTCCTAGCTCTACTTCTTGACATATATCATAAGGATAAAGGGATTGGTATCTTTCTCAGATGAGACCCAAATCATGCCAAAAATCACACTCCACAAAGACTTGGCATCTCAGAACAATAATGTTTTCATGGATCTAAATTAAACAAGATTCTTTGGATTTTTGTTTTCTTAATCTATCTTATATGGTTTTATGAAAGGTTGAGTTTTCTTTCCTTCTTCCTCCCAACAAGCAGTCACACTCAAACCCATTCTATACCTTTCAGAAGCTGATGTTAACACCTGAGGGCACTTAAACAATGAAACTCATCATTGGGAGGAAGACAAGGTCTCTTTTACCCCAATAAAGTACTATCAGAGGATTACTTTGACATTGTGCTGGGGTTGCTTAGACTTTAAATTTCAGCAAAGTGTTCGGAATGGTAAGAGGGCTCATTTTCCTGCACTTTTGATTTAGGATTATAAGTTTCTGTTCCCTTCTTATCCAGGACTGTGGGTAGGAGACCAGAAAAAGTCGCAACTGAAGAGATGTTAGAAGGGTCATGGAGCTGTGGAGGAAAAGAGCTACACTAGGGAAGGCCCCCAAGGAAGGATATACCGTTGGAAACTAGCAGATCCATGCGTGGAGCTGAGAAACAGTTCAGTACAGGTGAGGCCACCTCAGCTCATGTCTACCTTGTAGATTCTCTGTAAATTGAACTATGTTATCAAAGCTGAGATAAAAACACAAACAAAAAAACTCATTTCAAATTCTTCAGAAATTCCTCTGGTTGTTTGTCCAGAAAAAGTTTATACAAATGTCTTTCATTTTTAAATCCCCCCCTTCTCCTGCAATTACCAGTGGACGTCTAGTTTTCTACAATGTGGAAGGCCAGAAGGAAACAACACTCACAGGTTAGACCAATCAACCCAAAACCTTGTAATTAATTCTGCCTTTGTCCTATATCAATAATAGTGAGGGTAATAAGATTATGCTTACATGTATTAGCCATTATACAAATTTGATCTTAAAGCACCTAAAGACACCATCTCTGTGCTTCAATATTTAAATGGTTAAATAACGTTTTTGTGACTTTTATCATAGATTTATTATCTATATAGTATTTTTTTTGAAAATTTAAATTTCCTATATGTTTAGTAACTTTTTAAGCCTCACTAAATTATAGAGTTTGCATGCTCAGTGGCATTTTCTTAAATTAGAAAATAAATGTTTCAAGTGGCATTTTAAATGTGCTAATGTGTTAGAGGAAAATATATAAGCAAATGCAAAAGAGTACTAATTAGTGATTCAAGTTAGTGGATTTATTTGGGACCTTTAGAACATGTTATGATATATCGGGAGAACTGCCATAGTCCATGTTTCCTATAAGTAGAGGCCAAATTATGAAACAGCTTTTTAGAAAGAAAGAACTTTTTAGCCAAGATTAGAGCTACCTTTCAAAGCTGTTTCCTCCAGCCCCATCCTTTGCTCGAATTAAAAAGTCAGGTCAGTTGCAGTCCCCTTTGGCAGAACAATGGTAACAGAATGCTCTGTACTGCTGAAGTCACAGGAAACATCCTGAGTCCCCATCCCCAGGTCTCCCTGTACCCAAAGAGTGTGTGTGTGTGTGTGTGTGTGTGAGAACCTGTGATTCTGGCTGACCAAGACTGGGTATGGTTGGTGTTGTGAAGACCCTGTTCAGAGTACCTATCTCTTTCTTTTTCTTCTTTTTCTTTCTTTTTGTCTCTCTCTCATGGAAGAAATAAATCAATAATTTTTTTTAAAAAAAATCAGGTCAATTATGATACTCATTTATACATTCACTGTCAGGTATGGCCAGATGTTTCATTTAACCTCTAATATAAATAAAACATCTGATAAAGTTTTCCAATGCCCTCCTTAACAGCTGTTTGATCTGGAAATTTACTGCTGAAGCAGCTATAGTGATCTGGTCATTCTCTTGACATAATATAAAGTTATTGTCTTGATCCTTGGAAAAACTGCTGCCGCAGGTATTATAAAGTCCTTTATTACAACATGTTAGATCGCTTTAAACTGGCTAATGTCTAGTCAACACATGTTTCGTCTACCCAACAAGAATTTATTAAGTATATTTAAAATGTAGGAAGAAACTGCTGGCCTATTTCTTTGACAATGAAAATGTAAGTTGAATGCATCATTAAGACAATTTTATTACGTTCTCAACATTATAAAATAATGTTTTAGCAACCCTTCTGCTATGGGCGTTAACAGCCCATCTAGCCTTTCTTTTTCAGGTTTACTAAATAAGTCTCAGGATGGTATTCCTTATGCCTTTGCATTGTTTATTCCTGGTTAATGTGAGAATATTTCTAATATTAGTAATTACTTCATGTGATGAAAAATTAGTAAAATAGTAAAGAATTGATGTTTATGTTGCTTAAAATAAGTTAATATTTTAGACATGTATAAAACATCTAGCATTTCTAGGGTAAAAATCTGAAGTAAATGAGTTGGTATATTTTCAAGTGTTATTAGGTGATCACTTTTATCCATTTGAATATATATTGACTAAGCTCCCTTATTTTAGATATCTCATTTAATGACTCAAAAGCTGAGATGTTATGCAAAATAAGCAGCATTCTAATAAGGAAAACTTTCATAACATTAAATAATTCAGGGACTTCTGTTCAATATTTGGAAAATCAAGATATTTTATCTAAAAATTTGGATCTAGTTTTAATAGTCTTTAACATTATTAGGATTTTTTTTTTTTGAGAGGTTTTTGCTATAGGGCACGTGCACTCACCAGAAAGACAGAGAGAAACAGAGAGACAGAAAGCAAGAAATCACACACACACACACACACACCCTGGGGGGGATTGGCCACGCCGCAATCCCTCCTCCTCCATTCTCTTCTCAGGATCTAAGTCACCGGGTCCAGGACTCAAACCGCAGTCAACTACATGGGAGTCCAGCAACATAGCCATTACACCAACTGCTGGTCCCCATTATTAGGAATTTAATGAATATTTGTTAGTTTAATAAATGACCCTACTTTGATCATATACATTACATTATGTGGTTTCTGTATATGTATCCTTACATAGTTCTTATATTTTTGGCTGTATACTTTACTGTTTGCCAATTCACATTTTTTAGCATGAGAGACCACCTTTATTGTTATATACATGCAAAATTCTAAACTGGAAGCTCTTGCTTAAAATATTTTTAAAGTCCAATAGTCATATAAGCATCATTTTCTTTTTTGAAATCTGATGAGCCATTTTCCAGAGGAAAGTTTTTTCATACATTCTGAAAAAAAGTAGAATCGTTTAGGTGGTAGCTTAGCCAGACCTCAGTCTCCTAACCAACTTTCCGGGTTAGCACTGGATTTACAAGAACTCTGTACTATACTCTTAGTTAAGGGGCTTTCGGATCGTAATGTCCAAAGTAATGCAGCTACCTAAGTCACTAGCTTACATAAAAGGTAAGTCAAGCGATTTATGATGGAGGTAAAGGTGATAGGGAACTGAAGCATTGTCCACCAGCGATGAGTTGACTCCTGGCACTCTCTGCAATTCAGATTTAGCCTAGATGACATTGGACATGAAGTGAAGAGAGAATAATATTCCTGAGCAAAGGAAGTCAGGAAGATCTTAATCATATTATACAAGAAATGTGGTGGCGTTAAAGTGCTCGCATATGTGTGTAGGCATGCATGTGTGTGTAAGTGTGCTATTTCCCCAATGGGGAAATCCATTTTCAGCTTAGATCTCATTTATTAACTTACTCTTCCTACCGAAATAAGTGGATTAAAAACAGTCCTTTCATCACCACCCTGGAGGCCGACCATAGCACATAGGGGTGAAGACAGATGCAGAGATTAAAGCTGCAGGGCCACACAAATATAAAAAGAAGCCATTCCCCAATAATAAGTGCAGAGGAGCAGGCGTTTTGAAGAGGAGAGGCGAGGTATATGATAACATTCTGCACTTGAGATGAGCTTTGAAGAAGTCCATAATTAGAAAAAAAGGACAAGCTCACTGATGAAGGGAAGGAACCAGACAAAAACAGAATGATTAGGAACAGTCACCCAGAACGCTTTTTAACAAGACCTGAACCATTGAAGAAGTTGAGTCTGAACTAGAACAGAGATATTTCTCTAAGCTATGCTTGGTTAAGGAATATTTTTCACCAATTTCTATGGGGGGAAAAAATTGGAGATGATCTCAGAACCCACCTGTATAGTTTATGGCTTGCTCTTATTATATGGAAATCAACTAGATCTAATCATCATCCCAGTTATCTAGTGTGATTCACTCATTCAAACAATTATTCTGTAATATTCGGAGACCAAAATCTTTCCAGGTAAGATTGTCAATAGACTCTTGCAGTCAAAATATTGGTACTCTTTGTGGGTAGACCAAATCAGTAGGCTTCCCAACACAACTGAAAGAGTGTACTACCCATTACACCTGCAACTTTCAGAACTGTCTTCAGAACTGTCACCCTGTGAAGAGACGTGCTACTCTTGAGTAACTACAAAACTCCCTAAACCGTTACATAATGATCACTTCTGGAGTTGCCTCCCCAGCCTCTGATGTATGTATTTGACTTCTGTATATAGATTTTGTTTTGAGGGCAAACTGAATTTAAAGAGATAGTAGCTGGCTGGCATCCTGAACAGATCTTAATAAATAAGCTGTGGGTCATGCAGAGAAGGAACTCATCTTACTAGGTGAGCTCTGTAATGTGCTAACAGTCTTTGTAGAAATACTCGGCAGCATTTCTTATTGCAAGGAGTGTGGCCTAGAAAGAAAGTTCAAAATTATTAGTATTGTGGTAGCTGTTTTCATTTTTTAGTGACTTTTTAGAATATTATGGATCAAAATATATCTAGAGAGTAAAGTGTGGGAGCTGACATTTAGTGTGGTAGTTAAGGGCCCTGGACTCACACATGGCCAACTGAGGTTTTAGTCCCAGACCTGGCAGCCTGCTTCTCTCTCTCTCTCTCACTCTCTCTCTGTCCCTCTCTGGTCACAGTAAAATTAATTAATAAATAAATAAAGTTAAATAAAATTTATTTTCTTAAAAAAAGAGTAAAGTGAGGAATTATCACAACACACTGCTTAATAACAGAAGTCATTTAAAATTCAGAATGAGCACCTCAGAACACAAGCACTGGGAGTTGCATTGGCTGGTCTGCTGTGTTATCTCTTCAGTGCAAATAAAGAATAAATTCACTTGAATCCTTTTGAAGGGAAAATGGCTCAAAAATATTTTCAGAGCTGCCTAGAGAGTGCATATGGCTTCTGAAGTCAGAGGACTTCAGTCAAATCCTATCTCTGCCTCTTTCTAGCTGTATGATTTGGGGCAAGTTATTTAAACTAGGTCCTTAAGTGTCCTCATCTTAAGACGGCGATAATAACAGAATCAAACTCATTGTATACTTATGAAAGTTAAATAAACTAATACATGTTCAAGCACTCTGGACATGGCCAGGTACTGATTGTAGTAACTGCTCAACAGTAGCAGTGATTATTATTACACACTAAAACCAGTTTCATTCCTTTGGCCATAGGTGTATTTTCCTTTTCTGAAAACCCAATGTATTCCTTAGAAGCAACCTTTCTTTCAACAATTTTGAACTCCAAATATCATAAGTATTGCATAAATGCATTTGACATTTAAAAGATGAAAATCTGTGGAGAATAGATTATAGGTTTGATCAGCAGTTGCCAAGTAAACATCTTAGGAGTGGTGGAGCCACCGTGGCCACACTGTCGTAACTGTTACCTTAATCAGTATGATTGTCATAAAACAGTAATACGAACTTCTGACCTTCAGAGCTGTAATAGAAATATGTATCATATTAAGCCACTAAGTTTGAGATAATTTGTTTCAGTGGTATTTAGAAACTAATTCATAATGTCTCACAAAACTTTTTATCAGTATTTCTTTTCTGTACATTTGCAAAGGAGTTTTTAGGAAAATCCATTCTACAATGTCAATCACCAATAAAGCCAAAATGTCAAGTGTTCAGCTCAGCTAGATATTGGTCACTAATAATGAAGTTAAGACCACATTTGAATCTTGGTTCTGCCCATTTGTTTTGCTAAGACTTATGATACTAGGCTATTGTCCAACTTCCCAGCAATCAGGAAGCAACCTGAGTATTTAGTCTATTATTCTTCCTGTATGTATTCACTAGCACAGTCCTTTGCACATAATAGCAAGTGAATAAACATTAATCAAAGAGATGAACATGTCTCATACATGTGAAGTATTTGTTATCAGGTATAGCAAGATTCAGTCAACCATTTCTATCATACTAGTATTTAGCAAATACATGGATGTGTTGTCAATAGATTTATAAAGGTCATTTCAACAAAGAAGATTAACTTAACAAAATTATCCAGCATAAAATTATGACTTAAAAGAATTAAAACTTATCTGGTCCTGGGCCAGCCAGTGGCTTGATGGTTAAGGTGGCAGGTCCCACATGGCCAACTGAGTAGTTTAAGTCCTAGACCTGACAGCTTGAAAAACACACCAGGTGTGTGTGCATGTGTACCCAAAATCCTGAGAGGAGAATGGAGGAGAAGGGATTGCAGGGTGGCTATTCCCCATGGGGAGGGCTTCTTCAATTTCCTCCTCTCCCTCTCTCTCCCTCTCTCTCTCACTATCCCTCTGAAGAGTGCACATGCCCTATAGCAAATTGAAAATATATGTTGAAACCAACAGATGATGTAATGATTATATCACTGAACTCCCATATAGTCAACTGTAGTTCGAGTCCCAAACACGGTGGCTTAAAACTATGAAGTAGGGGTGCGCCGGCCGCCAGCGTGCGCTGGCCGGCCGGCCGGAGGGCGGGCCGGCGGGCCGCGGGGGCTACGCCTGTGTGCGCCGGCCGGCCGGCCGGAGGGCGGGCCGGCGGGCCATGGGGGCTACGCCTGCGTGCGCCGGCCGGCCGGCCGGAGGGCGGGCCGGCGGTTACGCTCCGCGTACCGTGGCGCGGGGGCGGGGCGCTGGGCGCGGGGGCATGCACCGGCGGGCGGGCCTGGGGTACCACTCCGCGTGCTAGGGCGCGGGGGCGGGGCGCCGGGCGCGAGGGCTCAGCTCCGCGAGCCGGGGCGCGGAGATGGGGCGCGGGGGCTCTGCTCCACATGCCCTGTCCGGAGGACCGGCCCAACCGGGGCCCTGCCCCACGTGCTGTGGCCGGGGTCTGACCCGTGTGCCGTGGCCGGGGTCTGCTCTGCGTACCCTGGCCGGAGAACCAGCTCAGCCGGGGCTCTGCTCTGTGTGCTGCGGCTGGGGTTCTACTCCGCATGACCTGACCGGAGAGCCGGCCCGGCCGGGGCTCTGCTCCGCGTGCCGTGGCCGGGGATCTGCCCCGCGTGCCGTGGCCGGGGTCTGCCCAGCGTGCTGTGGCCGTGGCTCTGCTCCGTGTGCCTTGGCCGGAGGGCCGGCCAGGCCGGGGCTCTGTCCTGCGACTGGGGCTTTGCTCTGCGTGCCTTAGCCGGAGAGCCGGCCCAGCCGGGGCTCTGCCCCCGCGTGCCGTGCCCCCGCGTGCCGTGGCCGGGGTCTGCCCCCGCGCGCCATGGCCGGGGTCTGCCCCGCGCGCCGTGGCCGGGGCTCTGCCCCCGCGCGCCGTGCCCAGGGCTCTGCCCCGCGCACCGTGGCCGGGGCCTGCCCCGCGTGCCGTGGCCGGGGCTCTGCCCCGCGTGCCGTGGCCGGGGTCGGCCCCCGTGTGCCGTGGCCGGGGCTCTACCCCTGCGTGCCGTAGCCGGGGCTCTGCCCCGCGTGCCGTGGCCGGAGGGCCGGCCAGGCCAGGGCTCTGCCCTGCAGCTGGGGCTCTGCTCTGCAGGCCTTGGCTGGAGAGCCAGCCCAGCCGGGGCTCTGCCCTTGCGTGCCGTGGCCGGGGCCTGCCCCGCATGCCGTGGCCGGGGCTCTGCCCCCGTGTGCCGTGGCCGGGGTCTGCCCCGCGTGCCATGGCCGGGGCTGAGCCCCGCATGCCGTGGCCAGGGTCTGCCTCCACGTGCCGTGGCCGCGGCTCTGCCCCCGCGCGCCATGGCCGCGGCTCTACCCCGCGTGCCAGGGCCTGGACGGCCCAGCCCCCACTGCCTCTCCGGCGCTGGGTATGTCTCGTGCCCAGCGCTGCAGCAGGCCTGCACCGCGGACCGACCAAGGTCGCTGTCCTTCCTTTCTCTGGCTGGGCGGGCGAGGGGGGCGGGCACTGGATCCCGCGAGTATTCATGCGCTCGGGGTCCGCATGGGGCCTCTGGGGCTGCGTGTGGTCCCGGGCCTGCGAGTGGCCGCCGGGGCCGGACATGGCTGCCGGGCCTACATGTGGCCCCCAGGCTTGCTCATGGCCGCTGGGCCTGCACCCCCGCATGGCCACCAGCCGCGGGCGGCGGGCTGAGACCGAGCACAGGGATCAAGAACTTACAGCTATGGGCAGCAGAGGGAGTCTTTGGCTGTCTTGGACCAATTGAGAGGTGTGCATATGGTCAGTGAGAAGATGATGGTTACCAGCTCTGCATTACCTCAGGGAAAAACAAGAACTACTCTACCATTCTTAAGGAATCCAGACACCCGAGGATGATTCACGCTGCAGATCCCCACAGTGCCATTCCCGGTGACTGTGGGATGACTGCTGTGCCGCATCAGCTGATAGCCGTCTCAGCTTTCCAGAGCCGCATCCCTGAAACTGTGTTCCCTAGAGACTCACATACATTTACGGGGCTGCACGAGACCCACCCTTGGTCCAGCCCTGAGTGAAGTCTACGTTCCCTATTGCTGGGAACTTTATGAACTGAAAATTAGAAGAAAAAAGAAAAAAACAAACAAAAAAAAAGGATCTGTATCTCTCAGCAAAAAGCATCATAGACAATTCACACTTACTTGCAGAATCATCTGAGTGGGTTTTGAATGTTCACAACATAATGTTAACTGTTGAAGATGGTGAATATGTTTATATCTATTTGGTTAATACACACTGTATATACATGCTTTTACAGACCATTCTGTACCCATTCCGTACAAATGTAATGATTGTATGCAAATTAAAAAAAAAAAAAGGAAGGAAGGAAGGAAGGAAGGAAGGAAGGAAGGAAGGAAGGAAGGAAGAAAGAAAGAGGGAGGGAGGGAGGGAGGGAGAGGAAAAACATAAAAGTTTGCTTAGTGGATAAAAAATGAGAAGTTATTGGCTGATGATAATGTATATAGTAATATCTTTGTCTTGACTGACAGGCATAGTATTTGTGTGGGAAAAGAAATATATACTGTAAAAGACATGTGCTAAAAGGCAATAAATAAATTAAAAAATAATAATAATAAAAAACTATGAAGTTGGGCACATGTGCGTGCATGTCTAAAATCCTGAGATGAATGGAGGAGAGAGGATTGCAGCATGGCCATTTCCCCGAGGAATGATTTCTCACTTTCTGTCTCTCTCTGTTTCTCTGGTAAATGCATATGCCCTATAGCAAAAATCTCTCTGTAAAAAAAGAAAAAATTATATATATATATATACATATATATATATATATATGTATATATATGTGTGTGTGTGTGTGTGTGTGTGTGTGTTCGTGTGTGTATGTGTATAGTTCCATCCTTTTTTTCTCAGAGTATGTAACTGCTCCTAAACACATAAAAGCGAATTCTTTCTGAGTGGCTTCATTGCTGAAAGTGCCATGAATTCTAAACTCTGAACTTTTTAAATGTATCTTTTGCAAAAAGTCCTCACAGATCTAGTGTTTCACTGGTCAAAGAACACTGAAAGAATTAGACAATATGAGGTATACTTTGAAATAGTCATTTGACCCCCCCCACCCCAATACACTGCAGGAGCCACGCAATATCACAGGGGTAATAAACTTGGACCCGCATGGGAAAGGTCTGAGGGTCACCTCCTGGAACTTCCCTGAGCACCTTGTGATTCTGGCTGGCTGAGACTGGGTGTGGATCACTACATGAGGACCCTGTTGGAGGTGCCTGCTTTTCTTTCTCACTTTGTCTCTCTCTCTCATGAAATAAACAAACTTTGAAAAAAATGTTTTTTAAAAAAATACACTACATATCCTGGATCCAGAAAGCAAAAGTTAAAGTAAAATTCAGTATAGATACCCCATGACTTACCAGGGGCTAATATTCCAACAAACCCCTCATAAGTTGAAAATGTCCTAAACTGAAGATGCATTTAATACATTTAATTTCCTGATCAGTATAGCATAGCCTGAACTACCTTAAATGTGCTCAGGTACTTACATTAGCCCACGGTAAGGCAAAATTTTCTAACAAAAGGCCTATTTTATAATAAAGTATTGAAGAGCTCACGTAATTTATTGACTACAGTTCTGAAAGTGAAAAACAGAATGACTGCATGAGTACTCAAAGTACCGTTTCTGCTGATGGCATAGCACTTTGTACCATCGTAAAGTTGAAACATCTAAGTCAGGGACCATGCGTATTTCATGTAAATATATCTCCGTCTCTCAAGAAGTAATAAAGTTGGAATAGGTGAACCACACCTCCAGTGTATTTAAAGATAATGGAATCAGTGAAACAGCCCAGTATCATCTCAAACTAAAATTGGGAGCCTTTCATAGGAAGAATTATTTAAACCACTGTAAACAACTAGGAATCAGAGTAAGGATAGAAATCACATTTTGCTCTTCTTTCACAAAGCAGCTGAAGAATATTATGCTGCTATTTCAATAAGAATAACACCACACTGATAACAGACTCTATTCAAAATTTAATAAAGCATTACTCTCTTAATCAAAACATGACTATGAGGCTTGGACTGTCGCTGGAAAGCAGAATAATGTGAACAAAAGAGAAATGGAACTGTGTCTGAATATCAACTTGCAAAACAAATAACATCTCGTTACACATGCAGCAATTAAAGGCAGGAACTTAAGCTGTTCTTGACTTACCTCTGTGGAGCTCCCAAGGAGGGAATAGTTTGGCTCATAAGAAGAAAGCAAATAGAAGGTAAAAGTCAAGTGTCGTGCACATATACGAAGGATATATGCAAGTTTTTGCTTATCTTGAAGACCTAACTACACAAAAAGTTTACCAAAGCACATGAACTATGCATATACATTAATATGACTAACATAGCAATCGAAATTTATAATTACAGGTGTAAAGAAAACTGACTGCAAGCTCCTCACCTGGATCCCTGCCCTGTCTGTTGTGCTGGCCTGCCCACCCGCGCCCACCATGGCCAACGTTCAGCAGCTGCAAGGAAGATGGCACCTGGTGGACAGCAAAGGCTTTGATGAATACATGAAGGAACTAGGTGTGGAAACAGCTCTGCCAAAAAATGGGTGCAATGGCCAAACCAGATTGTATTATCACTTGTAATGGGAATAACCTCACCGTAAAAACTGAGAGCACTTTAAAAACAACACAGTTTTCTTGTACCCTGAGAGAAAAGTTTGAAGAAACTACAGCTGACGGCAGAAAAGCTCAGACTGTCTGTGACTTTAAGGGCAGTGCGTTGGTTCAACATCAAGAATGGGATGAGAAAGAAAGCACAATAACAAGAAAATTGCAAGATGGAAAATTAGTGGTGGACTGTATCATGAATAATGTCACCTGTACTTGAGTCTATGAAAAAGTAGAATAAAAATTCCATCATCGCTTCAGACAGGAATTAGCTGCGAGAATGAACAAGCTCAGTTCAAGGAGCAAATCTCCATACTACTTTTTTTTTCATTATCGTGTTCCATTATCTTTATCGCAAACATTTTACATGCAACTATTTCCAAGTGTTGATTTAATTAGGATCATCCCTTTGGTTAGTAAATAAATGTGTTTGTGCTTAAAAAAAAAAAAAGAAAGAAACTTTGATCTAAAATTGTAAAATATATTAATTATGGACGCCAAAAGTTTTTCTTCTAATTTAGCATTTATAATGGTTAAAAAAACTTCTGGAGTCAGACTTCTGGGGTTTAATTCCTAACCACCACTTAAGGACTAAACTTAGGGCAAGATATTTAAATAGTGTTATCTTGAGTAAAACTAAAACAATAAGAGTGCTGAGTCAGCCCATGGCCTAGTGGTTAAGACAACTGGATCCCACAAGCTGATCATGTGGTTTGATTTCCAGACCCAGTGGCCTGTGCATGCTTACCCAAAATCCTGAAAGGAGAAAGAAACAGAGGAAGGGATTGTGGTGTGATCATGCCCCAAGGGGTTGTGCTCTCTCACTTTCCCTCTCTCTGTGTCTGTCTCTTGTTTCTGGCAAGCACACATCCTCTCTGGAAAATTAAAAATAATAAATACAACAATGATAATAACAGTGCTTATATCCCAGAGTTCTAAGATTTTAATGAAGTAATACTGAGAATGAATAAACTGGCTATTACTCTTCAGGAAACAGAATTCATTGAAAAGTTTTAGAAATAAAAGCTGGTTGAGAAGGCTTTAATTCCATTCGTAAATACATCATGATACTCATCAACACTGAAGTTGATTCTTTTGACTCATTCCAGTCTCTAATGATTTTTTTAAAAAAATGATTCTTCAAGCAATGAGTGGGTTTATCAGGTTCGGTCTGGTTATAACAATGCCATTACCAGCATCTGTTTCAACCTTACAAACTAATTTTCAGATTCAGGCCAGTAGCTCATAGTAGTACCTTTTAGCTCATGTGGACATTGAATTATGCTGTATTAGAAATCTCATATAACACTAATAGATAGAATTAATATACAGTTAATAGATTTTAATAGTTATACAGTATCAAATATGCACTTTCAAAATAGTTTTGTCATTTTGATTTTTTAAAATTTATTTTCCCTTCCTTTCCAGGGCCGTTTTTAGCTGTTGGTGTGCTGACTGGTAGCTTCATGACTTTCCTGTTTCTGGCCTTTCCCTCTGTGTGGGGCAAAGATTAAGGTCTCTACAAAGTTAATGAAACATCAGCTCCTGATATTAGGACAAATGTAGGATGTAAGTCTTTCCGGGCAAAAATTAAACAGCAAGCAGTCAAAGTAGAGAAATATTAATACAACTAAAGCAAGTGGAGAGTTTATGTGGTAAGTGGAGCTCAGAGGCATCATATTTAAGCACGGATTTGGGTTATCTCACTTACTACACAGGAAAGAAGGAGGGACTGAGCACCTGGGATAGATAAATGCATCACATTGAAAGGGAAAAATTGCCCTCATGACATCCATAATTAAAAGCCTAGATGTTTAAAGTCTTTCTTCCCCTTCCTACCAGGTCTCTGAGCCAATAGGCTGTCTCTTATTTGCTGCAATCTCATGGGAAGATACCCACCTACATGTCCAAACTCCACAGTCATGGCTGTTCCACTACACAGTTTAGTCACTGTAGTTTTTCCATCTCTGCTTTTCCTTTCGTATATACTCTACTAGGGTCTTCCAGCCCCACTAACCCTTTGACCTAAAACTGTCACATTTCTAGGATCTCAATGTACTTTCCTAGGCTTTCTAAAGTTTATCTCTTCAAAGTTGACCCAGTCCATATGCTATTTCTTCAAGGTTTTGTTGTTAGTAATGTGGTTCCTCCACTCAAATATCCAGTCAGTCAGTCCATCACCAACCAATTTAATCAATAGTGTAGAATACTGTGGACCACTTTCCTTCTTGAGTGCCACAAATAGAGAACAAGACAAGATCCCTGTTGTTGTGAGGTCATGGTCCAGTGACAATAAAATGAAATGAAGAACAAAGGGTTTCTGCTTAGTTTGAGTGGCGAGAGAAGACCTCACCAAAATGCTTAGTCTTCTAGGCTATCATTCCAAAGTACCACAACCTGGATGGCTTCAATGACAGAACAGAAATGTATTTTCTCACAATTGTAGAGGATAGGATTCTGAGCTCAAGATATCAACAGGGTTGGTTTATTCTTAGATTTATCTCCTTCACTTGTAGACGATCATCTTCTCCCTGTGTCTTTATATTATATTCCCTCAATGAGTGTCTGTGTCTTAATTTATTTTATAATTACCCAGCATATTGAATTAAGGACCACCCTAGTAATATCATTTGAACTTGATGAATTACCTCTTAAAAGACCCTATGTCTAACAATAATCACAATTAAAAAGTGAATTATGTCCTTCTAAAATTCATAAATTGAAGCCCAAATTCCTACTATGACTATCTTTGATGATTGGGTCTTTAGGGAGATGATTGTGGTTAAAAAATATCATAAGGGTGGGGTGCAAATTCAATTATCACTGGTGTTCTTATAAGAAGAGAATGAGACACAAGATATTCACACATTGAGGGAAGACTGTGTTACTAGCACACTGCACAATGGTGGCTATCTACAAGCCAAAAAAAGAAGCCTCAGGAGAAACTAAACCACTTCACACATTAAACTCAATCTTCCATTATTCAAAACCAGGAGAACATATATCTCTGTTATTCAAGCTATTCAATCTGTGGTATTTTGTTGCAGCAAACTTTGTAGACCAATATGATTATATCCTGAGACACTGGAGGTTAGGACTTCAACATGTAAATTTGTGGGGGATATAATTCATCCTATAAAAGGTGTCTACCTTTGAGCCAAAGATAATAAGGAGTCTCAGAGAGAACTCCAAGAAAATCATAACAAGCATTGCATGAATGCTCTCAAGGCAAGAATGAGTTTCCCTGAATGCAGGGTGGTCAATCCAGTATGCCTAGAACAAAATAGGTTAAGGGGAGAGTGGTAACTGATAAGACCAAAATGGGGTACAAAGCCAGATTGTATAGGTCTGTATAGAACATGAGAAGGAGTCTGAATCTCTCTCATCGAAGTGTTGGCAGTCTTAAATGGCTTTTAGCAGATGAGTGAAAGGATCTGATTTGTACTTTTAAAGTACCAACTTCTTCTTGATATATAGAATAGATTGCAAATGTGCTAAAATAGAAGTTGCCAGCAACAGTTAGGAAGGGATTGAAATATTCTAGATGACAGATAATGGACTAGAAGGAAGTGATAAAGAAAAAATAGACTTACGATATCTCTAGATGAGAAATTGCTGATGGATTAGATATTAGAGATAAAAGAAAGGATATTGACGAATGATACATAAATTTCTGGTTTAAACAATTGGGTGGACATCAGAAGTGTTTTATTAGGAGGAGGAGTCCTAAGGAAAAACAGATTTGATGGAAGGGTGGAAGATAAATATAAGGGCTTAACTTGTTAAAGATAATTATGTAACCATTTCTTAGTGACTCAGTTGATTGAATCACTTGTGTTTTTTGCTGTTGTTTTAGCAAATACCTAGTTCTTGAACTATGAGAACCAGTATGCATTACTGTTTTTAATAAGCATTACTCAGGTCCAGATTTAATTTAATTTTTAACCTCTCTTTCTCTTACTTCATGATATGCACAATCTTTTGGTAGTTATCCAGAAGCATAATTCCCATATGTAACTTTGTTCCTGTAGAAAAGTCAGTTCTGGATCACATTTTTAAAAATAAAGTTCCAAGAATGGAAACTGGGCTTGTTTAGATAAATGCACCACATGCACAAGTTATAATTGTATATGTAAAAATTAAATATAAAGTGATCCCTTTCTACAGAATGCAGTAGGCTTTAATAATATTTGATGCAAATTTACCATCTGAGAACCCATCAAGCTTTAAACATTTTATTCTGTTAAACTGTAGTATAAAGTTGTTCCATTTTTAAAAACTAGATGGTGATACTCAAACATTTCTCTTCCTAGTAGCATCTCTCTCCAATTTTCTCATGATTTCTTAAATAAGTTTGAATTTCAAGGAAAGTTCTTATAGGCACACTGAACAAACAGTAATCCTTCAAATCAAAGGGAACAAGGAGTCACCGGAGGTTTTAACAGAGGAATGATATGATCAAATTCACAGTTGAGATGAACGGTTCTAGGTGCCATGGAGATGTTTAGTGAAAATGGTAATTGATTTAATTTATTTGTATTCTGTCACACAGTTGACAAAAGCTAAAATTCAAACCTAGTGTTCATATTATAGCCCACAAAATAGGCATAAACTAACCTAAAAACTCCTTCTCTTCTGAAACACAGCTTTTGATTGATAAACAAAAGCAAAATCAACACGCATTCTCCCTTATCATGTATATTTTATACATATGTTGAAACTTGAAAAAATTCCTTAGTCACCTAGCAGTCACTCCTCATTCCCTCCTCCCTTGACCTCTGGAAACCACTAATCTACTTACTGTTTTTATGGATTTGCCTGTTCTGGACATTTAATAAGATGGGACCACACAATATGTCTGGTTTTCTTTCCTTAATGTAATGTTTTCAAAATTCATTCATGTCGTGACATGTATCATTACTTCATTTTTATGGTTGACTAATATTCTTTCATTTGGATAACATTTGGTTTATCCATTCATCAGTCAATAAACATTTGGGTTGTTTCTTTGTCACTATTATGAATTATGCTGCCAGAACAGTCATATGCAAGTTTTTGTGTGCACATCAAAATGTTGTCCTTGACAGAACAGCAGCATCAAGCACTACCTGGGAGATTTTTAGATCCAATCTTAGACTTACTGAGTCTGAACATGCATGTTAACTAGCTCTCTTGGTAATTTACATGCACTTAAATTTGGAGAGGCCCAGCTGCAGTGGTCCTGCGATACAGTACTAGAGACCATATGGGATGGCTCTGGGTTGGCACGCCTGGTCTACCTCAATAGCCCAGATGCACTCAAGGATTCACTCACGATTCTGGCTATGGCAGAGCTGAAGGGAAGATTGCAGCCAAAGGAATTTGTTGAAGATGTTTTACTTGCTCTCTCTTTCTCAGGAAATAAATGAAAAATACACTTTAAAATGCCTTTGAGAAACACTGTTCTATGTCATGTTCTTCACTGTTAAAATGAAAAACGTAGTCTTAAAACCCATGCTTTTTAATTTTAAATAATATTCTCTCTTTAGAGACTAACATGAGACAACCCACATTCCACGGTTTGACTAAATCCCCCAAAATTATTGTCAGATTTGGTTCTTATTGTGGCAAAATTAAAGGAGTGAAAACTTAATTGGACTACAGCATTAGGAGATAGGGCTTTGGGAAGATGATGATTAAGATTAAGGTCATTAGGATGGGCCCCCTCCCCCATGACAATCCTAGTGATTTTATAAGAAGAGAGAGTTAGACATTCTCTTGTTCTGTCTCAGCATGTGGTGGCTTCTGCCATATTATTAACGAGCAAGAAGACCCTCACCAGACATAGTTCTTGACTTTAGACCTCCAAAACCATATACTAAACAATCTTCCATTCTTATAAATCATCTAGTTTTAGGTATTTACCTGCTAAGAAACAGAAAATAGACTAAAATAAAGTCTTCACACATTTCCCCTCATCCACCAGTTTTCCCAAATTCTGTTTAGTAAAAGAAAATTATGACAAAGAAATAAGAAATTGCCACATAGTTCTTAATAATATCTGCATATGTGCAAGGAATATATCTTCTAAAAGATGAAATTAGGACTCGGGAGAAAACTTTCATTTTAGAATAAAGCTCATTCACTTTCCTGGATGTTTGTGCTTATATATGTCCTCAATTTGGTACTAATTCTTCTATTCTTATCTGCTCCTTCTATCTTTATCTCCTCCATAGCCTCTCATTAAAAAATATTCATTAACATAACACATGTAAATTGCCTTTCTGTTTTCCATGATGAATTTTGTTATCACAGGCTATACAGCTAAATTATACCCAAACTCCTTTTCCTTTCCTAGACATTGTTTCAAACTGTACTATTCATCTTTTTCCTTCAATTTTTCTAACTTCTTTTTTTTTATAGACCATAGAGTAGTTTATTTTTAACACCTATCATGCCATGAATTCATAGGGAATAGGTTCCAGTAGCTCAGGCTCCTTTCCATTGGTTCTCACAAAGTGTGCTTGTCTGGGTGGAGCAGGCTGGTGCTTTAGTTGAACCCAGGTACCTTTCCCTTTGGCGTCTTTCTTTTTCTGGCCATTTTCCTTCACACGTTTTAGGAAACTATCTCTGTTTTTAGGATACTTAATATGCTCAATATGCACATTAATTCTCTTGGCAAGAATCTTGCCCTTAACTTGTTTACAACAATGCCAACAGCATGGTGGGTAACATTGTAGACTCTTCCAGTTTTGCCATGGTAACATTTGTGGGGCATTTCTTTTTGAACAGTACCCATTCCTTGATGTCTACCATATCACTTTCTCGTAGATTCGCATATTTATTGCCAAAGGAACCACGCCATGTTTTCTAAAAGGCCTAGAGAACATCTATCGGATGCCTCGCCTCTTTCCCTTTGTATTCGTCATTTTGGTTAATTTCTGGAAGATAGCGGCTCTGACCAAAAGGCCAGTTTTTCTAACTTATGTTTTTTCTTTTATTCTTTTTCTCCCTTTTCTTTGTCCCAGTAAATGTTAGATTTTTACTAGACTCTCATATTTTTTGAAGCTTAAATTTAAGATCCACATTTTTGTTTTTTTCTTAGGAAACAGTAATTCTTTTACACAACACTTTTATGGTTTACAAAGGCTTATAATGCACTGTACCATTCAAGAATCAAAACAAATTTGTGAGCTAGATAGAAAAGGCATTTGACCTCAGTAACAGCTCAGGTGTCAAGATGCAGTTCACGTTCTCAGATAAAGGGGCAAATCCAGATCATCGACTATATGAAGAGAAACACAACTACCTGCCGGTTTTATAAACTCCACCCAATAGTACCAATTAAGGGCAACATAGTTATTAAAGATTTTTAAACTAAATTGAACCTCAGTGAAAAGTATTCATACATAAAGTGTTAGACGCTAACTGAGAACTGAAGATAAAACCTTTGCTTGAAAACTGGAAAATCAAAATGTCAAAGTGAACACATATAGCAAACACTAAAAGGAATGCTAACACAAAAATATATCATCCAAGGTAACTGAGGATTTGTCCCAAGATGAAGGAACTGCAAATCAATAAAAATTCCACGACACTCAACAAAGCAATACCTTTTCACAAAGGAATGACTTTATAAAAAACCTTGCAAAATGATGCAAAAGGATCTAAAAGTCAGAAGCTAGATAAAAGCCTTAGAAAAAAGAAAGAGACTCAAACACTCTGAACTAATAGCTCAATTTATGCCCTTCAAAACAACCCCTAACAACTGGAAGTGTCAGTACAGTGGACTTAAAGCAAATAGTAGATGCTTCTTGGCTAAGCCATATTCTGATAGTGGCCAGCAATGAGAAGAAAGGAGGGGAAGGAAGGAAGGAAGGAAGGAAGGAAGGAAGGAAGGAAGGAAGGAAGGAAGGAAGGAAGGAAGGAAAGAAGGAAGGAAAGAAGGAAGAAGAAAGAAAGAAGAAGGGAAGAAGGGAAGGAATCTATGGCAAAAATGGGAAAAAAGTTTAGAAAATCAAATGGCACCAAATGAACTTTCCTTGAAAATGACTGAGGTAGAGTTAGATCTTGAAAGAAAGGATTGATGTGAGGGAAAAAGTAGTGGGAACAATAAAGGGTTTTCATAATTACATCTAAACTAGAAATTGCTCTGGCAGGAGAAGGTCTAAACAACTGCATTTGTATCACGGTACCCTGTTGAGATCACCTAAAGAGTACATTACAATAAATGTCCTCAGCAGTTAAGGTGGCTCTTAGCCTGATGGAGTTGAGCAGAGGTACCCTTTGGGACCTCCTCATAATAAAAATTGTTCCCAGCTGTGAGTTTTTACAGTTGCCATTTTATATGCCACTAGCATGTTGAGTTAAGATCTGTTCACAACACCAACAGTTGTCTAAGAGCTAGTACACTTTGGCTCAATTCAAGCAAAATTTGATAAGATATAAAACATATTACAATTAAGGAGACCAGAAGATGGTGTAATGGCTACGTCACTGGACTCCCATGTAGTAGACCACAGTTTGAGTCCTGGAACCAGTGGCTTAAACTCACGCCGGGCACGTGTGTGTGCGTGCCCAAGATCCCGAGAGGAGAATGGAAGAGAAGGGATTGTGGCGTGGCCATCCCCCGGGGGGGGGGGGGGGTGATTTCTCACTTTCTGTCTCTCTGTCTCTTTCTGTATTTCTGGCAAGCACATGCACACTATAGCAAAAACCTCTCCAAAAAAAATAAGTTACAATTAAGATTCTAAAGCCATTTCTACAAGCAGGCTACCATTTGCAGAAGCATCAAGTATTTGACAAGTCAAAAATATTTTCATTTTAAGGAAAGCTAAATAGATAATATGTTCTGATCAGAAATTCACAAATCAAAGAAAATGCAAACTGAATGGATTAAACTTTAGCTTCTTTTCATCAATTGTCCAGCTTTGTTTTTGTCATGAAAGTGACTTAGAACAAAAACCATAAGGTATTTTAGTAAAAATGTCCACAATAAAGTTCCCTAAGGAAATTTAGAAATGTTATAATGAAAATTACTCTGTTTATAAGCGCATTTGATAAAAAATATAATGGCAAATAATTTTTTTACTATTTTTACTATTTAAGAGCTAAGATTAGGGACAGCAATTGGCATAAAGGCTATGTCGCTGGACTCCCATGCAGTCAAACACAGTTCGACCTGGAGACCCAGTGGCTTAAACTCCTGCCAGGTGCATGTGCATGTGTGCCCAAGATCCCAAGAAGAGAATGGAGGAGAAGGGACTGAAGCGTGGCCATCCCCCCTGGGGGGTGATTTCTCACTTTCTGTCTCTCTGCCTTTCTGGCAAGCGCATGCACCCTATAGCAAAAACCCCTCAAAAAAAAAAAAAAAAAAAAAAAAAATCAAGATTACGACCACCATGGTTTGTGTCCCAGACCTGGCAACTTGAAAACTACCGTGTGTGTGTGTCCATATGTGCAAAAATAAATCCCAAGCAAAGAATGGAGAAAGGATTGCAGTGTGGCCATCCCCCATCAAGGAAATGTGATTGCTCACTTTCCCTCTCTTTGTCTCCCTGTGTCTCTTTTCAGTGATTGTACCCACCCTATGGCAAAAAATGAAAAAAAAAAGATTAAAATAAACTTAGATTAATTATTATGAAGATATTTTAAAAATTGGAATTTTCTTAGATAAAGTTTTTAATTATAATTTTATTTTCAGATTCTAAAAGATTATGAGTACTTCTCTTTCTCTAAAAATTGTTTACATTTTTGGGACCAGCAATTAGTGTAATGGCTATGTCGCTAGACTCCCATGTAGTCGACCTCGGTTTGAGTCCCGGACCCGGTGGCTTAAAACTCACACCGGGCATGTGTGCGTGCGTGCCCAAGATCCTGAAAGGAGAATGGAGGAGAAGGGATTGCGGTGTGGCCATCTTCCATGGGGGGTGATTTCTCGCTTTCTGTCTCTCTGTCTCTCGCTGTCTTGCTGGCGTGTGCATGCACCCTACAGCAAAAACCTCTCCAAAAAAAGAAAAAAAAAAATGTTCACATTTTTATCTAAAAATATCTTTCTCTTTATGTAAATGTTATTCATTTATTTTGTTATCCCAAATAAAACTTTCAGCGTACCCTTCAACAACCAGTATGCCTATTAACGATTACAGGTACTGAGAGTTCAGGTTTGTTTTGTCGTTCTTGTTCTTGCTTTCATAAATTAGGATTGTACAGGCTCCAATTTTGTGTTTGACTCCAAATATGGAGTTAAGTTGTATAATAGTTCTCAGGCTGGTGCTCATCAGAATCACCTGGGATTTTTTAAATACACCCTCATCCCAAACATACTGATTCTAATTTGTCTCCAGTAAATTATGAGCGTCAATATTTCTTAAATGTTTTCAAGTGATTCCATGTAGAATTGAAACACTCTGGTAAGAAAAGCAAAGGATATTGGCCCCGTTTTTGCTTTTTAATGTCATAATAGAAATATTTGTCTGAAAATATCTAACATCATCATATGGTGTAAGCCTTACAAGCAAACACATTAAAAGAAGCATGCCATTATAAAAAGAGAATTATTCATATATAAAGGGATTTCAAAAAGTTAGTAGGAAAATAAAATTAAAGTATAAGTTTATTTGGGTCCAAAATTATTGAAACTTATGCACAGTTTTCTCTCTCATTGTTTTTAATTCTTTTTTTTTTTTTTTTTTTTTTTGACTGCCAAAGGGTGCATATGCTCATGAGAGAGACAGAGAGAACCCCTCAATGGGGTGTGGTCACACCATATTCCTTTTTCCTACATTTCTCCATTCTGTCAAGATTGTGGGCACACACACAAATGCACCGAGCATGTTTTTCCAGTTGTTTGGGCCAGATTATACCTCAGCTGGCTATGTGGCATCTCACTCCCTGTGCACACGGCTTAACTGCTGTGCTATGTGGCTGGCCCCACAGTTTTCTCATAATGTAAGTTTCCATAAACACTAGGAAGACTGCACAGATAGTATGATGTTTCTCATCTTATTCTAAATGTTTCAGTATATAAAATGACTCTTGATAGATTCAGAATTAATTGGTATAGAGGGTATGTATAGACTCTGGTGCTGGCTAGCATCAAGCAAAACCATGGAACAGACAATTGTAAAGTTTGAGAATCAATACTTTAGGAAGACAGCAATATAATGATGATAATACATAATGCAAACAAATAGAAATACTTTCATAAAAATATATTACTAGGTGAAATTATTGGTCTTACTTTTAAATGTGTGTGTGTGTGTGTGTGTGTGTGTGTGTATGTGTGTGGTTGCGTTATCTTTTGGCATCACAGCCATAAGTCTCTTTCAGCTGTCTGCACTCTCTGGTAGAGACTGAAAGACTGGAGAACATAAAAGTATTAAAAATTGTGGGACCAGCAGTTAGCATAATGGCTATGTCGCTGGACTCCCATGTAGTCGACCGCGGTTCAAGTCCTGGACCCGGCGGCTTAAACTCACGCCGGGCGCGTGTATGTGCATGCATGCCCAAGATCCCAAGAGGAGACTGGAGGAGAAGGAATTGCAGCATGGCCATCCCCCCTGAGGGGTGATTTCTCGCTTTCTGTCTCTCTGTCTCTCTGTCTCTCTCTGTCTTTCTGGCGAGCGCACGCACCCTATAGCGAAAACCTCTCAAAAAAAAAAAAAAAAGTAATGAACACTAGAGAAAAAGTGGAAAGAGTGTGGGAGGGGAAGAATGTAAGAAATTTGGGGGAGAAATGGAGAGGTAAGACACTTGTGGGACACAGATAAGCTTTATTATCTGTTGACAAGGATGTGTATAATAGTCTCAAGTGGACTGGACTGAGGTGTATATCATGCTGGGTAAGGTCTCTTCACAATCTAAGTGATATATAGCGATTTAATGTATGAATGATAATTTTTAAAATGATAAAAAAGACTGCTTTGTCTACAAAAAAAGTAAAAAAGACTCCTTAGTTTTTAAATAAGGCAATAAAATATGGTGTTCAAAATGGCTGTGACACTTGTGACTTGGGGGAAAATACTTTTCTAAGACTCAATTATATAATGGGAAAATAATAAAAAATAAATATTATACAGAACAAGCCAGGTGGCACACAGAAATATTCAATGATATTAACCATTAGGATAAAAAAATCACTATATATATATATATATATATATATATAATGATATATATATACATATATATATGTATATGTATATATATACATATATATATGTATATCTCTATACATATCTCTATACATATATATATGTATATCTCTATATATATCTCTATACATATATATATGTATAGAGAGAGAGAGAGTCATTCTTTCCTTAAAATATATGTTTTTTGTCCCGAGATAATCTTTAATGTTATTTTATGTGCTTCTTTGCTTTACCCATATAACTTCATATTATACTTGAAAAATAAAGTCATAAGAATCATTTGAATAACATTTTTTTTTCAGTATAACACTTAGAGGTCAAAATAGGACATGAACGGGGAAATTTAGGGTAAGCTTTATCAGAGAAATTCCTCTTCAGAATCACGTGGAAAATTTGTAGAACACAAATTCCTTTGCTGTGCCACAGTTCAGCCCAGTGTAAATGTCACTGGGACATTAGCTGAAGCAGTTCTCATGCACAGTAAGGTTTGAGAATCAATACTTCAGGAAGACAGTTTCTACAATAGGCAAAGGCACTGTCACTCAGGACTGTCTGCAGACAAGTGAGTTTTATGGCAAGGTGGGAAGTTCTCTGTCCCTGGAGACGTCCAAGAGCGAGCACAATGGTCCTTTGGTGTAGAAGATGGGAAACACATGAGGGGACTTCAAAAAGTTCATGAGAAAATGGAATTAAAGTAGGAACTTAGTGGACTCAGCAGATGGCATAGTGGTTAAGAGTGCTGGATTCCCGGGACCAGCAGTTAGCGTAATGGCTATGTCGCTGGACTCCTACGTAGTCGAACGCGGTTCGAGTCCCAGACCCGGCGGCTTAAACTCACGCCGGGCGCGTGTGCGTGCGTGCCCAAGATCCTGAGAGGAGAATGGAGGAGAAGGGATTGCGGCGTGGCCATCCCCCCTGGGAGGTGATTTCCTGCTTTCTATCTCTCTGTCTCTCTCTGTCTGTCTGGCGAGCGCACGCGCCCTATAGCAAAAACCTCTCCAAAAAAAAAAAAAAATGAGTGCTGGATTCCCAAATGGCCAATGGCAGTTCAAGTCCCGAACCTGATGGCTTTTGCTTTCTGACTTTCCCTTTCTCTCTGTCTCTCTCTCTGTCTGGTCAAATCAAAAAATAGTGATAAAAATTGAGTTTAATCTTTTTTTAAAGTATGAGTTTATTTTGGTACAAAATAATTTGGATATCCATGCATGAATTTTTCATAATATGGTTTTTCCATGAACTTTCTGAAAATCTCTTGTATTTACACACAGAAAGGGTGACTGACGGAGGGGAGTCAGGGTTCAAGGTCCTCTCTAAACAGAGCTGCAGTTTCAAACAAAATTTTATAAAGCACCAACTATATGCAGTGACTTCTATACCTATTTCATGTAATTAATTTAACCAGTCTGCAAGAAAGCTATTATGTGAGAAAAATTAGATACGTAAGAGTTACATTTTATCCAAGAAGGAATTCAAACCTCAGCTTCTCATCCCTAATTGAGTCTATATTTTAGATTCAATCAACAGTCCATACCACTTCCTCTGGGCATAAAACCAGTGTCTTCTATCTAATAGTCTCATTCACCACCTCTTGAAGATTTCTGTTATTATTCTGTTATTGCCCAGCACTTTATGGAGATTACATCTTCTGTCTCTTTCTTGCCCCTATTTTAATTTTTTTTTTTTTTTTGCTATAATGTGTATACTTGCCAGAGACAGAGAGAGAGAGAGAGAGAGAGAGAGAAAGTGAGAAATCACCACCACCACCACTTCCCTCCCTAGCGGGGATAGCCATACCACAATCCCTTCTCCTCCATTCTCTTCTTGGGATTTTGGGAATGTACGCGCATGTACGCAGCATGATTTTCAAGCCCTTGTCCTGGAACTTGAACCACACAGCCAGTCATATAAAATGCAGCCTCCTTAACCTCCATGTCACCTACTGACCCCCTCAGCCCTATTTTTAATCACTTAAAATAGCCTACTGATTTTACTTCCATAATTGTTCTTTCACACTTCTTTCACTTTTGCCTTCCCTGGTTTTATGACTCTAGGTCAAGTTCTATTAACCGCTGCATGAGCCTTTTTCATTGCCAATCTATTTTGTTCATGGCCACCAAAAGAATTTGCAGATGAACAATCTGGGGCATATTACTTCCTTGATTAAATGCATTAAATAATCTCCCATTATTTACAAAACAAAAAATCATCTGACTTTTTTTTTTAGCATTCGAAGGCTTCATGTGAGAACTCCTGCCCATTAACCAGTACTTATTTCACACTCTTCTATTTCATCTACCAAGATGTTCAACCAAAATAGACCAGTAGTTCTACTTTGAACACAATTCTCATTTTGGATCTTTTTCATTCTTTAGGTTCATGCCTCCCCATCCAATTACACCTCCCAGGCAAGCAGGAGTTGGGAAAGCTAGTATCCCAGATGCCCAGAAGCAGAAGAAAAACAGAGAGAAGGAATGGGCGATACAATACAAGAGGCAGCATTTTGAGAAG
The DNA here is from genome assembly GCA_026018925.1 of Tupaia tana. Taxonomy (NCBI): domain Eukaryota; kingdom Metazoa; phylum Chordata; class Mammalia; order Scandentia; family Tupaiidae; genus Tupaia; species Tupaia tana. The sequence goes on from JAKSZU010000008.1 coordinate 18,872,111, forward strand.
CGGTCACTGAATGTTTATAGAGAATATTGTTCATCTGAAGGGGTTAAACACAAATCGACAATACAGTAGAGACAAACAGGACAGGAACCTAGGTTCGAGGAGAGTAAGCATCTGAAGTAGAAGGTGGAGGGCGCAACCTCGAGAAATTTCCCAAGTCAAATTTAGACTCCTTTGAGCTCCAGCTTGAGAGAAAGACGTTATAGGTGACTTGTGCTATGGACTGAAGGTTTTGTACCCCCGAAATTTCTATGCCGAAATCCTAACTCCAAAGTGATATCAGAAAGTGAATTTGGGAAAGTGAGTAGATGATGAGGGTGGAGCCCTCCTGAATGAGGATAGTGTCTGTATATAAGAGACTTCAGAGAGGGCCCTTGTCCTTTCTGCTGGGTGAAGATGCAGCAAGTGGACAGTTGTCTGTGAACTAGGAATTGGACCTCACCAGACATTTGAGTCTATACCTTGATCTCAGACTTCCCAGTCCCCAGAATTGTGAGAAGTAAATGTTATGTGTTTTTGTAATGATTTACTCAGTCTATGGTATTCTATTATAGCAGTCCAATGTTAAGACATCTTGTTTAGTCTGAACTTTTCTAATCAGTCCAATTTCTTGACATTGACATAATACCTAGTAAGTATAACTTTTAGCATACATTACTACCAAGAAGCCTTCCCCGATAGCTCTCCTGTAAATAATCGCTCTTTTCTCTGAATTCCTGCAGCATGCTGCTCTTACCTTTGGGTCACATCTGACTTTGCCCATTTTGTTGTAAGCTCTTTAGAACAGGAATCATGCCATTTTCACCTTAGATTCTGCCACAGCAGGCCTCACTGTGAATTACCTAAGAATCTTTCCCTACTTGTTTCTGTGAATTTCTCTTCCCTCTTTCCTCCTTGGTACTCCCTTCATAAGTGAAGAAAATTAGGTCAGTGGACACTAAATCATTTATCCAAGAAAATAATCCCAGGAAATCCGGCTTGCCTGGTCATTCTGTACTAAAGGGCTCTTTCACTCAATCTCCTTGAAAGTCGTAGTACTCTGCAATAAAAGTAACTTTAAAGAAACTTTTTCAAGGAATTAGAAAAGCCAATTGCTCTAGTAACCTTAAGAATTGCAAAATAAATTTTTCTTACAAAACTCAACAGCTAGAATAATGTCATTTTTAAAAATTTCAAAACATGCATAAAATATTTGCAGCCCCACATATTGTCAGCAAGTCTGCATCCAAAAATCTGAAATTTCATAATCTGCTTTGCCTTTTGCTTGATAACACTTGCCGTATGGTGTCTAAAACCCCATGACAGATCTAGTGCTCTCTATCTTCCCTAGAGGCAAAAACAGACCTACTTTTCCTGTCTCAGTTAGATGCTAGGTTTAGTCATCTATCAGCTACAGACACGCTCTTCCTCTCCCACTCACATGCAGGATACTATTTTACAGAGTAGTGACACCACCCAGCAAAGCTATGTGTACTAGTAGGTTCTGTTTAGCTAAGAAGGGACTCATCAGGTGGCTTCTGCACCTCTGAGTCAGCAGCCCTCAGCTGGCCAGATATTAGTGGAGGGCTGAAGTGATGAGCGACAGAGGCAGACAGTTAAATAAGAAGGCAGGAAGCACGGCTCTACCCAGGCTGTGGCTAGTAAAAGCATTGCTACTAGTGAAAGTTACATGTGAAGATTAATAAAGCTAATATTTTGGAGTAGATTAACTTGATCTCTGCGACAGCTTTCTTTGAACGTGCATTGTTGGGACCAGCAGCTGGCATGGTGACTAAGATGCTGGACTCCCATGGTCAAACACGGTTGGAGTCCTGGATCTGGTGGCTTACTTTCTCACTTTCCCTCTCTCTCTCTCTCTCACTGTGTCTCTCTCTGGTGAGTGTGTGTGCCCTATGGCAAATTAAATAATAATAATTCATCAATTTAAATACATAATTATTTTTTAATAATTATTTAAATGCATTCTTACATATTTTTTAAAAAATAAATTTTGCATTGTGAAATAATTTTAGCACACTAAAAAGTGCGGCATATGCTGGGAAAACTCACAATGCTCAATTTTTTGTACAGTGAGTGCTGTCAGTAATTAACATTGATTACTGCAGAACTTCCTTTTCTGACAACATCTTTTATGGGCACTCCAGGAACACACTTTGGAAAAGTTAATCTATTCTGTTTATATGATTACATTATGGATCATACAATACTGAAACTGGTAAAATCAAAACTACAACTGTGTTACTGAACCAGAATTTTATAAACTCTCTAAAAGTACCATATAGAGAAGCGTGATGAAGTGTATTTTAAAAAGATGAAAGTCTTTATTTGAGAAATTGTATTTTTAGGTAACAATTTTATCTGATAGCATAAAAAGGGTCTTTTCTCTTTCTTCTAATCAAACTATCTTATAATGTAAAGATAACTGATCTCCCTTGAATATTCCAAAACTTTATTTAATCTGTTTGTTTTCATATGGAATTGAAGTATACATTCTGGCTATACACCATGAATGTTTTGTACAAAGTTGCATATTTAATTACACCAAAGAAGTAAACCATGTTGACAAAATAAAAAAAGGTCTTTTACTGTATTGAAAATTACTGACATTTAAACAACACATTATCTTGCCTTTTTAATGCTTACTTTTCTTTATTTTTTACATATGATTATCTCCTTGTTTTATACAATGAATTTTATTTCATAAAAGTCCCCTAAGACTGAATATAAACAAAACAAAACCAACTTAATAGAGTTAAGTTTCTGTACACAGTAGCCCTTTGACTTATGAAATATATTCACGTACATGCAGAGATAAAGACACAATTATTTACACAAATTATGGTACACATACACACCTAGTGTATGCCACAACACAATTATAAACAAGGTTATGGTTCCTTATTATAAAACTAAGAACATTCTGACATTCTAAAGACAAAATATAACAAAAGAATTTTATCATAAGCACTGTGCTACCTGAAAACTTCTCTGAAAATTACTTAAATCAAATGCATATTCTCATTTGTACATGGATCTACTATCGGGTAGTCTGGGAAGTCACGATGCATTTTTGCATAGAAAAATATGTTATGACTTTCGACAACCTAATATATATAAGAAGCATACCATAAATGGACTGTTTGACATAACATAGAATAAATTGGTATTTTGAATCTCATCTCAGTCAGTGCTGCCAATTGACCATAAGGCATTATCTCAACATGAATAAACACTGACTCAAAGTCAAATCTTCTGCTTTTAACTTGCATCAAGGAATTAACATTGGGTTGATCTACCTAAGGCCAACACACACTACATTTTTTCATTTAATCATCACATCAGTCTCATGATACAGAGACATTACTATTCTCATTTGACAGATGAGGAAACTGTAAGGTAGGGATAAAACGATTACCTAAGGTCGGACGGCTAGCTTAAGGCAGAAATGAGATCCGACATGTCTGAATCTTCCACTGGTGAGCGTCTTTAATTTACCAGTTCAGTTAAAAAACATATGAGGCCAATTAAGTCATTGGATGAAGAGATGTTCTGAGTAAAATGGCCCTAGAGGACCAACTGGTGTCATTGTGATTAAAGTGGCGGATCCCACATGGCCCCACATGGTATGGTTTGAGTCACAGACCTAGAGGTCGAAACACTGGCCAGACAAGTGTATGTGCAAGTCCAAAATCCTGAAAGGAAAAATGGAGAAGAGCTTGTGGAATGACCAATGACCACCCCCCATGAGGATGCTTTCTCACTGTTCCTGTCTCTCTGGCAAGTGCATACACCTGTAGTAAAATTCAAAAAACAAAAGACAAACATACTAAACGATAAAAGCCATCCAAAATGAAAAGAAATAAAATGTTTAAAAAAAAAAGTCCCTAGAATCTAATAGATGTGGTCAGTTTCCGTCACACAGCTAAGGAGCCTTGTAACCCTGGACAACTTCCTTAACCTCTCTGAAGAGATCATTAAAATTCGCATTCAATATAATAGCTCCACTCTCAGGACCAGCAGTTATCATAATGGCTATGTCGCTGAACTCCCACGTAGTCGACTGTGGTTCAAGTCCTGGACCTGGTGGCTTAAACTCACACCAGGCACGTGTGCGTGCATGTCCAAGATCCTGACAGGAGAATGGAGGAGAAGGGATTGCGGCGTGGCCATCCCTTCTGGGGCCCCTCTCGCTTTCTGTCTCTCTGTCTCTCTCTGTCTTTCTAGCGAGCGCATGTGCCCTATAACAAAAAAAAACTCTCAAGGAAAAAAAAAAAAAAGCTCCGCTTTATAAAGCCCAGTTTGATTTCTACCTGTTCTGTTCCTAAAAAACACAGCCATAAAAATATCTTTTTTTCCTAAGCTTCTGTATTTAGTTTAAATGGACTGACATTAATAATGATGTGCCATGGGGCCAGCAGCTGGCACAGTAGTTATGTCACCGGACTCCTGTGTAGTCAACCGCGGTTTGAGTCCCAGACCTGGTGGCTTGGAAACTATGCCTGGCATGTGTGCATGTGTGCCCAAGATCCCAGGAGGAGAATGGAGAAGGGATTGCAGCATGGCTATCCCTCTATGAGGTGATTTCTCACTTTCCATCTCTCTGTCTCTGGCGAGCACAGGAGTCCTGAGTCAAAAATGTCTAGAAAAAAATTATGTGCCACTTATGCCACTTCACATACTTTACGACTTACTTCTACTATCCATTCTCTCCATTTGTCAAAGTTCTGTCCATTGTTGAGAACCAAGATCAAGCCCATGTCCTTTGGAGGCTTTTAAATTCTCCCAGTTGAGTTCGTTTCTCTCCAGTCAAGTTCTACTTCGTTTATCTCAGTTTTCTACTGATGAAATAGTGATGTCCCAGATATCCTTTCTTATGACCCTGAAGGACAGAGACTGCATACTGTGGTTTCACCATAAAGCTTCACATTCTGCCTAGCAAAAAGTAGGCATGTAGTAAAAGTTTGTTGAATGGCACATAAATTGTGTATAATGTGTGTACAAATAAAAGTATGAACATGTTGTACATAGTATCCTATTTTCACAAGTAAATCATCACTCTCCTTTGAGCAAGTACCATATTTCGTACTTCTTTGTGCCAAATAATGGAAATAAATATAGATCACATGATTTCTGAATTTGTTTTTATTTATTTCATATTATATGTATAAATTAACAAAAGAGAAATTACCAAAATCTCTTGGAGAGAAGGCCAATAATCGAGGAAAGTTTGCAGAATCTGAGCTATTAAAGTTATGTATTCAACATACGCCTACTCCCTGTGCACCAGGAGTAAGAGTTCTCTGTGCCTTCCCTCCCCACTGGGAAGAGTGAAGAGGAGCCCTGGCTGCTCACCCACTCTCCGTCCAGCACCCACAACCTCACACTCACTCTCTGCTTACACCCACAAAAAGTAACTCATTCGCATAACTAGCTTTGAATCTCGTATTATCAAATTCTACCAGTTACCAATTCTCCCTTTTTCTTTAAAGATCATAGGTGCTGAATTATGTCCCTCTCTTCAGTACTGTTTTTATCTTACTTCTTAGAAATCTGAGTACCTATGAAGATGATCCTTCCAATATTATTCTTTTTTTTATCTTTTTTTTAGTCCCCCCCCCCCCCCACAGGACATGTGCACTCAATGAAGAGAGAAAGAGAGAGGTAGCGAGAGAGAAAGTGGGACATCACTTCTCAGTGGGGTTGGCCACACTGCAATTCCTTCTCCTCCCTTCTCCTCCTGGGATTTTGGGCGTGTACATACACTTTTCTGGTATGATTTTCAAGCCACTGGGTCCAGGACTTAAACTGCTGTCAGCCACGTGGGAGTCCGACATCTTAGCCACTACACCACCTGCTGGGCCCAGTCATTCCAATATTCCTTTTTTTTTGGGGGGGGGGGGGAGCGGTTTTTGCTATAGGGCGCATACACTCATCAGAGAGACAGGGAGGGACAGAGAGACAGAAAGTGAGAAATCACCCCCCAGGGGGGATGGCCACGCCGCAATCCCTTCTCCTCCATTCTCCTCTCGGGATCTTAAGCGCACATGCACACGCGCCCGACGTGAGTTTAAGCTGCCAGGTCCAGGACTCGAACCACGGTTGACTACATGGGAGTCCAGTGACATAGCCATTATGCTAACTGCTGGTCCTGAGTCATTCCCATATTCTGATCTCTTGGTTTCTTGAACTTCTATAACAACCTTGCTCTCCATCTTACCCCAGTCACTCACTTGTTAGGTGTTCATCAAACTTTCTACCCCAATAATTCAACCTTTCCACAGTCTCAGTTCCAAGTTTTCTGCTTTCTGACCACTGTTTCTTAGATTCCCAGTTCAGTCTATGCCTTCCAGATTCCTAGTTCATTTATAGAGAATGCTGACTTCAAAAATCCCTTACGCTCCTGGAACCGCCGGTGTACGGATCACACCACTTTTGCCCAATTCTTCCCTTTCCTCATAGCACCACCTCCCTCTTTATTGCAATTGAACTCTGTGGCTGATCTTGTAAATTATTGTTTTATGTACATTTTTTTCTTATTATTCCTTCCTTACATTATCACACTGGCTTAAAAAAAAACAGTCCTGGTTGAAATGCATTTTTTTAATTTGCCAAGGGCATATGGACTCACCCAAGTGATGCAGAGACAGAATGAGAGTGATAGAGAGAAAAAGTGAATGAGCACCCCACAATTGAGTTTGATCACACTCTAATCTCTCCTTCATTTCTTCCTCCTTTTGGGATTTTGGGCACGCATGCATACACTCCTGGCATATTTCTTAGGCTGCCATACACTCCTGGCATATTTCTTAGGCTGCCGAGTCTGGAACTCCAACAGCACAGTTGGCCAAGTGGGATCCAGTTCACGTAACTAACTGGCTATGAACTGGTCCTTCGATACAACTTTCTAAAAAAGTAAAGTAAATAAAAACACAAGATTTCTGCAAACCAGCAAGACTTTAAATTCCTTCCCATGAAAATCTATACAGGTAACAAGTATTATTGCAAGCAAGTATTCACACTCTCTTTCCCAAGTCCATTCACCACCCATAATTATGCCATAGTTTCTTCTGACAACCACTCCCTCTATCCTGCCCATGTTCAGCATCTATCTCCTTCCTATTTCACTGAGAAAATAGAAGTATTTCAAATTCCCACCACTACATCCACTGTCTACCTGTAATTGGGCACTTAATTCTGCCTTCTTTCCTGTTACTATAGATTAGCTGTCTCTGCCTACAAACAAGCCCCTACATCTTGGATTAGATCCCATTTTTCTTGCTTTTTCCAGAACATCATTCCAGAAATTATTCCCTTCTCTCGTATGTTACAATCATTCCCTCTTTACTGCATTACTCCCATCAACATATAAGCATGCTATGTCTTCTGTCTTAAAGGGAAAAAAATACCTATTTAACACCCATTCTTTGTTGCTTTTCATCTCCATCTAAACTCATACCATAGTTGATCCCAACCAGTGTTTAGACTTTACATATTATTTACATATCCTTACATATCATTTACATACCCTGCAAATTTTATTTAGCCAGTCTAGACTCACTTGAAGTGTTATATCCATACTGCTTCTATATTTCCTCTTGGTGACTAATTGCCATCTCAAACTAAACACGGTGGAAACACACTTCCTTCTCTCCTCTATTCCCACTTTCTTTATCAGTTGGTTACAAGCCAGTATTCTTAATTTCTAAGGTCAAACACCCTGACATTCTCCTTGATCTGTTGTTTTCTTCTCTGTTTCCCACTCACTTCATTGGCAAATCCAATAAGTAGCAGGTTCAAAATATATCAGTTCCTTACCATCAACACTGCTACCACTATTGTCCTTACTATCATCACATATCTGGATTATCCCAACAGCTTCGGAATCTACCTTTCTGCTCCCATCAAGTTCCCCAAATGCTGTTCTCCACATAGCAGCAGATGAGTCCTGCTCAAACATAAGCTCATTTGTGTCACTCCTCTGCTCACTACTCTTCGATTACTCATTATCTTGCTAAAATTAAGACCCACTATCCTTACCATGGCCAATGAGGCCAGGCAGGATCTTGGCTACCTGGCTCCCTACAGCTCTGTCCTCTGACATGATCACCATCAATCCACCCATGTGCTTCATTATCCCGACTTCCTTGAACTCCTACCTATCAGGCTGCTCTGTCCAGAGCCCTACGTGTCATCTCTCTATCCAGAACACTTGTCACCCACATCCAGATTGGCCTGCTCCATCACCTTTTTCAAATCTTTATTCAAACATCATGTTATAAGTAAGCCCTAACTTGGCCACCCTATTTTTGTGCTTGTTTTTTAGACTTTCGACACAGGGTGCATTTGCTTGCTGGAGAGAGACAGAGAGACAGAAGGAAAGTTTGAAATCACCCTGAACAGGGGTGATGGCCACACTGCAATCCCTCCTACTCTACTTTCCACTCAGGACTATTGCATGCATGCACATGAATCTGCGTGTTTTTCAACCTGCCGGTTCCAGGACTCAAATCTCAGCTTCAGATATGTGGGATGGGATCCCTCATGGGACCTTAACCACCATGCCACCTGCTGGCCTGGGCTACCCTCTTTAAAACTGCAACCTATAGCAGGGTACCCTGACCCTGCTGCTATTTCCCTACAGTATGAGCACTTTCTAATGTATTACGTCAGTAACTCACTCATTATGTATGACTCTCTGCCCCTCTCCAGCATAAGTTTCAAGAGGACAGAATTTAGATACATTCTGTTCAGTACCTAGTATGTAACAAGATATCCAATACATGTTTGCTGAACTAGCAAAAGTTGTATTTGCTAAAACTTTAGTAAAAAGAGCATTTCTACAAATCTGACACATTTAACAGTGAGATATTTACATATCACCCATAATGTCTACGGGAAAAAAGCAGCAGGGATAATGGTGTTAAAATATTGTTAATTAAAAATGTTAAGCAAATTGAGACTGGCAGGTGGCATGGTGGTTAAGGGCGCTAAACTCCCACATGGCAGACCACAGTTTTAGTCCTGGACCTGGTGGTTTGCATTCTTATTTTCCCTTCTCTCTCTCTCTCTCTCTCTCTCTCTCTCTCTCTCTCTCTCTCTCTCCATCTCTGGTCAAATTAAAAAAATAAATAAATTAAGTTACATAAAATAATTATTTAAAAAGATAGTTTTAAAAAATGTTGGGACCATCAGCGTAATGACTATGTCACTGGACTCCCATGTAGCCGACCGCGGTTCGAGTCTTGGACCCAGTGGCTTAAGCTCACGCCAGGCACGTGTGTGTGTGTGTGTGCCCAAGATCCCGAGAGGAGAATGGAGGAGAAGGGATAAGGGATTGCCGCATGGCCATCCCCCCTGGGGGGTGATTTTTCGTTTTCTGTCTCTCTGTCTCTCTCTTTCTGGCAAGTCCACGCGCCCTATAGTGAAAACTTCTTCAAAAAAAGAAAGAAAAAATGTTGCGCAAATAGGACTGGATTGGAGATGAACATATCCTGGTTTCAGCCATTTTCTTCCAGTAGAAGCTCTGTGGTCTCTAAACTCAAGTTTCCTCTTTTCAAATATAGAAGTAATAAAACCAAGTTTCAAACGGCATTTGTGAGAATAAAATGAGACAGTAAGTTCATTCATTCTATTGTTCAAGAGCAACAGGCATTGTTCAAGGTATGGTTGTAAAAGCATTGCAGGGGAACAACAATTGGTGTAATGGCTATGTCGCTGGACTCCCATGTAGTTGACCACTGTTTGAATCCCAGACCCGGTGGCTTAAAATTCACATAGGGCACGTGTGCATGCATGCCCAAGATCCTGAGAGGAGAATGGAAGAGAAGGAATTGTGGCATGACCATCCCCTTTGGGGGGTGATTTCTCACTTTCTGTCTCTGTCTTTCTTTCTGGCAAATGTATGCACCCTATAGCAAAAACCTCTCCCCCCAAAAAATTAATTAATTAAAATAAATTTTAAAAAATAAAAGCAATGGGAACCAGCAGTTAGCGTAATGGCTATGTTGCTGGATTCCCATGTAGTCGGCTGCGGTTCGCGTCCTGGACCCGGTGGCTTAAAACTCACGCCGGGCGCGTGTGCGTGCGTGCCCAAGATCCCGAGAGGAGAATGGAGGAGAAGGGATTGCGGCATGGCCATCCCCCCTGGGGGGTGATTTCTCGCTTTCTGTCTCTATGTCTCTCTCTCTCTGTCTGGCAAGCGCACGCGCCCTATAGTGAAAAAACCTCTCAAAAAAATAATAAAAATAAAAATAAATAAAAGCAATTTGCAGATGTGTATGGAAAACCCAATACGAATAGAAGAAAATATTATTTTCAATAGAAAAAAGTTTTTCTGCTGAAGGATTCTGAGCAGCAATGTGTTAAAAAAATGACAAAATTTTTGCACTTTTTCACTTCAAATTATAAATATTAAAATCTAAAGCCTTTATTAATGAACTTATACTTATCTTTTGAAAAGATTCTGAAATATTGATAAGTTTAAATAAGTGATTTGGGGTATGCTTTATACACAAAAATAAAGTTTTAGTAAACAGGCAACATTTTCTATTATCTATAATTCAAACTAAATTGAAAATATATATTAATGACTCAACATAACCAAAAAAATTTATAGAGCTCTTGAACTAAAGTATCTGAATTTTGAATAGCTCTACCTTACTAAAAATATAGTAGGACCAGCAGTTGCATGGTGGGTAAGGCACCAGAGACCCACATGACTAAGAGCATGGTTCAAGTCCTGGACCCTGAACCTGGCAGCTTGAAAAATGCACTGGGTAGGTGTGTGTGCATGACCAAAATCCTGAGGAGTAGGAGATGGAGGAGAAAAGATCCCTAGAGAGAATGCTTTCTCACTTTCGCTCTCTCTCCAGTGAGTGCTCACTCCCTCTGGCAATTTTTTTTTTTTTTTTAAATCAGAGTCATGCATTACATCATATATGGAAATGTATAGAAATGTACACACTCAAACCTTTAAGCTGTGAATATGGCCCATTATTTTCAGACCCGTCTCTCTCAAAAGAAAGATTGTGACAAAATGAGATCATCTTGAGTTTCTCTCAAATTTTGTCTTGTTTGGTTGAAAGTATGAATGCTATAAGCACATGATCTTCAGAGTGTGTATGAAAACCAGACCAGTGAACATATTTTTTTTCCACTAGCTTCCATTATTGTTATGACAAGAAATAAATTCAATGAGAAGATTTAAATAACTCTTTAAGTGACTATATTAAAGTTGATCTCACTGATTCTTTTAAATGTACAGTAGTGTTTTATGCACTAGTAATGTCTGTTTTCTGAACTCTTTAATGTACTGGCTCAGTGATGGCGATGTGCATTGCTACAATGCTGTGCTCGGCTGGCTGGAACCCCATAGAAAGGCTGCGTACAATTCCCGGTCCAACCTAAAGCCAGGTGTGGTGGTGTACACCTGTAATCCCAGTAACTCAGCGAGGCTGAAATAGGAGGATCTTGACCTCAGGGCTGGTCTGGGCAAGATGAGTGGGACCCTGTCTGAAAAAGAGCTGAGCGTGGTGGTATGCCTATAGTTCCAGCTGGGACCTCGAGGCAGAAAGATCTCAGTATGGTGTGACTGTCTTAAAAAAACAAACAAATAACCAAAACACTTGGGCCAGGCAGTGGTGCTACACTACCATAAGTGGACCCATGTGGGAAGGCCCTGTATTCAGTCCTGGTACATTCCCGAGTACATAGCATGCTCCTGCCCAGATCTCAGCCGGCTGAGACTCAATGTGAATCATGGCATAAGGACCTGCTGGAGGGTGACTGTCTCTCTCTTTCTCTCTCTCTCTCTCTCTGTCTCTCCCTCTCTTGTGAAGAAATAAACATTGTTTAAAGGAACTCTTGATAATTTACATGAAAAAAATAGAAAAAATTTAAAATCTTTAACCAAATTATTGTTCCATAATTGAATGTTAAAACAAATAGAAACAAGAAGGGAACCAGCAGTTAGCGTAATGGCTATGTCGCTGGACTCCCACGTAGTCGACCGCGGTTCGCGTCCTGGACCCGGTGGTTAAAACTCACGCCAGGCACGTGTGTGTGTGTGCCCAAGATCCCGAGAGGAGAATGGAGGAGAAGGGATTGTGGCATGACCATCCCGCCTGGGGGGTGATTTCTCGCTTTCTGTCTCTTTGTCTCTCTCTGTCTGTCTGGCGAGCGCACACGCCCTATAGTGAAAACCTCTCAAAAAAAAAAAAAATAGAAACAAAAAGTGCTATGAAATTTGCACATGAATTGAAATATAAATTTTCAGCAATTTAAAAAAATTTCTATAACGCAGATACTGGATTCATTTTTTTTTTTTTGTCTCTTTTATTCATCACATCACATGAGACCACTGAAATTTTAAAAATTCACTTGTGGGGGCCCAGCAGATGGCATTGTGGGTACCTTACTGGACTCCCACATGGCCGACCACGATTTGAGTCCCTAAACCAATCATGCCGGGTGAGTACACATCCATGCCCAAGATCCCAGGAAGAGAATAGAGGAGAAGGGATTGTAGCATGGCCAACTGCCCTGAGGGGCGATTTCTCACTATCCCTCTTACTGTCTTTCTCTCTTTCTCTCTCACTCTCTCCCTGGTGAACGTACATGCCCTATGGCAAAAACCTCTAAAAAAAAAAAAAAAAATTCAGGGACCAACCAGCAGATGGCATAAGGTTTATGTGGCTGGACTCCCACTTAGTCAACCATGGTTCAAGTCCCAGACCTAGTGGCATAAAACTCATGCCAGGCACGTGTGCATGTGTGTCCAAAACCCCAAGAGGAGAAGTGATTGCAGTGTGACCGTTCCCCCGGAGGGATGATTTCTCACTTTCTGACTTTCTCTCTGTCTCTCTGGCAAACGCACACACCCTATAGCAAAAATCTCTCAAAGAAAATTCATTTGTGAAAGTTACATTACCTATTATGTTTTAGAATTTGCTAGAGGGTATATGCACTTGTCAGAGATAGACAGGGAAAAAGAAAGTGAAAAAGCATCCCTTGTGGGTGATGTTCATGCACAATTCTTTCTCCTCAGATTCGTCCCCCTTTCAGGATTTTGGTCATACATAATCATGTGCCTGGTGTGTTTTTCTTTTTTTTTTTTTTCCTATAGAGAGATATTATTTTTTACTATAGGGTGCATACACTTGCCAGAGAGAAAGAAAGTGAGAAATCACCACCCAGGGAAGATGGCCACACCATAGTCCCTTCTCCTCCATTCTCCCCTTGGAATTTGGGCACAGACACACACACACGTGTCTGGCATGAGTTTCAAGCCACAAGGTCTGGGACTCGAACCATGGCTGGCCATGTGGGACTAGAACATGGGTATAGGCATAGAGAAACGCAGCCTAATAAAAGGGTGGGAAGTAGAATGTCACATAAAACTACATCATATCATCATATTCCACAAAGGCTTCTGTGTCCCACAATTTCCCATATTTTTGTTTTATCAAGAAAAATGCAAGAATGAAGAGCTTAAAACCAGTTTTACTTGCTAAGCAACAGGATATCATAACTTTGACATGCTGAGACTCAAAGCAATTGAAACAATTATGCCTATTCTTTAACTTTCCCCTGTCTTTCCATATCCCAGAGTCTGACATTTCTGGATATATACATACATACATATATATATATATATATATATATATATATATATTTTAACAAAGAAGTTATCACCCCTTTATTACTGAACTGGCCAACTTAAAATTCAGCAGAATAATGTTCATACTTTATTTTGATTGAAACTATGAAAACATAGAAGCTATATTTTCTCAGTGTCATTACCACTGTCAAGAAGAAAATCAAAGTCATAATAGGTTTTTCCTGGAGAGTATTAAGAAATTAGTGTAGCTTAATCACACTCTATTTATTTTCTAGGTTAACTAAGTAATATGAAAGGTAATAGTTCTTCTTTGAAATCTGCAAGTACAATCTGCATATTCATAATTTGGAGAATAACATTGCTAACTTCAAGATACAACTATGTTCTAATGACATTATTTAAATTTAAAGATAAAGATCCTTACAAGACCAAAATATTACACAGGCCATGAGGCTAATTTTTCCTTTTTATGTTTTATTTAAACAAATGAGCAGCACAGTATTTCAACAAGTAAGCCAAATGCCATGAGTGTGAAAGCCACAGTCTGCAGTCTACCACATCTAGAATCCAGGGGAGGTGAATCAGACCAAAGTGGTAGTCATTCTAATAAAACAGGCAGGTAACATCATAACAACTGGTTTGTGACAACAAAACTGTCCATTTAAGTTTCTTTTTTCTTGGTGAGTAGAGGTCCCACATTGTCTCCAGTCTCTTCATCCTGTTTTGTGTGAGCCCCATCACCAGATGGGAACTTTTGGGACCTCCAGCAACGGCAGTACTCAGCAGTATCTCATAAATCTTACGTGTCAAAAGCATGTACTCTCTTGAGGTTGTCTTTCTGGATGTGAACGTTTACCAGAGACTTATTGCAATGATCTTTAAAATGAAATCTTGTGTAAGGGAGATACCCAATCGCAGCTGTTCCAGTGGCAATGGCAAATGCTGTGATCCATTGACTCGAACCCTGGCATTGGAAGTCAGGCCCTTGGTGCTATCGCTTGCAAGGCACGTCACTGAATATCTTTATTTTACTCTGAAAGAATGCAATTGTATCCTTCTAGAGTGGACGAATAATCCTTTCTGTATATTTCTACTACCAAGTGCTTTGTTCAGGTTAAACAAAAGGCCGCAAGAAAATCTCAAAAAGGAGCCAGTTCCACCCATTTCGTCCCCATATACAAGCACATGAGTTTCCCTAGGCACTGCAGGGAGTCAGTCTGTTCATAGATTTTTCTTGTTGTGAATGAGAAAATTAGACACTGCTGAGTAAGAAAAATGAATGAATTCCTAGAGTTGCAGATGAGGAGCAGGCATGAAAAGGCCTCTGCTCCCTTGTGGTAAGTGCCACCAGTTGACAGGAAGCTTCTCATTCTGCGGCATTCCAAATGATTTGGTCTCTGCCAGAAAATAACAGCTGCCACAAACCAACTGTATCCTTCAGTGTCTGATGAGCACCCATAGACAGCTAATTTTCATTCACTTTGCAACCTGCGTGGCTCCAGAAGGTGAACATTAGAAAGAGCAGGCTAGTAGACATTTGGTAAATGTAAAGCTAGATGCTTCAATATACCAAATGGTGCTTTGTCTAATACCCCACATATGAATAAGCTCTGTGTCCATGTAAATGCATATACATGTCTATGTCTACATACATATGCATTTATATAGATGCAAACTTACACATCATCAGATCTTGTCCTAGGAATGATCTAAGGCAGCTTAGTGAGCAATAAATTCTTTTCATTTTTATAGTCTAATTCACCTTCCGACAAAGCTTGACATCTTTGTGTGGGAAAGTTCCTATAAATGTATACAAATAGAAAATATGGCTATTCTTTTGTCTATTTCCTCTTTCGCTTAAGGAAAAGAACAAGTGCTTACACTGTAAAATCCCTATGTTAATGAGGAAGTTTTGTTGTTTCCTTTTTAAAATATAAGTCCCTAGACCAAGTCCAAATCTTTTTCAACAACCAGCTCTTGGTCTTCTCTGCCAAACAATCTTAAATTCAAAATTTTCATTCCCAGGCCTTAAACATCCTTTGCTTACGCCAGATCCTTTGCCTGTTCTCTTACAGGCACTGCAGTGAGACGTCCTTCCCGTCGCGGGTCATGCTGTCCTGCCGATTCTTATCACTGCCTTGGCTGCACGTCTCTGGCAAGCCTCCGAGCCGCTTTGATGGCTTGGTTATTTGTGTCAGTGTTGTACTGAGGCAGCTGCACTGATTGTTAAGGTTTAGGAATCTGGGAGCCAGTAGATGTTACACTGGCACGTTGAAGTCCGTCATGGCGGGAGTATTTCCAACGTGGAAATCAGCAAATGCTATAAATCCCAACTATTGCTTCTTTTTTGAAAGCTGGTTTACAAGAGCAGTTACTTGACAATTGTATTTTCCCAAAGTGTCATGTTATGCCTTAATGTCTTAAATTAGATTATCTGGGTCCCCATGCCCATTTTAATGTGTGACATTGACTAAAATATGTAACTTCCCAGATAATAGTTTCGCCATAATGATCTAAGATTAGCTCCAACCTCTTAGGGCCTGGTAAGGGTTAAAGGAGATGAATTATATAACTCTATGAAAGAATTTAGAACTTAATAAATGCTTATTGTTATTGTTGATGTCACTAGCATTTCTTTTACTTGTTTTCATTTTTAATAAAATAAACTTTAGCATCCACCCCCATCTACTGCTTGCAGGCAAATTTCCACTTTTGTTATTCAATCGGTATGACAATAATACCTTTTATGTAATTTAACGGTAGATATATCCAGCAGCATTGAACAATTAATCAACTACGGTAAAATAATCAATTTTAAGAAGCAAAAGGCTACTCATGTGTGGCTCTTACATCCCTCTTCCATAGTAGTAAAAGTCCCTAAAAGCTGGATGGGCATACATAATTTCTTCATATACTTAAATTTAAGGAGCAGCAAAAAATAATTCTTACAGACCTCTCTTCTAGGCATGAGAAGGTATTCACCTCACACTCATTCATTTGTTCACTTAATACTAAACATTTGTTACTTTTGGAACAAGCTCAGAATCTTGGGGAAATAAAACGATAACAACAACTAAAATTAGTTGAGTACTCATGATATGCCAGGGATAATTGTAAGCATTTCACAATGTATGTTAGGTAGGTATAATTATCATCCTCACTTTGCAAATAAGAAACTGAGGCATGGAGAAATTCAGTAACTCCCTAAAGTCCTTAGATTTAGTAAGCAGTAGAGCAGAACATAAACCCAGAAAACCAGTTCTTCTAGCAAGAATCATACCATTACTAAAACAACCTAAGCATGACTCACACCACTAGCCCATTTCAGTTCCAGACTCCGGCACCAGCTCTCTTACTATCTTTTGAGAGAGAAAAAATACACCGAGAGAAGCTTCTTTCAAAATATACCAAGGCAGAAGTAGGCAGCAGATTAGGTATGGTGGCTGACCACAGTTTGAGTCTCAGACCAGGTGGCTTGAAAATTCACACAGGGAGACTAGCTGAGAGTATAATAGATATGTTGCTAAACTCCCATATGGGCGACCATGGTTCGAATCCCCTACCCAGCAGCTTGAAATTCATGCCCAGGGGGAAGGGGTCATTTGCATGCACGCCCAAAATCCTAAGAGGAAAATAGAGGAGAAGGGATTGCAGCATGGCCATCCTCCTGGGGGGTGATTTTTCACTTTCTGTCTCTCTGTCTCTGTCTGTCTCTGGAGAGTGCATGTGCCCTATAGCAAAAATCTCTCTCTCAGGAAAAAAATAAAGTATGTGCATACATGCTCAAAATCCCAGGATGAGAGGGGATTGTGGTGTGATCATACCCCCCAGGGGTGATTTTTTACTTTCCTTTACTGTCTCTCTCTCTCTCTCCTCTCTGGTGAGCACAAGTGCCCTATGGCAAACAACTTAGAAAAAAATACGCACACACACACACACACACACACACACACCAAAAGGGGCTGAACAATGGCACAGCTATAAAAACATGATGCTCTAAGAAGCTGATGTACATTAGCAGTTTTCTGAGTTCCCCCAGAACCCACAAAACAATGATTTGGTGCTAGATTATGGTAGAGTGGATCACAGCATCATGATTCTGCTTGGATGCTATCTCTATGTCTCTGTCACTCTCTCTCTCTTACTTGAGGAATAAAAAAAATGTTTTAAATATATATGTATGTATATATGTATGCAACCCCTCCTATAGTTCAAGCAAGTATACGTGGGTTTATATAATGCTCTCTCTCAATGCACACGTGTGTGTTTTTGTGTGTGTGTATATATATATGTGTATATATATGTATATATATGTATATATATGTATATGTGTGTATATATGTGTGTATATATATGTATGTGTGTGTGTATATATATATACATGTATATATATATATATATATATATATATATATATATATATATATGAAAAACAGTAAGGATTAAAAAGATCTTTAGATGTTGCCTGAGGAGTTGTCTAAAACTTGCATCACTAAGACCAGACATTATCTGATCACAAATGGTCAATTTGCCTTTAGATTACCAGGAAAAATATACAGGAATCTAATGTAGAAGAGGAAGAATATCTATTTCTTTGTTCATGATTGAGTTCCCTATATAATAAAAAAAAAAATTAATAAGAGAAAACCATTAGATTTATCTAAAATGAACTTTGTGTGGTATAGGAAACTTTATAATGAAATACAGATATTAGAAATGGGTAAAAGGGTGTGTTCTTGGATTTTCTGCAGAGTAGGCAATCATGGAAAAACATGCTATGATGAACAGGTTATAATCTAATAGCAATTAACTAAAGGAAACTGCAGGGCTTGTTTGTTCAGATTCTGCTCTATGTCCCTTCATCTTTGGAGATGAGGATGTTTCTGTCGTCTGGATATAGAAAGAGCATATCTCATAACAGATTCTTATGATCTGACTCAGGGAAGAAGGACAGGAGAAAGCGAAATTGATCTTCCTGTTTCAGTCTGTTTTTTTTCCAAATTCTTTCACCTTAAAATATTCAATACAAAGGTGCTATATTTGGAGATTATATGCCTTGAACACCAGCAATAACAATCTAAACAAATTCTTAGTGACACTTAACATATTTGCTCAAATTTGTCAATGAATCCTTTCTATGGGTCAAGCAAACATCTGTGTTCAATCAACTTCCCTGAATCAGGAAAAGGCAGGATAAGCACAAGTACATTTAGAAGAATACAAGCCTTCTTGTATTAAGTGGACACAATAAAAATGTAACAGAACAGGTGGTATCCACCTCTCTATGGAAAAATAAAATCTCAGGAGCTAGATGGTGGTGCAGTGGTAACACAATGCTCAGTGACGCTGAACCACAGGGAAGGGTTGAGGTACAATCCATCTATACCTAATTTGCTGTAGAGAAGGATATATCAGAGAAGGATGCTAAATTTTGTCAAATGTTTCTTCTGCATTTAATAAGATGATTGTATGACTTTTGACTTTTATTCTGTTAATGTGATCTCTCTCTCTGTCTGTATCACATTTTGTATTGGCATATATTGCACCATCCTTGCATTCCAGGGATGAAATCCTTGATCCTGTAAATAATCCTTTTAATGTATTCTTTAATTTAGTTTGCTATTATTTTGTTGAAGACTTTTGTATCTGGTCTAGGTACTGACCTGTGATTTTCCTTTTAAATGGCCTTGTCTGGCCTTGAGAAGGATTGGTATTAGGTCTTGTTCAAATGTTCATAAGATTCAGCCATGAAGAAATTAGGTACTAGGTATTACTCTAATGAGAAACTTCTTGTTACTAATCAATCTCTTTACTCGTTGGTTAATACAAATTTTCTATTTCTTTATGATACAGTTTTGGTAAGTTGAATTTGTCTAGTAATCTATCATTTTTTCCCTAGATTATTCATCTTGTTCAAGTGTAATTGTTCATAGTAATCTCTTACAATCCTTTGTATTTCTGTTATCATTTATAATGTCTCCTCTTCATTTCTGATCTTATTTATTTGAGTTTTCGCTCTTCTTTACAAAGTTCTCTTATCTAAAGTTTTATTTTGTTTGTCTTTTCTAAAACCATCTCTTTTGTTGATTTTTGTACTGTTTTTCTAGTCTCTAATTCACTTATTTCTGCTCTAGTCTCTGTACTTATATTTGCTTTGGCTAACTTTGGGCTTAGTTTGTTCTTATGTTTCAGATTTCTTAAGATATAACATTAGATTGTTTATTTAAGATCTGTCTTCTTTGATGTAGGTGAATATGACTATAAATGTTCTTTTTGTAACAATATTAATTGTATCCAATAAGTTTTGCTTTATTCTGCTTACTTTTTTATTTGTCTCAAGATATTTTTTGCATTTTATAATTTCTTTTTTTTTTTTTTTTTGAGAGGTTTTTGCTGTAGGGCAAGTACACTTGCCAGAAAGACAGAGAGAAAGAAAGAGACAGAAAGCGAGATATCACTCCTCGGGGGGATGGCCATGCCACAATCTCTTCTTCTCCACCCTCCTCTTGGGATCTTGGGCATGCACACACACGCACCTGGCATGAGTTTAAGACACCAGGTCCAGGATTTGAATCCCATGGTCAACTACATGGGATTCCAGCGACATAGCCATTACATTATCTGCTGGTCCCCAGCATTTTATAATTTCTTATTTATCTTTAATTTTTATACATCTTTATGCCATACAATAGTTTTCAGGGCATCCATGCAGTGTGTGATAATCAAATCAAGGACGTTACCATATATGCCATTTTCAATCGAGAACCTTACATTCTTGTGTCTGTTAAATGCTTTCTTCCTTATCCCCTCTGACTCACCTTCCTTAAATTTATTTCTTTATCTCTCTTTTTCTCCCTTCTTTCATCTTCTTTCTTCTTTCTTATGAAAAAGAGACCGAGGGAGGGAGAAATTCAAGCATCCTCAACATGGTCTATACAATAGTACTTTCCCCAACCCTCCTAGTCATTCAGCATCATGGGTACATGTGCACATCTAACACATCCAGGGCTACCCAAAAACCAAATCCCAAACTTCTATACAGCTTCCAGCATGGCAGAGCATTCACCACCACTGTACCACTGCAGCTAGGCCAAGATCTTTTTATTAATTTCCATTTTAATTTCTTTAATATTCTGGAGCATATTGATTAATTTTGATATAATTGTGAAATTGCTCCAATTTCTCCTTTTGTTGATATCTTGATTCATACCATTGTGGTCAGAAAAGATAAATAATACAATATTACTCTTCTTGAATTTTTGAGTTTTTTGTTTTTGTTTTTGTTTGTTTGTTTGTTTTTTCAGTATATAGATATATTTTGTTCCAGGGCATGTTTACTCTCAGACAGAAACAGAGAGAGGGAAAGTGAAAAAGTACCCCTTTGGGCAGGGGTGGTGGCAATGGTCACACAACATTCCGTTATCTCCCATCTTCCTCTCAAGATTTTGGGCATGCATGCACACACACTTGTCATATTTTACAAGTCTCTGAGTCTAAGATTCGATCTGTGCCATTGGCCAAATGGGACTGAACTGCCATAACCACTGCACCACCCACTAGACCAGTTTTGAATTTGCCGACTTGCTTTGTGCCTTAGCATGCGATCTATCCTAGATGTCCCATGCATGCTTGAGAAGACTGTATATTGTGTGGGATCAAATGGACTGTTTTGTATATGTCTATTAAGTTCATTTGGTCTAGTGAGTTGGGAAGTGTTTCCTTATGAATTATTTGTTGCTTAAAGTGAGGCATTATAATCCCCTGCTTTATTATACTGAGGACTATTAGTCGTTTCAGATCCTTTAGTATTTGTTTCATACTATCTGTATTTCTTCAGCATGGTGCTATTTTCTCTGGTGTGGCACCTCCACTGGTGGGAATGCACAGCAACCATCAAGATCCACATGCCAGTTACTGTTTTTAAATGGCCTCAGGTAGCCTAGCCCTACCATCACTTCCTTGTTTTTCATAGGGTGGTCCAATGTCAAGTGCAAATATATTTACAATTGTTATATTCCTTTGATGAATTAGCCCTTTTTCATTAGATAATGTTCTTCTTTATTTTTAGGTTTGACTTAAAAATTTATTTTCTGGATAGAAATATAGCTACCCCTGCTTTATTTTGGTCTCCACTTATATTGTATATCTTTTCCTGTTTTTTCATTTTCAGTCTATGTGATCTTTTAATGTGAGATAAACCTTTTTTTTTTTTTTTTTTTTGAGAGGTTTTTGCTATAGAGCACATGTGCTCACCAAACAGAGACAGAGACAGAAAGCAAGAAATCACCCTTCCAGGGTGGATGGCCACGCCGCAATCCCTTCTCCATTCTCCTTTCGGGATCTTGGGCATGCACGCACATGCGCCCGGCGTGAGTTTTAAGCCACCGGGTCCGGGACGCGAACCGTGGTCAACTACATGGGAGTCCAGCGACATAGCCATTACTAACTGCTGGTCCCAATGTGAGATAAACCTTTTGTAGGTACCACATAGTTGGGTCTTATTTTTTAATTCATTTGGTTACTTTGTGTCTTTTACTGGACAATGTATTTACATCGAAGGTGATTACTGACAAGAACTTATTATTGCCTTTATTAGTTGTTTTCTGGTTGTTTGTGGTTCATTCTTCTCTTACTATCTTCCTTTGATGGTTTTCTGTGGCAGTATGCTTTGAATCCTTCCTATTTTGTTTTGTTCTTCAACTAACAATTTTGCTTTGTGGTTGCCATGAGGCTTACATAGAATATCTTACACTTGCGATAGCCTATATCAAGCTGATAACAACTTAATTTTTTTTCTTTTCTTTTTTTTTTTAGAGAAAGAGATTTTTGCTATAGGTTATGTGTGCTTACCAGAGAGACAGAAAGCAAGAAATCACCCACAGAAAAGATGGCCATGCCGCAATCCCTTCTCTTCCACTCTCTTCTCGGGATTTTGGGCACTCACGCACATATGCCCGGCATAAGATTAAGCCACGAAGTCTGAGACTCAAATCGTGGTTGTTTATATAGGAGTCCAGCTACATAACCATTACACTGCCTACTGGTCTCATAACAACTTAATTTGTATTACATATAACAACTGTACACTTTTACTACCCACTGGCTGACATTTTACATTTTCTATGTCAAATTTTATATTATAATATTCATCAGTCAACAATTTATGTTAGTTATAGCTATTAGTAGTTTCATCTTTAACCTTCAAACTGGGAATAAAATTGACTTATACACCATTATCACAGTTTTAGAGTATTATGAATATAACTCTGTTTTATTTATACTACTGAGTTTTGTGCTTTTGTGTGTTTTATGTTATTAAGTAGTTTTTTGTTTCTGTTTAAATAACTTGGTTTAGCATTTCCTGTAAGGCTGTTCTTGTGATAATACACACATTTAGTTTTTGTTTTTCTTGGAAAGCTTTGATTTATCCTCCCTTTTTTTCCTTTTTTTTTTTTTTTTTTTTAGTTATTCACTTATTTTAATTTGACCAGAGAGAGAGAGAGAGAGAGAAAGAGAGAAAGTGACAAAGCTAGCCACTAGGTCCAAGACTCGAACCGTGGTTGGTCATGTGGGAGTGTCCAGCACCTTAACCACCACGCCACCTGCTGGTCCCATATCCTTCCTTTAAAAAAAAAATTAAATTATTTTTTAAGGATTAGCTTATTAACTTTATTTTTATTTATTTATTTTAATTTGACCAGAGAAGGACAGGCAGAGAGAGAAAGAAAGTCAGAGAGCAAGCCTACAGGTTTGAGACATGAACCACAGTTGGCCATGTGAAAGTCCATAGCCCTAACTACCATGCCACTTGCCAGCATCTCCTTTTTTCTTAATTTTTAAAAATATTTTTAAGAATTAACTTATTTAACTTTATTTATGTATTTTAAGCTTTATCCTTCCTTTTAAGGAGACATTTTTGTTGGATAAAGTATTCTAAGTTGGCATTTTTTTACCTTCAGCATATTAAACATATCATCCCACTGCCCTTGCCTGCAGAATTTCCACTGAGAAATCTTCTGATTGTCTTATTAATGCACTTCTTATGCGAAATGTTTCTTATGCTTAATTGATCTTGAAATTTTTTTTGTTTTTCTTTGATTTTTGGTAATTTAATTATGATATATCTTGGTGTTTTCTTCTTTGGTATAAATTTGATTAAAGGCCTCTGTGCTTCCTGTACCTGAGTGTTGGTATCCATCTCCTGATTAGGAAAGTTTTCAAACATATTTTTTAAAAATATACTTTACATACCCTTCTCATCTTCTTTCATGAGTCCTATTATGCAGACTTGATCTCTTGATGATGTCCCTTAATTTTCATGGACTTTCTTCACTCTTTTTTTTATTCTTTTGTTTCTTTGTTCTTCTGACAAGACAATTCCAAATATTCTGACTTCCAGCTCACTAATTATTTCTTTTGTGTAACTGAGTCTCCTGTTTATGCTTTCTATTGTATTTTTTATTTCAATCACAGTTTTTTCATCTCTGGGATTTTTATCTAGTTCTTTTTATTGTTTCTTTTTTTGATCACTTTTCAGTTTTCTCCTGTATTGTTTACCAAGTTTCCTCAAGTTTCTATTTATATATCCTTATAATTCCCTGACCTTCTTCTAGAGTATTAGTCTGAATTTGTTATCAGTCATTTCATAGACCTCATTTTTTTTTCTTTTTTTTTTCTTTTTTTTTCTTTTTTTTTCTTTGGAGAGGTTTTTGCTATAGGGCGCGTGCGCTCGCCAGACAGACAGAGAGAGACAGAGAGATAGAAAGCAGGAAATCACCCCCCAGGGGGGATGGCCACGCCGCAATCCCTTCTCCTCCATTCTCCTCTCGGGATCTTGGGCACGCACGCACACGCGCCCGGCGTGAGTTTAAGCCGCCGGGTCCGGGACTCGAACCGCGGTCGACTACGTGGGAGTCCAGCGACATAGCCATTACGCTAACTGCTGGTCCCAGACCTCATTTTTTTTGAGGTCTATTATTGGAACTTTCTTAGCTTCTTTCAGAGGTAACATGATTCTCTGATTACTTTATGTCTTTGTCTTATGGTCTATGCATTTCAGGAAACAGCTCCTCTCTTCTGTCCTTTATATGGATAAGCCTTTATTATTTAGTCTAGCCTGTTGTTCTGGAATGACCATCTATTGATAACACAAGTAAGTCAGGCTAGATTGCTGCCTTTGCTCTGATGTTGGATGAGGCTGCTGACTGGGCTTAGTTGCCATCTAAGACCACTGACTAGGTTCTGCCTTCAGGCAATGCTGCTGGCTGTGTACTATGATGGGTTCTGTCAGGCTAGTCACCGAATATGTTCCCTATTTGGTACTTGCAGTTTTGAATGGCTGCAGATTGGGCCCTAAGTATATATGGTGAGGCAGGCCAAAAAGCTGTGAGCCTTAGAAGTGCTGACTAAAGGAAGCAGCAGATACTGTGGTGGTTAAGGTACTGGATGTTCACATAGCCCCAGATCTGATAGCTTGAAAATCATATTGTGCAAGTGTGTGTGCATGCCCAAATGAAGTCCCAGCAGGACAATGGATGAGAAGGGTTCATGGCATAGCCTTTCCCCAGGAGGGGGGAGATGATTTCTCATTTCCCCTCTGTCTCTGTCTCTCTCCTGTGAGAGACACACATACTCTATAGCCAAACAAAAAACTGCTGATTAGAGACTAAAATCTTCACAGGTGGAAATCTCTTTCCCTTTGTGGGGCAGTCATGATGGTTTTTGGTAAGTTGAGCCACTGTTTGACTTCCTGACAAAAATGGTCTAGCCCTTCTGGTTCTCTAAAATTCAAGGAGGAAGGGGTCTCTATGCCTGTGTAGGGTTATTATTAGGCTAGCTTTTTGACTAAATGGAGCTGCTGTTTGCTTTTCTAGATTAAGCCTGTCTAGCTCCTTTGCCTCTTTGGAACTGATCCTAAAGAAGATCCATTGAGAACACCTGGGTTGTGTGGGAAAGCTAACTAAATATTCAGGCCTGGAAGACTCATGTACTTGTGTTTTTTGCAGCATGCTGCTTTGTCTAATTCCTCTGGTGTGGTACCTCCACTGGTGAGAATGCAGAGCAAGCATCAAGATCCATGTTCTGGTTTCTGTTTCTAAATAACCTCAAGCCGTTTAGCCCTACCATTACTTCCCATGTTTCTTATGGGATGAGATAGGAGTGAGCCTCTTGCAGCAGGTCCAAGAATGTTGGAAAGCTGAATGTCCATCACTAACTCAATTTTCTCACTGAAGAAACTGTGGGCCCTTTCTGTGTGGCCCTTTACTGGCTTCAGGGAGGGGCAGTATAGTCAATGCGTATTGGTCTTATAACTGTTTGATCACAGCTTTTCTTGGTTCTATGGTTCAAGGGAGTATTTCAACCTCACTTTCAAGTTCTAGAATATTCAGAATGGTATTTTTATCTTTAGATAGTGGCTAGTTATATTTTCGGGGTAAGGAGGGAAACCAGAGAACTCCTATGCTCCCATTATGCTGATATCAGTCCTGCTATACAAATTTTTAGAGTGGTTCTAGGGGTTCTATGTATTATCCTAGAATTTTGTGGTGTGCGACTAAGGGTAAAAGGCTTTAGAACAGTGCCATTAATAGAAATTTCCACAATGATGGAAATGTTCTACATCTGCATTTTTCCATGGCATAGACATCAGCAAAATGAGGATATTGATCTCTTGACATGTGACTAGTTCAATTAAGAAATATAATTTATTTTATTTCAGTTTATTTAAATTAGTATTAAAATTGTCTCATGTGACATGACTACCATCTATAAAATAACACTTCTCTTTTCTAGATTAATAGTTGGCAATAGGTCATATATTGATATTTAGGGATGCCTTTGATGTCAAAGAACAATCTAAAGTCATCCCTGTCAAATACCTTAGAATGGACCTAAGGGAAAAATTATGCTAGCATTTTTCATTTGTTTGTTTTTTTTGCTTTAGAGCATGTGTGCTCACCAGAGAGAGACAGAGAGAGAAAGAGAATGTGAGAAATCATCTCCTAGGGAGAATGGCCACATCACAATCCATTCTCCTCCACTTTACTCTCAGGATTTTGGGCACATATGCAAAACAAATTGGTGTGATTTTCAAGCTACCAGGTATGGTACTTAAAGCTCTCATACAGCCTTGTGGTATCCACCTGCCTTAGCCACCATACCACCTGTTGGCCCCATGCTAACATTTTAACATTACTTTTATTCTTTTTTGTCTGAAGGAATACTATCTTCTGAAAATGAATTATTATTGGCTTGAAGTATTTAATTAAGATAAACAGGAACCTTCAAATGAAATCACTTAACATCTTTGAAATTTTTCTAGTGCAATCCTATCTGACGGGGAGGCATGGGAAAAGGATGCTACCTGTAACAATGGTATGGCAATGACAATCTGAGTTGTAGATGACCAAGGTTTTACTACGCCCAGTATTTTGCCAGTTCCACTGTGATACTGAGCAGAAAATATGGAAAAGTGAGAAAATACATTGATAAATAGACATGGGAGAAGTGAAGTGTACAAAACAGGTGTGGTGGGTCAGAGCAGTCTTACTTCAATGAATGTGTATGGAGGGTCGTCAACACCCATCACATTTTAAACTTCTTATAAACTTTGCTGAGGTTTATTAAGACTTAAAATTGTCATTTTTTAACATCATTATAGAAGTGCTGGAAATGGGTCAAAATTAATAATAAAGATAGAGATTATGATCCCCTGTGAGATATTTAAAAAAAAAAAAAAAAGCTTTAGGGTTTCCAGTGAACCCAGTCAGAATGGGAAGGCAGACCCCACAGCTCCCTTGCAGTCTGTTAAGGGGTGTTGGTGTTTGTGTGTGAAGTAATCACTTTAATTTCAAACTGCATTGCTCCCTGACTATTTCCTGCTCTTTGGCAGGGGGTCTGTAGCCTGTTCAGAGGTAACAATACTCTAAATACAAAGAGGTATTTCCGAGTCTCTCCTAAAAGTGGCAGAGCCAGAGCCCTCCTGCAGGGCTGGGCGCCCCTTGCCTACCATTATTCATGGGCAGGCTGCTCAGAACCACTTCCACCATCTGCCTCCAGCTGTGTTGGCATAACAGAAAGTCAAATGTGCTGCAACAAGCTCCAACCCTGAATTTATTGTAAAAGCCACCATTTCTATTTCATTTGGCTAGTAAACAATCTCACACTATTAGGATGCTTAATTATAAATAACAGTCTAGCCTCTTTTAATTGAAATCTACATTTATTTAGAGCCTTTTCATGAGACTAGAATTAAGAAACAAAAAGCATTAGGAATGAATAGAATTCGACCACACTATTCAAATAGAAAAACCTCAAAAGCTAAACATTAAAGTGCCCCTAAAAAGTAAAAATAAACTTTCCACTTGAACAATATTTTCCCTCCTCAGTTTTCAAACTGCATTGTCAATGTTAACTCTTCTATGATCCCTGACCTGAAGCAACGATTATCAATCGTAATAGCTGCAGAAATAGGTGTATTTTAAATTTAATGAGAATATCCATGGGGATTCATTCTTTCATTTATAATATTGGTTGATTGCGAGTTATGCACAAGTAACTAAGCTAATACTGGAGTTGATTTTGAAAATTTGGATTTCAAGAAACAGTAAAAAATATATTTTATATTGTGACACAATGTACACCTAGAAATGTATGACTTAAAGTTTCATGAAATAATAGTTAACCTTAGTAAGTGTAAGGCATTCTAACATTTCCTACCCTATTTAATCAGTCACATTATTATAATCTTTTTCATACACAATGAATAACCCTCTAAATTAATTTTAAAGCCAACAAATGGGTCTAAACTTGCATTCTGGAAAACAATACTAGAAAATGCAAGATACATCACATCCCATTTCCTGCCCTTTAGGAGCTTATGATCGGGACAAGCAGTTAGTGTAATAGCTATATCGCTGAACTCCCATGTAGTCGACCGTGGTTCGAGTCCTGGACCCGGTGGCTTAAACTCACACCGAGTGTGTGTGCGTGAGTGCCCAAGATCCCAAGAGGAGAATGGAGGAGAAGAGATTGCGGTGTGGCCATCCCCCCTGGGGGTTGATTTCTCGCTTTCTATCTCTCTGTCTCTCTCTGTCTTTCTGGTGAGAGCATGTACCCTATAGCAAAAACCTCTCCAAAAAAATAAAAAAGGAGATTATGATCAAAACCTAAAATAAGACAAAAGCCATAATGAGATATAATAACAAGTAAGAAGAGAAGGGAAATAGTAGCCTAAGAGTCCAAAAAGAGGGAGCGAGGATAGTAAAAGACAGAATGTTACAAGATATTTGTAGGAAGTTGAAAGAAGAGATAAATCACATTCAGCCAAGAGGAAGGTTTAATGGAGAAGCTGATGTTTATGATGGAACTTGAAAGCGGATAGGACTCTGAGAGGCAGATATACAGAAGGGTGGAAATGATATTCCAGATGGAGTTCACAGCATGGGCAAAGATACACCGATGAACAGGAAGAGAGGAGTAGATTTAGAAACAGTGGGTCATCCAACTTGGCTGAGTAGTCTAAAGTAACAGAAAAGAATGTTGGAAAAATAAGAGAGACCTGGAGTGTTAGGGTAAATATAATTTTAAAATTCAGTAGGCAATGAGGAAGAATTTGAAGTTACTCATCCATCAATCAGTTCATCCATCCATCCATTCATCAAAAACTTACCAAGCAGCAAGTAAGACCTGCTACAAACTATAAGAGAAAATGAATAGGAAAAAAGGTTTGGCCCTTTACTGTGTATGAAAAAATATATATACCACCCCAAATAGATGCTTCTCTGGCATAAATATTATCTTGAGCTGATTATTCAGAGAAACTGCAGACACAGGAGAAGCTCTATACAGGATAACAGTTACCCTTCTGTAAGAGTAATTTATTTGTAAAGAAAATTGCCACATATTGTAAGGATTTCTTCCTCTCTTTACAAAAAATAGAATGATGATTCCACATCACCAGAAAAATCTCATCAATAGAAAAGGTATTAATAACAACCTGCATTAATAATCTGACTCTTGTTTAAGGTGTTTTTCTTAGCCATCTTCTCATAACCTGACCTTCTCCACATCCTTTTCTTTCTATCAGTGGTTGATGGGATTTAAGCCTAAAATCAAAGCTACCTTTTTTGAGAGTTACTCATTCTGTGGGTTCCTCCCATGTATGCATTAGATATACATGTTAATAAACTTCTGTTTGTATTGCTCTTGTCAATCTGTCTTTTGTTACAAGGATCTGTCACAAATGAGAACTATGAAGGGTAGAGAGAAAATTAGTTTTTCCTCCCCCACAACTGTTTACATTCTTGCAAGAGGTATAAAACTATTTAAAAATTAACAATAACATAATGAGAAAACCTTTTAAAAATTAATCTGGCAGCCTCTTGGAAAAGAAGTTTAAGCTGTGAAAGAATGAACTCAGGGAAGTCAATTATGAGATGAAATGATTAATTGTCTAGTAAGTTCAAAGGTAAACATATGACAGTTTCTATACATTTGCACATTTTGCCTCCACTGGTCAAACTTCCTTTCTCCTTTTACTGAGAAATTTGCAGGAGTTTGGCAGTGAACCATACTCTAGACCAGTGCAGCCTTGCTCAGCTGTGATGTACTTACACAACCATCTGTCCATCCTCTATCGCTCATTTATTTATACAATATCATACACTATGTATATCTGACAGGCCTCATTTCCCTATCATTACAGCATCATTTTTGCCAGTCATGAGTTCAATCTCAGCTGGAAATAACATACTCTCCCTCTTGTCTGTTACTTTCCTTGTTTCACTTTCTCTGTCATGGTGGATTTTAATAACACAAACACAAAGGTATGAAATGATTAAGCAGATATTTTAAGCTAATGTCATCATTGAGTCCCTGTCCCAGCCAACTGTGCCTCATATTTCCAAATGCTATAGAAGTTACAGTAACCCATGTTCTTCTAGCACACCTTCTTTATCAACTGCATGATTTATATTTGGAATGATTATTATCTACTTTTCTTTTTAAAAATCTATTGTGTGACTTTTCTCTTTCATTTTAAAACAAATACCACCATCCCTTTTTACTTAGGGTAGTTGTATTCGGTCATAAAAAGGGCCACTTGGTATCAGAACACCCTCACATATTTGCCTAATAATCCCTTTTAAGTAATCTGGCCCGTTGTTAATGGCTTTTTTTTTTTTTAAGCCAGTCATACACTTAGAATCAAAATTAGCATCTAAATGAGGATGTTTTAAAACGCATGCCTAGGGGTTGCCGGTTTCACCTTTTTTATAGTTTGCCATGTTAAATTATGTAAAATAGAAATGGTATTTTAGTATTTAATGAGCTAATGCAGAGCCTATTGAGATTGCCTCCCATCCCCCCAGTGTTTTCTTACACAGCCCACAAAATGCTTTTTAAGGTATGAGAAATGGCCATGGATTTTAACGCATGTGTCAGAATGTAGAGAATCCTTTTCTTCTCAATGACTACCAATTGCAAAAGCAAGGTATTAAAAGGGAAAATGAGAAGTGTTGAAAATTTGGATTTATTATCATTTCATATCAGATGTTGTTATGCACAATAAAATTAATTAATTTAGCATTTACTTTTTCTACAAATATTTATTATTTTATATAATGTTACAGTCCCAATTCAATTAGCAAGAAATATCCTAGAATTAAATTAAGAAATGATGGCATAAGCAGAAGAAAAAATAAAATAACCACTTGAAAGTATCCAAATAATACAAAAAAGTTACAGTAGGAGATGTTACAAATATTACAAAGGAACATAAAATGAAGTTGGGGGTTATAACTAGAAACTGGTGTATTTTAGCTGGACTTCACGAACATTTCCAGAAAATGAGATCTATTATCTGGTAATTTGGTTACACAACAGAAAGAGGAGCTGTATTGTTTAAGTCATTTATACATAGATCGTAGCAAATGACAGGGACTGTGATGTAGAAGAGAGATGAAGGGAATTATTAGACAACCTGATAAACTGGTTCTTTTTATAGTAGCAAAGATTCTGTTACATAATGTAGAAAACTGAAGTCGAATTGTCATATAACATCTGATAATAATGACTGTTTTTATAAATAGTCATTTTTGTTTAAATAATAAAACAATCCTTAGTGGAAAATCCTATTTAAAAATTCATACATCAAAACAAGAGATATACAAATGATAAAGGCATGAGCCACCAATAGCATTTGTTGATGATTCAAAGCATTAGGACCTCAGGTGCTTGTTTTCTTCTATTTCTCCACTGTTTCCCTGGTTAAATTTGTCCCCTGTCACTTGCACCCTCACCATCCTACAAACTCTCTCCACTTGTATCTTTAAGCCAACTTTTTGTTCTCATTACGGATATATCCTACTTTTCATTTAAAAACTTAAGTTTTTTGAGGTAGAAAGCTAAAGCAAGTGAAATCATCCTCATAGGAAAGTCATGTTGTGTCTCCTTTTTTGAACAAATTTTTTATTAAGTATGTTTTTTATTTATTAGTGTTTTTAACAGTATAGTGATTAAATCACACTCAACATTTTTCTTTTTTTAAAAGGTGAGGACAGAAG
This sequence comes from Tupaia tana, assembly GCA_026018925.1. Taxonomy (NCBI): domain Eukaryota; kingdom Metazoa; phylum Chordata; class Mammalia; order Scandentia; family Tupaiidae; genus Tupaia; species Tupaia tana. The sequence continues at coordinate 18,904,289 of JAKSZU010000008.1, forward strand.
TCTGACTGCTTATTTTCCTATTTTTCACAATCCTTTCCAAAGGGCCTAGAGGGAGTTATGCCACAAACATTAACAGATCATTTTTCCCATTAACAGAATTCTTCCTACATCCTGTCCCTGGCATAGTATCTTTGAGATATATATTAAACGGGTTACAGTATATTCTTTTGCTTATCTCTTCCCAAGACACAGATCTTCCCCTCCAATCGCCAACTTAAAAATCGTGGAACCCACCTATAACCTACAAGCCCCTGCTTCCACGTGTCCCACTTTTTTGGGCCAGACCAAGGGAAAGCTCTTCAGTGAATTCTAAACATTGTACCTCACTCCCAAAATCAAACAAAAGGAACCCCTGCACCTGATCACCCGAGAAATGGACATTTTGCCTCCTCTCTAGGCCTAGGTCACTCAAATTTGTGCTTAGAAATAAACCACATTAATTATTATTTTTGCAGAATTGGTTATGTCTGTCCACAAAGGGAAAAAAATAACCAGTGACATCTAAGTAAAAATTAAGAATTGCCATTCTGTCCAAGCCTCTAACCCCTCCTCTGACATGGCTACTGACAATATCGGGTATGTGTTCTAAGTCTACTGAAACATTGCATGTCTACTCAAGTTGTGAGTAAGCTGTTTTTTACATAACATTAATTAATATTGTATTAATAGATATTTAAGTTAGTTCCAATATTATACTATTTGGACAGCATTATAATTATTATCTTCAAATTTAAATGTAAGCTGGATTAAATACAAAATATTTGCTGAGTTACATCTCTAATTTTCATATCGTTTTCTCAAAGTTGTCTCTAAAACATTTGAACCAATGCACCTAACTTACGTGAAACTGTTTCACATTCATGTCTCTACCAAGAGGGAATCAATATTATCAATCTTTTGAAATTTGCCAATCTAATACTTTAAAATTATTCACTCTTGTTATAATTTGCATTTTTCTATGATTCATGACCTTATGCCTTTTCTTTGTGTGTTTATTGGTGTTTGTATTTTTTTCTTTCTTCCTTTTTTCAGTCTTACATAGACCTTTGGAACTATTTATTTATTTATTTATTTATCAAAAATATTTATTCAATTTTATATACTATTTTTTTTTTATTTATTTAGAGAGAAAGTGAGAAAGCAAGCGACCAGGTCCAGGACTCGAACTCCCATCAGCCATGTGAGAATCCAGTTCCTCAACCACCACACCATCTTCTGGGCCCCTTGATCATTTTATTAACAGTTTCTTATCAATGTGTGAAAGTTTATCGTATATTATGTTCACTGGTCATTTGTATGCTTAACAATTTTTTAGAATGTTGTTTATATTTGACTTTTTTATTCATTATTTTTATTGTGTCTAATTTATTAACCCTCTTTGTATTTATGATTTTTATTTTTTATGTGACACTTTCAAAGATTTTTCTTGATAAGTGTTTTAATTTTCAACAGCACCACTTAGTCCCTGATGCTCCCATAGTACTACCTTTTCTGTATGGTGAGCAGGTTTCACTATAATTATCTGTTTCCATGGCTGGATTGTGAGTTCTATGAAGGAAGGAACTATGTCATATGCATTTTAATATTGTAGCTAGCATGAAAGCCAAAATATCACGACATATAAATAGAAGCTAGCAAATGAATAAGTAAATAACCATAAATAAGTAGATAAATAAGCAAATAAAGAAATTAGATTTAAAGTTTAGTATCAGTCATAATCATTATGAAATGAACTAATATTCTTGTTATGAAACAAAATGTGTCCATTTACAAAATCATAGAATTTTAATTCTTTTTTTTTTTTTGGAGAGGTTTTCGCTATAGGGCGCATGTGCTCACCAGACAGACAGAGACAGACAGAGAGAGAGAAAGCGAAAAATCACCCCCCAGGAGGGATGGTCACGCCGCAATCCCTTCTCCATTCTCCTCTTGGGATCTTGGGCACACACGCACATGTGCCCAGCGTGAGTTTTAAGCCACCGGGTCCAGGACGCCAACCGCGGTTGACTACGTGGGAGTCCAGCAACATAGCCATTATGCTAACTGCTGGTTCCCTAGAATTTTAATTCTTAAAATTCATTGTTATTAGATAACCATTTCTTGCATTCAAATTCTTAAAATTTTCCACTAAAATCTTTTCTAAGTCTCTCATTTTAATTTCTTTTCACTTACTTCTCTTTTATTATAATTAGTTTTCACATTTTATGGGTTGAATCATCTCTTATTTCACTTCTCTTTATTTTGGAGATAGAGTATTTTATTAGTCCAAAAGCTTTGCTGGCAAGCGACAGAACTTGAACTAGCTTTAACAGAATGGTGAATGTTGTATCTTCTTTCCCTTTTTCTTTTCTTTTTTGAGAGTTTGTTTTGTTTTGTTTTGTTTTGTTTTGTTTTGTTTTGCTATAGGGCACGTGCACTCGCCAGACAGAGAGAGACAGAGAGAGAGAAAGTGAGAAATCACCCCTCCAGGGGGCATGGCCATGCTGCAATCCCTTCTCCTCCATTCTCCTCTCGGGATCTTGGGCACACACGCACATGGGCCCAGCGTGAGTTTTAAGTCACCGGGTCCGGGACACGAACTGCGGTCAACTACGTGGGAGTCCAGCGACATAGCCATTACGCTAACTGCTGGTTCCGACATAGCTATTACGCTAACTGCTGGTTCCCATATCATTTAATCTTATAGCAATGCTACAACAACATGATCTTTTTAAAAAAATAATTATTAATTTAATTCCATTTAATAATTCATTATTTTAATTTGGCCAGAAGAGACACACACACACAGAGAGAGAGAGAGAGAGAGAGAGAGAGAGAGAAAATGAGAAAGCAAGTCACCAGGTCTGGGACTTGAACCCTGGTCAGCCATGTGGGCGTGTCCAGTGCCTTGGCCACCACACCACCTGCTGGTTCCAAAGAATCTGATCTTATAAATAAAGAAAATGAAGATCAGAAAGATTAATTACTAGGGCACTTAAGATTGTAAGTTAAACCAAGCTAGACATGCATAGCACAACTTTGTTAAGTGTAGCAGTTGTGTGATCATTGAGTCCACAAACATTGTGCACACCATTAAGGGTTTATTGAATGGAAGATTCATAAAAACTGCACTCTGAACTGAGTCTGCTACCAGCATCTGTGTGAATATGAACAAATTATGGAACTCTTGAGATTTCATGTCCACATTCGCCATATTGAAATAATACTGAACTACTAGGGAAGGGAGCTGCAGTGTTCCAACTACTTGACATATTCACAGTCTGATCCTGCATGAGGAGCAGGAAACCAGGGCTCTACCCTTAGGTCTCTGTGTCAGGGATATTTGCCCAACATGAAAGCAGCACGCAGTCTAGTTTGACAGTCCCAACACAGAGAAACACACAGACAATAATTGTAGGACAGCTGAAGCCAACAAAATCCAGAGAAGTCAAAACAAAAGCCCAGAGAATCCAAGAGTCAGCAAAAACCAAGAGGGTCAAAGGAGGAGAGTGTAAATCCAGGGACAAAGACACTGCGACAGAGAGAAAAACAAAACAAAACAAAACTCTCTTAAAGTAATGCCAAAGAAATTGGTTACATAAATTTTGAAATCCAAATTCTCTGTGAACATATGCCTGGTTAAAATTATTTCCTTTTCTTCCAGCCAAAGATAACCTTTACTTCATTTCTTTGGTCCTTAGAACTACTATTAGCTAAAGTAATCCAACACATGTCTGAGAATTAAGACCAAAACGTACAACAAGTAGCCTTAAGTGTCTCTAGTGAGGATAAAAATAAATATGATAATGCTTTAAAAAAAGAAGAAACTACACAAAGCAGGTAATTTTCTTTTTATTTTTCTTTCTTTTTTTGAGAGATTTTTGTTGCAAGGTGCATGAGCTTGCTGGAGAGAAAGAGAAACAGAAAGCAAGAAATCACTCCCCCAGGGGGATGGATGGCCATACTGCAATCCCTTCTCCTTCATTCTCCTCTCAGGATTCTGGACATGCACGCACATACACAGCAAGAGTTTAAGCTGCCAGGTATGGGATTCGAATCACTGTCGCCTACATGGGAGTTCAGTGATATAATGCATTATACCATCTGCTGGTCCCCCAAACAGGTAATTTTTATAGTAAGGGATTATTATGACTGTATGTGTCTAAATAAATCAAACTTCAATAATGAAAAAAAGATTACTTAAAATAAGAAAAAAACTAATTTTTAAATGTTTGTTGGTTTATTCTATACATGAGAGAGGCAGAGAGAGAAAGCACCCTTGACACACTGATGCCACAATCTACCACCAGCTTCAGCCAGCCCAGATCATAGGCACAAGTACCCAGGACATACTCAGGGAGGTCTGGATTTGAACTGCAAACCTCCCATGTAAGTCTGATGCACAGCATCATGTTTCACTGCTACACCTCTATTTATATTCACAAAAGAGTAAAGGGCCAGACCTGAAACAGTGGTTAAGCACTGTGCTCTGGGAGCTGGATCCCACAAGGCCAACTATGGTTTGAGTCTCAGCCTGGAGGCTTGAAAAACGTGCTGTGTTGTGTGTGCATGTGTGCCCAAGGTTCTGATGGAACAGAAGAACGGCAGTAAAAGGGTGGCAGCAAGATCACACCCCACTGGAGTTGCTTTCTCTCTCTTGCTCTCTCACTCTCTCCTTTGTCTCTCTTTTCTACCGTTTTCTCTCTGGTGAGTGCATATACCCTCAAGCAATAAAAAAGGTAACTATGAGAGTCAGCAGGTGGCATAGTGGTTAAGGTGTTGGACTCCCACATGGCTAACTGCGTTTTGAGTCCTGAAACCAGTGACTAGAAACGCACTGCCCCCCAACCCCAGCACGAGTGCATGCATGTCTAAAATCCTGAGAAGAGAATAGAGAATAAGGGATTGCAGAGTGGCTATCCCCTCTGGGGGGTGATTTCTCACCTCTCTCTTTCTGTCTCTCTCTGTCTGACAAGTGCATATGCCCTATAGCAAAAATCTACAAAAACAAAACAAAACAAAAAGTAAATATGAAATGTATTAAAAACGCATTATTAAGGTCTGATTTGCTTCAGAATTCTAATGAGAACAACTTTTAGAAAAGAGAGAAAGAAAGGCAAAAAGGAAGAAAGTAGCCACAACAGTGTTCCATTAAAATATCTTAATTTCTCCTTTGCATTCCTTCAAAATTGTTATGATCCTTCACTTGAAATACTTAAAACTGCTCTGGCCAAAATTGTTAAAAGATGCTGAGGGAGCTAGCTATACTATCCCAAGGATAGAAGAGTTGAATATGAGTTCTTTCATCTTTATTTAGACTCTTCTGTAATATATTTCCTTTCTGAGAAAGAATTTATCTTCATCCAACAACATGCTGGGGAAAATGGCAATACCAAACTATATCGTAATGCAATAATCTATGTAATTAAATTATTTCATGGATCAATAGGAACGTGCAAATTGTGAAAACTGTGTAATGTAATAATATGTCTAACATTATAATTTCAGATGGTTTATTTATTCTTCAAGGGCTGTATACATTGATGCTCATTTGATTTTCTTGAACAAAGAAATGTTTTCTACTCTGCTTTGGTTTTCATATTCTTTAGACAAATATATGTGGAGAGCATTTTCTTTGTAAGGCATTGTGTTAAGTGCTGTAGGGGATAAGAGGAAAAGTATGGTCTCTGACTTTAAGGAGTCTACATTCTAATGCACCCAAGGAGGCCACATGGTATAAAGGAAAGGATTCTGGAAACAGACAGACAGGGTTCAAATTCCATCTCTGCCTGTTGCCAGCTGTGTCTTTATGTGTAGAATCAGGATGAAAATGCTTTTTGAGGTGACTGCTATGAGAATGCAGAGATATCGTACATAAAATGTATAATGAAGTATCAGTATCTAGTCAATCAGTGTAACTTTCCTTCTTCCTTAGAGAAGCAGAGAAGCTATCATCAGGGTTATATGTGATGAATATACTCGTACAAACCAAATACATGGAGAATAATCTGGAAGCTTTGCTAGATATTCTTTAATATAGTTGTCAACTGGGGGGATGAGATATCAAAAACATCTGGGAATTTTTTTTAACTCTCCCAATCACTTAAATTATCACTCAACCCCATCTACCCTCTACCACACATATACTTAAAAATATATCAGAAAGGAGTGGAGAAAAGGTCAAGCAAGCAGAGCGATGCTAAGCTGAAGTATTAGGAAAAAAAAAATCTTCCAGGGACAGCCCAAACCCTCTCCACTCATGTAAGAAAACAAACACAAAATTTGGATCCAAAGAAGCCTTGTTTAAAATTCTAATTCTGTCACTGGTTTGGGCCAAGTCATTCAATGTCTCTTAAGTCTTAGTTTATGGCAAACCCCATGATTACAAAGTTTTTCCATTCCCAGTAACTTGCATTGTGACTGCCCTGTTAGTCATAAGCAAATGTTTCTCAATTGAATACATAAATGTGAAATTTGCAAATTAGAATCTATATTAAAATATTATTGTAAGAATTTTTAAATCTGTAGAATACCTTCTCAATGTTGTGGGCATTTGATATTGAATAGCAATTATCAAGGGCTGTAGGAGAAGTCATGAAAGACATCTTGGAGGAAACAGCATTGACCAGAGTATGATTCTGATAGGCCAGTAGAATAGAAAGACCTAAATTAGCAAGCTCTTGGTAGCAGGGTCATGAATCATTGCGAATAGTGGATACATTAGTTTGGCTAATGTTTAAGCTTTGTAAAAGCTAGAAACAGCAGATATTTCTACAGGTTGATTATAGTCAGCTCATTAAAGTCCCTGAAAATGTTGCAGAGGAGATTTTATTATTATCTCCATCATGCAGGGAAAAGTAAATGGTCTCAAGAGCAAAAGGAAAAGTAACACGATCAGAACTTCACTTTTGGGGGATGAGTTTGGCATTTATGTTCCTTCCCATCTTGCACACAAATGGTTTGAACCAAAGTCCAAAATACTAGTAACTCATAGTTTCAAAAGCATTAATGGAAAAAACAAGTCAAGAAATATTTAAGAAGAAGGAACACAGACAAATAATATGATGGAGAAGGGAGAAGAGAATGCTCTAGAATTAATTTAAATCTTTGTAATTAAGAGAATGATTATTCTATTTATAAAAGTAGAAACATCAACAGGAGAAACTGAGAAGAAAGGATATGTATGTAATATTTATTTGATAAAAAAGCATTAAATGCTTTAATTCAGTTTTGAACTTGCTGCATCTGAAGGATGAAAAAATTCAAAGGAGTCAAAGAGAATTTTTGAAAATTATTTCAACAAAAACAAAGAAAACATTACCAGGGAGTATTAGAGATAAAGCATCAAGCAATATTCATCTTTCAGACAAGAAGAGAAGAGAACTTTGTCTATTTTACAGAAATAAAATTACTCTAGTATCATTGTCAGTTAACTATATGCCTTGAATTTCACTTAAATATATATTTACAGCAAAATTTTCTATTATAGATTAGAAATGCTACTGATTACCTTTATTTTTGATAAAATACTTTTTACTAATTATCTAAAAATTACCTCTCAGAAATCTTTTACTCATATAGAATGAGTTACCGAATAATCTTAAGTGTTTTAGATTACATAACTCTAGAAATTCAGTGTTTATTTTCTTTAAGTTCATCTTTCTTTTTACCTCCTACATGGATTATTGTAAGAGGAATGATTCATAACAATTTAATTGCAGTTTATGACAGAACTTTAGACTTTAGGAGACAGAAATGCAACTGCACATAAATCTTAAAACAGGTCTTCGTTTAACCATTAGAATTTTGATTTCTATATTAACTTTAAGGCTCAGCTAAGGAAAATTGCATTATATGGAATCACAGGGAAATTACATATATTATTTCTGCCATATAAGTTATGACAATACATTATTTTATGGTATGTTTATTTAGTCTTTTTCCTCTTTCTCTCTTTGAGATTTGTGCTCTAGCATGTGTGTGCTCACCAAAGAAACAAAGAGAAAGAGAGGGAAAGTGAGAAATCACCCTCCGGGGGTGGGGGAAAGGTGCCACGCCACAATCCCTTCTCCTCCATTCTTCTCTTGGGATTTTGGGCACCCAGGCACATGTACCTAGCATGATTTTCAAGCCACTGGGTTCAGGATTTTAACTGCAGTTGGCTCTGTGGCATCCAGTGCCCTTAACCTCCACATCACCTGCTGGCCCCTCTTCACTAAATTTTTAAATGTTTATTTATCTGAATCATCCATGAGCAAGAGCAAAAGAGAGAAATAGAAGTTAACACCCTCAACAGGGTTTTCATGCCAAGATCCATCACCAGCTTCTACCAGTGCAGATCAAGGGTAGATGTGTGCCTGGTTTACATCTCTGGATGTAAATCCGGAGCCCCTCCCCCATGCAGGACAGGCTAGCAGGATGTTGCTTTTTACCACTACGCCATGATCCAGCCTCCTTTTATACTGTATTTAAAAGCATAATCAAGACTGGTGGTAACACAATCCAACTTTTCCAGATATTTTATTTCAGTAATAAACTGTAGAACAACTCTGAAGAAGTTTTCAGGATGAAGGTTGAGGTAAAGATTAGCATGTGATTTGAATGAATTAATTTAACATTTGTTATTAAAGAAACAAATGTTAATAAAACATTTGTTATTTGTTTTATTTAACATTATTAAAGTAGTGGAGTGACAATGGTGAGCAATGTTTCTACCCTAACTGAACTTTTGAAGTAGCAGACAGACAGACACATCAACAATCAATTACAGGTGCCAGCAGGTGGTAGGTGCTGGACTTCCCACATGGCTGAACATGGTTCAAGTTCCAGATCTGCAGCTTTCTCTCTCTCTCTCTCTCATTCTTGTGAGTGTACAGGACCTATAGCAATTTAAAAACAATAACAAATAAAATTTAAATAAATAATTTCTTTTTAAAAAGAACCGATTACAGTGAAGGGCACATATGCTGTGAACCCAGAAAGACAAAGTTGTATCAGGGACCAGAGCAGTGACACCTACTTCACTGAAAGGTATTCCAAAGCAGCAAAGATTTAAACTGAGGCCAGAGTCAGGTGGTGGCTCAGGGGTAACACCACTGTAGTCACCTACCTATGGGAAAGGTCCTGAGTCTGTGTTTCAGGACCTCAGTGAGCATGGTAAGTCCATGAGCACATGCCTATGATCTATGCTGGCTAGACTGGGGTTAGATGAAGGCATGAAGGCATGAAGGAAGAACCTATTACCCAATGGAAGGGGTGAAGAGCCTGTCTCTCTCTCCCTTTTCTGTTTCTCTCTCTCATGGAAGAAATAAATACTTAAATGTAAATAAATAAGACAAATAAAAGGCAGAAGAATGAATAGTTGTCCAGAGAAAAGAAGAAAAACCCTCCTGTAGCAAATCACCTTGCCCCCTTCTGCTCATCAATTTCATCATCTCTGAATCAGAGAATATAAACTTGATGGTCTTCAAAGCCTTTTCCAGTTATGAAACCCAGTACTCTGCTTTAACTGGATCTTCCAAAATGCCTTGTACACTTGAGCTTTCTTTGCCTGAACTACCTGGTTAATCCTACTGGTCCTTAAAGACTAAGCTCAAGGTACCTTTAAGCTCCTCAAAGCTCTTCCCTAACCCCTCCATTGTCTTCATACTTCCAAGACCTGCTCTCTCCTTTAGTGTTTCTTCCATCTCTCTGCTGTTACTATCTGTTTCTTCTGTACTAGATGATGAACGCACTGAGGGCAATGCCCATCCCATTTACCTTGATGTCCTTAGCACCTCTTCACCTCTGGCTTATAGTAGATGTTCAGTGCCTCATGAATGAATAAATGTATACTTTTAAGAATCCTCAAAAAAAGCCTTTACCAGAAAAAATGTATACTTTCAAAATCTTTTCTACTTTCCTATACACAAAGGAATGCAGTATAGGCTACTCTTTGTACAATTAAAAAGTTTGTAAAGAAAAGTTTTCCAATATTATTGCAAAGTTTAAAGCTGGATAAGAATCCACAGAAACTTCAGTAATCCAAATCTTTATCCGACTCCACAGTGGTCACTTTTTAAGAATTACTGTGCTTGCTTAAAAATACAATTATCTGTTTGCAAAAGATTACTTTTTCTTATCTCCATACTTCACCTTCGTTTTTATCATGAAACTACCTTATTATTCACAGTTGTTCCTAAATCAATCTTATATCAATTGCTGATATAAGAACAATTAATCAGTAATTAAAAGGACAAACAAAACTGATTTATAGACCATATAACTAAAAACAAACATTTAACTTTTGATCTTGAATCAGACATTTTGATGGTGAAATTAATGACAATGTTTTATGTGCCTGATGAATGATTAAAACTTCTGTTATCTAATTCACTTTTTGATGATTAAAATATGTTATCTCAAACTGTAAAGGTTGTGAATTTTTTAATTGAATTAAGAGGCCATTTTTATTAAGCATTGATTAAATACCCTGTTTTTTTTTTCAGCCCCATGATATGCTTAGTATAATTTTTTTAAATTCCTTTATCAACAATAAGCAGGTTTTAACATTCTCAGGAGTCCTTTAAATACCTTGTCAGACAAGCTTTCCCATAAAGGCCGATGGAAAATATAGTTGTAAAGAAAATCACAACCTTCTAGTTTTAGTTCATTTAGAGGCCCTTGAGTGTTCAATGACGTGAAAAGTGACATATATCTGAGAATTAAAGAACTTTAATTATACCACGAGTGCACTTCATCATATAATACATAATTCAAGAGACAATTCGCTATGTTGAAAACCCAATCCAACTTTGGTGTTCAAATTTATCCCCCACTTTCAGTCATATCCAAAATATTGTAATATCAGGGCAGAAAAAAAAATGTGAGACTACACTTGACAGAGTCAAAGCACAAGTAGGAGGATTTTGTTAAAATAATTTAAGGTCATTGGACATAGTTGTGAGGGTGTACTATAGTTTGGTAACAAAGTGAGCCCCAAGCAGAGTGTTCCCTTGCTTTTGAAAATAGCTCCTCAGAGGGACACTGATTTCTGAGCTGTATCTTTCCCTTTGTTAAACTACCTTTTGCCAACCTTCCATTAGAGTAATATCTTATCAGGAATTACTTCACCCATTCACCATCTTAGAAGCCAAGAAAAGACTGCTGCAAGTTACGCTGAGACTAAGTGGCAAATTATTTGTGTTGATTATTTCTGGAATTAGTGTCTACTATTTACTGCAGAAGCACACTCACAAAATTAAAAAAAGAAAGAAAGAAAGAAATCATGCAAATGTACTCACCTGAAAGATAACCCCAGGTCCAAATACCAAAAATGTGATATGACTGATAATTGAGAAAGAACCACAAATTCTATTTCTTCTAGCTCAACGTACTCATGACAGGTTTAGGCATTTGTTGGATTTCAAATAGACATGCTCTATGTATACGGTTCATGCTCATTTACTCTTTTACTATTTTTTTCATGATAGAGAGAATAGCCATGTGTGTGTGAGAGAGAAGCACCCTTGATAAGGTCTTAGCATGCACAATCCCGTTCTTCCCAGCGTGTTTCAGGTCGACAGAGTTGGATATTTGAACCCTCAGTGAGTTATGTGGTTTTCAGCACTGAGTTTAGTACATGGCTGACTGTGCATGGAGGTTTAGCCCTTTAAACTTTTCACTCACATTATTCACTAACTGCTTTTGTGAGCATTAGTGAAATTAATCCCTGAAAAAGGAGTTCACTATATATAATAGCCTCTCTTCATTTCTCTTGTACTTCCTGCCTCAAGAAGCTCTGAGAGGCAGCCTTATTCCTGCTAAATTTATGATTTAGCCAGGTAGTCTCCAGAGATTATCTCACCTCCTTATTTAGTAAAAGAGGCATATTTTACTAAAAGATGTTTAGTTGTTTTTAGCCTAGATGGAGATAGTCCCACAGGGGTGTACTTTCAAACACCCCTCTTAATTATATACTGTATCATGATAGCTGTCTAAAAGAAGGCAGAAAAGATCTTCTTGAAACAGAACTCAGTTTAAGTCTTTTCTCAACTCAGAATCTTCCAGTAGTTTCTCTTTCTCAGAAGAGAACCACAGTTCTTTATATGACAAAGGAGGCACTGTGAATGGACAGCTAGCAGTCCTCTCACTGTCTCATCAAACACTCCCAGCTCCCTCTGTCGGTTCACTCCCTCCAGCAGCCCAGATGCCCTCCTGCCTCCAGGCCTGTGCATTTCCTCCTTTCTCTCTACCTAAAGTCCTTTCTCCCAGATTGTCAGATGCTTTGTTATTTCCCACATTCCTTCCAAGTCTTTATTCAAATTACCTTTGCAGTGGCTGATAGTGACACAATGGTAACTCAACTCTCTCTGAGGCTGACCTACATAGGAAAGTTCTAGGTTCATGTCCAGAGACCTCCCTACACATGCTAAGTGCACGTGTGCCCATGATCTGGGGCTGGCTGAAGCTGGAGGCCAATTGTGGTTTGAGTATTCTGCAGGGGTTGTTTGTCTCTGCTGTTACTCTTTCTCTCTATATTTCTCTCACTCATGAAAGAAAGAGAAGAAAGAAAAAGAAAAAAGAGAGAGAGAGAAAGGAAGGAAGGAAGGAAGGAAGGAGGGAAGGAAGGAAGGAAGGAAGGAAGGAAGGAAGGAAGGAAGGAAGGAAGGAAGGAAGGAAAAAGAAAGTTTAAAACTCCTTTGCAAAAGAGTTGACTTCCTCTGACTTCCTGTATGCAACATTTAACTCTTTACCATGAAATGTCATGTGTTTTTTTCCCTGCCTAGCACTTATTATTATCTAGAAAACAATATGTTTTATGCGTTTATTCTGTTTACTTTTTTCTTTCCTAGGAGAATGCGAATTCTGTAAAGGCAGGATTTTTATCTGTTTCGTTTACTAATACTCCTAGCACTCAGAATGAAAAACTCAACATATAATGAATGTCAGAAAATACTTGCTGATATTTGCTAATATAAATATAAATTTCTATTTACTAGCATTTTATTTGGACTTTCATTAGTATTTCTTTTTTAAATATATATTTTATTATTTTTTAAAACATTCAATCACTGTATATTATTACAGCATGCAAAATGAATTTTCCTTGTATCTAGGTCCAATCAAAGATTGTACATAATTTTCCATTTTTGTGTCCCTTAAATGTTTTGCTTCTTTCTTCTTCCCCTTGATTCCCTTTTTTTTTTTTTTTTTGGAGAGGTTTTTGCTATAGGGCAAGTGCCCTCGCCAGACAAACATAGACAGAGAGACAGAAAGCGAGAAATCACCTCCCGGGGGGATGGCCACGCCACAATCCCTTCTCCTCGTTCTCCTCTCGGGATCTTGGGCACGCCCACACATGCACCCGGTGCGAGTTTTAAGCCACCCGGTCCAGGACACGAACCGCGGTCAACTACATGGGAGTCCAGCGACATAGCCATTAGGCTAACTGCTGGTCCCTTGATTCTCTTTTTCTAACCCTCTATCGTTTCCCACTCTTCTCCCACACTGTCTGTAGTATCCATAATTGTTCTCTATGCTTTTATATATTCCCATCTTTCGGTTTGTACCATGGAGCACAGGCGTTTGGTAAATATTGAGTGGGGAGATAACAATGCCTTTCTTTTGTAGTCTGGGCTTGCTTCACTTAGCAGTAAATCTTCCATATTTATCTACTTTCTATCAATTACCAGGGTCTCATTTTTTTTTATGGAGTAGTATTCCATGTCATTATGTTTTGCACTTTTCCAATCCATTCATCTTTTTGTAGACATTCAGGTTGGTTCCCTGTCTTAGAAATTGTGAATAATCCCACAATAAACATGGATGTGCAAATATTTTTCTGTCTCAGTGTATTCCTATCCTTTAGGTAGATTCCCAGGAGTAGAATTGTTGGATCATATGGTTCTATCTGTAGACCTTTGAAGAACCTCCCTCTTATTCTCCATGGTGGCAGTATTAATTTACATCCCCACCAACAGTGAAGGAGAGTTCCCTTTTCCTCACAGCCTCATCAGCACTTATCGTTTTTATATTTTTTTAATCTTAGCCATTTTGACTGGGATTAGGTGGTATCTCATTGTGATCTGATTTGTATCTCCCTTATGAAAAGGAATGCTGAGCATTTTCTCATATACTTTTTGGCTGTTTCTATGTCTTCCTTAGAGAGTTTTCTATTTGACTCATTTTCCCACATTTTAATTGAGTTGATAATTTTTCTTTTTCCTTTCCACAGGTAAGCTGCTTGAGTTCCCTGGTATATTCTGGTTATCAGTCCTGTATCTGAGGCATAGTTTGCAATTGTTCTCCCATTCTGAGCGTTGCCAATTCACTATAATTATTGTTTATTTTGCTGTGTAGAAGTTTTAAATCTGATGTAGTCCCACTTGTCTATTTTGAGGACTATTGCCTGTGCTTTGGGGGTCTTCTTTAAGAAGTCTTTGTCAGTGCCAGCAGGTGGTGTGGTGGTTAAGGCTCTGGACTTGCATATGGCTGACCACAGTTCAAGTATTAGATCTGGCAGTTTTCTTTCTCATTTTCTCTCTCTCTCTCTCTGATTCTGTATCTCTCTGGTCAAATAAAAACAAACAAATAAATAAAGTTAAATAAAATAATTCATAAAAAAGAAGTCTGCCTGCTCTGATGTCTTCAAAATTTCCCCTGTATTATCCACCAGTAGTTTTATATTTTGATGTCTTAGGTTTAGATCTTTGATCCATTTGGAGTAGATTTTTGTTAAAAATTAGCCCTATGGGTCCAGTTTCATTTTTCTGCAGGTGGATACCCAGATTTTTCAGCATCATTTGCTAAAGAGATTTTCTTTTCCTCACTGGATTGACCGGTGCCTTTGTAAAGAATCAGTTGGCTGTATGTTTTGGGATTTATTTCTAGGGTCTTTATTCTGTTCCATTGATCCACATGCCTGTTTTAGTGCCAATACCATGCTGTTTTGATTACCACAGCTTTATAATATATTTTGGGGTCAGGGAATGAGATGTGTACTACTCACAGAACTTCTTGCACAGAACTGCTCTGGCAATATGGAGTCTTTTATGATTCCAGACAAATTCTATGATAGCCTTTTCTAAATCTGTGAAGAATATCTCATAATTTGAGATTGCATTAAGTTTGTAGATTTTAATTTGGGTAGAACTGACATTTTGATTAATTCTTTCAATCCAGGAACATGGGAGATGTCTTTCCACTTTTGTGTTATTTTTTAATTTCTTTTTTGTAGTTTTCAATTGTTTTCCTTGTAGAGGTATTTGGCTCCTTTGCTTAGGGTTATTACTATGTATCTTATACTTTTTGTGGCTATTATAATTGTGATTGCTTTCTTCAATTCTACCTCATTCTGCTCTTTGTTTGTGTATAGAAATGCTATAGATTTTTGTATGTTGATTTGTATTACGCCACTTTATTCACTTATCACTTCTGGGAGTTTGTGTTTATGGATTCTTTTGGATTTTCTACGTGTAAAATCATGTCATCTGCAAATAGCAATTATTTCATTTCTTCTTTCCCTATTGAGTGCCTTTGATTTTATTCTCTTGTCTGATTGCATTGGCTAGGACTTCCATTACAATATTGAAAAGGAGTGGAGAGAGTGCTCAGCCTCGTCATTTTCCAGTTTTTAATAGAAAAGCTTTCAACTTTTTCCCTTTCAATATGATGTTAGCTATGGGTTTTTATTATGTTGAGAAATGTCCCTTCTAGGTCAATTTTGCTGAGAGTCTTAATCATGAAGGGATGCTGTATTTTATCAAACACTTTTTCAAATATTGGTCTGTAGTTTTCTTGTTTTGGTATGTCTTTGTCTGTTTTGGGGATAGGGTTGATGAAAGTTTCATAAAATGAATGTTGAAGGAGTGCATCCTTTTGGATCTTTAGGAATAGTTTGAGTAAAATAGTGGTTAGCTCTTCTTTGAATATTTTGTAGAATTCAGAAGTGAAATCATTGGCAACTAGGCTTTTCTTTGTTGGGAGGTTATTTATTGCTGATTCAATATTTTTTTCTTTTAACTTAGTGTATCTTATCCAAGTCATCCTGTTCTAAGAAAGAGTGAGCCATTTCTTCTAAGACACTAAGGGTATCTTTATGAGAATGAGACTGATGCTAAGCCTTTTTAATAAAGGCTGTAATACTGGGTACACCAAAACCCGTGTTTATTGAACAACTTGATTGGAAGTTTATTAATTTATTAAATTTTGTTCTGTCTTCATTTCTTCAATTTCAATAAGCACCTTCCATCACAGGCCTTGTTTGCTGCTGGTCCACCCACTAAAAGACATTTTGGGTCTCAGGGCTCCTACTCTTCACCTTGTTTCCTACTCATTCCTTAAATTTTTTGTAAACTTTGTAATTTTTAAGAATTATTTATTTAATTTTATTTATCTTACTATCATTTTTAACTTTGCTATAGAGACTGTGTGCCCAACAGAAAGAGAAGAGGAAGAAAAGGGAAAGTGAGAAAGTAAGCTGCCAGGTTCAGGACTTGAACCATTGTCAGCCATGTGAAGGTCCAGCATCCCAGCCGCCATGCCACTCACTGGCCCATCATTTCTCAAATTTTAACTCAATTGTCCCCAAGGAAACTTCCTCGGGGCCTTCTCATAGCACAGTCCTTCATTCCATAGCAGTACTTTTTATTTATAAAAATCTATAAAAATACCCATGAGTATTTGATTAAATTTTGCTCTTCACAGATTATAAACATTAGGAGGGTAGAGACAAAGTTTGATTTTATTCAAAATTCCTTGGCCAGCACAGATCACAAGGCATGGTCTGCACTAAGAGATGCTCAACAAATACTGAGAAAAAGATTTTGCATAAATTATGGAGGTTGATTTACTCTGCATACGTGAGTGAGAAATTTTTGCATCACTTGCTGCGTATCAGGATGGAAAGAATGGAGAAGAGAGAGGAGATGTGGGTAAAGCGATTAAGACCTGGGTGTTAAGTGATAATATCCTTTTTAAAAACTTGAACTATGTATGTCTTCGCTCAATATGTACTGACATTCTGCTATTTACGGCAGAATTGGAAACATTTGAAGACATGGAAGTAATGAGGACAACTGCAGATATCAGAGACTGCCTAGGGGGTGGGATGAGTTGGGGGGAATAGCAGGGCATCGGGAAGAAAAGCACTCAACAGACACAAGAATGCAGGTAGACTTGACAAATCAGTTGTGGAACTGTGTATCACAACTGAGTGAAAGAAGTGGACATTCCCAAATGTGGTGTTCTTTGTTGAAAATAATGAAGATGGTATTATCCTTGATTCGATTGTTGTACGCTTCAAGCATACTTTGAAAAAAATCATATTATGACCCACAAAGATATACAATTACATGCTAATAAGAAATTAAAAATAAAATAAAATAAAATATATTTTTAAAAACCCTTAAATTAAGCTCATTAATTTTGCAAACACTTGGTCTGAGAAAAATCTGGTCATAGAAACTAAATAGGTAGGAAGGGGAAATGTAAGACTCCTTGTTATCCCCTGATATTCTGGAGTTAGCTAAAGTCTTAGGCAGAATTTGGACTTCCACCAGTGGTAAAATCAGGGGTGGGTTTTGGAACAAGGTAATTTTAGTTAACTTCTAAGGAAGGAGACTACCAGATAATACCAGAATTCTATATGAGGATTTTAAAAAATTTTATGAAAAAATGAACATTAGGAAAAAACTATTTGTGGATTTTTTTTTAAAAAGTACCAAGATAAAATCATACTTTATTTCCATTTTTACTAAACTTTCTTTTTTATTGTTAGAGGTGTGTACATGTGTCAGAATGAGAAAGAGAAAAAGAGACAGCGAGAAAGAGAAAGCCCCTCTCTTTTGGGCACGGTCACTCCACAATACCTTTTCTTTCATTTCTCTAACCCATTAGGATTTCAGGCATACTTGCAGATGTGCTCAGCATGTTTTTCAAGTCCCTGGGTCCAAGACTTAAATCATGGTTGGCCAGGACCAAGAGGTGGCATAGTAGTTAAAGTGTTATAATCCAACATGACCAACCATCGTTCAAGTCCCAGACCCAGTGGCTTGAAACTCATTCTTGTGCATGTGTGTGCATGTCCAAAATCCCAGGAAGAGAAAGGATTATGGAATGGCCATCTCCTCTGTGTGTGTGTGTGTGTGTGTGTGTGTGTGTGATTTTTTTGCTTTCTGTCCCTCTCTATTTCTCCAGCAAGCACACCTACCCCATAGCAACAATTTCTGAAAAAAGGAAAATGGTTGACCATGGTTGGCCATGTGGGTTCTGGCTCCCTGTTCATGAGCTTAACCACTAAACTGTGGTGCTGACCCTTTACATGACCTTTCTAAGGTGCCCTTGTATCTCTCAAGTCCTCTACTCTCTTCAGTTCAGACTCCCCATATATCTTCTACATCACAACCATGAGGTCACTCAAACAACCGTGGCTGTCTTTTCTAGTCTTTTCTCCCTATTCTGTAGAGAATGAATACAATCCAAATCCCAAATGGTATACAGAACTTTCATAACCTAACCCATACTTGCCTTTCCAGATTCACATTTTAACCTTCTTCCTGCATATGGCCTACTTTTTAGCCCTCTTAGACTTCCCCAAATATAGGTTGTTGTGTGACTTCAAACTTTAGCAAATCTTGTTTCCAGTGCTTAGAATGCTCTCTCACTTGTTCTCAAGGCACATTTCTATTAATTCTTCTATTTAAGCTAAGATTTAGAAAGGTATCCTGGAATTTTTCTCTAGACAAAGTTAATAGCTTCAATCTTTGGGCTTCTTGAGTACTTTGTTACCCTTTATTATTGGAATAACCATGTAATTATTAAATTTGTCTATTAACATTACTACTACAGCAGATTATGAGCTACATCTGGACATAAATATGAGCATATTTATAACAGTATATTCTCAAGGTCTAGTATAGTACATGACATATAAGCATTGGCTCATGACTATTCACCAAATAAATTAATTATGCAAGGTGGTGTTTAAATAATATCCAATAAAATTTGTGGTTTTAAAGGGATTATATCTGAGATAGGGTAAGTATGCCCAAATGGTGATCCAAAGTTACACAGCAGAACAGGAAAATCTTATTAAAAATGTGTTAAAGTGTAATAGCAACAGAGAAGGTGCTAGTATGATTGTCCTAAACAACATTGATTACCTTTCTTAAGTCAATACATTTATTAAATACCTCTAATACAGAATTTAAGATGGCGACTTCAGTCCTTTCTTTGCCATGGCTATATTTCTCCTGAATACCATGGGCTGACAGATGTGACACAACATCTCCCAGGATCTTTGAGGTAATATTATCCGTCCACAGGCTCATTCATACTTTATGACTGTGACAGTACTTGGAACTCCTCCTAAAGTTGATGGAAGGACCTTACATGAGATTTCTCTTGGTTACAGGACTAAGTAACAGACTCAAAAATGGACATGTTATTTGTCCAGGTCTCTGTAGACATCCTTTCTAAAATGAGACCTGAACCATCTGACAACTACCTAGCATCCTGTTGGGCACCTTGGCTCACAGGTAAGTGTTAGTCACATATTGGAATTTACAAGTTTCTTTGTGGTATGTTTAATATTTGTATACATAGAAGTATTGTAAATGTGAAAACATTTCTGATTCCCTATTAGTCAAAGGTGTCTGGATACTATTTAAATTTTGAGAGATAAATATTCCATATAGCCCATCACACCATAGATGATCATCCTTAGGAGTCCCAACTAGCTATTTGATAAAACAACATGGAGAAGGAAAAAGTTAATATGTAAACTCCAAAGTAAATTAATATTTACTAAGATGACAAAATGTGCCTGATTTTTGAAAGTACTTTAACATATATTGTTTCATTTAATTCTCACAACTCTATTTAATTGGATAAAAATAGGGATAATCAAATTAAATAGAGTCCTGAGAATTTTATTAGTAAAGAATTTAAGTATTGAAAGTTTTCCTTGGCTCTCAGAAGGAAGATGAGCATTTTCGGTGTTTCCATTCACATGTCTCTCATCTACTGTGGAAACACTCACCTAGGACTCCCATAGTTATAGTCCTCACCATATCCCCCTTTCTCACTGCCACAGATAAGCACTTTCTTTCTTTTTTTTAAAAAAAGAATTATTTTATTTTATTTTATTCATCAGCATTGTTATTTTTTCAACTTGACCAGAGAGCAACAGAGAGAGAGAGGGAAAGCAAGAAAGCAAGTCACTGAGTCCAGGACTTGAACTGTTGTCAGCCATGTGGGCGTCCAGTGCGTAACCACTACCCAACCTTCTGCCTCAAGCAAGCACTTTCTATATGAGTGACACGTATGGTCTCATCTAATCTTCATAATAGCCCTTCTAGGTAGACATTTCTATTCTGATATAAACAGATAGGAAAACAATATTGGAATTTGGATGACTTTCCTAAGTTTGCACAGCAAAGACAGGTGTGGGCAGTTACTGATCTTAAGTATTTCTGTCTGAAAAGTTGTGCATACTTACTGGGCTACAGTACCTCTTGTGGATCTTCTTCTCTGCTTTTTTCACAGAACTCTTAATTGATGAAAGTCAAGAAGCATTATCATTCATTTTTTAAAGAATTATTTAGTAATATTATTATTTTTTAAAATTTGCAATAGGGTAAGGATGCTCACCAGAGAGAGACACAGAGACAGATAAAGTGAAAAAGTGGGACCAGTAGTTGGTGTAACGGCTATGTCACTGGATTCTCATGTAGTCGACTGCGGTTAGAGTCCCAGACTTGGTGGCTTAAACTCATACAGGGCGCATGTGCGTGTGTGCCCAAGATCCAAGAGGAGAACGGAGGAGAAGGGATGGCGGCATGACCATCCCCCCTGGGGGGTGGGTGATTTCTTGCTTTCTGTATCTTTCTGGTGAGCATGCACGCCCTATAGCGAAAAAAAAAATAAATAAATAACCTCTCCAAAAAAAAAAAAGTGAAAAAGCAATTTTCAGTCATGTGGGAAAGCAGCCCCTTAACTTCCATGCCACCTGCTGGTCCCATCATTCATTTGTAAAGCTTCGTACTAGGGAGCCAGCAGGTGATGTGGTGGTTAAGGCACTGGACTGCCAAATGTAGTTCAAGTCCCAGATCTGGCAGCTTGAATATCACACTATGTGCATGTGTATGAGTGCCCAAAATCCTGAAAGAAGAACGGGGAAGAAAGGATTGCAGTACGGCCATTCCTCCAGAGGGTAATTTCTTCCTTTCCCTCTCTCTGTCTCTCTCCAGTGAGTGCAGGTGCCCAATGGAAAACATTAATAAATAAAAATAAAACAAAACAAAACAAAAAACCAACTATATACTAATTGTTCAGAATGTGTTTGCTGAATTATTGGAAATCTGTTTCCGAGCTTTTAGGAGATAACAAGCTGAGATTTTGTTTTTTCTAATGACCAGGAGCCAGACATAGAGAAAGTAGGGCGAGCATTTCTCGCACTAAGAGTAGGCCACAATGCATTCAGAGAATACCTTGTAAAGAGGCATGGCTAAAGCCAAGAAACTTGTGGGTAAGTAGAGGAAAACGAAGGTCAGAGCTGTGAACAGAAGATTAATTATTCACTACTTTGTATGCTAAGTCAGGATGCTTAATTTTTTTTTTTTGAATGAGCTAGGAAACAAAGGATTTAAGCAGAATAATGTGGTCGTGTTTTACACGTCAGAAAGATGACTTCTGTGTTAATGTGAAGACTGATCCAGAGGATGATACTGGAACTACAGCAGTGGCAGTGGGCATGGAAGAAAACGAGGCAATTATTAAGAAGGTGGAACTAAAAAATGTCATGACAGCAACATGTGTATAAGAGGAGAGAGTCACAGGTGACTTCTACCTTTCTGGCTTGGATAACAGGGTATTTGTTGAACTCCCACATAGTCGACCATGGTTCATGTCCTGGACCCGGTGGCTTAAAACTCACGCCAGGCGCGTGTGCGTGCGTGCCCAAGATCCCGAGAGGAGAATGGAGAAGGGATTGAGGCGTGACCATCCCTCCTGGGGGGTGATGTCTCGCTTTCTGTCTCTATGTCTCTCTCTGTCTGTTTGGCGAGTGCACGTGCCCTATAGCGAAAATCTCTCAAAAAGAAAGGAAGGAAGGAAGGAAGGAAGGAAGGAAGGAAGGAAGGAAGGAAGGAAGGAAGAAAGAAAGAGAGAGAAAGCAAGCAAGCAGGTAGAAAGAGTAGGTTTCTGGAGCAAAATAATACATGTCTAGATACTTATGCCAATAGATTAATATGTTTTTGCTCAGCGGAGAGATGTGAGCTGGATATGTAACCCACCTTGTTGAAGGCTAGAAAGGGTCACCCAGAGGAAGCATGAAAAATGAAAATACAAAGGCTGTACGACATGGCCCTTCGGGGACAGCAGCGGAGTGGAAAAAGAGGAGCCCAAAGACTAGGTGGTCTGAAGATAATGGAAGGGGAGAAACTTTAAAAGAAATCATGATGAAGAGCATTGAATATTGCAAAAGGATCAAAATTAAAATTAAAAGGGTTCCACAGCTACTGTTCTATGTCACTCTTGACTTCTAAGATTACGCTGGCACGTGGCTACTTTAATAAAGACTAGGACAAGGTAAACATAATTATTTTCTGTGGACCTAGACTTCCTTAGAGGTGTGTAGCACAGGAAACCAATCATAGGTTGCACTTTAGTTCCCTTCCCCAAGGACTAAACTTTTTTACCCCAATGGAACCTTGTCAAAATGACCACTGAGAGAAATCTCGACTGGAGATAGACTCTCAAAAAGAAAATGTTATCTTAGGGGATGATGAGGTTGCAGGGGTAGAGATTACCTCTAGTATATACGAGACAATTAAGGAAATGTGTGATACATATATGTGAACATCACCTTTCAGAGTCTCTTGACACTTACTCTCTCATTTGCTTTCCATATAGTTGTATCTCCCAAAATGGAGTGATCGTTTCGATATATCAAAAATGACTACCTGCTTGGACCTCTTCTTTTCTTCCTTTTTTTCCCTTTTCAAATATTTACTTGGAATTGAAAGCCCAAGTGTCCATTAAGAATATAATTAGTCTCAAGAGTTAACCTTAATACGAAACAAAATGCATGCAGGAGAAAATACTAATACTACTGAATTTTCATGAGATCTGTTATTTTCCTTCAAAAAGCTCTACTGATGCAGGGACCAGCAGTTAGCGTAATGGCTATGTTGCTGGACTCCCATGTAGTTGATCGCGGTTCGCGTCCCGAACCCAGTGGCTTAAAACTCACGCCGGGTGCATGTGCGTGCGTGCACAGGATCCCGAGAGGAGAATGGAGGAGAAGGAATTGCGGAATGGCCATCTCCCCGGGGGGGGGGGGGGGGGGGGGTGATTTCTCGCTTTCTGTCTCTCTCTCTACTGATGCAGATGTCAATCCAGATGATTTATCACTTAAAACTGACAGCAGGACAGAAGTAGAATTTTCACATCTACTTACAGTGTATTTATATGTTATTAACAAATTTTTAATAATTGGGGTGGGGCCAGTTGATGACACCATGAATGCAGAATTCTGCAAGGTAATCCCACAAGAGAAGTCTCCGGCTTTAAATCTGGAGAGCTCCCTGAGTATCCCAGACACACACGTGGCCATGATCTGGGGCTGGCTCAGGCTGGACACACCAGTATTCTGTTGGGGCTGCTGTATTTCTCAGTCTCACTTATGAAATAAATAAATAAATAAATAAATAAATAAATAAACAGACTTAAAAAACATACTTTTGGGAAATATCAAATTGATATAAAATACTATATTATTCTTAAACTTTAATACTAAAAATTTCAGCAGGTACAGAAAAATAATTATCACATGCCTCCATTACGTATTGTTAAATATACTTTGAGTCTACAAAACCTTTTTTTAAAATATATATACTTTGGTCAAGGTCACAAGAACAAATGGTGGAGTTAGAATTGCATCCCACATCTGTGCCCTTAGCAGCTACTATTAAGGTCAAAAGATCAGGAAAAGGATGGGCTCCACACATAAAACACACTTGAAAAGGATAAGAACTACCTCATTATCCAATTCTGCCATCTGTCTGCTGAATTATGTGTGCAAAACCTAAAAACAGTAATAGAGCCAAGGCATGCAGGTAAGAAATACATACATATATATAAATACATACATACATATGAAATTTTTTTCAGAGAAATTTTTGCAATAGGACATGTGTGCTTGCCAGAGACACAGAGAGAAAAGTGAGGAACTACTCCCAGGGGGGATGGCCACATCACAGTCCCTTCTCCTCCATTCTCTTCTCAGGATTTTGGGCACTCATGCACATGTTCCCAGTGTCAGTTTCAAGTGCTGGGTCAAGGACTCAAACCATGGGCGACCATGTGGGACTCCAGTGCCTTAAACACTATGCTATCTGCTTGCCCCTTTATTTAAAATATCCACAGAATACCTTGGTTAACTTCTTTTTCTAGAAGGAGATTATGTGAAAGATTTGGGAGCAAACAGGAAATGGGAAGGTGGCAAACCTGAACACTTAAGAGATGTGGAAAAGAATAGGAGTCTAAGTACCCTGAAGATATTTTCAATAGCGGCTCATAATAGGTTCCAGTAATTGTGTGTGTGTGTGTACATTCAAGTACGCCTTAAAAAGCAGGCTTAATTTACAGCTGGATGGTTGCATAATGGTAAGATGTAATGTTCTGAGAGGCTGACCTACATGGGAAGGTTCCAGGTTCACAGCTGGAGACCTCCCTGAATATGCCAGACATGCATGTCCCCATGACCCAGACTGGCTAAGACTGAGTGCTTATTGTGGCATCAAGACCCTATTGGGGATGCTGTCTTTCTTTCTCTGTCATGGAAGAAATAAATAAACTTAAAAAATGGAACTCCAATCAGTACCTTATCTTTCTTTTCCGGTTAAAAATACAGATACCTTCTCACAAGCAGAATAGAGATCTCATAGACTTGAACTTTTAAATTAAGGCCTAATAAAAGCCCACATGAAACAAGGAAACTAGAACCAGAAAAGAATGAATTTGGATAACACAAGATTAGGTTGATTAATCGATACCATTTGGCTGATGAAAATGTAAAAGTGATAAAAGAAAACTAGACTGAATGTTAAAATCCAAGGTTCAAGGCTTGGTTCTCCATCCAGTAAAAATCTATCTATGTGGGAGGCTGCGCACCAGCGAGTCTGCTGAGGTTTCTCAGAGAGCAAACAATTGCCATGATTGCTTCTCTTCATAAAACCTGACCTTCGAAACCTTGCTCTGATTGGCCACTAGAATCCCTCAGATTTGCATATCCGGCACCTCATGATTGGTCCAAAAGCAACCAATCATAACCCACCATTTACAACCAATCACGGCCCACCGTTTACAACCAATCATAACCCACCTTTTACGATCCACCAACGTGTATATAACCACCATGCCTGGCCCACAATAGCCAGACGACCAGGAAGACAATGAAGACGACACAGAAGACCAGGAAGATCAGGAAGACGATGACCCTGGAGAGCCTGAAGAGCTGAAACACCGCACAGTCTCCAGACGACCCTGAAGAGTTGAAACACTACATCGTCTCCAGACGAGCCTGAAGAGCTGTGACGCCACGTCGTCTCCGTGCTGCTCACAACAGACGACGCGACCCTAAAGAGTTGTAACACTGCATCGTCTCTGTGCTGTACTGTGCTGCCCACAATAAACAGACGACACTGTGTCGTCTCTGTGTTGTGACACTGTGCCACTTGTTCCGGCTCACTCCTTCCCTTAGGAAACCTGTTTGACTGTCCCCCCAGGTCGGGACATATCTACGTCAAACTTTTACTTGAGTCAACAGTATTTCCTGAATAAACTGGACTTCTCTATTAGTACACCTGGACTTGACATTAACCAGCACTGACAGCTTTGGCAAGTTGCTTCAACTTTCTTCAGTCCCCTCATCCCTAAAAGAGAGTGAAAGCTAGTACCTACTACATTGTTGGAGAGAGGATTTAAGTTACATTGAAGTTACTCAAAGGGCCAGCCCAAGGTGTGGGGGCTAAGGGAATTAGATGCCACATGGCCAGTTGCACCGTTCAAGTCCCAGCCATGGCTGCTTGTAAAACACACCAGGTGTGTGTGCATGTTTGTCCCAAATCCCAACAGGAAGGGGAAATGGAGAAGGACTACAGTGTGATCACACCCCATGGGGGGTGCCTTCTCTCTTTTCCTCTCTCTGGCAAATGTACACACCCCCTGGCAAAATATTTTTAAAATTATTAACAAAAAGTTCACTACATTATTTTCACTACTATACCTGTTATAATTACCATCCTTAACCACCATCAAATCCTATCAGAAATTTCTGTCAAATAAAAACTAAAATTTGAGACAAATCAGATAAATTCTTCTCTCAAAATAAAAAGATTTAAGTTGGTGCTATCCATTTGTTCCCCAAATTAGAAAACAGACATACTCTTTGATTATTTATTTATTGTCTTCTGCATACAAAGGATTTACCAAATCTTACTGAAATCTATATTTCGATGAGATCCGGTGAGTTCTTTGACTATTTCATTGCTACTCTGGATATTACACTGTGAATATTATGTCTTTAAAAACCAAACACATATCACCATTGACTTGCCAGATGCCACTCTA
Source organism: Tupaia tana (assembly GCA_026018925.1). Taxonomy (NCBI): domain Eukaryota; kingdom Metazoa; phylum Chordata; class Mammalia; order Scandentia; family Tupaiidae; genus Tupaia; species Tupaia tana. Next base: position 18,930,881 of record JAKSZU010000008.1, read on the forward strand.
TTTCTCTGCTAATCTTCATAATAAACATCTTCAAAATATCATCTATAATAACCAGCTCTACTACCAACTTTCTAATGTCTCTTGAACAAATGACTCTTACACTTTTATCTACTATTCCACCAAAATAATTCTTACTGAGGTCAGAGTGATCTCTCTTGACACTAAATCCAATGGACAATTTTCAGTCCCATAGGAGATGTTCAATACATTTTGACTTAATGAATAATTTTGTCAATTGATATCATATATTTTATTCTTAAAAATTTGACCCCTTCACTAGGCTGTGTGTACCTAAGTAGCAGGGACTAAGCACAGATCTTGGTACAAGTATTCATTCAATAAATGTTGTCCAAACAACTTTGTAATAAAGTTTTGCCTTATTCCAATATGAAGTGCCATTTTATTCTATACACACTTGCTGCCAAATCTCCTTCCTCTCTTTTCCAAAGTCTCCTTATTAAGATTTTTGAAAATAAGTGATAGGTCTCTAGAGACAGACCATCAGCATTCTTTCAACTGACACTTCAGAGTGTAAGTCCCCCCTGGCACTTAGTCTATGGCATTCTCACATATGCCACACACATGATGGGTACCTCCTAGCAGATTCATGCACTGAACTTGCCATACTCAGCTTACACTTAACCTTAATTTCTTGCTATGATGCCTTTTCTACTCTGGCTTAAATGCTAAGAACTATTTAAAAAAATATGAAACTAAGAAAAGAGGAAACCAGGGAGCTGACTTCCGTCCTGCAATACCCAAACTTCACATCTGTAAATTATCTGTTATTCATGGGCCAGTAGATGGCATAGTGATTGCCTCACTAAACTGCCACATGGCTGACTGTGGTGTGAGTCCTAGACTCGGTGGCTTGAAAATCACCCCAGTGAGTGTGTGTACATGCCCAACATCCTGGGAGAAGAGATTGCAGAGTGGCTATCTCCACAGGCGAGTGATTTCTCACTTTCCAACTCACTATCTGTTTCTTTCTCTCTCCGGTAAATACTCATGCCCCAATGTAAAAACCTCTTTATAAAATTAACTAATTAATTATCTGTTATATTCTGAGCTGAACTAGAAAAAAATCAAGAAAAATAAATCAGTCTATCTCTGCTGAAACTATGAGCAGGCTTCCTGTTTCAATGTATTTCTCATAGTTAGAAAAAATGAAAGCCAGAAACCTTCTGGATTACCAGGAGTAAAACAGAATCCTGGAGCCTCGCTAGAAATATAAAATGCAAAGGACACGAGGAACAGAAACTAGAATAGGGCAAGCTAACAAAGAACACTTAACATGCCAGGACTTGAAGGGTGTTGACTTACTCTGTAAACAATGCCTCTCTTTGAAATTCAGCTTGCTTGTTCACTTTTCCCCTTTCTATCGCTCCCTGTCTCTCTCTGGTGAGCATGTACACCCTGTAGCAAATTAAAACATCATCATCATAATAATGATAACAAATAAAATTAAATAAATAATTCTTCTAAAAATGATTTTATTTTATTATTATTATTTTGTTAAATGACCAGAGAGAAACAGAGAAAGGGAAAGAGAAAGCAAACCACCAGGTCCAGGACTGCAGCCTCCTGACCCACAAGGAGTGGCAACACCATCACACTGAGGACCTGAATGACGGTAAAGGGCTGAGTCCTCACTGACTTTAGGCAACTAGGTCCACACCTCAGCCCACTTCTTATTATGCAGAGCAAAATACATCCTTACTCTTTAAGTTCTTTTAAGTTCAGCTACTTTATTACACTAAGTAGCCAAAAGCAGCCTAGCTACTAAGTAATTGAAATAATACACTTAGGCCAGCTTCCCAACTGTCAAACTGTAATAAGCAAGGACATTGCATTTGCTGATAATGTATTCATTTTCATCTCAAGATAAGCAGTGATTTCTACCAACTTTAGATCAAACAGTATGTGCTTAAAGTAATTACAGATATAAAACTAAGTAATAGGAGGTGTGATTAATAAGTTTATCATGGCTCTGTTAAGACATAGCTGTTGGAACAGATTAGGGCTTCCCAATGTTTCCTGGAGCATTAGTTCCTAAAGATGGTCCCAAAGAAAGTCAGTTTCATGATCATGTAAGTTCAAGAAAGGTTACTTATAGATTTTTATCATAAAGATTCAATTGCATTTTAACTTAAGGGCCCGAGAAGCCCTGCAGTTACAAACAAACAAATTAACTTTATTTATCCCACAACTTCCCCCAAATTTCCAGACAACACCTATTAACATCCCTCAAATCTGGCTACTGAAATTCATTCAGATGATTATTGAAGGTGCCCTCAGCTCCAAAGTGTCACTGTGAGTTGCTGCTTGTGTCAACAAGGCCCTCTGGTGTCATTGCCACTAGGACATAATGCCCATGGACACACCAGTGTTCTACTGGAATTTTTTTGAAGGCAGTTTTTAGAGAAGTGGATGCCCAATAATGTTTGCTTTATAAACACACACACACTTCACCAGGACAATGGCATCCCAAATCTCTCAATATATCCATATACAATGTGCTAGACAATCATAGATGTATCAGACTCCTCAGTGAATAAGCTGCTTTGTAAAAGACCATCCAGCGTTTCAGTCATTCAGGTTCTTCCCCAAGTACAATCATTTGTACTGATCAATTTTTTAAAAATTTAATTTTATTTAGTCCATATACATATATGTGTGTGTGTGTGTGTGTGTGTGTGTATGTGTATATATATATATATATATATATATATATATATATATATTTTTTTTTTTTTTTTTTTTTTTTTTTTTTTTTTTTTTACCAGAGAGAGACATAGAGAGAGAGAGGGAAAGTAAGAAAGCAAGCCACCAGGTCTGGGACTCAACCATGGTAGGCCATGTGGAAGATTCCAGCGCCTCAACTACCACACCACCTGTTGGCTCCTGTACCGATCTATTTTTATTTTAGCTCTAAATGTTGGTTCTAAATGTGAGGATTAGCCATGCTAATGTATTTCTTGTCCAGGAAATATATCCATCACATCTCAAACAGTATTTTGATTGAGGAAGTAAAATAGAGTGGTAATTAATTACACAAACGTTAGGCCGAATGTTTGTTACCTTACATTATGTGAGAACGTAATTCTTCTGTAAATGCTTAAGAAAAATTCAGTGTCGATTCTATGAGAGGAATGATTGCTGGCCAAATCAGCCACTTAAAAGTCATCAGCTATTTTTCAAAGTACCCAGGAGCTCTTTAATTAATATGTTGCACCACCTAGCAACAAACCAGTAAGTACCAATTAAGAAATGCTTTCAGTATGGCTCAGGAATTTTGGGGATTCCCACAAGGCACTATGTGTTTAACATCCCCCACCTTCCCCCCTCTTTGGCTTTGCTGCATGGAAGCAAAATTCATAAGAATGTCCTGGCTTCACTGACAAGTACATTAAGACAAGAGAACCAAGACTATTCAAATTTACCAGGATCAAAATTGTTAGCAAGACTGAGCTCCTCGGTTACAGGTATAATAAAATAGGTGGCAGCCATGGCCCTCTCCTGAACTTCGGCCCCCACCCACCACTGGAAATATGTTTGCTGGTTAATTTGTCAGTATTGTCCTCAAACAAAGAGCCTCTTTTTATTGGCAGGTGCAGACAAAGCTTGCAAAAGCTACACAAAAAGGACTCAATAAAAAAAGAGAGATGGCCTTGCTGAGAAGGTAGTTCTTCCTGATTTTCTGTAATAGACTTCACTTTGCCATGAAATTAAATTTATAGTATATCTGCTAGACACTGGGACTCCAGCAAAGCTTTGCTATTCCCTGCCTTGACATTAAAGCAGGCATTTTCATGGGGAGACCATTTCAAGCCAAATAACTGGTTATGTGAGTCGTTTACAGAAAGCCTTTATTTAAAAAGAAAATGGATAGGCGCTACCATTTCCAGAAACTGTTAGTGTACAGGCACACATTCAAATTTTGTTTTCCTTTGAGAATATGCCTAAAAAGACATATGTAACATTAAACAATAGGGAGCTTTTTGGCCTACTACAACACCTCCGTGTTTATTATTCTGACTCATAATCTAACATTTATTAGGTGGCAGGCTGCAAATGAAATGGCAAAATCATCTTTTAGTAGTGGGCGATCCCGAGTAGTAGAGATTCAGCCTGTGATTTCAACCCCAGAGTGGATATTGCATCAGGTGGTACAGATGACTGAGCATGATCCATGACTGGAGACTGGATCTCCATCAAGAATCTACTCAACTCTGAGCCTGAGAAAACCACCCAGCTTACGTATGCAGTCTTGCCCTGAAGCAGCCTGATATCGACCCATTCTGGTTCAGGCTTTTATTGTGGCATCAGTGTCCACTTAGGCATCCCATGAGAAAGTTGAAAGAAATAGAAGAAATTCTAAGTCAGACAATTCAAGAGAAAAACTCTGATGAGTCATGTCAGAGCAAGGTAAGAAGGAACATCAATTACTTATTTGAGATCATGTGTTTACCAGTGAAAACTTTAGGTCTGATTTAAAACTTTTTAGAAGGTTAAATAAGAAGGTTAAATCATGCTAAAAATATCAGAAGAATGGGTAGAAAAGAGCTTGTTATGGATCGTTTAAAGAATGGTTTGCAAAGCAGACAAGTTGCTACTCACAAGGCTTTTTGAAATCCTCTGGTTCAATTTCCAAGTGATAAACGACAAAGTCAACAGAGTGACTTGCCCAGTGATAAGCCTATATTGAAAACTGATTCTGGATCCCCAACTCAATCGTCCTTCCACCAGGACGAACTTCTGAAACAGATCTGGCAATAATACTACTAAAAACCAAAGCCTTTTAAAAGTCTGGAACAAACAAGTTAATTTCTAACTTTCTGATTAAAAATAATTTATTTGGGGAACCAGTTGGTGGCGTGGAGATTAAGACACTGGATCTGACAGCCAGCAGAACAGTTTGAGTCCTGGGTCTGGCAGCTTGAAAATCACGCTGGGCGCATGTACATGCGTGTCCCTAGAGAGGAGACTGAAAGAGAAAGGATTGCAGAGTGGTCATCCTCCTTGGGGGTGATATCTCACTTTTCCTTCCTCTCTGTCTTTAGCAAAAGTTGAAATGATAATAATAAGCATTTATTTTGTCCTAAAGCTTAGACAAGCTTCACTTAGACTACAGTCTACCCATTAATGTACTGATAGCAAAATCACACAATAACAAAAGAAAACTGAAACAGCATCTTAGAACATGTCAGTCTAACAGTTCTGAAGCAATGATTAACACAATTCCTGTAGGCAATACATGGATGAGGAGAAGGCAAATGAAAGCCAGCCATAGCAAACTATTCTTGTAAGATTAGCCAAGGTGGAGTTCCCACAAGAGGGAAAAACTCTTAAGGACCATGAATATGCAGCCTGGAGCCTGGTGTCATAGCTGTAGCTGGTGGGGAGCAGACCAACTCACCTGGCAAGCAGGTGTGATGAATGGACCTCTCTGCTGAGAAGAAGCTTTGTGCCAAACTTTGACAGAGACACATGGAATCTGGAAGCTGGAAAGTACCTGCGTGTGATTTAGGTTTATTTTCTCATTTTACCTATGAGAAAACCAAGGCCCTGAGAGATTGCATGGTTTCCTTCACTTCACTGTTCATTGTGTAGATGATTTCCTTTTCACAGAGCAACTCTAAGATCAATTATTTGATTTCTTTGATTCCTCTAAATAGGAAATTTTAGAGGAAAAAATATTTCAACTATATCATACAGAAAAGAGTATTGAACACTGAGGAGCTTATTTGAATCCAAAGTCTATGAGTTCTGAACTGTGTATGTTCGAACTTCTAAAATGGGGGTACTATTTTTTCATAAGTTTTAAGAATTAGATGATGGACTATATTTTCAAGTATTTTGAAACTACAAAATAGTGCACAAACATAATCTTTATTTTCTAATCCCTCCTGGGAGAATTCATTTTTAAAGCAATATATAATGCTATTATGTCAAACACAATGAAGGACACAGGTATAAAGCATGCTCATGGCTTTGGGAATGCACTTAGTGTGGTAACATGACTTTATAGCACAAATAATGACTTCAGGGATCTGCAAACTTTCATAGAAACACAGCCTCTATTGAGTGCGATTTATTCTCTGGAGTCTCTTCCCAGAAAAATGCACATGATATGTACATAAAGTTGTTTTTTTGTTTTGTTTTGTTTTGTTTTGTTTTGTTTTCAAGAGGGAGATTTTTTGCTATAAGGTGCATGTGGTCACCAGAGAAAGTGAGAAACCACACCCCAGGGAGGATGGCCTCACTACAATACCTTCTCCTCCACTCTCCTCTCAGGATCCTGAGCATGCGTGCACATATACTCAGTGTGAGTTTCACTGAATTTGACCATGTGGGATCCAGTCCAGTGGCTTAACCACCCTACCACCTGCTGACCCCCCATAAACCAAAGATTTACATAAAATTCCAAGTAGTTCCAAAAAAGTTATAGTTAATAACGAGGTGCAAAGCAAAACAAAACTCTGTGAAAAGAGAATCACCTGCACAATTTGAAAGCCCTTTCTTTCTTTCTCTTGAGCATAAGATAAGGCACTCTAAAAACTAATTAGAGCACCATTCAGATCCCAAATACTAAGTTGACCCTACCTACTTAAGATGGCGTTATGGTTATGTCACTTGACTGCAGTTCGAGTCTTGGACCCAGTGGTTTAAACCTCATGCCAGGCATGTGTGCCTGTGTCTCCCAAGTTCTGAGAGGAAAGTGGAGGAGAAAGGGTTTTGGCATGGCCATCCCCCCTAGGGATGATGATTTCTCATTTTCTTCTTCTTCTTTTTTGTTAAGAATTATGCTATTTCATTTATTATCATGCTTATTATTTCTTTAATTTGACTAGAGAGAGACAGAAAGAGAAAGGGAAAGTAGAAAAGCAAGCCTCCAGGTCCAGGACTTGAACTGCAGTTGGCCAGGTGGGAGTCCAGCACCTTAACCACCATGCCACCTGCCAGCCCCCAACGACTTCTCACTTTCTGTCTGTCTCTCTCTGTCACTCTGAAGACTGCATGCACACTATAGCAAAAATCTCTCTCTCTTAGCATAATGGCTATGTCGCTGGACTCCCACGTAGTCGAGAGTCCCGGACCCGGCGGCTTAAACTCACGCCGGGCGCGTGTGCGTGCATGCCCAAGATCCCGAGAGGAGAATGGAAGGAGAAGGGATTGCGGCGTGGCCATCCCCACTATTTCCTGCTTTCTATCTCTCTGTCTCTCTCTGTCTGTCTGGCGAGCGCATATAGCAAAAACCTCTTGGAATATATACTACTATTCTAATCTTTATAAGTATACACACACACACTCACTCACATATATTTATACACATATATTTATACACAATAATATATATAAATATTAAATCCCTATATGCTTCTGAATTAGAAATCATAGATAAATAAATAAATGAAAAGAAGTAACTAGAATTTAAAGAAATCTACATAAGCTGAAGCATTTTTAAAATTCTGAAACACCAAGCATGGGTACTGCATTAATTAACATTATTATAAGGTTAAATTGGAAATTTTACAAGGTTAATTTGGAATTTTTTTCTATTAACTAGACAAACATCATTACTAACTAATTTCTGAGAGCTAGTGGATTGCATTCCTGTTTATAAATTACATTTATACATTCAAATACATATTCTTGCCTAAGCATGGACAATCCAGCATTGATTGAACCTGTACTACTTATTTCTGTCTAAAACTACCTTGTAGCTGAGTCCTAATTATAGCAATACTTACTAGAACTGAATGCCTCAGAACAGTCACCTCACATAAGAAGGCAATTTGTAAGATCTCTTCAACCTTTACTTGAAGAGTCTTTTATTATGATGATAAAGGGCCTGGAATCCACATCATATGATGAATAGCTCAAAGAACTCTACTCATATAATACTATTGTGAATACCTCTATTAGCACTTCTTCTATAGTAATTATTTGTTTACATATCTGTCTCTCCATCTAGACTGTGAGATTTTTCGGAAGGGCTGGTTTATTCATTTTCGTATCTATATCTCTGAACGTACTTCTTGGTATATGGTTATGGCTCAATAAATTTTATAACAAAAGGAAGAAAGTTAATTAATTAGTAGATTAGTTACAAGGAGGTAGATGTTAACACAGGAGAGAAAACTCTAAAATAAATTTGCTGTGTCACAAGAGTACATGCCTAGTCAATTCTGTATTCAGTCAGCAGCTATATAACCAACATGGAGCAGATAGAAAATTTCAGTTAAGGTATAAGGTTACATGAGAAGACATTACGGGAACATACAACTCTGAAATGCTATCATTTTCTAAAACACTGTGTGTTGACCACATATTACATTTTGCTCCACACTACCCACACTGATGTATTAAAGTGTTTTCCATACATTATATTTCATATCTTCCCAAATTTGTTTTGCTTTCACAGTTTTTTTTTTTTAATTGCCAGAGGGCACATGTGCTCACCCAAAACAGAGATGGAGAAACAGAGAAGGAGAGTGGGAGAAAGCACCCCCAATGAGGTATGGTCATACCACATTCCCTTCTCCTCTGTTTCACTGTCCTGGTAGAATTCATGACATACATGTACCTGTATCCAGAGTGTTTTTCAAGCCTCCAGGGGTAGGATTTGACCTGTGGTTCATATGGGATCTAGATCCCTGAACCACCAGGTTATGGAGCTAGCCTGTAATTTTTTTTTTTTTTAATTTGCTATAGGGTGTGTATGCTTGCCAGAGACACAGAGAGAGAGTGAGAAAGAGAAAGCATTCCCCAGGGGGGGGTAACTATGCCGCAATTCCCTCTCCTGCATCCTTCTCCCTCTGATTCCAGGCACATACACACACATGCAACCTGTGTATTTCCCAAGATGCTGGGTTGGTACTTAAACTTTGTGGTTAGCCTTGTGACATCCAACTACCCCAACCACCATGTCACCTGACTGGCCCTACAAATTAGATTTTAATAAAGGGGATGTAAAACACTCCTGAACTATTCAAGGATAAAAAGATATAATAATGCAGGTATAAAACCAACCATGAAAGATAACACCTATTAAAGACATAATTTAAATAAAATATGGACTGGCAGGTGGCATGGTGGATAAGAGAATGGGACTCCCACATGGCTGGCCATGGTTCAAGTCCCAAACCTGGTGGCTTGCTTTCTCACTTTGCCTCTCTCTCTCTCTCTCTCTCTCAGTCCCTCTCTGGTCAAATTAAAATAAATAAAATAAATAAATAGAGTTAAATAAAATAAAATGAAAAATTCACCCTTATACTCAACTCTATTTTTTTTTTTTTTTAATTTGCCAGAGTGTGTGCTTACTAGACAGAGACAGAGAGGCAGGAAAAGCAAGAAAACACCCCTTTGGGCAAGGTGAAACTGTAATCCCTCCCCCTCTCTTTTCCCCTCTTTTCAGGATTTTGGGCACACATGCACAGGCATTCAGTGCATCTTTCAAGCCACCAGGTCCAGGACTCCAACAGTGGGTTTGGCCATGTGGCGTCCTGGCAACTCAATCACTAGGTCACAGGCTGGTCCTCAATTTTGATTCTTTATCATTCAGCCATTTTAAATATACTTGGTGGCAGTTTTAAAAATAAGCAGATATAAACCTAAAGCTTTCAAACTATTGCTTCTATGTAAGAATTATGTTAAACATACCCTTTTTCTCATACTTGTTAAAGCATTAGATACTTTGAGAATGTTTAGATAAATGAATCATTATCCCATTAATATAGTGCATAAGACACTGGACTTGAAAGTTGAAAGGTAGACTTTCATAAAGATAAGTGTTGAGTGTAACTTGATTTAGTACTACAGATGAGGCCTATTCTTTATCAAAGAAGGGGGAAAAATCTTACAATTAACTCAAATTTTGACAAATGCTACATCTCATCTCTTGGACAGAGATAAGTAGGGTATGTCTTGTTTTGCTGATACTGGGACCCAAGGGTAGCTGATGGGCTGTAAGTTGGCATTAAAAAGGATCCCTGACTCACACAATCAGTCAGGGAGGATACTTGACACACTCAACAGCTTGTACAGCACAAGAACCTACCAATCAGAAGAGACACTCCAAAAATTAGAGCAGTTATGGATGACGTACCAAGGCATGGTGCGGCTGACCTACAATCAGCCTGTGAACACTCTTCTTAAGAGAAAAGGGCTTCCCTTTTTCTGACTAAGTCTCCCACTGCTAAAAGGCTGACCAGTTCTTGAACTTCCTTTATTTTACCTGAGTCCCCTTGAAGTTCATTTGAGTCTCCTCTAGGGAAGGCAGTAAGGCAGATTATACATGGAAAGTAGTGTATAAGATTTTATTTGTCCCAAGTTCTGCCAATGTATAGAACTATACATAAATGATAGAAGAATAAATATGAAAAAGTAAATGTAACACTAGAAGTATTATAGAGGGTTTATCAGAATAATCATTTTTAAGTGGGGGAAGAAATAGACAGCTATGTGTTTGATTATTTGGTGGTTGTACTTTTCTAATGGGAGTGACATTAATAGTGAACTTGTAAGGATAAGAACCATATGCATTTTGTCTAGGAATCATTGTATTTCTAGTGCTTAGAATACAAAAATATTTCAATAAGTGATTCTATTCTCTCAGTTTTTAACTAGTAAATAAACACACACACACACACACACACACACAGAGTATGATATATTAAGACTTTTGATCAATCCTACTACTGGAAACAACAAATTTTTTTTTAGCAAAATATACTATTCAAACTTGTTAAATGCACTATGAGCTTTTAGGAACATAACAAATAATCAGTCATGAAAGTATTTCATGAAAGCCAGTTTTACAAAATCCAGTAAATTTGAACCTGTTTTTCAGGCTTCTTAGTGAAGATGAGATAAAGAAAAAGCATAAGGCTCTTCCCCCCAAGGACTGAAATCTCCTCACATCCCATTCATAAAGTTGGTCTCCTAAGGTTACAACTTCACCATAAAAGTCATCTAAGAATAGTCCCCCCCATTCATCCACTAGGAAATCACATGTCTTCAAATTTGAAACTTGGATCTCTACATAGGCCAAAAAAGGATTTCCCTAAGAATTTGTAACCACAAGGCAGCCGTCTTTGGTCTTCAACCTAGTTAATTCTTTTTAACTAGGAAGTTAAAATTAAATAAAAGAAAAAAAAACTTTAAGAGAAGACATATTCATGGCTCCTGAGAACTAGTGATTTCCGGGGAATAAACAAAATGGAGATTTTCCACTGATAATTCAGCCTCCAGCCACAAACTCCAGTGGTAGGAAGACTTGCAAGCCTCCTGTCTCTGTCTCTGTCTCTCTCTACCTCTGTCTCTATCTTCTGATTTTTTTTGTAATTTTTCCTTTGTAAAAATTTTTAAAGTAAAGCATTTTCTCAGCTTTCAGCCCCTCTTCTCCCTTTATCTTGTTAATAATCCCCTCTCCTCCTCCCAACCCAAGAGAGGCAAGGGAGCAACCCTCAGAAGACACCTTCATGGCTCCTGAGAACTAGTGATTTCATGCACTGCACGGTTTTCTAATTTTTGCGCTTTTTAAAAAAAAAATTTTTTTTAGTTTTATTTTATTTTTTTTCTTCTCTTTTTCTCCGTTTCTTGGTTGTTTTTGTTGCTGTTGTTTCTCTCTCTCTCTCTGTTTCTTTTTCTGCACGCTCCTGGACTCTCAGATTGTACTTCAAGTTTGGGAAGAAACACACTTTCCATCAGATGACTAGAAATCATTGCAGGACCACAATAAATATGGGAAAGCAAGAAAATACCTCTCCTCCAAAAGAAAAGAATAACTCCTCTTCATCCACAGACAGTTCAATGGAAACCATGAAAATGTCTGATAAAGAATTTAGAACATTCATAATGGCGAAGCTGACAGAGATGGAAGAGAAGAGAGACAATGAACTGTAGAAGAGGCAGAAGAAAGGAGCTGACGAGTTGTGGGAGGTGAGGAAATTCTTGCAAGATCTAAAAGAGAAATTACACACTTTACAAAAGAATCAAATGGAACTGTTAGAGATGAAGAGTATAATGCAGGAAGTCAAAATCTCTCTCGAAAGTATTAAAAGCAGACTAGATCATACAGAAAATAGAATTTCAGACATAGAAGAGAAAATTGCTGGCCTAGAAAAATCCACCACAAAGACTGAGAAAATTGCCCCAAAATTTGAGAATAATATATGAGAAATACTAGATACCAACAAACATCCAAACAATCTGGATAATTGGTACCCCAGAAGGCAAAGAGACTCATAAGGGCATTGATAATCTATTCCATAAAATCCTGCAAGAAAACTTTCCAAACATAGGAACTCAAAGATCCAGTCCCAAGAAATACAAAGGACCCCAAATAAAATCAACCCAGGAAGATCTTCTCCAAGACACATTATAGCCAGACTGACCAAAACCATAGAAAGACAAAATACTAAGATAGGCAAGAGAGAAACAGCAAGTTACCTACAAAGGATATCCCATCAGACTAACAGCAGACCTCTCACTGGAAACAATGCGAGCGAGGAAAGAATGGGAAAATATATTCAAAGTGTTAAGGGAAAAGCAATTTCGACCGAGAATACTGTACTCAGCAAGATTATCCTTCATATGGGAAGAAAAGACAAGAACATTCTCAGATAAACAAAACCTGAAAGAATTTACCAGCACCAGACCAGATCTCCAAGAAGTTCTCAAGGGAATGCTATGTCAGGAAAATTAAATGTACTCACACAGAAATACAAGTTCAAAAATTAAGAAAATGGCCAACTTAATCATAGAGACAAGACTCGAGTTGAATATTATATCCCAGAATTCAATCAAGAAGATAGAACCACAACAGAAGATAGATTAAATACATGAGATTGAACTGGTGAAATAATATTCTGTGACTTTTGACTAAAATACTGCTGCTTTTATTCTAGGCTTTGATGTCTGGTTTTAAGAGTTTTGTCCTGTCTTGAGCTGTCAATAGGTTCATGTACCTACTATTTGAACAGAATACTAACCTGTTTCCAGGCTTTAAGTTTTGAGCAAATTTCCTTACCAATTCAAAACTGCTTTTCTTGAAATTACCAGCTGAACTTGCTATTGAAAGTAGTTAGATTATTTAAGAAATTGTGGGATCAATAAAATGTGGGTGAAAAGGAATGGAAGACAATTATAGGACCAGAGATAGTGTGAGAAGAGGGTGGGAAAAGGCAGAGGGTCAGACATAGGGGCAAATATATATAAATATATATATGAAACTAGAAATGGAAAATTATTGATGATAACATACATGAGTAAGCCACTATGCAGTATATTCTGGATGGAAAACCACTTTTTGTATGCTGTGATGATGATTAGGGGATGAAAGTAAATTAATTCACTAAAAAAAAAAGTTTTAGAAGAAAATAAAAACCAAAACTATTTTTCTTGAAGATTAAAAAAAATGCATAGTTGATGACTGCAGTAAGCTATATAGTCCCAGCTAGATGCTACTTTATAGTATGTTCATTCTACTCACTGAGGTTTATGCCTAAAGTCAGACTTGTGTTCATGGATATGTATATATCAGCTGCACTTGCTATTGAAAGTATTTAGATTAATTAAATTTATTAGTGAATAAATAAAATGGAGGAAAAAGGCATAGAAAGCAACCATGGATACCAGAGACAGTGTGTGTGGGGGGTGTAAGACACTGCAGAGAGTGAGAGATAGGAAGTCAAGGATGGCAAAAATAACAAAATATACAGGAAACAAGAAATGGAAAATTATTTGTTGATGGTAACACGTATATAGATGTGCCTGATTGAGCCAATATACAGTGAATTCTGGATGGGAAAATCTCATTTTGTTTGCTGCAATGATGTATAGTGAATGAATGTAAACAAATAAATTTAAATTAAAAAAAAGAAAACAACTTCAAAGCAAGAATTAAGTTTAAAGCAATGCTGGGTGGCTAGCACCCACAAACTCTTATAAAAAAGAAAAAGGGAAATTTCTCTGAAGAAATTAACTTCAACAAAGATTTCAATGAATTTTCTTAGTCTTAAGGAATCCAAGCAATCAGTTAAAAATAATCATAATAATTTCAAAGTCCATAAAAAAATGACACATTAAAAAGAGTACCTGTAGAATAAAAGAAAAATAAAACAGAAAACATGGTATAAGTATGAATATCTTATATTTTGGAGTTATCAGACACAAACAGGGACTAAAATGAAAGCTTTAATCATTCAGTGGACAGGAATAAGAGATTCAACGCATGCAAAGTGGAAAATAGGCATTTGAATATGAAGAGACTCCAAAAGTTCATGGGAAAATGAAATAAAAATAAAAAATCTTTATTCTCTACATGAATTCCAACAAAGTTCAAGACACTTCTGTAAGCAGTGATACCAGCTATTTAGTCTATCCTTAAAGAATTGATGGGACCAGCAGTGAGTGTAATGGCTATGTTGCTGAACTCCCATGTAGTCGACCACGGTTTGAGTCCCAGACCCGGTGACTTAAATTCATGCCGGGCACATGCGCATGTGTGACCAAGATCCTGAGAGGAAAATGGAAGAGAAGGGATTGCGGTGTGGCCAACCCCCCGGGGGTTGATTTCTCGCTTTCTATCTCTCTGTCTCTCTGTCTTTCTGGCGAGCGCACGCGCCCTATAGCAAAAACCTCTCCAAAAAAAAAAAAAAAAAAAAAAAAAAAAAGAATTGAGGGTTCTGGAAATTGTAGATGCAGTCTTTTCTAAATTATTAATTGACGATAATGGGTGCCCTTTAAATATTTTCTTATGGTTAGAGAACAAAAAGAAGTCAGAGTGAGCCAACTCAGGATTGTCCAGTAAATGCTTAATGATTTCTCATCAAAACTTTCACAAAATTGCCCCGTTGTTGGATGAGGAGAATGAGCCAGAGCATGGCTGTAATAAAAGGACTCGCTGGTGAAGTTTTCCTGGAAAGTTTTCAGTGAAAGCTTTAGTGAACTTTCTCAAAGCACTGTCATAAATAACCACATGTTATCAATCATTGACCCTCTGGAAGGTCAAGTAAATACCTTGAGCATCCCAAAAAACTGTTATCATATTTTTTTTCTGTTGACAGGTCTACTTTTGCTTTGACTGGACCACTTCCACCTCTTGTTAGCCATTGTTTTGATTGCGCTTTGTCTTCTGGATCATACTAGTAATCTACTGTCTGTGTCATCTCCTGCTATAATTCCTCAAAAAAATACTTTAGAATCTTGATCCCATTTGTTTAAAATTGCCATCTAAAGCTCTCCTATTATCTGTAGTTGATCCAAGCCAATGGTTTGTGTACTCCTTAAGCATAAGGTTTACAAAATGTTAATATCAGAATTGTGTAAATTGAACCAGTTGATATGCCTATGGTACTGGTCATTGTTTCTGCTGTTAATCTTCAATGAGGGCATAAACAAGATGATTTTTTTATCTCCAAACTGGTGTGAATGGTTTGCTACTTTGGGCATCATCTTCAACATCACTTTCTCCTCTCTTAAAATGAGTTATCCATTTACACCTGTTGGTTTCCTTGGGCCCTATACCCATAAACTTTTTAAAAGGAATCAAAGATTTCACCATTCTTCTACCCTGCTTCAATATAAATTTTTTTTCCTTCAACTTTAGCAGAATTTATGTTATTCTGATAGGAAGGAGCTCTTTCAAACTGATGCTTTAGCCTTCTTAGTTTCTTAAATTAGATCTTGTTTTGATTATGTTACAAGAAGTTAGTACAAATTTATTTTGGTGGGAAAAGAATGAAAGCCTATGCAAATTTTTTCATAATATACATTTTTCCATAACCTTTTTAAGGACCCCATCGAATAGTACAGAAACTATTAGCTAGAATGTATTACAAAGAAATAATGAGATGGAAAATATGAAAGAGAGGCTACAAGATGGAGGCAAATAAAGAAAGCAACTCTCAAACACCTGTAGACAGATATCAAGAAAGAGAATGAGAGAGAGGTAAGAGTTGACAAGATGCGAGAGCACTTTACAAATGCAGGAAGACACTAGTTACAAACCCAGAAACCAAACATTTAGAGAAAGAAAATGCAAACGGGCCGACAGGTGGCATGGTAGTTAAGAGTGCTGGATTCCCACATGGCCAAGAGTGGTTCAAGTCCCAGACCTGGAGGCTTGCTTTCTCACTTTCTCTAGCTCTCTCTATATATCCTTCTGTCCCTCTCTGATAAAATTTAAATACATAAATACATAAATAAATAAAATTAAATAAAAATTATTTAAGAAAAATAAAATGCCAAGCAAAAATAAGTTCTTAACAGCAGTCAGAGACCAAATACAGATCACCTCTGAAGGACAAGGACTGGAAGTTGACTTCTTCACATTTACAAACCTAGAGGTCTTCTGAATAACATGGTAGGCCAAGGTCTAATGTTTCCGGCCTTTAGTAGATATACACCTTCTCCCAGTTAGTAAGTCAAACACTACTGTAAAGAGATTTTGCAGATGTAATTAAGACTTGTAATAAGTTAACTTTAAGATAGGAAGCTTATCCAGGTTTGCCTGAACTAATCATAGCAACCCTTTAATTTTTTTTTTTTTAAGAGAGGATTTTGCTATAGGGCATGTGCACTTGCCAGAAAGACAGAGAGAGACAGAGAGACAGAAAGCAAGAAATCGCCTCCCAGGGGGGATGGCCATGCCGCAATCCCTTTTCCTCCATTCTCCTCTAAGGATCTTGGGCACGCACGCACATGCGCCCGGTGTGAGTTTGAGCGACCAGGTCGGAGACTCGAACTGTAGTCGACTATGTGGGAGTCCAGCGACAGCCATTATGCTAACTGCTGGTCCCACAACCCTTTAAATCTGGATCTAGAGGTCAGACACAGAGGATGTCAGAGATTTGAAGCATGAGATTCAACAGGCGGAGCTGGTTGGAAGTAGAAAATGTCACATGACAAGGAATCTAGGCAGCCTCTAAGGATGAGTACAGCCTGCAAATGATAATTCTGCAAGGAAACAGAACCTCAAGGAACTGAATTTTGTCAGAAGCAAGAATGAGCATGGAAATAGAATGTTCTCCAGAGCACGCAGATGAGAACTCAAACTAGAAAACACCTTGATTTTAGCCAGACTTCGGAGGTACAGAACTTGAGGTAGTAGTAAATGGTTGCTCGGTTTGTGGCAATTTGTCACAAAGAGATACAAAATTATTTCAGTGGGCCATGATTAAATCTAGAATTTGGAACCCAGAAAAAAATGTATTTCTAGGGGTTGGCAGGTAGCATGGTGGTTGAGTCATTTGACTCCCACATGGTGCACCATGGTTTGAGTCCCAGACTGGGCAGCTTGCTCTCTCACTTTTCCCTCTTTATCTGTCTCTGTGTGTTTCTCTCTGGGCAAATTAAAATAAATGAATAAATAAGTAAAAATAAATGAATAACTGTTTTTTTAAAATGTATTTCTTTTTTTTTTTTTTTTTTTGGAGAGATTTTCGCTATAGGGCGCTTGCGCTCACCAGCCAGACAGAGAGAGACAGAGAGACAGAAAGCGAGAAATCACCCCCCAGGGGGGATGGTCACTCTGCAATCCCTTCTCCTCCATTCTCCTCTTGGGATCTTGGGCACGCACGCACACGCGCCCGGCATGAGTTTTAAGCCACCAGGTCCAGGATGCGAACCGCAGTCGACTACATGGGAGTCCAGCAACATAGCCATTACTCTAACTGCTGGTTCCCTAAAATGTGTTTCTAAAGTCATGACAGAATAGACATTTTTAAGTAGAAAAATGTATCCCTTAATAAAGACTTTCCAAGGAAGAAATTCTTGGTAATAGAAATGATAAAAGATATAGTTTGAATTGATGGAAAGGAACTCAAAGAGTGGAATGAGATGCAGAAACAAAGAAAAAAGAAAGTGGTGAGTTTGTGAATATACTTAACTTACACTAATTGTAGAAAAAAATTAAATAGAATTTAAATAGAATTTAAAAATTAGAATTAAAATGTATTGCTTCTCAGCCTTTTGGCTAAGATTAAGTGTAGAATTAAAAACATATGATAACATTAGTATGTAAATCATAAAAATGATGATGACAGTTAAAGAGTCCAATAGTAACTTCACAATTTAATTTTTAAATAATATATATGGGATAACCCATGGTCTGGTGGTTAAGATGACCAGATCTCACATGGTAGATCTTGTTCCAGACCCAGCAGCTTGAGAAACACACCAGGCATAAGTACATGTCTACCCAAAATCTAGAAATGATGGAAAGAAGGAGAAAGAATTTGTCATGACCATTCCCCATGGAGGTGTGCTTTCTCACTTTCCCTCTCTCCCTCTCTGTCTCTCCCTGTGAGAACATGCACCACCTGGCAAATTAAAAAAAATTAATAATACTATAGTATATGTAATGTCTCTAGAGGAATCCTTAAAAAATACAAATAGAAAGTGTAACTCAGAATGTATAATAGATGGGGGAGATTTTTAATGAGAAAGAATAATAGATGTAAAAGAAGGCAAAATAAGAGAAAAAGGTATAGAAGAAGATCAAACAGAAAGTAATAAATTAGGAAAGTCTTCAAAAAGTTCCTTGAAAATGCATACTGTGAAAAACTATGTATATATTTCAAAATATTTTACACAAAATCAATTCATATCTCAATTTCACTTTCCCAAGAACTTGTATTTTAAAGAATTATTTTATTTAACTTTGTTTGTTTATTTATTTATTTATTTAGATGAGAGAGGGACAGAGTGAGAGTGAGAGAGAGAGAGAGAGGGAAAGTGAGAAAGCAAGCTGCCAGGTCCAGGACTCAAATCACAGTTGACCATGTGGGAGTCTAGCATCCTCAATCATGCTACCTGCCGGCCCACCACTTTTCCATGAACTTTTAAAACTCTCCTTATATTTCACATAACACTTAATAAATATTAATCTAAGAAAATGGACCAAATATTTTGGCTAAAAGACAAGAATGGTAAAACTGTTCTTTTAATTCTTTTTCATTGCTAAAGGGCATTCCCACTTGCCAGAGAGAGGCAGAGAGAAAGACAGAGAGAGAGAGCAGCCCTCGACGTGAAATGGTCAGGCCACAACTCTCTCCTCCACTTCATCTTGTAGACACTTGGAGTACTCATGGATACATGCACATGCAATGGGTTTTTCAAGTCACTAGGCTGTAATTTGAACCACAGTCAGCCATATGGGATCTGGCTTCCGTCTACTAAAGTATAGGGTGACTCAAGACAATTTTTGAAAAATCAACCACTTGTCATTTTCCAGACATGTATCTAAAACATGAGGAAATGTAAAGGCTTAAAATAAATTATCAATAAAGAAACTACTTCTCAAAAGAAAGTTGGTGGGGCCCGCAGGTAGCATAGTGGTTACAGCGTATCATTCCTGCACGGCCGACCATAGTTCGAGTCCTGGACCTGGCAGCTTCCTTTCTCACTTTCCTTTCCTTTCTCTGTCTCTCTCTGCTCAAATTGAATAATAATAATAATAATAATAACAACAACAACAACAAATAAAATTATAAAAGAAAAAGAAAGTTGGTAAGGCTCTTTTAGCAATAATAAAATAGAGTTGAAAGCAGAAAATATCACCAGAGATAAAGACCAGTAAACAATGACAGTTTTATTTCACAAGAAGATATAATAATTTTGAACTTATATGTAGCTACAAAAATAAATAAGTAAAATAATCAAGTTATAATAATAATTAATATAGTAAAAATGTTCATAATTTCCCTTAGAAATACATAAATCCACTATCCTATTGGGAGATTTTTAATACAATATTTTAAGCAACTACCATATCAAAAACAAAATAAAAAGGAAATACAATTTCTGAGTGAAATAATTAGCAAGCTTTATTTACTGGCCACATGAAAAACCCTTTATTCTTTTTTTAAAAAAGAATTATTTTATTTAACTTCATGTATTTATTTTAATTTAGCCAGAGAGGGACAGAGTGAGAGAGAGAGAGAAAGTGAGAGAGCAAGCTTCCAGTTCCAGGACTCACACTGCAGTCGGCCATGTGGGAGTCCAGCACCCTTAACCATCACGCCACCTGCCGGCCCCTAAGAAGAACACTTTATTCTTTAACTAGATAATGTACAGTCTAATTACATATAAAAGTTGTTCATTAGCTGGTCCTCAAAACAAATCTTGACTATCAAGATATTGCTATAGAAATCACGTACTCCTACTACAGTACAGATAAGTTAGAAATGAATAAACAGAATATAACCAGAAAAAGCTAAAAATAAAAAAAAAAAACTAAAAATGAAGAAACATACTTCTAAATAACATGGATCAAATAAATATAAATTACCTTAAATGAAATTATAATGAAATTTTCTTATGAAAACTTGTGGGATATCGCTGAAGTAGTACTTCAATGTGTATCTATAGCCGGCAGTGTTTACAGGAAAACCTGCATAGTAATGAGCTGAGTCTCATTTAAGTTAGAGAATGTAAAACAAAATAAGGCCAACAAATGCAGGAGAAAAGGAATAATAAAGATAAGACCAAAAAAGAAAAAAAATGAAAAGTAAACGTAAGAGACAAGATTAACAGATTTTCTCAGAAAATCAGACAATATTCTGGTAATATTAGTCAAATATATAGAGAGGCAAATGGAACAAATAAATAATAATGGACTGTAAGAAAGAAAAATACAGATACTGAAGGAACAAAAAATAATAATAATTTTAATTTTTTATTTATTTTGCTTTAGCTAAGAGTACTGTGGTGGTTAAGGTGACTGAATGCCACAGGATTGACCTCTCAGTTCAAGTCTTAGGCCTGGCAGCTTGAAAAACTCACCAGACACATGTGCACGCATGCCCCAAATTCCAAAAGGCGGGAAGAGATAAAAGAGAAGGGATTGTGACATGGCCATTCCCCCATAGGTTAGGAGTCCAGCCCTTCTGGCAAAATTTAAAAAAAAAAAAAAGAAGAAAGATAGAAAAAGAAAATAAATGTATTACCTACACATGAATTTAAAAAGTATATATGGCATAAATGAAACTATAGGTTACAAACAAAAATGGAAGAAATAAAATCACATTGCAATTATTATTATTATTTTTTTTTATTTTATTTTTTTTGGAGAGGTTTTTGCCATAGGGCGCGTGCGCTCGCCAGACAGAGAGAGACATAGAGACAGAAAGCGAGAAATCACCCCCCAGGGGGGATGGTCACGCCGCAATCCCTTCTCCTCCATTCTCCTCTCGGGATCGCCCGGCGTGAGTTGTAAGCCACCGGGTCCGAGACGCGAACCGCCGTCGACTACATGGGAGTCCAGCGACATAGCCATTACGCTAACTGCTGGTTCCCCAATTATTATTTTTTTAATTGCCAGAGGGCATATGCACTTGCCAGAGAGAGACAGACAGAAAGAGAGGAAGAAAAAGTCACTCAATTTGTTGTGGTCACACGACAATCTGTTCTCCCTCATTTCTCCACCTCGTCAGGGTTTTGAGCACCCATGCACTTATACCTGTCTTTCTGGCGAGCGCACGCACCCTATAGCAAAAACCTCTCAAAAAAAATAAATAAATAAAAATAAAAACGCTAGTAGTTTTATTAATAGACAAGATGATTATGAAGTTTATATTAAAATGTAAGAATCTGAACTCTAAGGGACCAGCAGATAGTATAATGGTTACATTGCTGAACTCCCACATACTGAAAATACACGGGGCATGTGTATGCATGTCCCCAAAATCCTGAGAGGAGAATGGAAAAGTAGGGATTGTAGTGTAGCCATCCCCACTGTGAGTGATTTCTTGGTTTCATCTCTTTGTCTCTCTGGCGAGTACACAAGCCCTGTAGCAAAAATCTCTCTAAAAAAAAAAAAAAAAAAAGAAGAAGAAGAAGAATTCAAACTCTCAGAAAAAAAAAAAAAAAAAAAAGAGAGAGAGAGAGACAGGACTAGTTATAGTGTCTCAATATGTGCTCCAAGTTGTCAATAGGCAGATTAAAGGACTAGGATAGGAAACCCAGGGCTCTCATGAATTTTCCTATTTAGAAAAAGATAAAGGTAATATGTCAAATGGACAGAGAATTGCTTACTCAACAAATTGTGTTGAGTTGTCACCTGGATAATATAAAGTTAGATTCATACCTCACATTACACACTAAGGACAAATTTTAAATGGAATAAAAATTTACAATTAAAAAAATAGAAAAAAGAGAATCTAGAAATTGTGAGTGGAGAAAGTCATTTTAACAAAGATTCAAACTTCAGAATCATTTTAAAGAAAATATGAGTAAACACTACTACTACATGACAAACAAAACTTCTGTTGGGAAATATAAAACATAAAACACACAAAAACAAAATGAAGTCTAAAAAACTTGGAAATATTTTCATCCTCTATCACAGTTAATTTTGGTGATAACTTCAATATCACACACACAGAAAAGAATGTGCAACTCAACAAAATATGTGTAAACATGTGATCCAATAAAGAAAGGAAAACATTTTATAAAACACATAAAAATATTCTCAACCTCCCTCTCATGACTGGAAATTTAAAATTGATGTGCAATTATAAACCATTTTTTTCTCTCTCTCTCTGATAACATTCTAAAATTGCTGAGGCGCTGAGGAGGCAGGCACACTTTTACACTGCCAGTGGAAAAGTCACCTACCACAATCCCTACGATAAACCATTTGGCACTATCTATTAATACTTTGTTTAAAAATTTTGTATTTGTTACAGAAAGAGAAGGAAGAGTTCCAGCTAGGATAACAGGCATGTGTATACACCCTTTATAGACAGGGACACTTTGGTGTGTGAATGTGGGACCTTCCCACTGTAACTTCAGCATCATAGAGCTTTGTATTACCACAGTCATGGCCTCAATACCTTTAACCAAGCAATTTTCTTCTTAGGAGTTTATCCTTGAATACACTTGTACATATGAGATATGACTTATGTAAAAGGCAGACCATACCAACATTTCATAATATCACTAGACTGAGAACAACCTGAATGTTCATTCACATAGTAAAAATGTATGTAGCTATAAAAAATTAATAAGTGCTATCTCTGCATGAATATGGACAGTCTCACAAGTATTTTTTAATAATAGATAAAGGAAAGGAATAATTGTGTATGAAGCAAAATTTAAATTTTATATATATACATATATACATATTTGTTTATACTTCTAAAGCAGTGCTTTCTAAAGTTTAATATTATATTTTCTTGAACCAGTATATCCATCCCAACATGTAATTAATATAAAAATTATCAATGAGCTATTTTGAGTTCTTTCTTTTATATTAAGTATCTAAAATCCAGGGTCTATTTTCTATTTACAGTGTATCTCAATTTAGCATAGCAACATTTCAAGTGTTCAGAATCCACATCTTGCTGTGGCTAACATATTGGAAATAATAGTTATTACAGAGTTGGAAAACTGTATGGAAAGAAAATAAGGATGAGAGGGGAAATTAATAATATGACTACATGGGACCAGCAGTTAGCATAATGGTTATGTAGTCGACCACGATTCGAGTCCCAGACCCGGTGGCTTAAACTCATGCCAGGCACCTGTGCATGCGTGCCCAAGATCCCGAAAGGAGAATGGAGGAGAAGGGTTGCGGTGTGGTCATCCTCTTTGAGGGGGGATTTCTCACTTTCTGTCTCTCTGTCTCTCTCTCTCTTTCTGGCAAGCGCACATGCCCTATAGCAAAAGCCTCTCCAAAAATAATAATAATAATAATAATAATAACATGACCACATTACATATTCAAAAATTAAATTAATGAATTGAAGTTTGAAAATAAGGAATGTTAAAAACCACATTATGTTAATAAATTTAAATTCACATAATATGAATTCCTGGCCTACTAAATCTGACTCTAGAAGAAATAAAAAACTTAAGTAGTCCCAAGTTTTAAAGATCTAAATCAGTAGCTTAAAATCTTTCGCATAAAAAAAAATGACAGGGATCAGCCGATGGCATAATGGTTACATCGCTGGACTTCCATGTAATCGACTAAGGTTCGAGTCCCAGGTCCAGTGTCTTAAAACTCACAGCAAGCTCATGTGCATGTTTACCCAAAATCCTGAGAGGAAAAAGGAGGAGAAAGAATTGCAGTGTGGCCATGCCCCCTGGGGGATGATTTTTTGCTTTCTGTCTCTCTGGCAAGTGCATATTCCCTATAGCAAAAATCTCTCTCTAAAGAAAAGAAGAGAAAAGAAAAAAGAAAAGAAAAGAAAAGAAAAGAAAAGAAAAGAAAAGAAAAGAAAAGAAAAGAAAAGAAAAAAAGAAAAGAAGAGGAAAATGACACGAATGTTCATACTGATGGATCTGCCAACACTTGAGGAAAGTATTACACTCTTACACAAATTCTAACAGAGTATACAAAGGGATGGAGCTCTTTCCTACTCATTTGAAGGGTAGTATTTTCTTGATACCTAAGACTGAGTAATATAAATAGAAAAGACCAATCTCATTCATGAACATAAATGTAAACATACTGAACAACATAAACCTAGAAATGTGAAAGAGACAATGCATCATTAGGAGGCTGGATTTATTCCAAAAATGCAAAGTTGTGTAATGTTTAAAGTAGCAGTTGATGTTATTCATCATAATAATGAATTAATGGAAATAAACCATGTGATTATCTCACAAGATGCAGAAAAAGCATTTGCTAAAATGCAAACTCTATTTTATGATAAAAAAATCATTTGCAAAATTGGAAATAGGGGTGGGGAATCTTTTTAACTTGGTAAGAATTATATCTCTAAAATTTATATCAAATAATATACTTGATAGTTAAACTTGGGGCCAGCAGGTGGCATGGTGGTTAAGGCACTGGACACTCACGTAATCAACCATACTTCAAGTCCCAGATCTGGTGCCTTGCATTCTCACTTTCCCTCTCTCTTTCTCTCTGGCCAAATTAAAAATAATAACAATAATAAACAAAATGAAATAAAATAATTATTTTTTTCAAAAAGAGTAAAACTGAAGGCTCAACCACAGTGGGGCAGGTGGAAAAGTGCTGCTCCCTGATGCTGGAGCATGTGGGAGGTCACAGGTTCAGATCATGTCTGAACATGCCTGCTACACCTGTGGGTTTGCCAATGAGACTGATTTGATGGAAGGCTGGAGGCAGGGTTGGAGGGTTGCAATTTGCTGAGATCCTGTCAAGGATACCTGTCTCCCAGATGAAAGGAAGGAAGAAAGGAAGAGAGGGAGAATAGAAGGAAGGAAGGAAGGAAGGAAGGAAGGAAGGAAGGAAGGAAGGAAGGAAGGAGGGAGGGAGGGAGGGAGGGAGGGAGGGAGGGAGGGAAGGAAGGAAGGAAGGAAGTTAGTTAGTTAGTTAGTTAGTTAGTTAGTTAGTTAGTTAAAACTACAAAAGTAAAATTCAAATAGTGAAAATCAAAAATAGATAAAAGACCCTCCCTTCTACCATTTCCGTCTGACATTGTACTGGAAATTTTAAACACTGCAGTAAGGCATGAAAAGAAATGAAATACATAAAAATTAGAAAGAAATAACCATGATTGTCTTTTTTGTTACATACAGATTATATGATTATTTAAGTAACTATTCAGAACTAATAGGAAGGATTAGCATGCTTTCAAGATTAAAAAAGTCAAAATAAAAGTCAATTATATTTCTGTATGTCAGAAACACAGTTAGAAAATATAATTTCAAATATATACAGCAGTTACATAATATTTTTTAAAAGTATGAAGTGTCAAGAATATATCTAACAAAATCTGTACAATGAGTTCTTGGAGGAATTTTAAAATTTATTTATTACAATTTTTTAAAAATTTGGTATAGGGCACATGTGCTTGCTAAAGAGAGACAGAGAAAGAGAGAGAGAGAAAGTGAGCCACCAGGTGCAGGATTTGAACCACAGTTGGCCATGTAGGAGTCCAGCATCTTAACTACCATGCCACCTGCTGGTTCCTTTTGGAGAATCCATAAAAACTTGCTATAAGTACTAAAGAAGGCAAATAATTAGAGAGGTATACATCATGATAATTTATTTGAAGACTATAGAATATAAAGATTCTCTCTAAATTGATTAATAAATTTAATCATATTTCAAGTATTTTGTAGATTTGTTTATTTTTTCTTATTAAAATGGACCTTAAACTTAGGTCTTATGCAATAATCAATTTCAAGTATATAGAGAAATAAAATTTGGAGAAATAATATAGAAAGATAACTTTATGACCTCGTAGTAATGGAAAATTTCTAGAACAAGTGGGGAAAAAAAAAGATAAAAAAGACACAATTGATCAACTGGCTTCATTTAAATTAAGAATTTCTGTCTTGAAAACAACATATAGAAAGTAATCAGTGACTTACCCCGTTGCCTAGTGGTTAAAGGAACTGTACCCCATATGACCAGTAGTAGGGTTTGAATCTTGACCACAGCAGCTTGAAAAATACACCAGGCACATAAGCCTTCCTGTCCAGTATTTTAACAGTTTGGAGAAATGGAGGCGAAAGGATTGCAGCATGACCATGCCTCAATTGAGGATGCTTCTTCCCTTTCTTTTTCTCTCTGCCTCTTTGTCCCTCTCTGTCAAACATATGCACCCTCTGGCAAATGGCAGGCAGACATGCATGTAGGAAGGAAGAAAGGAAGAGGAGAAAAAAGAAAAAGAAAGAAAGAAAAAGAGAGAAAGAAAGAAGAAGAAAGGAGGGAGGGATATTAGAAAGGAATCTTTTTTTTTTTTTTTTTTTTTTTTTGAGAGGTTTTTGCTATAGGGTTCTTGCATTCACCAGAGAGACAGAGAGACAGAAAACAAGAAATCACCCCCCAGGGGGGATGGCCACGCCTCAATCCCTTCTCCTCCATTCTCCTCTTGGGATCCTGGGCACGCATGCACATGCGCCTGACGTGAGTTTAAGCCACTGGGTCCAGTACCAAAATGTAGTTGACTACATGGGAGTCCAGTGACATAGCCATTATGCCAACTGCTGGTCCCGGAAAGGAATCTTTAGTACCCAAAGTGGGAAAGGAATACATAAACAATTTTAGTCAGCCACTAGGAGCCCATATCGCATCTTTGGAAAAATTAAGAAAGGCCTAACTAGTCAACATTTTTGTTAGTGTAGCTTTGTACAACCTGAACAGTTCTGACTTAGACATTTTATGACACCTTGATAGGACTCATTCCTGACTTTACATCCTTACATCTCCACACTCTCACCTAATTACATGCACACACATACACACACACTTGCCTTCCATTAGATCATAAGGCATGCATACTGATTCCACACACATCTCCTGTCCTCTTGGAAACCTCCAAGATGAGATGACCATTTTAGCAAGAGGTGAGAATCTAGCCTACAAAATTGAAGACAAGATTCAAAATTCAACTCAAAATGCATTAAAGATTTAAATGTAAGACCTGAGGTTGTGAAACTACAGAAAGAAAATAAGGAAAAGTCCATGACATTAGTCTAGAGAATAATTTTTTGGATATGATCCCACAAGCACATGCAACAAAAGCAAAAAGAGAATGGGATTACACAAACTAAAAAGCATTTCCACAGTAAAACAAACAACAGGGTGGAAAAACAACCTATAAAACAGAAGAAATTACTTTTGAAGTACACATCAAATAAAGGATTAATGTCCAAAATATGAGGAGCTCTAACAAGTAAATAGCAAGAAAATAAATAACCCAATCAAAACATGAGCAAAGGATTTGAACAAACGTTTATCAAAAGAAGAAATACAAATGGCCAAGAGACATATGAAAAAATGCTCAACATTACTAATCATCAGGGAAATGCAAATTAAAATCACAATGATATATCACCTCATCCCTGTTGGAATGGGTATTATCAAAAAGACAAAAAGAGGAAAATGTTGGTGAGGATATGGATAAAAGGGAACATTTGTACATAGTTGGTGGTTACATGAGTTGATGAATCAATACAGCTGTTATGGAAAATAGAATGGAGGGTCCTCTAAAAATGAGAGAGAGAACTATCACATCATCTAGCAATCCCACTACTGAATAAATATCCAAAGGAAATGAAATCTGTATGTCAAAATGATACCTACAATACATTCCTATGTTCATTGCAGCATTATTCACAATAACCATGATAAGGAATCAATCTAAGTGTTCACCAATAGGAACTGAATAAAGAAAATGCTTATATACACAATGGAGTACTATTCAGCTTTAAATAGAAGGAAATCCTGACACTTCCATCATGGATGAACCTGGAGGACATTATGTTAAGTGAAATAAGCCAGGCACAGAAAAACAAATACTGCATGATCTCACTCATATATATGTGGAATCTAGAAGTCAGAGAAGAAGCGAGCAGAATAGGGGGTCACTAAGAGTTGGCAGAAGGGAGAGTGGATTGAGGGAATTGGGGAGATGTTTAAAAATTACAAAATTTCAGTTAGACCAAAGGATTAAATTCAAGAAATTTATTGTGCAGCATAGCGGTGATAGTTAATAACAATGTATTGTGTACATGAAAATTGCCAAGACAGTATTTGTTAATTGTTCTTACCACAAAATATAAGTACGTGAGATAATGTATATGTAGCTTGATTTAGCTATTCCATAGTGTATACATATTTTTGAAATGTCATTTTTGACACCATAAATATATTTGACACTTTTTAATTATCAATTTAGAAAACAATAATAATGAAAATGAGAACTGGTTATAATAAAGTTCTCAACAGAGGCATGCAAATTTAATTGGGTCTTAATAGGAATATACTAAATGATTAATTCTAGCAGCGGCAGCAAAGGAAGACTCCATGATGAAACTGGATCTTACAAGATAAGGATTTCAATAGTATCCCAGACTTAGGGACCACCATGAACAAACACACATGATCAGAGACACTGATCCTGAGAAAAAGCGGTGGGTGCCACAGTGCTAAGCAAATGCCCACTGAGCCTAGGGCAATTGTGGGCATAACTGTGAACCAATAATGTATGAATAGGATTTTTTTTTTTTTTTTTTTTTTGGAAAGGTTTTTGCTATAGGGCACTTGCACTCACAAGAAAGACAGAGAGAGACAGAGAGACCAAAAGTGAGAAATCACTCCCCGGGGGGATGGCCATGCTGCAATCCCTTCTCCTCCAGTCTCCTCTCGGGATCTTGGGCACACACGCACACGCTCCCAGCGTGAGTTTAAGCCACGGAGTCTGGGACTCAAACCACAGTCGACTACATGGGAGTTCAGCAACATAGCCATTATGTCAACTGCTGGTCCCATGAAAAGGATTTTTGATTCCTATTGCTTTAATTGGAAAATCATGAGAATGTGAAAGTGTTAAGGCCAGCAGACTCTGTTGCTAACCATGCCACAGTCACACACATGCTGACTTTTGGACTCCAGTCTCTGTGCTTCTCTGCTGAGAGCTTTTTCTAATCCTACAAGAAAATATGCAGCCCATATACAGGGCAGCCTGGAAGTGAGGGTTTAATGCCCGTAGGAGCAAACTTCAACAACTAAGAGATAGGAAGCTGGGTAAATACCCTGCTTCCCCCCTAACTGAGTGAAAATTCGGAGGCAAATTCTAAATGATTTTTCAGAATGTCCCAAGAAGGATTGAGACCCACTTGCACATGGTATTAATCCACTCATTAATGTATAATTTATTGATTTTTGCTTTCTTCTCCATTCCCTCACTCCATTACTTATACTTCTTGAGACAACTTCCAAATAAACTGCACTCTCCTCCACCCCCTTAAAAAAATTGGAGGTAGGGGAGAGAAATAATAGAAACAACTTCATGAAGCACAGAGCTCAATAGATGCTTTCTCAGTGTTTGCTTTCCCAAGTGTTTACATGATTATGATTATCTGTACCAGTCACATGTACCTATGCAGGATACTGAAGAAATGGACTCTCCCTCCACTGTGCAGGACTGGGCTCTTTCTAGACACTAGCATATAAAGTAATAAGGTAGGTCAGACATGAATGGCATGTCTTTACATGAACTGTCTTCAGCTGTGCATAACTTAATATGAGTGTGTACAACATGTGTAGCTCACCATAAAAAAACCTCTTATCAATCAATAAGAAAAAATGAAAACAATTCTAATAGAAAATGGGGGAAAGACATGGATAGTCACTTTACAAAAGAGGAAAATGACCAATAAATATGAAAAAATGCCTAATGTCAATAATTAAGAAAATACTAATGAAAACCATAGCCAGATTCTATTTTGCACCCATCAGATTGGAAAAATAAAGCCTGACAAATACAGCTATGGGTCACCAGAGGCACCGCTGGTAGGGGTTTCAAGTGATAGACCCACCTTGGGAAACAATTTTGCATTATAAGGTTAAAAACAAAGATACTTATACCTTAAGATTCAGCAATTCTACTTTTTTGGTATAAACTCTTGCTTGTAAACATCAGGACACATAGTCAAGAGTGCTCAAGGCAACACAAATTATAACACCAAATAATTAAAAATTGGAAAATACCATTCCGAGGTAGGAAAATGCAGAGTCCGGAAAAAAGGCTCCATGGTGCCAGCTTGCTATCTAGCCCTTCCTCCATGGGATGATGCGCCCATGAGACCAAAGGCAGAGAATATACTCTCCCAGCATACCCCACCTGTGAAATGCGCAGGGAAAGAGGAAGTTCATAACATCGCAAGCTTGCTTTCATGCATGGCCTGAGCTGGTGTCCATCCATATCTGAACCACGGTGAGCGGTGCTCCTGACCAAGTTGAGGAATGATCATGGCTTTCAGGCAGAGGCCAGGAAGGAGGCAAACACAGAACTTACAGCTTCAAATTGAGCTGGACACAGTGTGCATGTGAGATGAGTGAGAACATACAGGGGCCAGGCTTTGGGGACCAGGCCCACGTCCCCTTACCTTTCCATGTTTTAGTGTGCACAGTGAGAGAATCTGGGAATTTTACATTTAAATATGCTTTTCCAGTTCCTATGATGGTATATTTGTCCAGACAGAAGAAAAGACAGTTTTATGTCAGAGTTGTTAGCTTGATTTATAAATTTGAAACATTTGATTGTACGGTACGAGGCCTCAATTGGAGGCAGTGCAAAGATAGCAATAGGCCTGAGTGTGGAAACCAAAAAGAGTAACTTTAATTAAGAACTGCATGAAACTTTAATTATTCTATCTGTTTTTTTATTATTATTATTTCAATTTATTTATTTGCATTCATTCACTGTACATCATTACAGCATACAAAATGAGATTTTCCATCCAGGGTACACTGTATATTGTCTCAACCAAGCATATCAACAAACATGTTATTGTCAGCAAATAATCTTCCATTTCTTGTTTTCTGTATGTTTTGCTTTTTTTCCCCCATCCTTGATTCCCTATCTCTTACCCTCTGCCATCTCCCACTCTCCTCCCACACTGTCTCTGGTATCTATGTTTGCTTTCTATACTGCTTTCCCCCCACATTTTATTGAATCACCAAAGACCCTAATCAATCCAAATACCCTCATAGCAAACACAGGTGACATACACATTTCCATGAACACAAGTCTAACTTTATGCATCCTATAAAGTAGCACCTAGCTGGGGCTACATATCCTACTGCAGTCATTGAATAGATACATATTTTTTTTCCTGAAACTTTTTTTTTAAACTCAATTTACATTCCTTCCCTAAGCATCATCACAGCACACAAAATGCGACCTCCCATCCAGTACACACTGCATAGTGACTCAATCATGCACATTTTAAAAAATACTCCATTTCTAGTTCCTAGAATTATTCCCACCCCTCTTTCTGACCCTCTGTCCCTTCCCATCCTCCTCTCACACCACTTCCTGTGTCCACAATTGTCCTCCATTCCCTTCCCACCCACATTGCATTGATCACACAATTTCCTACATAATCTAACTACTTTCAATGGTGAGTTCACTCATTACTACTAAGAAAACCAGTTTTGACTTAAATCAAAGAAACGCCAAGGAACTTTGCTTAAAGCCAGGAAACAGGTTAGGATTCTGTTCAAATGGTAGGTGCATGAACCTATCAGTCTCTTGTACTTTTATCTTCTGTTCTGGTTCAATTTTCCTGATTAAATTCTGGGATATAATATTCAACTCCAGACTTGTCCCTATGATTAAGCTGTCCACTCTTCTTAGTTTTTGAACTCTTATTTCCGTGTGTCTGTATTTAATTTTCCTGATACAGCACACCCTTGAGAACTTCTTGGAGATCTGGTCTGGTGCTGGTAAATTCTTTCAGGTTTTGTTTATCTGAGAATGTTCTTGTCTTTTCTTCCCACCTGAAAGATAATCTTGCTGGGTACAGTATTCTTGGCTGAAATTGCTTCTCTCGTAACACTTTGAATATATTTTCCCATTCTCTCCTCGCTCGCATTGTTTCTGAAGAGAGATCTGCTGTTAACCTAATGGGATGTCCTTTGTAGGTAACTTGATGTTTTTCTCTTGCCAATCTTAGTATCTTGTCTTTGTCTGTGGTTTTGGTCAACCTGGGTATAATGTGTCTTGGAGAAGATCTTCTTGGGTTGATTCTATTTGGGATCCTTTGTATTTCCTGGGACTGGATCTTCGAATGCCTCTCTAGGTTTGGAAAGTTTTCTTGCAGGATTTCATGGAATAGATTATCAATGCCCTTATGGGTCTCTTCACCTTCTGGAATGCCAATTATCCGGATATTTGGACGTTTGATGGTATCCAGTACTTCTCGCATATTATTCTCAAATTTTTGGGCCATTTTCTCAGTCTTCGTGGTGGATTTTTCTAGGCCAGTCATCTTCTCTTCTATATCTGAGATTCTATTTTCTGAATGATCTAGTCTGCTTTTAATACTTTCAAGGGAGATTTTGACTTCTTGTATTATAGACTTCATCTCTAGCAGTTTCGTTTGAGTCTTTTGTAAAGTGCGTAATTCCTCTTTTAGATCTTGCAAGAATTTCCTCATCTCCTGGAACTCGTCAGTTTCTTTCTCCTTTCTCTTAATTATTCTATCTGACACAAACTATTTAATGATAACATTACTAAATGGAAATGTGAAAATAATAGAGCAAATCACTTACAATATTTCAGGAAATCCAAATATTTTCAACTTTCTGAGTATCTTTCCAAACTTTTGAACAGAAACCTTTAAAAACTAGACATAACAGAATAATAACACCTGAAAATAAACACTGCCTATAATCTGTAGAGCTTTTATAATATATTAGACAGTGTGTTGAAGTCCCTCTACATTCCATTTCTAAGGGTAAAAATGTGAGCCATTAACTCAAGTCAAGAATGTGAAATAGGAGGCTGGCAGCTGGCAGAGTGGTTAAGGGTGCTGTACTCCCACATGGCCAGCTGCGGTTTGAGTCCCGGTGGCTTGCTCTCTCTCTCTCTCTCTCTCTCTCGTCAAATTAAAATAAATAAATAAAGTTAAATAAAATTATCTTAAAGAAAAGAATGTGGCATAGAATTAAAGAAATCCAGATTCCAGTTTACTAATTTCTCATTCCCATTACTTTTTATGGAAAATGTCACTTTTCCACTATGGGTTTTTGATTGAGGAGTCTTTATTTTAAGGAAGTAAAGCATGAACGTATTTAAGTGTGACTATAGGGCCAGCCTCTGGAGTGTTGGTTAAGGTTGTGGGATCCAACATAGTAGTCTACATAGCTGAAATCCCAGACTTGGCAGTATGTGCCTGCATGCCCAAAATCCTAAAGGGAGGGAGAAATGGAGAAGGTATTGCAGTGTGATCATTTCCCACGGTATATGCTGTTTCACTCTTCCTCTTTTGATCTTTTTCTCCAGTGAGTGCATGCACCTTCTGGCAAAATTAAAACAAAACAAAACAAAACAAAACAAAACAAAACAAAATGAAATGTGCATTTGCTTACTTTAGTGTCATTCTAAATCTAGGGTTATGTTACAGAAAAAGAATGCTACAAAATGCTTCACCAATCTTTTTTTTTTTTTTTTTTTTTTTTTTTTAAGAGAGCATTTTGCTACAGTGCATATGTGCTTGCCCGAGAGATAGGGAGAGACAGGGAGATAGAAAGTGAGAAATCAATCCCAGAGGGGATCACCATGCTGCAATCCCTTCTCCTCCATTTTCCTTTCAGGATTTTGGGCATACACACACACACACACACACACACACACACACACACACACTTGGCATGAGCTTTAAGCCACCCAGTCCAGGACTCAAACCATGGCTGAGTACATGAGAGTCCAGTGATGCAACCATCTGCTGGTCCCAGGTTCACCAAATTTTAAGAGTGTGCAAGCTCTCAATCTACAAGATATGAAATTCAAGTGGAAATGAACGATAAAAGTACTGCAAATGTGGGCTGAACTTTTGCCAAAATAAGCACCTCCCAAAAAACAAAACGACAACCCAAATGGGGTGGGGGAATAATAAATGTTTCACCATTGGTAGAGATTTATAGAAAGCATTTATTCACATCATTCACATTTATTTAACCACAACCCAATACTTGACATTCATAATCTGTCTCTCAAGCTAAAATAGAAGCTTTCTTATTGCAGAGGCCAACATATTGAATTAGTCCTAACACTTGGTAGGTGGTCAGTGGCAGATATAGGTTGAATGAATGAATTGATGAATGAATGGGACAAGCAAGTAAATTTTATTTCTTAGTATGTTCATTAGCTATTTCTTATTTATCACTCTTTCACTTATTTTAGGCTATGAGTATATTAACTAATGCTTCTCAGAGCATCAAATTTTCTCCCATAATTCTGACTTTGTGCTTTCTTCTTTTTTTTTTTCTTTTAGAGCACTTTGGCATATAAAATTTCAGAAAGCTTAAAAAAGTTAAATATCAATCCAGCTAGCATAGTCTTGGGTAACAGCACATTTTTTCCTTTAAAAGACTGTATAATTTAGTACATTGTGTTTCATTAACAGCATCTTAAGTAAATTCTTTTGGAATTGTCCTACTTGATTTCTTATTCCCAATGGTTTTACTTAGTAGACTGGATCTGTAACAAGTTTCATCTTGGAAAAACAAATCATAATTTTTAAATGCTTTTAATGGAGCAAGATACTAATACGTCTGGAAGTGGACTACATAACACCTAGCTTGCTGTATTTTTTAATTGCTCTTATTCTGCTTCAAGTGTTCTTCTGGAGTGTTATGCCATTTGCCAAGAACTGAAGGTGGAGAGGAAAATAGCAAGAGGCTCCTTGAGAAGGAACAGAGGAGAAAATTAACTACAAAAGACATCAAAACCAAGAATTACATAGGAAGAGAAAAACAATACAGAAGTTAGTGTAACACTGCTCTAGTTAAAGTTTTAAAACACAGTGATACTTCAAACTTCTATAAATAAATGCATAGTAGGATCCAATTCTGGCAGACCCGAAATGTGGGGTAAGTAATTAACCTTCAGGTTGTCAGAACTGATACTTAGTCATCCTCACGGTGTCACCAGTGGTATGAACCCCACAGGAAAACATAATTCTTGTTGCTGTCACTCTGGTTTGTGGCCCCAAATCACACAGAGAAAGTTTTTCTTTCTGTTTCTTTTTCCATGCAGAAGCTGCCTATGAAATTTATTTTTGCAGAATAATAAGCCAACTGAAATGTCTTCTGAATGATAACATTTCAGAGTCCAGATTTAGGTATCACATTATTGCATATTGAAATTCAATTCATACGTTTTACTAATCAGTTGAGACATTTCCTAAATTCTTCTGGTTAGCTGACATATATTCAAAATAATTATCATGGGATTCTTAGGAATACCAAACTGATATTCGACCTCTAGCATATAGAAAGTATGAGTTTTCAAGCATCATCTCTCACCGTATGTATTTCTCAGTTTTGCATGATAAAAAATTACCTTTATAAACTTGCACACCATCTTTGATGTAGAGGGAATTGAAAAAATTAAGTCCCACTACTTATAAGGAATAAGTCATCAGTTGTCTGGGCAAGAAATTATAAAACGTTTACATTGTTTTCTTACTATACAGACAATAAAGTAAATATTTTCCTCTAGAAAAATCATGAATTTTCTTTGTACTCATTTCCTTCATTTTAACTAACTTTTTGATCCCATTAGATCCTGTTGTATATATGCATAGAAATGTGCTACTATTAGCTACTTTATGAGAGCAATCCTTATGGCTTTGTCTTACTCGTTAATATATTCATAGTGATTAAGCTAAAATAAATCAGCAGGAAAAAGCCTTACTTCTTAGGGCAAATGTGTCTACCTCGCAGAATCAATAATGTATTATTAGTGTGTCTAACAGGCTTTCTCCCTAAATACTGGGTCTGCTACCTTTTTTCAAAAAGAGCACAAGAAAGATTTGTTTGTTCATTTTCACTGAAATATTTAAGTCTAGTATTGGTTCTTTTATTAAGTTACATTGCTATTTTAAGACACTTCATATACAATGACCCCACCAAAATACATAGAACTACAAAAGAAAGTGAAGGTTTAGTAATATATGCAACACACACAAAAAAAAATTTTAAGATTTTAGATAACAGGCAACAGTTTTAAAATTTTATTTCTTCTTTGAAAGATAACAAGAGCCACATATTCGATTCGAAAAATGATTTGAGGGTAAGAAAAGGCTTGTTTTATCTTGCCTGAGTAATAGATTTTTTTTTCTTTTCCTGAATTCTCTGCGTGAATAACAAGAGTGGCAGCCATTTTCTCCCAGCTCAACATCAAAACCCCTTTCATCTGCTGTCTAAATGCAAACAAAGCAAACCTTCCACCAGGCCTTTCTTTCCAGATAAATTAAAACTCTCATGTCCTGGGGCCTAAATCAAGCCTACAGGCCTTCCCTAGATAAATCCGCTCTCAACCTGAAATCTTCTTGCCACACGTGCTCCTTGTAAGATAATTTTGCAGTAGCTAATCAATAATGCAACAGTAAATTGCATTTAAATAAACATTAGCAGCCCCTCTTAATGAATAAAACCTCATCTGCAATTTGTCAAAGTCAGAAATACTGGACTCTTTTGATATTCATTAGAATATTGGAAATTGGAGCTTTGACAGGTTTTATGTACATTGCAATTACCATTGTGTGTGTGTGTGTGTGTGTGTGTGTGTGCACTATAAAAAGGCTTACTTTTATACATTCCGGACTGAACATAGTGGAACATACAGCAGGTTTCTAGACTAGAATTCATATGTCTGCTACCACTCTGGTTAAAAATATATTGCGATAATCCTGCTTTCCATTGCAAATTATGAGGCAACCAAGTCGTACGTACCTCATTTGAATTTTCTGACTTTAGATGAAAAAAAAAGTAGAAATCTTTATTCCGAAATGATGAGGAAAATGAAAGCTACTTGATTTCATATTGTGTATATCATTATTTTGTATTTCACTAAAGAAAACCATTATTGTTAAGGAATTCTGAAATAATATAGAAATTAAATAGACACATTCACTCTCAGGCCCAGTATTTTTAATTTATGAAAATACTTTCCAGAAATATATTTTTAAATATAGATTATGAATGTTATATCATATTTAATAAGTGTAATTCCCTGAGTTTCTCTTTTATCATTCTATAGAATGCTCACTGTAGAAAAGTAAGGGGTTATTATTCAAAAAGTACCCTAAAGAGGACTAAACAAAACGTCAGGACAAATTTTGGGTTATACTGTGTGAAAAAAAATCTAAGATTACATCTCTATCTTCTTATATTGTAAGGTATTTCAGAATCTTTTAAAAATCTAATTTGGGGACCAGTAGTTAGTGTAATGGCTATGTCGCTGGACTCCCACGTAGTCGACCGTGGTTCGAGTCTAGGGCCTGGTGGCTTAAACTCACGCCGAGCGCATGTGCATGTGCTCCCAATATCCCAAGAGGAGAATGGAGGAGAAGGGATTGCGGCATGGCCATCCCCCTTGGGGGGTGATTTCTCGCTTTCTGTCTCTCTGTCTCTCTCTGTCTATCTGGCGAGCGTACGCGCCCTATAGCAAAAACCTCTCCAAAAAAAAAAATCTAATTTGACAGTTTCTATATCCTAAATTTATCATATCAGGAAACTAGAAAGCTCACTTATAATAAAAATTAATGGCAATTTTAAAACTATAAAAATTAATAATGTTTCCGATTTACAGAACTTTCAAAGCAATAAGTGTTGATACAAAATAAAGTAATATTATGACATAAAGATGTGATCAAAGAAGGAAACTATTCTTTGGAACTATCATTGGAAATAATGCTATTTTGGCACCAACTCATGATGTGGTCGATAAGAAGACTGGATTCCACATGGGTAATCACATGATTTGAGTCCCAAACCCAGTACCTTAAAAGTTGTGCACATGACTATGTACCAAAGATATGAAAAGGAGGGAGAAATGGAGAAAGAACTGAGATGTGACCATGCCCAAAATTTGGGTGCTTTCTGACATTCTCTCTCTCTCTCTCTCTCTCGCCTCTCTCTCTCTCTCTCTCTCTCTCTCTCTCTCTCTCTCTCTCTCTCTCTCGTGAACACACATGCCCTATGGCAAAACTTAAAAATTAAAAATTTTAGAAAGAGAAGTAATGCCATATAAAATTTATATGTTCTCTAAATAATGTCATTGGAGTAGACATTACCATTTTACAGATGGGAAATTTGCTTGTCAAATGACAACCAACCAATCATTCAATGCCACTTAAACTCCAGTCTTCAAAGTACACAATCAGTTCCTATGTCATTTTCTCAGATCCTATCCCAAAATATAACCAAAATTCAGACAAGTGACCAAAAGACATTGACAAAAAAACTTAAGGCTTAGAATGTAGAGCTAAATTAGCATGGTCAGTATGATTCCTTCAAAATATCCTTTGAAATGTTCATACTTTATACAACTAATCAGTGGGTAAAGAGATCTGTAAATGACATGCTCAAAAAGATTTAATTTCAACATGAGAAAATGATTAGTGTTCTAATTCATTAACCTTTCTATCTGCCTTTACTCCCAGTAACAGGTATTCCAATGTACACCATAAAGACCTCGGTGGCATCAACAGGCATGCCTACTGCAAGCACCAGGCGCAGGAAAACATCTGCTAGTGTTTATCTCACTAAAAGTTTAAAAATAAATGGAGATGCAGAACCCAAAAAAAACAGGGATAGGAAATGGTTATAAGCCCGTCACAAATTTGAGTCTTATTCTAATTAGTTGTGTCCTTTCTATCTTTTAAAGAAGAAAAATGGATGAAACAGTGCTTACAACATCACAAAAACTTGAAGCACCATTCAAGACCACACTAAAATAACTTAGAAATGCTCCATTTCCTCAGTGAGGGGAAAGGATAGACAAACGCTTGTTAATTAAGAATAGAAATAACTTTAAAAATGCTTGTCTTTATTTTAAAAATTTAAAACTTAATATTATTTTAAAACATCTGCCAGTTTTAAATGTAAGCGTTAATATAAGAAAAGTATTAGGAGCATTTAAGATATTTAAGGCATGGATATCTGAATGACAGAACTAATACCTTCTCAAAATTTTGCATCAGTTGTTTCAGCATTGTGAATTGCAAATAATAACTATTAGATCAAAATATGCACACTCAATCTGGCACACTTTTAAGTAGAGAAATTAGAAAGTCATGTGAACTGAACATATAACTATATAAACAAGTGATGTTTATATTAAAATGCAGTCATTGAGAGAGTCTGGCCTATCTAAAGACAGCAAGTTTATATGGAAAATAGCAAAAGGCACCTGCACAAGACTAGGGGAAAGTTTGATTCAGGCATTAGAAAACAATTTCAGGGCTGGCCCCTGGCCTACTGGTCTTACGTAAGCTAGATCCCACAAGGC
This sequence comes from Tupaia tana, assembly GCA_026018925.1. Classification (NCBI taxonomy): domain Eukaryota; kingdom Metazoa; phylum Chordata; class Mammalia; order Scandentia; family Tupaiidae; genus Tupaia; species Tupaia tana. Next base: position 18,970,645 of record JAKSZU010000008.1, read on the forward strand.
TGACTGTGAAGTTCAAGTCCCAAACCCAATGACCTGAAGAACACACTAGGCATGTGTGTGTCCAAAATCCTGAAGGGAGAGAGAAATGGAGGAGAAGGGATTGCCATGTGACCACGCTCCATGGAGGGACACTCCCCACCACACCACTGTCTCTCTCTGGTAAGCACCCAGGCCCGCTGGCAAATATATTTTCAAAAACTCTATTTGAACTGAAATAATTATTCTGCAATTACATTTAAATACTAGAATTTCTTTAAAGTAGCAATTTACCCTTTGAAACTAACTGCCTAACTCATTGTGGGTACTTGATAAAAATGTCTTCTAAATGCTAAAGAGTAATGCACAAGTAATTTTTCGAAACCATTTAACCTGTTCGATTTTTCAGTGCCAAATAAAACTTGTTTCTATACTTGGACAAAACCATTTTGATAATGTACTTACAAATTACACTATATTCTCTCATTATATATAAATGATATAAATGAAATACTATTGTTTAGTTATTCCCCTTCAGGAAGAAAAATAAAAGCACAGGAAGGGAAAAGAAAGCTGATGAAGGTCACAGTATTTATAAGTAACAAGGTCAGGACACAAACAGACATCTCCTAAATCCTAGGCCTAAATCCTAGGCCAAATATCTCTTTGTTGCAGTGGATCCCACACTTTTTCAATATAAGAAACTGCTTAGAAAAAGACCGTAACAGTCTCATGAGTCACTCACCACATGATGGTAAATGGTCCTCTTAGTATCTGTTGAGATAAAACAAAGACAAAATGCTATGTAAGTTTAGTAGTGCTATTAAATTATATTTGATTAATCACATCAGTATCTAGACATATTTGAAAAAAGTAATAATATGTTCAATTGAGAGGAGTAGACTAGCATGACTGCAGCCCATTCAAAACTCTCTTCAAAATTCTCAGGTGATTCTATCCAACTTTCATACCATGGGACTGATATTTTATCTTTTGTTTGAATTTTGGTCTGCTTTGTTTGAAGGACTGTAAGCAGTTACTCTTGAAATAACTTACATACTTGTTGGAGAGAAATAGAGAGAGGGAAAGTGAGAAATCACCCCCCCCCCCCCAAGGGATGATGGCCTTGCCACAACCCCTTCTTCTCCCAAATATTGGGCATTCATACACACTTACACACACACACACACACACACACACACACGAGCACAAATTTACAAGCCACCAAGTCAAAGACGTGAACTGCAGTCGGCCGTGTGGGATTCTAACACCTTAACCACCATACCACCTGCTGGCCCCAGTTATGACGGTTTTTTTTTCTTTCTAAAGGTTTATTTTTATAGGATGTATACTCTCTGGGGAGAGAGAGAGATGAGGGTGAGAAATCACCCCCCACAGGGGATGGCCACACTACAATTCCTTCACCATCCTCCTCTCAGGATTTCGGGCACACAGACACACACACATGCCCAGGGTGAGTTTCAAGCCACCAGGTCCAGGATTCAAACCACAGTCAGTCATATGAGAGTCCAGTGACATAACTACTGTGCTATCTTCTGGCCCTAATTCTTCATGGTGATTTAAGAGTTTATAGGGCCAGCTGAGTGAGGCCTAAAATGAGGCCAAAGTATAACATTTACCCAGAGATTTGGGTTAATCATATTCACCTGTGGCCCCCAAATGACTCCCCGGCTAGAGGATACATAAGGAACTGTGAGAAGTTCAATAAATAAGGAAAGAAATATATAAATTAATATATTCATTACAGTAGATGAATCACACATCTTTTACGATATGTTAGGCAAGGCTACATATTTTTACAGATAAAGAAACAGTCGTGGCTGATTTCAGGTTTTCCCTTTTCCCCTCAATGACACAAGTTATAACCCACAGAACAAAGACTCCAACCAACTCAGCTAAGCCCAACTCTAATTCCCATGGTCTTCGTATTGTAGTGTCATGCCATGTTCCACAAATCCACTCATAAGGGAACAAACAGGGTCACTTTGTAGGCCTCTCACAGTTCTCCAAAATGGAAGCCAACCCAGAGTCACAGTTGGCTGACTTCCATAAAGGTATGTATCTAATTCTTCCTAGAGCAAGGAAAAGAATCCCCTGAGGATCGTCAAGGATAGATTACGGAATTCTGCTGAGAGTTAAAAACTTGGCCTCCTGTTCCAAGTTCAGTAATTGAATGTCTTGGATGAACTCACTTAACTTTTGGGTGCTGCAGTTTTCCCAACTATGAAATGAAAATTACCAAATGAAAAATTTGGACCTTCCAATATCCACTAGGTGATACAGAGGAGCTTTTTCATGTGAAATTCCATAAATATCTGTCTATAGAAATGTAAGGAGAAATACAAGACACCAAAAGGCAGATTAAAATGACCTAAATATTGTGTAAGGTCAGCATTTTAAAATTTGGCTTAAAGGTAAGAACTTACTGTTCCAAGGTATTATGAGTCATTTCTCATTTAGACTAAGCTGCTTTGTTCCTCTAATCCAAATTAAAACAATGACACGGTTAAATTACCGAGAAGAAAAAAGAAATAACCAACAGACTATTTATCACTCTTTGACCGATAAAGTAATTATTTCTAGAAATGTTTATATCACACTTAGATATGTACAGATATAAATTTTAAAGTTGAAAATCTATGATAGAAGCAAGTTATTAGAATATAAGGTATAAAATAATGATAAAACATGTTCAATTCCTGATGAGCTCAGCATTTTATAATATTGGTTTCTGTAGAAATCGAATCAATAATAAATAATCTCAGAACTAACAAAAGGACAGCTAATGTGTAGGTGGTCCCAGAAGAGTAGTCTACATATGTGGAAGAGGAGAGCTTTTGTTCTATCTGGTTTGTATCATGAACATACTCATCAATTGCTTTTTTCTAGAAATTACTAGATATAGTAATTTTAGTTATACTTGAAGCTAATTACTAATCAACACACTAGTGAGTGATGAGACAAAGAAATTATCAATAAAAATGTGCCATTCTCATATATTAAATATTTTCAAATATAATATCAGGATATTATATTTGAAAAACAGTATTATGTACAGTAATGCCAACTTACTTAGATTCAGATTATTTTCCAGATATACAGAGTTTCCAAAGTCACTGAGTATTCACCTGGTGATCTGTTTGTTTAAATCTCCCAAACATCTTGATGAATCCACCTAGAGCCCACCTAAAGTACATAATTTTTTCCTCTTGTCCAAGTTTTCTTATTCCAAATGCTATCCCTTTAGGAGGGAAGCTGGCACTTGGTGTTGGGAGTTCTTTGGAAAAGAGCAAAACGGTCTCTGGAGATTCTCATTGGAGCCTTGAGAGAACAGCTGGGAAGACTCTCGCCATGAAACAGAGCAGGACAGCTGGCAGCCTCTCTCCTCCCCTTTGTTGATTTCTTTTTCCATGCAGGGTGACATTCCCCACCCCCCACATCACTCTTTTCTTTAAATCCTTTCTAATTCTCTTATAATACCCGCCTCTGGTGCAACAGAACTTCTCTACCCTACCTTAAGCACCAACAGAAGCCAGGAACTCTGCCTCTAGCTCTTCAGAAGAACCGAAATTCTCAGGTTGCTGCTCCCACACTGCCATGGACTATCCTGATGATTTGGATAGCCTTTCCATAGTTTCAGTACTTTCCCCGACCTGTCCTTCCTGTTTCTCCTGCCCTTAAAACTTCCAGATTAACATGAAATTTAAAAAGTAAAAAAGAATGAATAAAAGTATTTTTTAAGACATGAAGTACTTCTCTTGAGAAACATCTAAATTAATTTAACAATCTCCTAGAAAAGGGAGGCAATTCATGAAGATCCAGAAGAAAAGAATCGTTATTTCTTTTTCCATTTTCTAATATAAACTTAATACAAAGTTTTGTGAGTCATTTTCATTTCAGATGAGCTAAGGTCACATTTTATCATTGATTTTGATAGTAAATCATTTACTAGCCAATTATTTTAAAAGAAATTGGTACCTATTAACTGTATCTTTATAATAGTATTCATTCTCCTTTAGGGTTAGGGCTGCTTACTTATTTATGCAAGGACTCTCAGTGCAGATGGGACACCCCTTTTCAAAGGTTGTTTTGCATAGTAATGATGAAAAAGCAAAACCCAAAACAAGCAGCAGCACACAGACTGGTAGCCTTTCTATAAACAACAGTAGGCAAAGCTTGTCGTTTCTTTCATTTCTTTCTTTCTATTTTTTTTTTGAAAAAGTATGTGAGCATAAGACAAACTACAATGGAAGAAAATATTAATCAGAATAGCTTGACCTTTGATCAAATGATTTCATTTTGCTGGACCTCAGTTTCCTCATACCAGAAACAAAGAATTTGGATGAAATGATTCTTCTGATGTCCATTTCTGATTAGGAGACAGGTCTCCTCCTAAACATCAGAAATCATGTCTTGTTTTCTGACCTTGACTCTATATAAGGAAGGAATTACGTCTATATATGTAATTAAACTAGTACCTAAAATGTGAAAGAACACTAAAATCTTAATTGTAATTTAGGGGAGTTCAAACAAATCTGCAGCTTCGAGGAAGCTCCTGCATAATATTTCTAGGAGGAAATGAGGGTGGGGGATTCCTTGATTTCCCCTGGTTATTAAGGAGATAGAGCCGTCCTCATCTCTAGCAGTGGAGTCTCACACCTATGTGAGGTATAGATTTGCAGATCTGCATTACAAGACCTTTTACATCCTATTAGACGGATGTCTTTGGAATTAGACCCTTAGAACAAAGACATGTTTCCTAATTTATTCATTGCTTTTTCAAAAAAGGAAGAAATGAGTGAGTGAAAAGAAAAACCTTGGAATGGCAGAGAGGTCTACAAATTATTTCATATTAGATATTCCTTTTTAACTGCAATAGTGGTTTCTCCTTGAAACATAAGCTTTTGTGTATCTAGAATGTCCTAAAGTTACCAGGATACAAAAATTTCCTTTAAGCCAATTAGACTCCCAATCCTGATTAACTGAAAGAGGTCAGATCCTAACAACGTTCTTTATCTAGTTCTATAAACATCCTAAGATTAACAAATAAATGTGTTCACTTTTATACAATGATGAAATTACTTATTTTATTAGGTAAATGTATTAAATTCCTATAGGGAAATGACTACAAAAAAGAGATGTTTATCAAAATAAAGAATAAAAATGCAAAGTATCTGAGAAATGTTTCTTTGTTCCTCTAAGTTTTATTGTGTTCATTCTTAACGTGAAAGAATATATTGAAAATGTTCTTTTCCATGGTTTAAATAAGATTTGTAAATTATCTGTGAGTATAAATATTATGAAAAACTTGCACAATTGTGTATAATGTATTAAAAACAGTACATTTATAGAGTAAACAACGTAAAATGTGAGCCATTAAAATGGTTAAAAGCCCATTATACTTTAGAACATACTTTCACAGACATACAAATGAGATGATGAAATCATAGCTATAGGACATGTTTGCCTACATTCTTTAGCCTTTATAGGAAGATTTTGCCAAATTGATTTGAAGGCTTCCCAAATTGTTTCACCAATTATATCACCAAGTTACTTCATCGACTGTTTCTTCTTCTCGGTCTTCCTTTTGCCTCACGGTTTCTTAGAGATTGAGCCAGCTTTGACCAGGCACTGGGGATTCTCCTGGTGCCCATGGCCTACCAAGGACCAAAGAACATATGGGCAAAGGAAAAAATAAAAAACTGAAAATATAAACAAAACTTCTTAAAATAAGACACCTACCTCCTTTCCACGAATCAACTAAAAAGAATGTAAATAGTATTATGAATGACCTGTTTAGACCAATCAGACAAAGGAAAAAAAAAAAAAAAAAAAGCAATAAAAGCCATTTCCCAGCTCTACAATTGCAGTGAGGTCACAGGGAAGGAAAAGAACCTGTCAGCTCTCCTGCAGTCTCAGGGTTCATGACGTCAGCAGAGGGCCTCAAGTAATTTATAGCATTGTGTTTACTCTGGAGCCATTTGCTATGTATTAATACATGCCGCAGTAGCAGCTGTCTCTTTTACAAGAGAAGTGTGCTCACATGAGCTCTCTCACCCAAACTGAGAGCATAAGCACACTCTAATAGCAAAAGAGACAGCTGCTGATGCATGAATTAATACATTATAACTTACTCCCTCATTTGTTATTCTTTTAAAATCTTATTCTACCTTAATAATACAAATACATAAGACCTTAAAAGAAACACAACTTCTACAAAAGTACTTGTATACTGTAGATACCATAAAGTAAATTGTCCATTTTATTATATGTGTAGGGATCAATTCATTTGCATATCAAAATAAAAAATATTAGCATTTATTATTTTCAGAATTGAGGCATCTGGTGTCTTTGAAATACTCAAAGCACTGAAAGAAAAGGAAAGGGGTTTCCTATTTTGAGTTCTGATGCAAGACTGACGATAGATTTGTTTAATAGTTTATATATGGGAAATTATCATTAGCATTTTATTTATTCCAATAACTTCCTGAACATTAAAAATACCTAATTCGCAAAAAAGTGTCAAAAATAAGTTTAATCTACCCATGAGTTGCAAATAGTTAAACTTAATATCCATCCTTGAAAATGTTCTAAGAAGCTAAATAATTCAGGGATTTCTGACTCAGAGTATAACAGTCACTCACATTGCAGCTAAAAGGATTGAAACATTGTTTTTATATTAGCTTCCTTAAATTAATATATAGCTCAGCTATATACACACATACATATGCATATATGGAGATATGTAGAGATATATAGATATATGTGTAGATATATTCTATTAATTACATGTATATATATATGTGTGTGTATATAGCTGAGCTATATATTAATTTAAGGACATATATATGTATGTGTATGTATGTGTGTGTATATATGATTATATACATGCATATGTGTGTGTATACATAATTAATAGAATAATATCCCAAATTTCCAAGTAGTTGCAGTACTTCAGACGATTCAAATTGTTCTATTTGGAGTTGATTTACTTTAGTTTATCTGTCTGTTCATACGTTGTTTTAATAAACAATGTTTTAGAAAGCTGAAAGAGAAGTTCTTTTTAGACAAATGAAGAATTGGTTCCATTTCCTCGATTCCTTTCAGTTCCATTTTATAATTTCCTGTTCTTCTCCAGTGCTAAGGTTACATTTCCATTTTGTAAATATTGTACTGTGTAAATCTTATACTTCTAATTTTATGCATTATTGTATCATTGTAAAATATCTGCAAATTAGTTTTCTGTTTATCTAAGAAGCTTAAGTATTTAATATCTTTTTTTATGTTATGCTAGCTCTGCTAACAATATGGCTCATTATTTAATTCAGAAAGAATTTAAAAGGTGTGAGGTTTGTAACAGAAAGTGCTATAGTCATTTGCATTGACCTAATTAGTTCATTTACATGTTGACCTTTAAAACCAGTAAAGTTTTGTAAACTGAACTTGTAGTTGTAACTATCCTACAAAAAAAGACTTGAGAGAGAGGATTTAAAAATCAGTAAAGTTGATAAAGAATTATTGATGATAAACTAAGGAGAAAACAAAACTAAAATCATGTACTTTCATCTCAATGAATTATATAAAACCACCTTAGAAGGTGATAAATTTTCATATAAATTTTTCAGAACAGACAACCAACTGACTGAATCTTTCTAAGTGCTTATTTTTAAATAGTGATGGAAGAATAAATACTTAAGCATCTGAGTTGTAGTAGAATTTTGTGTACTAGAATTTCAATTTAGATCGTATCTGAAATTCTTGAATTACAAGTCAATACTTGAATCTACTACTCTCATAGCTCCTGCAATGACATCACGCAAAATTCTAACTCTTAAAGAAAATTTATATATGCATACCTTTTAAAAAATGGTACAACCGGAACCAGCAGTTGGCATAATGGCTATGTCACTGGACTCCCATGTAGTTGACCATGGTTCAAGTCCCAGACCCAGTGGCTTAAACTCATGCCGGGTATGTGTGCGTGCGTGCCCAAGATCCCGAGAGAAGAATGGAGGAGAAGGGATTGCGGCGTGGCCATCTCCCCTGGGGGGTGATTTCTCACTTTCTGTCTCTCCTCTGTCTCTCTGGCGAGCACAGGCACACTATAGCAAATACCTCTCAAAAAAAAAAAAAAAATGATACAACCTTGTCTCATTTGAAATGCACAAAAATAATTTTATAGTAGAGCTACCTGAAAAATGGTAATGGGCAGTTAGGTCTAAATGAATTCCCGTTTCTGAAATATCAGGAGTGTTTATACTACGCCTCCCCTAAAAGTGCATGTCTTTTCATCACTCCTCCTCTACAATTCATGTGTGAAAAAAAAAAAAAAAAAAAAAAAAAAAAAACAACGTATTTCTCCTCCTTAATCTATCCCACCCCCCAATTTCTGCCTTTTCTGCCTGCACTCTCAAATTCCTTTCCTGAAGAATGTTCCCTACATCATGAACTCTGGATTTCTCAGTGCCTTTCTGGCTTTCTTGGGATACTGAGTGACGCACATGGACTCTCAGTCCTGCTCCTCTGGTGACCTTTTTAGACAGGGGTTTTTCTCTATCTCCGCATCTTGAGAGATGAAGCCTAGTGTGTGGTAAAGAATAGTCAAGAATTTTTCTTGTTGCCTTCAGGCCACTACACTGCCTCCATCATTATAAATGAACCAAAACAAAAAATCACTTGATTATCACAATTCTGTGAACACATGACACTGTTCTTCGTTGTGGCTATCATATGCCCTCTCCTTGGTCACTTTCCAGTTTGTTGAAGACTTTAACAATCAGTTCTGTCTTTCTCTCGTGCTCTTTTTAGGGCAGTTTTATAGTCTGTATGGATTATTCCAAAACTTTGACTGGACTCCTTAACTTTGTCAGTTGAAATACCTTTTAGTCTCAAACCGTTACAACTACCCACTCCCATGGGCTTATCCAGGAATTTGTCAGCACCTGCAATTGCTTACCCCTGCCATCTTCAACTCTGGTACGCAACTCTGCAATCCATAGTGTATCGAGCTCTCGATGCTCTTACAACTTCTATTCCTAGGGCTTCAGTTATGAACTAGTATTCATTTCTCCCCTCAGTTCTATATGGTGAGGACATTTTAATCCAGATGCCTCATTAGTACTTTGAACTTGGCAGGATCCCAGCAAAATTTTATGGGACAGAATAGATCAAAGAACAGAGACCAGCAGATGGCATAATGGTTATGTCACTGAACTCCCACGTGGCTGACCACAGTTTGAGTCCCAGACCTGAAGGCTTGAAACTCACACCGGGTGCATGTGAATGCATATGTGCCCAATATCCAGAGAGAAGAGTGGAGGAGAAGGAATTGCCTCCCTAGGGAGGCAATTTCTTGCTTCCTGTCTCATTATCTCTCTATCTTTCTGGCAAGTGCACATGCCCTAGAGAAAAAAATCTCTCAAAAAATTATATATATATGACAAAAAATAAATTATTACCAGAAGTCAGATCTTCCTTATTAATCATTATGTTTTAAAAAATTTGCTATAGGGCACGTGCACTGCTGGAGATAGAGAGAAAGAGAAAGGGGGGGGAGTGAAAACGCACTGTCCATGGAGAATATTCATACTGCAACCCTTCCTCCATTTCTCCTTCTTTTGGGGATTTTGAGCTCAGACTAAGACATGCACTTGGCAGGTTTCAAGCCACTAGGTCTGGGATTTGTACTGTGCAGATGGCCATGTAGGATCCAGCCACCTTAACCACCATGCCACCCAGATTCTTCTTTTAATGTTCCTATTTTTATCAGTGACATAACCACTGTATTAGTTATGACACTTTGTGTTCCTCTTAATTCATCCCTCCTTCTTTTGAAATATCTCTTGAACACAATTTATTTTTTTCAAAGCTGCTATCACTACTACCATGGTTCCTAACTATCCCCACTGTTTTAGAGAGAAGCTATTGGAATAAGCTTCCTAACAGTTCTCCCTGTATAGAACCATGCATTCCATAACATCCTATAAATATTAGTACAGTCGATTCATGCTCATAAAAAGAAATAAATCCTCCCTAAAATTAACAAATGAAACTTCGAAGAGTGAAGTTTGAAACATGTCATTTCATTCTCTACAGAACAGATACAATCTTGATCAAATATTCAAGCTCTTTTCTCAGTGGACTCCAGCCTTTTTTCTAGCTTCATGTCCTAATACTCTTTTATAATCAAATCATTTCAATTAAGCAATGGTTTTAAAAGTGTGCCTCCCGGGTCAGGACATGGTGTAGTGGTTAAGACAACTGGATCCCATATGACCTATGATGCAGTTGAGGCCCAGACCTGGTGGCTTGAAAAACACCAGATGCATGTGTATGTGTGCCCAAAATATCAAAAGAAAAAAAGATAGAGGAGAAGGTATTGCAGAGTGACCATTCCCCATAAGTATTATTTCTGTGACCTCGTTCTCTCTTTCTCTTCCTCTTTCTTCTATGAGTGTACACACCCTCTGGCAAAATGTTTTTTAAAAAGTATGCTCCTCAGGCCAATACCATCACCATCCCCTTAGGAACTTGTTTGAAATGAAATTTTGGGGAGTGTACCTGAGACCTGCTAACTCAAAAACACTAAGCTGGGATAGCTCTGTGGCACAGCAGTAAAGTTCTGCTCAAGAGAAACCAGATCTTGCATGGGCAACATGTTTTGAATCTGAACCATGTCATCTAAACCAACCAGTAATCTGAACCAGGCAGGGTACATTCACAAGAACCCAAGATCTGACCACCTGGAGAACTGAAGAAGGAGATTGCTATGTGGCCACACCCTGTAAAGGGTGGTCATCTCTCTCTCTCTCTCTCTCTTCTCTCTCTCTATTTCTCTTTCTCTCCACACACGTGCATATACATTTTCTATCATGAAGTTAACATTTAAAAATATATTAAAAAAAGAAAGACTGTGTGTATTTTAACAAGCTCTCCAGGTGATTTGTCTAAACGTCACTGAGATTGTTTCCAGCTTCATGCACGTTAATGTCATTCTTCGGCTTGTAATGTCTTCCCTACTTTTCCTTTCTATAGAAGTCATACTCTGCTTCAAGGCTCAAATTAAACATCTCCCTTAAAATGTCCTTGCTCATTAGTAACTACTAGTTACTAGACTTACGAGTCTTTCTCTGAACTCCCCCGTCTCTTTCTTTGTGATGAGTTAATTGCACTCATAACACATTATTAGTAAGCTTACACTAAATGTTACTTATTCCCCTCTCATACATCCTACATCTCACTATAATTTTAATTCAATGCCACTGTCTCATTGAAATGCTCTCCCTAAAGTCACCAGTGGTTACCCAACTTTGTCAATTCTCTGGACACCTTTTAAAATTTTTTTCTGGCTTCTCAGGGGCATTGCATATTATTGATTGTATGTTCTTTACTTTCTTGACTTCAACAATAGCTTTTATTCTCCTGATTTTCCTCTTATATCAACAGCCACATCTTTGCATTTTCTTCTACAGATGCTAACTACTCCATTCTTCTCTGAAATGTGACTGCTCCCAATGAATTCTTTCTTAGCTTCTGCTTTTATTGCTCAGAGTCTCCTCTCATTTAAACTCTTAGCTTAAGAACCACTCAAAACTCCTAAATCTGTTCCTTTCTTTTTCTTTCCTTTTCTTTTCCTTTTTTCTTCTCTTTTTCCTTCCCTTTCCCCTTCCCTTCCCTTCCCTTCCCTTCCCTTCCCTTCCCTTCCCTTTCCTTTCCTTTCCTTTCCTTTTCTCTTTCCTTTTCTCTTTCCTTTTTAGTGACCAGAAGAAGGCACATGTACTCATCAGAGACAGACAGAGAAGGAGAGGGAGAAAGTGCCCCCACAATGTGGAATGATCATGCTGAAATACCTTCCCCTCCACCTCTCTATCCTTTCAGGATCTGGGCATACACACACATGTACTTGACATGTTTTTCAAGCCACTGGAGCTAGAATTTTAATCATGGTCAGCCAAGTGGGATCCAGCTCTCTTAACCACTTGACTGTGGGGTCTGCCCAAAACTCCTAAATCTGTATCCCCAATTTAGCACACATAGATATCTGATACAGACATTTAACAATCTACTACATATCTCCCTCTTAATAACTCACAGACATCTCTTATAATTGTCATTGTCCCTACTGTATTCCAGAAACCTTGCATTTCTTGTGTGTTGCTGTACTCACCATCTACCCACTCCTGATCTGAAACATTTTTTAAGCCCAAGAAATAAAAATCTTCTATCTCTATTATCTGTCTGTTTTTTTTTTTTTTCCTAGAGTTCCAGGTTTTAGCACACTTTCTAAAGGGTCTCCTTTTATTTTCTTTTAGCATGGCTGACACCTTTAATTTCCTTCCCATAGTCTTTGTTTCACAATGATTTCAAAGTAATTTTTTTAACTACAGATCTGATCATGACCCTTTCTTAAAACCTATTAAGAACTTTTCCAGTTCATTCAGGATCAAGCACCTCAGCTAATGATCTTAGATCCAATGATATTTCTAGCTCCGTCATCTGCAAATTTTTGCTCTAAGATGTCAGTCTCTTTCATCTCTATTTGTTCCTTTTTTCTCTTCTTTGTGTAATCCATATTGAGAAGTCCTTCTGGATATGTCTCTAATGTCTGATGTCATCACCCTTCTTCTATCCTTCTATAGCACTTTAGATACAATTTTATCAGAGTATTTCATGAACTCTAATTTTCTTCTTATATTTCAGATCAAAATCTCTTCAGGGTAAAAAATGCCCTTCAATGGACATGGCAACTCTAGCTTCTAGCAGAATTCTTGCTTCTTAGAAAACCCTCGTCAGATGTCCATTGAATGAATGAAATCATGAATACAGCCATATCATCTTAAGGTATAGATACAGAGTTCTCTTAAGATGAGCAATTCTGACTATAATACATTCACCAAGGTAATTAATTACCATCTATATCAATGATAGATCTTTAATTCATTAGACAAACCTTTCATTCCAAATATCTCAAAATTCAAATTTGCTGATTATATTTTGAGGTGTGGCTAAGAATGAAAATAGTCTAAAGAGATGGATGCAGAAACCCCCACTTGTACAGGTGGATCAGAAGTTCTGGAGGCCTGGACTAAGGCCAAATGATCTCAAGAGACTGAGCCTTAAACCTGTGCTATCTCCAAGAAGATAGCATCAGAACTGATTTGGACTGGAGGATGCCAGCTGATCTCCTCTGCAGAATTGATTGTTTGGTTGCCAATAGAGAGAAATCCTCACAAATCTGAGATCACAGAAGTGATCTGTGTTTTGAGCACATACTGAGTATGAATTTGCTGAGTATGAGTCTATGTTTTGCATACATAGATGTTAAAATTTTATAGTTCATTGTGCCGTTTCAACAAAAGTGCCCCACAGGTTTGGAACAGGTAGTCGTTCATATCACTTAGTAGATGATCGACACCGGGGCCGAAGCTTTATAATATCTAGAGTAAGACAAGCTCTGGATTACAGAAGAAACCGTGGTTTTGTCTTTCCATCCGCAGTAAAGCTGAAACTTTAAAAGATTTCTAGAAAATGCACCTAAGAAAAGATAGAGTTGGAGCTAGCAAGAAACTCATGGTGGCCACTCAGTGATAGTTTGTATAAGCCTACTAGAACCCTACCCCCTTCTTTCTGTTGCTAAAAAAAAACATGTTATAGGTAGGGTAATGTGAATAAAGGCTGTCCCCCATCCAATTGTGAGTAATAAGTATTTTAAATTAATCACTAGTCCTTGGAGTGGGGCTACAGTTTAAATAGATACAGTTCAGCCAAGCCAATATTTACAAAGCACATACTATATGCCAAAAACATTTTGGCTCCCAAGAATTTACCAGAGAAAATTCAATTAAAAACACAATGTTCAGGACCAGCTGATGGTGTGGTAGTTAAGGTGGCTGAATTCCACATATCCAACTGTGGGGTTCAAGTCTTGGACCCAGAGGCTTGAAAAACATGCTGGTCACATATGTATGTGTGTGCACTCAAAATCCAAAGAGGAAAATGGAGATGAGATTACAGTGTGGTCATCTCCCTCAGGGGAGGAGTGCTTTTTTACTCTCCCTCTTTCTCTCTCTCTCTCTTTCTCTCTCTCCCCCTCTCTCTGGCAAGCACATGCAACCTATAGCAAACTAATAAAAATAATGAACACAACCTTTATAACAGAGAAAAGGGGATTTAATCAAATAATTTAGGTTTACATCCCAAACATCAGTGCTTCCTTTGCTAGTATGTTTCAAGGACCACCGCTTCATCACCTCCCTACCTGTACTTCAGAATGGTTAGTACACTCATATCAACCTAGAGGTTATCAAATAAGTATCAATATGAGGTGAGTCCACAGCTCCTTAAATTGTAGCAAGAGCTTGTTGTACTTCATGTTTTATAGATATTTCTTCACAACTTCTGCAGTCTTAGCAAGACCTAAGACTGTGCTCCCCTATTTCATTAAATAAATGATAAATCAATAGATACTCTCCGACCATTGAATGTTGTCACCTTAATAGAGTCATAGGTAGGTAGCAAAGAACAGTGATCTCAGTATTGAAAACTAGTATATGTATAAAAGGAAGAGACACAGTAAAGCTGCTAATATCCACATTAGCTCCCCCTAGCTTTGCAAAACCTGGTTCTCCTATGGACAACTGGGTAACATATTCCCTGACTTTGGTCTGCTCATTTTTCTGGGTTACATAAATATATTGATCACAGAATATATCTGAAAGAAGAAAAGTGACTTGTATAGGTGGCCCACTGCTCTCCAAAAGGTAGAAGTCTCTATATGAGCCATTATAAAAATTAAAATAGAATTTTTTAAAAGCCAGCCTTATGCTAAGCTGGAAGGAGGCACCATGGAAGATCAAGCAGGCACTTTCAAAGACCAACTAATATTTTCTCATGTTCAAGTTTTTAAAGACCTTTTATTATATTCTGGCTATGGTTAACACGTCTACATACTAATACTAAGCCAGAACAAGGCAAAATAATTTCTAAATACAAGAACTTTAGGGTCAGAGTCATCAATTTTATATTCAAGGCTATAAAACAAATTCAGCTATAACTTTGTTTCTCATATTCCAAGACTATGAAGACTAAGAAAAAGTAACAAATAAGTGAAGTAGAAACTGTATTAATTCAAAATAAATGTTATTATTAAGAATATTTACATAATGGCCCAGCCTATGGTCCAGTCAGAATTAAACTGAACTGCAATTCTGGAAGCCATATGGCCAACTGTCAGTTTGGACCCCCGGTCAGCTTGGAAACAAGTGAGGTGTTTGTGCTAACGCCCAAGATCCTGATGAGCTGGAGGGTTGTGTAATGGGGATCATGGGGACAAAGAACCCTATCAAGGTATCCCCCACCCCCATCTCTCTCTCTCTTTTTCTCACTTTTTGTGCACATGCATGCACTCTCTGTCATGAATATTTACATATTAACAATGGCACAGCATGATAGCTCTTTCTAATGTCTTAACAACATTGCCTGTTCTGATCACTGTAAAAAGACCTTTCCAACAACCATGCTGGTGACTGAGTTCCTGCACTACATGTACCATCATGACCCATCCTCAAGGAAACAAATGCTTAGAAATAGATTCCATATTTAGAAGAGTTCAGTTTCCTCAGAGTTTTAACTCTAGACTGAGGACATGGCATTTCCTTCTGAGAGACAAGGTCTAAAAATGGTTTTATAAATTGAAGAGATCAGGGAAATAAATCAGCAAAAATTCATTTAGAAGCAATCCAGTTAAATTAACTATGAGAGGAGATAATTCAATCTCAGTCATTTTCCTTTTGAGCCTATAGAGTCAGTTCTTCCTCACTCTTCTACTTACTTATGCACTTTTTTCCCCACAGACTTTCTTATAACTATCTTCTTTTTATTTGGTTGTTGCTTCAGAGGATGTGCAAGAAAAATAATGAAAATGAAATTAAACCCACTCAGATTTGTAATTGGTTAATAGCACTGGATTTCAATGGGGTATGAGGCTAAAGTCACTTGCCTTAAAATGAATCTTGGTAATTAGTTGTACATTTTAGTTGCCTGTACTTTTTCTATTCCCAGTTCTCAGACTAAACCAAACTTTGTTGGTATTTGTTATGATTACCCATTTCTTCCTGTTTAGGAGGGGTGGGTAGGAAAAAGCTGTATTTACATTTAGACTTCAAAAATGTTAACACTTTTTAATATTTATACATGTCTTTTTAAAATATAGTATTCCAACAGCTATAATCTAAAAGCAGGAAAAAAAATCCTCTCCATTTTCTCCCAGAGAAATATTCCCCCCATGACCTATGTTCTATTTAAAACTTTTCATTTATATATAGTAAATATGGTATTTAGTTATTTAAAATTGTTAAAATATTAACCCATTTATTGGACTTATTTGGTCCAAGAAAAAATTAAAAGGCACCAATTTTATCTCTGGAAATCTTATGTAATTCCTAAAATGCCACCATCAATTTAATGTTGTGATAACATTATTAAATAAATAATAGAAAAAAATTTCATTTAATGATTCATTGTCTAAATAAGCTATTCATCTTTTTTTTTTCTTGTCTGCTAACCCTTTACCCTATTCCATTATTTATTAATATCTATTTTTTTATTTTTGTTAAGTACCTACTACCAAATATTTGTTTTTAAATAAGGCAAGTAAATATTAAACCACTTATAATTTGGGACTCAAATATGTGCCCTTCTACCATGATGTACATTAAGACCAAACAAGGAATTATGTTTTCAGCCTTACAAACTGCTAGAAGCCAGGTGAACATGAGTGAATAAGAGTAAAAGATATTCAATTATAGAAGCTGGTTAGGAAAAGTGTTGACGATACTGGATGGTGCTACTTAAATCAAGTCAATTCTGTTTAGTTAAATTCAACACACAGATAGCACCTCCTGTTTGTAAAGCCCCAAATGGTAGACCACTTGTTGATGGTTTGAAACCCAGGTTTGGAGAAGCCTTTGGAAGCCATCTAGTCCACTGAGGTTCACACTATGTTCCTTGAAGTGCACCAAGAGCGTGAAAGGGAAGCTGGATTGAGGGGTGCTTTAGTCTGTTTTAGATTTTGGCGTCCCAAACAAAACTGTAAATCTAAGATTTTTTTTTTTTTTTTTAACTAAAATAATCAGTTTGAAAAACCTCTAATTTACCCTATTCTCTCCAATTTACAGATGAGAAAAGAGAGACTTACAGAGTTAAATCACTGAATAGGTCCTCAAAAATGCTTCATGGCAAAATTAGAAGCTTAATTTCCATCTTTTTTCGAATTGCCACAGCAGTCTAAGTCACAGAGCCCTGCTAAGTGCCTTATACGTGTTGGGAGGGTAGAAAGATTTGTAAGATAATGCAGGTTTGTTTGTTTGTTTGTTTTATTTTAAGGCTTTTGCCATCGAACACATGTGCTCACCAAAGAGAGAGACAGTGAGAAGGAAAGTGAGCAATCAGTCCCCAGTGGGTAGGGTCATGCCACAATCCCTTCTCCTCTATCTGCCTCCTGGGATTTGGGAACGCATGCACACGTGCCCAGCATGATCCTCAAGCTGCCAGGTTCAGGACTCAAACTGCAATTGGCCACATGAGAGTCTAGCACCTCAACCACTACATCAACCAGCCCCTGGAATTAAGTATCTATTTATTTTTAGTATTGTAGCCCTCTAGGGTATATCCCAGAATTCACTGATCGAGGTAAGAGTCTCATTTATAAAAAACACAGAATGGAAACTTACTACATCAAATGCATATACTCCTAGGCACACTCTAAGATACAGAAGAGGCAAAAAGAAGGAAGAACCATTACGAAATCAAGATTAGAGCTTCAAAGTTTGAATTTAATGAGAAAACAAAGAGAATGCCTCTAAACAAAAAATAAGAAATGATGTACTGGTTTCATTGAAAACAGAATAGATGACAATCCAATGAAGGCTGAGCACCAAGCTGAGGATGATGGTAGGGATCAGAAAGAGAAAAGGAATTTATCTTCAGTAGGAAAATAACAAAATACCATAAATAATAACAATAATAATAAGTATGTGTAGACCAGGAGTGTACATATCCACACTTTATCTGGAAATTTTCTTTTCATTCAGAAATTGTTGGCTTGAAGTTTGATTTTGTTCACTAACTAGCATCTACTCTTTTGCTGTGGTTGTTTAGGATAATGAATAAAATGAAGAGAAAATGTTTCAGGTATTTTGCCAGGCAGGCTATGCAACCCAGAGTCTGTGAAACATGCCCATTCTGCTGTTAGACTGAGGGCAATGGTCTCACACAGGCTCATTTCTGTCTCAGCACCTGATTCACCGACTGATGGACCTTTGCAACCTATTTGGCTGGACTACAGACACACTTGGTATCCACAGAACAAAGCAAAGCTATCTGACTCATGCAGAGATATTGGACACAGAACTTTAATCTTATTAGCTTGAGCTAAATAGCTTCATTTCCTCCAAGTAAATAAGTCCTATAGAGAAACTCAAAATTCACACTCAGTTTTTTTACATGCTTCAAAGAACAAAAACACCATGGTAAATACACAAAATTCAAATCAACCTAAAGTAAATTAGATATGCTATTCACAGTTAGTAAACATCGGGCTTCAAAGTATCATAAAACAACAAATAAGGAGATACGTAAATGTGATCTATTATCTACCCCTACCCATTCTTTCTGCCCTGCCTTTAGCCATAAGTTCTATTTGGCCCAACATATATGTCTTAGGTAGATGTTTCTATGACTGCTAATAAAAATAATTATTTCCAGTTGCTTTAGCTACCTGCACTCAACTCTTTCCTCTCACCTTAAAGAGATCTTGTTCTGAAATATGTAGAAGTAAATAAGATAGCGTTAGTAACACTAGAGATAATGCTAGAACAATGACATGAAACACAAGGAAAAAATTGTAAAAAAGGAAAATAAATGATAGCTCTAATTTTAGATTTATATAATCTAAAATTGTAGAGGTACATTAAAATGGAATGTTACAACTAATGAACATTATGTAGTGAGGGGAATTTGAATACACATTGCAATATATTACTTTACCCTATAGGGGCAGAAAAGAAAAGAAAAATTAGCAGCATCACAGAGGCACAAGGCTCACTTTAAGAAACCAAAAACAATCGACAGAAGTTATTCGTAATTATTGTAACTCTGTGTCTCAGTTGGTGAGCGTACCTTGGTGGCCTATTTTGTTTAATGTCAGATTGGTATGTAATACTACTGTAGTGACATCTCTTGTTAAGATGAAATGTAATGGGATTGCCCAAAAAAGTTTTTTCAAATTACAAATCTTTGTTTTTATCTAAGACATCCCATAAAGCTACCTATCCTCCAGAGAAGAATGCTGCTTAACTATGTGCTGTGACATCAGACCCAGGTGAGCCTTTGTGATAAAATATAGATGAAGTCTACTGGGGAGAATCGCTTTATGAAAATATTTGCATCCCTCCCTAACTTGAATATTTTTTGATTTGCCATGGTGTATGTATGGTCACAACTGAGGAACAGAGAGAGACAGAAGGGATGTAAGAAAGCACCTTCAGTGCAGCGTGGTCACGCGGTGATCTCTTCTCCATTTCTCCCTCCTTTCAGGATTCTGAGCACACACACACGCACAGGCACCTGCCGTGTTTCTCAAGCCACCAAGTCAAGACTCAAACCATGCAGTTGGCCATGTAGGATCTAGCCACCTTAGTCACCAGTCTACGGACTGCCTCTAACTCAGACTTTTAAATAAGAGTTTGATAAATCTTTTTGAATCAAGAAACATGTTTCTAATATCTTTCAGGAAACTTTTAATTTCCTATATTTCCACATTTCTCTAGCCAACAGCCCAGACAATAAAATGCATGTTCATTAAATGCATGGCACCAAGTTGGGCATAATGTCTAATAATTTGACAGACAGTGTATCATTTCAAATGATCTCAACATATTGTGGAGGTCAGAAACAAAAGAAGAAAGATAAAAGGAGAAAGTCAATCTCAAGAGCAAAACCAGTGCCTCAGAACTGGGGGTGGGCATGGAGAATAAGCAAATAGGTAATGATTCTGGAAAAATTGTGTCTATGATAGTAGAGAATTTAAAATTGAATGATTTTCATAATAATACAGGATTCATTGAGTAGTCTCTCATTTCACCTGGTCAGGTGTGGGGTTCTCATATTAAAATGGTAGTAGAAAAATACATCCTTAGAAGGAAAAATCCTATACCAAGGCTGACAAATTGCAGTATGCCGGTCAAATCCAATTTGTTGCCTGCTTTTGTTTACGTAACATTGACAGATTAAATTTCTTAAAGTCACATTTTGATCATATATCTATAAGAGGTACCACTGGGCCAGCTCCATGTCCTGGGGGTTGATGCAGCTGGATCCCACATGGCCAACCAACCACACAGTTGGAGGCCTACACCTAGCAGCTTGAGAATCACACCAGGTACATGCCCAAAATCCTGAAAGGAGGCGGAAATGGAGAAGGAATTGCAGTGTGACCGTTCGTATGGGAGGAGACGCTTTCTCCTATCCCTCTCTGTCTCTCTTTTTCTCTCTCTGGTGAGTGCATGCTCCCGGTAGTTGGAAAGAAAAGAGAGATACCACTCAAAAGTACTCAGTGGTTTCCTTTTGCATTTATAATTAATTTGATAATTCTTAGCCTCACATCAAGGAGTTCTGCAGTCTGCTTGACACTTACATTAGGTTTCAAATTATCCATCATGCACACGCGTCTTACCTACACCTTTATCATCATGGACTTCTCACCCGTTTCACAACACTCTGCTTCATGTACTTACTTTTCTGCTTCCTGCTGTGCTCACTTTGTCTCTTCTTCCCTATTTTTTTGCTGTAAAGTTCTTCCTACCAATCAAAGGCTCATCCAAATATTATTTCTTGTATAGAGGGCTGTTCACTCTTGAACTGTTCTCTCACCTCAGCATTCCTATAGCCTTGTTACTTAAAATGTACTCTTTGAGTTGATAAAATTGTAATATCTCAGGTCCCATCCCAGACTTGCTGAATCAGATTTGGGATTTCTTTTAAAAACTTGCCTAGGTGAACAAGCTGACAGGTGGCATGGTGGTTAAGGTGCTGGACTCCTGCATGGCCCATCATGGTTGGAGACCCAGATCTTTCTCACTTCCCCCCTCCTCCTCTGTCTCTCTCTCTCTCTGGTCTAATTAAAGACTAATAATAATAAATAAAATTGAGTGAATAATTCTTTTAAAAAAACTTTCCTAGGTGATCCATATGCTCGGTAAAGTTTAAGGGACACTGATAGAGTCTGGCTTCTATGTGGCAGCTATTAAAATGGGACTTTGCGTTACTTTGGGCACATAATTTTAGGGAAAAAATAATAAAAACAAAAAAGATAGGGCCTTGGAATCCAAGAAAACCTTGCTACAGTCCTGATCCTACCTACCTGTTATATTTGGGAAATTAATTTCATTGAATTGCAGCATCCTCTACTACAAAAATAAAGAAAGTAACATACAACTTAAAGGATACAGCTGGGTTAAATGACACTGCTTTGTGATAGCATGTGCACAGTACTTGATACATGAGTTTAATAAACATTAATTTTATGTTCTCCTTCCCTTACAGCAACAGAGACATTTCTTAGGGAGGAGAGATTGCGTCCCATACATGTTCAGTTTCCTCAGTCACTTAGGGTAGTGGTAGGGAAAGCAAGCTCCAGGAGGACAGGAAGCTCGGCTGTTTGCTAACTACTCTGTGATCCCATAGAATGTATGTGCTCAAGTCCTAGCAGGGAAGATGTCTTAAAGTGAATGATTGATTATTATAAGAGAAAGTTGTGGCTATTAAAGACCTATTCACTTAAAAAAAAAAAAAAAGCCTTAAAAATCATAGATTACTTAAACTCCTAGTCTGAAAAAGAAAAGTCTAGAATGACCTTAATCATTGAATTCTAATATACACTTATGAAACAGAGAAGTAAATATCTGGCCTCTTTTTTTCTGTTCTTACTACTTCTCACAATGTATAAAAGCACTTCAAAATGTTTATGAAAAAAATACAAGTATGAATTTACATTAGTGCAAAAAACTTGCGAAATCCATGTATAGGTTTTTCATATGTTTCTTTCATGAACCTTTTGAAGACCCATCACATATAAGAAAACAACACAATTTTTTTAGACTGTTGTATATAGAACGCCACTATTATTTTAGTAAAAAAGGAAGATGCACACAAAAATATAGCCACAACAGACCAAGTGTATGGTACTGTCCCTTAATGTCTCATTTTCAGTTACCTAAATGTAACTGTGGGAGACAGAACCTAGTAAGGTCAAGAGAAGATGATAGAGACTTGTACCTTGCTGATAGAAATGTCCTGAGGAGAATAAGGAGTAGTTCCCTACATATTAAAGCTCCCAAGCATAACTCAATAGGAGAAAGAATTTTAAAATGTCTGTTAGTGATTACCAAATAATTCCTTAGATTCAGGTCAAAATAGTTGAACAATGATAAACTCATGTCATACACAGTTTTTTTAGTAACAGATTTGTTTAAGAAATAGGGCATAGTTGGGGCCAATAAATGGTGTAATGGTTAAGACACTGGACTCCCATGCGGCTGACCATGGTTTGTGTCCCGGACCCGGTGGCTTGAAACTCACCCCAAGTGCATGTGTGTGCCTGCCCAAGATCCTGGGAGGAGAATAGAGTAGAAGAGACTGTGGCGTGGCCGTCCTCCCAAGGGACGTAATTTCTGGCAATCTGTCTCTCTGTTTCTCTGGCAAGTACACGCAGCCTATAGCAAAAATCTCTAAAAAGTAAATAAATAAATAAATTGGTCATAGTCAAAACTTGTACTATTTCCTTCATTCAGCATCTTTGTTAATAGGACTGACTTCGATGGATTAGATTTGCTGCTTTTGAGTTAAATTATTTCCTCTGGCCTTCAACCCTAAAATGCTGTGATTCTGTATTTAACAAGACCTGAGCTACAAACATCTTAAAACATACAAATAGATAAATAAGCTATTTCCCTTTTTCACCTTCCTGCTCAACTGACTTCAGCAATTAACTTCATTCTTATTCTCTAAGAATTTACAAGATCCCATGAGCTGTGAGGGTTCACATCATATTCATTGTCCTAAGAACATCCTCAACCCCAAATCAGTGTATTTTCTCTTTAACCCATCGAGACTTGATATGTCACTTCACACAATGTAATTTCACATAAACCATAAATGACCTTTAATGCATCAGTGACTGCATCAAATGTTGTAGTAAGTATTTTAATGACTGAATAATTTGGGGGCCCTTGTAGAAATATAAAATAACAGAAGTAATTCAGTAGGAAAAAAATGAATTGTTTAGCAAAAATGACTAAAAAGATTTTTCTTCTATGTCAGTGAGGCGTATCCTCCCCCTAACCAAAAAGAGTAGGTTTCTGTACATTCCTACCTCATATCACCTCTTCTTTTCAGCATGTAACATTATATAACCTACAAAAAGATTCCGAAACCAATATCTGGCCATCATCAACCATACTCGAAATCCCACATATTCAATTCTAGAAGGGTAAAGAATAATACAGACCTTATTGCAGATTTTCCTGAAGGGGAAAACAGGGTTGAAAAAAGAACAAAGCCATCCAAAGCAAAGCATGCTAAGTGCTTTGCCAGGCCAACTCTCAGGAAACCCCACAAGGACTGCTCAGAAACCACTCTGCCTGGCCCAGTTGTGATGGTGCAGGTGGTAGGGTGCCACTGAGCAATACCAGAACCATATGGGAGGCTCAAGTTTGGATTCTGGGTTCACCTGAACATCGCAGATGCGACTGTCATCCTGACTGGCTGGGAGGCTGAAGGGAGGATTGCAACATGTTGAGACCCTACCAAAGGTACCTTTCTCTCTCAAAAACAAGTAAATAAATTTGAAAACAAGTTACTTTATCCCTTATAATTACATCCTCTCCATGCAGCTTCCACACTGCCATGCCTCTCTCCTTCTTCCATGGTATGCCTTACACATGGTCTCTCTGCTAATACAACTGCTGCAAAGCATACTATGTCTCACATTCTGACCCTTTTCTAGCAACGACCAGTCTCATGAAGATCTGGAACATGAACTTATAACTAAAATTGACCTGGTGGCTTAAACTCATGCTAGGTGCGTGTGCGTGCGTGCCCAAGATCCCAAGAGGAGAATGGAGAAGAAGGGATTGTGGCATGGCCATCCCCACTGGGGGGTGATTGTCTCACTTTCTGTCTCTCTGTCTCTGTCTTTCTGGTGAGTGCATGTGCCCTATAGCAAAAACCTCTCTCAAAAAAAAAAAAGAAAGAAAAAGAAAAAGAAAAAAAGAAAGAAAAGAAAGAAATGGGAGGATGGTAGAGAATTAAATCAGAAGGTGAGTTTGAGTCTATTCAGTCATTCCACAAATAATATTTGACTGTTGAGACCAGCAGATGGTGTAATGGTCAGGTAGCTGGAATGACAGAGTCAAGTGCAGTTCAACTCCCAGATTTGGTGGTTTAAAATTCACACTGGGCATGTCTGCATGAGTGCCCAAAATCCTGGGAGGAGAAGAGATGAGAAGGGATTGCAGCAGGGCAATCCCCCCAAGGGGTGATTTCTTGCTTTCTGTCTCTGTCTCTCCGGCAAACACACGTGCCCTACAGCAAAAATCTCTCTTAAAACACACACACACACACACACACACACACACTTGAGTGTCTACAGTGTGCCATATGCTAAGTACACATGTAATTCCCATTCTCATCTAATTATATACAATGCCGTAAGTAAACAGGAATGGTAAACTATGACAGGCAGATGAAGGGGAGGTGAGCAGTGTGGAGGCGTATTGCACAGGGCCCTGGCATGGGAACCTAATTTGCTCTGGGGTTTTAAGGAAGTCTTCCTTGAGGAAGAAAAGCAAGTGAAGATCTAAGAGTCTATTTCACTAGTCAAAGAGGTGACAGGACAAGAAGATTCTAAATTGAATGGCACGTTCAAAATGGCACAATCTGAGGATGAAAATTGGGAGCTTAATCTGGAGAAGTAAACAGAAAACAATTTACACATGGCCTGACGTCCACCCTCAGAAGATTGGGGAACCATTGAAGGTGATGAGTAGAACTGATATGCAAGAGAAAGTTTCTCCTGGATCAAGAAAGTCTATTAGTCTAAGAACTTGCCATAGATAAGATGCATGCTTATCCCATTTAGTAAAGGGGGTACATTACTAGAAATGGGAGGGCCAAATCGGCAATAACTGAACTGTCCCTGAAGAAATATGTGCTCTCAGCACCACCCAGAAGGAAGGAGAGCATATCAGACTATCCTTTCAGACTCTTCCAATCCCCTGAAATTGCAGCTCCAGTTTTGGGGCTTGCCACTACAATTCCTACAAGAGTTGGTGAGTATTTCCATTGGTGTTTTTGATACCTTTTGTAAAGCCAGGGCACTAGTCCTTAATTACCTGCAATCTTTCCCCAGTTCTCCCTACCATTTAATTAAGCTCTTTCAACTTGAAAAAATTAATTTTGTATGTTCGATAAGATATTCTTTGCTTATTTTTGGGTGGATGAGCAGATCCATTATATTTTCTGGCAGCCATCCTGAGTCAAAAATATTCCCAGGAACATACAATAATGGCAAAAAGAGAAACTAAATTGAGCCCATTTGTAGTAGGATACACTGCCACTCATTGGCAGCGGGAACAGGTCTAGTACAGACTGCCACCCAAGCTTGTACTGGCTCTATGAGCACACAAAGCACAGACAGTTATATCCAGTCAGTTTATGGTTGTATTTTATATGAGTATGCATATAGTTATTTTTAGAAAATAAGTTAGAAAAAAATAACATTCAGGTGTCTTACAAAGAATTGGGATACTAAAGTTAGCTAATATATATTTGGATGGATAGTTTGTAATGATAAAATCATATGTTCTTTATGCTTGGCAATATTTTTGTACAATTTTAGTAGAACTTTAATGACTAACTTAGTGCATTTAAGAGAACAGGTTTTGGTGCATAAAATGCATGAAAGATTAGTAAGGTAAGCCAGTAAGGGAAGCTTCTGTATTTTGCAATCCACAAAATGACAGCTCTAAGTTGAAAAAAGATCCCTACTAAAAGGAAATGCACAATAGCATTCCTGGTAAGTCATGTTACACGACCTGTTTCTCAAGCAATCACATTATAATGAGCAAACATATATGCAAATACAGTAACTAATAATCAACACCATAGTAACATGTAGTCTTATGAGATTCACGTGGAGGAGGGTTGAGTGGTGGGCAGTGATATAAGGGCTTTGAGTAGAAAAAGGACAAAAAGTGAGATTACAAAAAGGGGAATGACTTGAGAGTCAGATATAGAGGAATCACAGAGCCTGGGATCTTGAAAACTTTAGTATTTTGTGCAGATCATGAGCTTGTTCATTTTCACTAAATGAACAAAATCTAGGCAGGAAGACAATGGAATTCATTCACATGGTAGCTTTTTGTAGCTCACTTAGACTATAGCAATTGTGGACTTTGCTCCTTTAATTGTTCCCTTTGCCTATTGATACTTCCAAAGAAGTTTGAGGCAGGCCAAATTAGGAAAAGGAAGTCAAGGGAAGAGTATTAAGGATATGTGTTTTGAACAAAGAGAAAATTTGTTTCAGTATAGAAAAGGGATTTAAGTGGCCCAGACAAAGTGGTAGAGGCAGTAGGATGTTGCTTTGCAGTGCTGGAGCCATATGGAAGACACAGTTGGTGGACCCAAAAATCTGTTGGGTGCACAGGTGCATGCACACCTGTGATCCTGGCTGATTGGAAGTATAGGGGGGATGGAAAGGTCACAGTATGATGAAATCTTGTGAAGGTGTCTGTTTCTCTCTCTTTCAGATAAGTTAACTTTAAAGGGGGGGGAGAGGATTTCAGAGGAACGAGAGTAGTTTAAAGGAGACTAGAACAGAGATTTCAGCAGCAGTTGGTTTCTTGAACTAGATCTTTTTTAAAAGAATTATTTTATTTAACTTTATGTATATATGTACTGATTGATTGATTTTTAATTTGACCAGAGAGGGACAGAGTGAGAGAGAGAAAAGGAGAGAGAGAAAGTGAGAAAGCAAACAGCCAGGTCCGGGACTGTGGTCAGCCACGTGGGAGTCCAGTGCCTTTAACCACCACATCACCTGCCGACCCCTTGAACTAGATCTTTTAAAATGAACTGGATCATTTTATGTCATGATACATAATTCCATGCTTATTCTGCTATTCCAAAATAGCCATGCTAAAGTTCCACTACACAACAAAATCAGAACATTTCTTCTTTACTCAGTTTAAGTTCAAGAAGAAACATTCGCTTATTTTCCCCAGTCCACACGACTCCAATCTGTGGCCCTCTGACATTCCAGTTATTGATAGAATCCCATACTCTCCTGCCCTTTCATCACATCTCCTCAGAACTGCTTAGCAGCTCTCCAATTTCTTCGCCTCTCCTCAGGGACCCAACTTCAGCTGCAGCTGTATTAGTAAGATGACTCATGTGTGCCTTGCATTAAATAATTGCTATTTCATGCATCTTCATAATAACTCTTCAAAGGAAACCTTATTCCCATTCCATGGATTAAAATTTAAAAAAAAGAAAAGGAGCCTTACAGTACTAAAACCACTTGGTTCAAGTTCCACACAGCTTGCCAATCGCTGGAAGGATTTGAACCCAAGTCTGTCTGACCTCAAAGTCCAGGACCTTCTCACGACATTTTACTGCCTCCTAGTGGAACTTTTGTCCTTGGTCTACCTTAGTAGTAGGCAATGCCAAAAGAGTCAATGTCATTTTTAAATTGGTTTTAAAATAAAAAGAACATTGACATCCAGCACCCTGTATAATGCATACTGTGGAGCATAAAAGGAGTTTTACCTTTTTTCTATATTTTCAGCTATTTACTGTTGCCAAGGGAGGTCTGATCAATAAGCTGTCTGCACCAAATCTTATGGTTAGTTTTCATGGGAAATAGTTTTTCTTTTCTTTCTTTTTCTTTTTTTTTTTTTTCAATTCTGAAAGATTCTCTATTACCACTGGTGAAAAGCAGCAGGAAATATCAGATGCCCCTGTAAATCATTGGACTTGGCTTAGTAAAATGAGCCTAGAACGGTAGCTATTCAATAAAAACAGGATGGAAGAATGAACAAGAGATCAAAATAGCCATGTCACAAGAATAACAGGAACAATGCCACCTGCTCTATGTCAGCAGTGGTCACGTTACTCTAGGTGCTGAGTCTTCAGTCTCCTATGAGGCGAGTGTTCTATTTTATATGTGAGAAACCTGAGGCTTAGAGAAGGCAAGTATCCTGTCCAAGGACACATAGCTCATGAGTGAAAAAGCTGGGATTACAAAGCTAGGTTGGATTGTCTCAAAATTGCTTAGTTTTTAACTCTATAATTCTATCCTCCAGTTTGAAGTCTCTATGCAATACATTAAAGAAATTTTAAAATGTATTTGGGAAAAAACCATAAGAAGCACCATGGGGAAAACAAAGATGAACAAGACAAAAATAAATTATGGTGGCTCCCCTCCAAATGCTCACCATCCACAAAAAGATTCATAAAATATTTATTAAGCCTTTCTGATATTCTAGTGGTCTAACCATCCCTTTAAAAATACATTTCTCTTAGGCCAACGTAAGGTACTTTTCTCATTATACCCTTCTCATTTTCACCAAAATATGCCACATATTCAAAATAGAATCATCAATATTTTTATTTGACCTTTCTGTCCACGTATTTGCATATAAATATATAGATATTTATTCAAATGTATATAAATGTATCCATGTGTCTCTATATAAAAGTATCTATGTCTTACATGTAGATATTAACATAGATATAAGACTCAAATTCACTCATTTTTCAGGATACTTACATATGAAGATAATAAACTTTTGAAATGATTCATTCTTTATATAAATTGGGAAATACGTACACAGTGGATTTTGTTTTATATGGTCAAATGAATGGACTTAATGTTATTAAGGCATTTATAGTATTTCTTCACTTCCCAATCCCATTCTCTAGTCATGGTATCATATTTCACTCAGAAATATGCACAAGTCATTTGATGTATTCTATTTTCTTAAAAAATTAACAAAGTGCCAGAACCGTCTCACACATGGTTCCATGACAGTTATATTTGATCTTTTTTCCAAAATGGTTGTGAAAGAAACAAAAATAATGACTTCTATGTCCGGATTATGTTGCAAGAATAGATAGCAGTTTTGATAACTAAAGACATATGTCAACTAAAATAGGACCATGATGATTACCTCTCTTCATTTCAACCACCAAATATAACCAAAATGCAAGGACCAGTACTTGTCAGCAACCAGTTCTGAATTTGAACTAGTGACCTCAAAGTAACACGCTTTTTAATTTACCATTCCTTAAACCAATCCCTAAAGTCTTACACTCTTATAGTCTGACAAACTTAGATTAGTAATTGGACACATAACAAAGCAACAGATGGCCTTTAGATTTCTAAAGATGTAATATTGAAATGTTTTGTGTTTTCTTTTTGGTCTTCCTTTGCCTTTCTAGCTTGACAGTGAAAAAAAAATCTATAGCATTCTGTTTAGATGCCGTACGTTGAATTTTTGCACAACCAACCATTAAATATGTTTCAAATGGAGGAGAAATGAATCCTTGCTGGAGAGCCTTTGCAGAGTAATGTGATCCCCAGAGAGCCAGAGCAGCACTCAGAGACAGATGCTCAGTGAACTAACTATCTCCTAACTGCAGGGGTGGCCTACCTCCTGTATAAATGTAAAGCCCCATGAAAGCTAAAAATAAAGGGAACATAGAAAAGTAATGTAATGTGTTCACCATTTTGGGCTTCAGAAGTGCTCGGCAAGATCTCCCCTTGGGATCACTCCACTTTGCAGTTTGTTTCTCTGTATGTCCTACATCATTACCTTCTTGCAGACACCTGAACAGTTCATGTTTCCTTAACCGGAGCAATGCTGTTAAGAGCAACCCCCAAAATCCTTCATTGCAAAGAAGGTCATTATATAGTAGATACAAACCTTAAGAGGAAAAATCCTATATCAACTGGTGGTGTAATCCCCAAGGGGAAACAGACTTTAGTTGAACAATCAGAAACCTGGCTTGCTTTATGGTGTTTACACTGCTGCTTGCTAATGGATCACCATAAAGGAAGCAAAAGGGCTCTTACCCCATTGAGTAGGCTATCATGGGAGTCTTCTGAGTGTGCCTTTTTTATTTGCTGCAGTCAGGTTAATGAGCTCACCAGCCCACTTGATGTTGAGGACTTTGTAACAAAGCAATCTCTCATTAAATGCTGCCTGGCACCACTCTCTTGAAGCAAAGGGACATTCAGATTATTGAATGCCTTTGTACTTCTCATTCCTACCAGGCTGTGGAGTCCAGCAGTGGCATCAGTCCCACACACTTCCTGGCAGGCATCCAGTCATCCGCCTGCCCTCTTCAAACTGCATGGGCATTTGCCAATCTAAGCAGCACTGGTAGGCAAACAAGCATGGCACACGACTCCTTTGGCTGAGAGCCAAATGTGCAGCTGAACAATCTAATTTGTTTCTACTGTAGAGGAAACATTCTTCCCCATTCTTTCCTATTCAGTTGAATTTACATGTAAAAGTTTTGTTATGGTACAAAGGAATGTGCATTTATCTACATTTCCTTTCTGCTTTTACACCTTTTTAGTCTCAACAGTGCAGGTCATGATTTTGTCTGTGGCTTTATTTTAAGTACCTCCTGGCTGACAGTTTCTTCAATGAAATGACCCCAGAGTGTTATCAGCTAGCTAGCAGGTGTGTCTCTATTCAGAATCTTGCAGACAGAGTGCATCCTGGGTAAAGAGCAATCTATACACAATCCAGCTTTTTCTACATTACTCCTGAGATTTTATGGTTCGCTGTCTTAAAAAGAAAGCCAGAAAGATTATTTAAGTTTGATTTTTATTTTAGAGTGTTGATAACGCCCTGAGACATACGACCTCAAATGCTATTAAATACTTATTTTAAAAATACATTTTATTATACTTTAATAAAGTTATATTTTATTATCAATAATTTCTCTTTGCAGACCATTAAATGCTTACTTATTTAAAACAAAACTTGAGAGTACATAAAACAGATGCTCAAAAATTAGGTGTAATTTTAGCCCTGGCATTATATTTAAGCATAGATAAACATATAGGGGTATTTTGAGATGACTTAAATAAAGCTATAACCATAGTTATACATTCTTATTCTGTTCCATTTTCAAACACAATCTGCATAAAATTTTTCTCACTATTTTAGGATAGCTCTTCAAAAAAAAAAAACAATTTAATTTATCATAACCTTAAAAAGCAAGAACATTTTGGGGATCTGCACATACTAAGAAAGAGAATTGCCTATCAAATCCAGTGAAAATAGTTT
Organism: Tupaia tana; assembly: GCA_026018925.1. NCBI lineage: Eukaryota > Metazoa > Chordata > Mammalia > Scandentia > Tupaiidae > Tupaia > Tupaia tana. Next base: position 19,002,060 of record JAKSZU010000008.1, read on the forward strand.
ACCCATATTCTTAAATATGTTAACTGATTATGGAATGCAATTTCAAAACTTCTCCCCGAAAAAGATTCAAATTTAAGACTAAATCTGAGTAAAATAAAATATATATGTGTCGCTTTAATACACAGCAAATAAATGTCAGAAAGAAAGTAAACAATTATAAAACTAGTATACTTTTCTCTCACACTTTTTAGATTCTAGAATGGGGAAAAATAGTGATATAACAACACTAACTTAACTTTTTAACTTTGCATGCTATATTATGTTTTTATTTACTTATAAGTTATTTAGTTTAAGAAATAGCAGTATTGTGGACCATAAACCTACAGTCTTGCTCTATAGATCATTTATAATGTTTGTTATATAGTCTACATATACATGCTTACTGTCTGCTTAAATAGAGTCAACTCAGATACTTCCAACTTTTGAAAACCATTAGCCATGTTCAGGCAACTTGGTGTCAAATCTAATGGTTAGTCATTTTTGTACATATTTAATTTTATAATTTTTTTATTTCATTTCAGTTCACTATGCTATAGATTACTTTTGTGTCTGTTTTGAAGTATTATATGCTTAAATAATAAAGCAAATCTTTATTAAAAATAAATCTAGCTCTGAGTTCAATCAGTAACTTAATTTAACATCATTTGCTAGAAGCTATGAATTGTCAATTGAAGAAGAATATCAAGCAAAATAAAAAAGCACACTAATGGTCTAGTATATCTAATTTGTTATTTTAAGAAAAAAATTGGATAAAATTTATATTTCCTACCTAATATTTGCTAAAGAAACAAATGAAAGTATTTTCAAAACACATACTGTGGGCAGCAAAGGGGAAAAAAAAATCTGAAACGACAGTAAGAAATTGGCTGGTACAAAGAAGCAGCTTTTTCTCTAAGACGAGTATTCTTTATTGTACTTAAAGATGCTTCAAATTGATGAAGGTTTATTCTGTTTTCCAGGCACACATATATATTCTATACATTAGGTCAGTGTGTATATTTGAAGTCTTAAAAACAAAGCATTCACTTGATTTTCTAGATTGAGTGAGCTAACAACATATTTTGGTAAATTGTAGACACAGTCTATATAGGTTTTAAGAAAGTCTGTCTTGCCTTTCAGAAGTAGTAAAATTTTCTTGTATTATAACCTGGATAACTTGCTATCATATTTAGTGATACAAAATTGATGGAAAACTAAGAAGGGCCTCGATCACAAAACATTACAAAGTTATTACTCTAATATAACTAATTCGCAATTTCAAAGTATCTTTGGAGAAACTGATTGATTTCAAAATAAAATTATGCAACTATCTTTGAGAAAATTGCATAGAAAATGTTAAATTATGACTCATTACATGTGAAATGTGTTTCAAAAAAAATACATTCTTTATCTTTCTCAAACAATATCTGTTATCTCAGTTTATTTTTAAAGCCTTACAATATCATAATTCCATGACAGCATCTTGTCTGAAATATTATTATTCATTCATTAAATGTTTACACCTATAATAATGTCTTAAATGATATCAAGAAATCTACATGTAGGCGAACATCTATGATCAGATGTTGGGACTAGCCTTCCCCATTAGATATTAGCTAATACCTACTCAATTTTTTCAGAGTCACCTTTTAAAAGGGTTAAACTATAATAAAGGATATATGCATAAGCATATTTTATATATATACTAAGAAAAGATCCTGCTATTAAATTACCAATTTACATTGAAAAAATCGTAACAACTAAAATTTTAAAAACTAGAATCTTAACCTGTCTCAAATGATTTGGATAAGCAGATTGGTTGGCTAAATTCTCTGCAAGTACTCTTCAATTTTTTATCTAGCTATTTATAGAAAGCTGCAGAAACAGCTGAGCTGACTGAAGTGATGTCACATTGCTGATGGAATGGTTTGTTCCAGAGCACGCTCAGAGGCTGCACGAGTCTACTTAAGGTTTGGTACGCAACCCTAAGCAGTGAGAAGGTGTAAACATGGGCATTTTTCAGCCCCACCAATCAATATTGCATTGATGACTTTCTACTGACCTTTAACCCCATGAGGAATACCAATAGCACCATACTGAATCTTCCCGTCTTCAAGGGCTGCCTAGCATAAGCTACCAATTTTACAATCGATCAAAAGTCATCTCTGTGAATAAAGCTTCAGATTTCAGGCAACAGCAAGCAATTTTTGAAAGGTCAGGGCTGGGTTTTTATTTGCTTGACCTGTGCTTTCAACTTGTATCATAGTTCTTTATAACCACTAAAAGTAGTAAGAAAATTTCAGATTTTTTCCCCATGTATTTTTAGTAAGCCTTTGGGCATTTTCACTGTCCCTAAAAGAATATGGTTGCATGGCAACCTTCACAGTTGCTATGGAGACTCCATGTGTAAGCAGCTGCTGCAATCAGCATTAACTCCAGGCTTGCAGGTTTGTCATTCCAATACATAGGGAGGGGAAACAAATAGGACAGCACATTGCCGTAAAGGGGAAGTCACCTAGATAATGTCACTCACAAACATATGTTCCACAATTATTCTTTCCACTGTTTTATTGCTGCAATTATAGCTAAACTAAGATTACAAAATTATATGGTTTTAATTTGCCTCTATTGACTATGTTTCACTTCCATTAAAATTAAGTCTGAACCCATTTACGTAGAAAACTGTTGGCTTTCAGGGGAAAAAATTTATTTTTTGCTTTCTCATTTAATGTCAACAGGGGGAAAAAATCGATACCCCTCGAAACCTTTGTGGAAAACAAGCAACTCGGCCAAAATATAAATTAACCTAACATGCAAAGCATGGCCCCCATCTCAAAGTTCCATCTGTATTTCTAATAATTTCAGTTGAATCAGGACAGACCGCAAAGGTGCCTCAGATGACACTGATCCGAGTCTTTCAAATGTAAGCAGAAATGCCAGTTAAGCCATCTTAAGCCTCTATCCTTAACTCATCCCATCAAGCTTAAATATTGCAGCATGTGATCCCAATATAAAAGTCTTTAAAAAGAAAACTCAAGAACAGATATGGTAGGAGAAACATAGTTGATACTTCTTTCAAACTACTTTTTAATCTAACCCTGGTAAGCATAGATATTTGAAGAATTCTTGATATCACAGTATTTGATACATTTATACCATAAAAGACAGGATCTCTTAAGGCACAGGCACAATATTATTAACGTAGGAATTATTATCAATATAGCACTAGTTGACCATAATTTTGCAAATACAGATTTAAATTCACCAAAACAATAATCATGTACCACTCTTATTCTAATATTTCCATTTTTTATTTGGAGATACAATATCTTTTCAAAGAAAACTAAGAGTTATCACTAAAATTAGCATTTTACTTTAGGGTAGTATGTAACCATTGGCTTTGTAGTTTATATGATGTAATACTAACAGGCAAGCAAGTAAGCGGTTTTTAGTGTTATTTAATTCGATTATAACAACAATGTATATTTTTGCTCTACATTATATAGAGAATGGATTCCTTTTATTTTTAGCTTTTGAATTTTTGAAAAATAATTATGAAACTATAAAATAAAATATTTATCAAGTGTATTTCTATACTTATATAAATTGCTGAAATGGACTTTTTAAAAGTTTAAGAAAGATATAGATGGTATCAAGTGTTTAAAGACAGCAATTCAATGTTAATATTTATATAGAAGACAATCATGACTACTTTTTCTCATATATCATTTAGAGATGTATATGTAGACCAGATACTTCTTGAATTAAATGATAGCATATGAAATCTATGTGCATATGTATATAAGCAATATGAATGGCATCATCTTTATATTAGTATAATAGTGCATGATAATAAAACATAATTGTCCATTTTAAAAAGCCTTACTAAAACATACTTAAAAGGTGAAATTCAACAATAGCTAAAAGGTAGCACATTAGTATGTTTGTGACTAAAATATAACACAAAAATTTCAGAAACTTACAATTACCATTTTAATGGCTATTTAAGTAGATATCTAATTGCGCAATTCATAGACCTTTATAAAAAGAATCAAATTTCGAGTTATCCAATGGTAGGTAGAGTGGTTTTGTTAATCTTGTTTCCATCTTTCACCTTCTAGCACATATGAAAGCAAGCATTCATTTTTTTATTTGCAATATTGCATCTTCCTACAGACTTTGTTCACTACCATTTGGACGGAAGCTTATTTAGGTGTAGGGAATCAAGATATGGACAAGAAACCCTGAAAATGAAAACACCAATAGACCCTTAAGCACAGCGGCGTTAGCAGGTGCTGTTGTAATACACAAATCCAGATAACATTAAGTGACCTATTTTTAAAGCTTGTCCAAGAAAAGCAACATCAAGGAGTTGAATTCTTTGCCCTTCACTTTAATAGTTCCTTGTCATACAATCTTCAATTCAGAAAGGGTGAATACGACAAAACAAATCCCCAACCTACTACATACGACAGGGGCATCTTCAGCAATCCTGTAGACTGGTATTTAGGGCCTATTCATTATGGTTTGAGTTTTACTGCTGTACAGGGCAGAGGACTCACTCAAGTAAATACAATTCTATTGCCTAGCATTTAATACCAGGTTTTTGAGATAAGAAATGCAAAATCATACTGATTTTTTAAATACTGATCATTTCTCAATACATTTTATATTCATCTGGAAGAGACTCTTTTTATTTGTATTATAGAGACACTCGAACAACAAATATTGAAGTTTGCACAATTTTAAAGTAAGATTAGGATTTAAATTTGTCATTGCTAAATTAAAGTCTTTGAATTCTATAAAAATAGAATATATCCCAATTAATACAGCAATGAATATTTCTACACTTGGAGATACAAAATATACTTCAAAATGGTTTTCTGATGAAAGGAACATAAGTGCTACTTTCTGTAAAAGTGACATGAATCCATAAAGCAATTATTTGAATAAGTCGAGTACTATGTCCCATGACCATGAATGAGGAGATTTTATTTGGCTTGGATAATAGGAATTAGCTGGATGCATTGAGTATAGTATGACAGTTTCAATTAAATTATTTTTATAACTCATTAAAATAATAAATAAATGTAATCTTTTCTCAACTTACTTGAAAAATTTTAAAACTCTAAAAAATTTGAAATGATACAACATACATCCTTCTATCCTTCCCTTAATTCAATAATTATTAACATTTTTGGAGCTTTTTTTTCCCTCTTTCAGTCAATAATTGTTGGATATTGACAAAATCACATTTCGACTTAAAACATATTTTCTTATGCTGACCCGTTTGGTTTTGAGCTACAACACATACACACACACACAAAACACCATGATATTTCACCCCTAAATCCTGCAACACCTGTCTCCAAAGAGCAAGGGTTATTTCCTACCCACAATGCCTTATCACATCCATTAAATTTTACATTGCTGCAATAGGGCTTCCTATTTTAATATAAAGCCCATATGTATAATGTCTCCACTTCTCTTGATACTGTCCTTTATAACTTATTTGAATATGGGGGGATCTGAATCCAATCAAATATTATAGATCACAGTTTGCATTGAGTTGTATGCCACTTTAGTCACCTTTCGTGGAGAGCAGTTCCTCAGCATTTGTTGTCCATGTATTGACATTTTTAAAAAACCATGTCAGTTGCTTACATTTCTTTAATTTTATTTTAACAACTAAATTTAGATTAAAAATTTTTTGCAGGAGTACTTCCAAGGTAAAATGTCACAGTAGGTTTGGTCATTATAGATTACCTTCTGATAAAGAACTGTACTCAGTGTCTACCCTGATTTTTTCACTTTTCTATTTCTAATTTGAATGAATTGCTGAGAAAGCATAGTCACTTACTACTGTCACCAAAAGTATGAGGTCTTACAATTCATTTAAAATAATTTGGTTTCTCATTCTTTGAATTTGGATCCTTCAGCTGTTTTAATTATGTGACTTATAATGAAAATTTTTGGTACCTGAACACTTTGAATCTCCTTCCCCTGCTCTTCCATCTCCTTAGAGTTGACAGAAAGGCCAGACTGGGACTTAACACAATAAAATTTCCTCCCAGCATTATTAAATATATTTTATATTTACTTTATTAGCACTACATATTTAGAATATCCAGCAAAAGGGGAAAAGTAAATACTATTTTAAAAATATATTTTTAAAAAACAATGGTTCACATTAAATATTTTAAATATTAAAATATTGTATATTTTTATAATAATATTAAATAAGTCAATATAAAAATAGTTCATTATTGGAAAAAATTAGGAAAGTATTTGATAGAAAATAAAGATATTCAAAAAAGTTTCAAAAGCATGGGTCTCTACCTATTTTCAGTCCACCTGGCAATTTACATGTGTAAATAAAGTTTTGTCTTTTTTTTAGGCCAAAAAATCGAGAAGGGATCCTTAATGTATCCCTTCTAATCCCATTCAGTCATACACTGTCTAGTGCTTGGTTCTGATTTGCAAATAGAAGACTAAATTTGAAACACTTATGCCCAATAGGCCACTTATATTGGATAAAGTGTGTGGATCTTGTAGCCTGTTTAAAGCCTTTCTATAAAATGTAAAATAATATGCATTTTCCCCTTGTCAACCTATCAAGAGAGGAACTACTCCAAATGCCATCAAATTCACTTGCTTTTTAAGCATTTCAGAAATTTTTTGTTTTATTACAGCTGTGAGCTTGAAATCCTTCATGTTAGGATGCTTTGTAAACGTTAAATCTTTGTACAAATGCTGGGATGAAGAGACTGAGATGTTTCAAATGAACATGGGTAAAAACCCCAGCTCTCACATATATTTGTGATGCTACCTTGGGCAAGTCACTTCACTTCTCTGAGTCTTTATTTCCTTTATAAATAAGGTTGACATTATCTGCCATATATGAGAAGTACATTATACAAAGTAGGTGCTCAGTAAATTGTAACTTTGTAATCTTTGCAAAACATGATTATAGCCCTCATTTAATATACCATGCTACCAATAGTTAGCCTTGATCAAATAGCTACATCATATATAACTGTAACCTTTCTTAAATAAAGGACCCCCTCCTTGGAAATCTACGCCTAATTTAGATACAAGTGCAGATACACATAGACATACACATACACACTCACACAATTACATATATATTAACAGGATAATTTGGTGTAATTCAAAGTTCTGCAATGATGTAAGAAATGTAATTGACCTGGGAGGGGGACAGTCATATACTCTTATCTTCTGGCATCTTGGCATACCTGCGTTTCATGGCCCATAAATATATATATATATATATATATATATATATATATATATATATATATATACACACACACAATGGGAAGCTAGAAAATGGAAGTTCTGCTTATGTTCTTCCAGCCAAGAATTCTGCCCCAGAACATATTTACATCCTCTTAATGTGTCTATCAAACCAAAGGTTAGAATTATCTAGAACGTGGCAAAACCCACCATTAATTCTGCTTAAGTGATGCAAAGCCACAGTCAATGCTCATGCTTAAACAGGGCCTTCTCTAATTTAGTTATTTTGTTGTTGTTGTTTTATGTGCTGTTTTTAATTCACTTTTTAATTTTACCTGTACATTCAAAATGATCGACAGTATTGTTTTGCCTTCCAATCTGGCTTAATAATTTTCTTTTCAAAGAAAACCATAAAATTTTCTAACAAAGAAGAAAAAAGTGTTTTTAAATGTTTCCCTTTCCCAACAGACCTATGTTTTATGAATAAAAATAGCAGCATGTGTAAAGTATATAAATCTTACACAGTGCCACCTGTACAGTAAATATATTTCCCAAAGAAGGAAGGAAGGATAGAAGAAAGGAAGGTGGAAAAAAATCACAGCAATTTAGAAAAAGGACCTGAATCTCTCTATTGACACTTAACTGCATCCTTATACTTTCCATAGAATTCCTATATAAAAATACATAATAAAATTAAAATGCAGGGTATTGTTACATAGAAAACATTCAAAAATGTGGGGTTTTTTTAAACAAAAGCAAAATCACCTGTAAGACTTGGCTCTCTGAATGCAGACTTGTGACTCTCACTGCTTTACCTTCTGTTTGGAAAGAAAATTGCTCCTCAGACAAATGCTGAATCTTCTAAAGTTACTACTAAAAGTGCAAGTCTATAAATTAAATAATTTTGATATAATTCGTAGTAATAGGAAAATATAATCCAATTAAAAATAGCACCAAGCAACTTTAGTACAAAGTTGCTACATTTTATGGCCAAGTATAGAGTATTATGTATTAAATTACTAAATCAAAATAATTATTCATTTATTTATAACAGCAAAGAAGCAAGAATTTAAAAGCTAATTCATTCTAAAACAAATGACAAAATCTTTGCATATAATCAGTATCACTTTAAGGTCTAAAATAGGCTTATTAGGACTCAAAATCTGTCTACAGTCCAAATAAACATTTTATAATTGATTCTGAGTGATTATACAAAATATGATTTATTATTTAAAAACCTTCATTTATGACATGAAAACATAATAGTGATGACATTTAAAAATGTGTTGTTATTCCAAAATTCAACTTAAAGGCCTTACATTCTAGCTTCTTTCTTAATAAGACAAATCGGTTTAGACTAGAGATAACTCAAATGATTTAAGAAATATATAAAATCCAAGAGCCTAAAGTAAGTACTTCACAATGGTTTTCTTAAAACATTTTTTCTCCTCTAGCTCTCCCTCAACTTAATTTTCCCAAGTTGGAGAGGGGAAAATGTTTACATTATCACCTACTATAACCATAGAAATTCACCAACATAGAGCCTTTTCTAATAGCATGGTTTTCTATTACCATCATTTTGGTCCTTTTGTGTTTTACAGATGAAATCCTCTCTGGTCCTAACGGCTATAATGCCCACTCTCATTCATGAACAATTCCCTCATTATAGAGCCTGGTGAAATTTAATCAGCTGAACAGAGGGATAATACTGACCCAAACCCATCAAAATTTTTATGGGAAGAGGATAATCAGATTCCAGGCTACTTTTGTGGGCTTTCATGGAAAATTTCTTTTAACAAAAAGTGATATAAAAATGATATTCACACAGCAAGGATAAGAACAGCAACTAAAGGCCTGAAAAGCCCACCAGGAGAGAAAATTCAACCCACTTATAATAAATCAACTATTATATATTTTTCTATGTTTGGTACCCAAAAAGAAGATATGAATCCATTTTCTGTTCAGATTCTTTTTAATCCTACAGATAAAAACTACCCTACTGTTTCCAAATGCTTTTTCATTCTAATGGTTAAAAATAGCTACTGAAAAGATGGGGTTTCACTGTGGATCCCTTACCAAGTGCACATGATTACAAAGTATAAAAATACCCATATATTTTTTGAAGTAACTAATTGGAAACTTGATTCTTTTAATCCTAAAATATTTTCATGATGCCATTAGTCAGTTTATTAATCTTCAATGGTAAAACCTTAAATTCCAACATAGCTTCAAAGAATCCTATTCTTAGATTTTATGCTCATGACACTTTTAAAGCTATATAGTTCTCTTAATCAATACCACCAATCTGAACTTGTTTGGCCAACTACTAACTTGCCTAATTTTAAATTCTTACTTCTTAAAAGTATACTATAGATTATTCATACCTTCTCTAACATACAACAAAGAAAAAAGCTTTTGACAGACTAATCAAATTGACTTATAATAATCCCTCCAATTGGGAGGATGAGAAAATTGTGATAAAAGATCCAAAAACAAAGTTCTTTTATTAAATGCTATATTCTACTTCTATTCACTGCTCTAAACAGGCACTTAAAAAGAAATGAAATTATATCCCATAACTGTCAAAGTATTATTATATTTTGCAATGCCTATTTTTTTCTTGAACATACTGCCAGTTTTAAATATTTACTCAAAAAATTAAACAAAATTGTTTCTCTTAATGGGTTAATTTTATTTATTCTTTTGGAAAAGAATGACTCGTGCTAGCACGTTAGAAAAATAATTATTTTGACAAATATAATTCTCATAAAAATAGGACAATATTTTTACTTGAGGTGTTTACTTAAAGCTATATAGTTCTCTAAGTGAATTTCTTCTCTAGAAAGGGTCATCTAGCCATTTTGCTTGTATTCTCTCACACTCACTCATTTACTTTACTCACAGATACATTTATAATTTCTGAATGATGAAGGTATACTTTTGGATTTTTACATGATTGCAATGAAAATGACAAGCTATTAATGCAGTAGATTTTTACTTTATATTTTAAAAGACTTCATGATAACCTAAATTGACAATATCCACCATTTACCTTCTAATTCTTAACTCAATCAACTACTTATAGAATTCAATCAACTTTGCAAAGTGAAATGATGACGTCACTATCTTGATGATCCAAAATCATAATTATTAACAGTCAGGTCTTATTTTATTCTCATAATGCACCTTATCAGCTAGCTGCAGCTGTTTTTCTAAATTGAAAGAAAATACCGGTTATTAATTATAGCATGTGTATCACTCATACACATGATCACTCCACCTATATATCATTCTGACTATGTTAAAGCAGTGAATGGTTTTCAATATGAGTTAAAATATATTCACTCTAAAAGTTATAATCAGAAGAATGCTATGAAATGATGGGATTTTAATAATTCCGTAAGTGGAAAGCCAAGTCTTTCTTCATAATTAGCCAATGTTTGTAACTCTTTTTATGACTCCGAAAGAGCAGAAGGCAATTGGATCATTAGAAATAGAAGACGAAACTTTAAAGTAACATAAGGAAAAAAAAAAAAAAAAAAAAACACACAACTGCGGCTGTGTTGGACTATGTCACTCGCTGACCATGAACATTAGGCATCTTTCTCTCCTGGTGTTTCAGCTAAGCCACACACATTCTTCCTTGCTACAAATCTGTAAATCTGGAAAGTAGTAAAGAACATGAATAGAAAATCTCTTTATAGAATAAAAAAGCCTGGGGTGTTATTAAGGGGAACTGTAAGCCCTTTTCTATTCATAGTAATTACAGGATCAGATCAGGTTAATGTGGGGACCCAGGTCAATAAAGTACTGTGGGTTCACTGCTTTAATCTCTTTCAGTCCTATAGTCCGCAGTGTTAACCACTCTGCTTGACTCACCAAATCTCTATAGGTAACATGGATGTCATGGGAATTTTTGGCAGAGTGGACATTTATATATTCAGTCAGTCACAAGTTTCAGAAGACAAAAAAAAAAAAAAAGAAAAGAAAAAACTAATGTCTTAGAACATTTTGACAAGTTTTTCCTCTTTCAACTCAACTCAAATAAGAAAGGTCAAATTTCATTTCTAGGTAATGCCATTTTTGGCGCTCTTTTCACAATAAAATCTGTTTCCTTATTAAATTTTCACCCACCCATCATTCACAGAAGATATTACACAATCTGATAAACATATAAATGAGAACTAAAATAGATTAGAATTTGGCCTCATGCACCTTGACATAATCCCTTTTGCGTTTCTTACAATTTTCTCTAAAATTTCTGTGGAAGGTGAATAACTAAAAATTCAAAATGTGCTATCTCATGCCTAGGGTCAATTTGGTAGGGTTGCCTTAAAAAATGTTTTTCAGACTATATTTCTCCCTTAATATTGTGCAATTTTCTGCCAATATAGGATTCAAAGTCCTCCATGGTAATTAAACTATTTAAATGTGTGATTTGTTGAAGTTATGATGATTATTCTTTTTTTCTTCTCATTTTAAAAGGGGTTTTAGCAGTAATGCCAAGAATATCATACTCTTGGAAAAAATTTAAGGACTTTATAGTAAATGTGCAATTCTTTAAACACTTGTGTCACTGTGCAGTAATCATGGAATGTATATTTTAAAATGAAAGACACTGAAGTATTAAAAATGCAATCACTCCTGTGGATTTAATATGAATGTAACCAATAAATAAAATATACATTGTGATAATTATTCATCCCAGATCAATAGCATTTTAGTAATATTTTTTTTTCCTCTTTAGAGTTTTGATAACAGCTCTTGCTACTGTTTGCTTCTCAAATTATCAGCCACTATAAAACTGCCTTCAATGGCTGGATGGTGGCTTAGCAGTAAAATGAGCTAACCCCCATGGAAAAGTTCTAGGTTTGCCTCCAGAGACCTCCTTCAGTACACTAGGCACACATGTGCCTAGAGCCCAGGACTAGCTGGAGACAGAAAGAGGTAACAGTGATGAGACTCTATTAGGGGTGTTGTCTCTCTCTCTCGAATAAATAATTAATTAATTAAAAATAAAATCTACATATACCAGATGGTGGAAATAGCCTGTAGGAAGATAATTGAAAAGTCAAGGGAATTGGTACTCATATGGTTGCATCATCTACTGCACCTTCACTTTTATGTATGTCATACTGCTTTCTATCTCTCCGGTCAAGGAAGTAGGATGTTGAACAAAATAGAGAATTACAGTAAATGAGAAATTGTCAAATACCCCCAAGAAAGTAATAAGGTATATTGTTGCTATAATGAAATAGCCCATTCTGGACCCTGTTCATTTACATTTTTACTCTTACCTTTGGTACAGATTACTAGGAAATTATGTAAGTAGCATACAGAAGTACCAATGACAACTACATCAAAACAGGCGTTCTTCTTGGCTTCTCTTCCATGCTAGAAGATAAGCACCTTGAAGGTAGGAACTGTGTCTTGTTTTTTTCCTTTAAAGTTACTGTGGGCTTACTATCAGGTAAAAAATGTGTCATGACTTTCCCGATGACCTGATAATTTGAATCATAGCTACTATACACTATAGGTTTTCCCCTACAGTTTGCATAGGTTAATTATTTTTACTGACTTTAGGTGTTTATCACTCACTATGAATAATTTATCTAAGAAGCACAAAATAGTACATTGAAAGTGTAAATTACTTTTTTAATTAAAATTAAGTTTAAGAAACATTTTGCAGAATCAAATATTTAATATAACCAAGAAAAGCTATATTTTAAAACAGAGGTCATCCCAAGAAATATTTTTGCAATAGATTTAAAAATTTTTTAAAGACTACCAAATATGTTGGTGTTTGAATGATGTGAACTCTGGTGACGCCAGCATGCAATATGGCAAAAACGAATTAATCAGTTCAGCTTAGTTCAGCCTCTGCAACTGGCCATCTGGCACAAAATCAACCGAATGTATCCCTGCATATCCATCTTCATTTTCACAAATACTCAAGAGAATGTCATTCTAGGGCAAAATAAAATTAAATCACCATAATTTTTAAGACATCTTTCCTTTCATACCCTCTTGAGAATACTATGTTTATATGAGAATACTTATTTCTACAGAGTTGTTGTAAATTCTTATTTGAATGTATTCTTTCTTTCATAAAGGTTAAATATAAAACTTTATTATAAGTAATTTAATTTTTCAAAGAACATTATTTTATAAGATAGAAACTTCTATAAATAAGTCAGTGCACTTTTAATAGTCAGTCAAGAGACCTTAGCCACTTTCATAAAACTTAATAACTTCATAATTGCACTAATTTTGAATGAAGTTACCCTAATATATCATTAGTTCTTGTTCAACATGATCAAAACAATATAATATTTCAATTCCTATTTATGTGAAATCAGAAACTAACATTCTATTTTATAACAGTTTTACGTAATAATAATAACATTGAATAAAATTAGTCAGCCAAACACTTTGTCATATCATAAAGGGATAGGCTACATGTTATTCCATCACTTTTATAATAATTTTGATTTGTGTTTTAAGTGGAAGCCAAAGAACAGTTTGTACATAGACTTCTTGGGTAATTCTTAATTAAAATAAAAGAGTAGTCTTATATTCTGTTTTTAAGCACCGTGCTATGTAAAGGACTGGATCAAGTTCATTGGTGGTTCTTTTCATTTACTTTTGTCCTAGAACTGTCCCACTACATTTTATGCTTTGTCTCTTTAAACAGAGTAAATGAGTATTAGTTAAGACACAAAATACCCACATTAAATAAATCATAGATTTAAGCAAACTTGTTTCCTAAACTATGTTTATAACAGATCTATATAAAATATTTCATTTAAAAATAATTTCTACATTGTACTCACTATAATTTGCTCATAAAAAAAAAAACTGCTACAAGTTTTTCGTTTTAACAGGATGGATTACAATAACTTCGATTTCTTCATTTACATTGCTCTTTTTCATTATAAAACAGGTTAAATTGCATTTAATAATTGATTTTGTGTTTGAAAAAAGAACTTTATAAAAATAATTTCCTAAGCCCAGTGTATTGTGATAAATGATTTCTTTTGAGAATTATATACTGACCTGCATCAATTGCAGTACTTTTCTGTTTTAAAAGTGTGCTATACCTCTGGTAATGTTTCCTAAAACAATTTCAGTGCAGAGCCAGCTAATGGTTTAGGCGTTTCTATAGATCTTGGATCCTGTGTGTGTGTGTGTGTGTGTGTGTGTGTGTCTCCAAGAGATGTTACAGTTCGCAGTTTTGTAAATTGACTCACAGTTTGAAAGCACTCTTTTGTGATGAACACATATGTAAAAAAAAGAAGCTCTCTCCAGGCAAAAGGTACCATCAGACCAAATGGACAAAATCTTGAAACGAGTAGTCAGTATGAAGAATCCTATACTCACCATCCTCTGCTTAAATTGGAAAACTCAGATTTACTGTGGCTCCTCCTTCTGTTGCATCAATTTGGTATGTTGCCAAGTGTTTGTAAATATCAAATAAAAGGAAGTTGGTTAGGAAAAATTTGTCATCTACTTTGTGAATCATGGAGTTTTTTAAGACGTGGAACCTTGGGTTCATAAACCATACAGGTTTTAATTACTAAGCATTAAGGTTTTATTCTAGCAAAATTCAGTGGGTATTGGTGAATAGTTTATGTTTCTGTATTAATTTTATTTTTCTTTTGAACAAAATACATATACATTCTCTTACTTGATCCTGATAATAATTTGCAAAAAGATAAGTTTTTTTTTTCTCTCATTAAAAAACAAAAAAAATGGGCCAGCAGGTGGTGTTAAGGCATTGGAATTCCACAGGGCTGACTGTGGTTTGAGTCCCAGACCCAGAGGCTTCAAACTCACACAGAGCACGTGTGCATGCATACCCAAAATTCTGAGAGGAGAATGAAGAAGAATTTGTGGAATGGCCATCCCCTCTGGGGGGTAATTTCTCACTTCCTCTTTCTCTGTCACACTCTGTCCTTCTGGTAAGCACACACACCCTAGAGCAAAAATCTCTCAAAAAATGCAAAGAAATAGCATCATAGAAATTATGGGACCAACAGTTGGCATAATGGCTATGTCACTGGACTCCCATGTGGTTCGAGTCCCAGACCTGGTGGCTTAAACTCACACCAGGCGCATATGTGTGCATGCCCAAGATCCTGAGAGGAGAATGGAGAAGGGATTGCAGCATGGCCAGCCACTCTGGGAGGTGATTTCTTGCTTTCTGTCTCTCTGTCTCTGTCTTTCTGTCAAGTGCACACACATTTTTGAGAGCAAAAACCTCTCAAAAAAAAAAAAAAAAGAGAGAGAGAGAGAGAGAGAGAGAGAGAAATTTTACTCCTAGCTCAAAGTTATCTTTTAGTTAGGGGATCTAGTTTTACGATGAACTGGACCCATCTACTACTGTAATTTCCATTGTATTACACTCTTTTTTTTTTAAGAACTTTATTTACTTACTTACTTTATTTTGACCAAGGAAGGACAGAGAGAGAGAAGTGAGAAGGGAAGCGCCAGCTCCAGGACTCGAACTGTGGTAGGCTATGTGGGAGTCCAGTGCCCTTAACCACCATGCCACATTCCAGCCCCATGTATCATACTCTTGAGTACTTCTATAAAGCCAGTCCCCCCAAAAGGGCTTATCAAATCCCTATTGTTCTTGGTTATGCATCTGCTTCCTCTGTAAATCCCAGAGTGGGCTATGAAACAAATAAGCAAAATCATCGAGAGTCCTCTTTTTACCTAAGTAACAGCACAACTACTTTTTTAGTCAAAAGTTTTAAGAAGCGTAAATGCACCAGATCCTTTCTCTAGACCAGTCACTCTTCAAGCTCCCTCAGTCTGATATCAGTCAAGAATCCTATAGGAGTCATCTCTCTTCTCTTTTTCCCCCAGCTTTTGTTTTTCTTCATTTTAATTTCTTTAATGCAGTCAGTTACTATACATCACTGAGCTTGTAAAGTGAATTCTCCCAACATGAATATATGTCACACCAATCCAGTTAAGGATACTATACATGCCATCATCAATAGAAATAAATTCATTTCTGTGTCCCATAAATGTCTTGCCTCTCTTATTTTCTCCTTTAATATCTTTCCTCACATTCTCACTCTTCTTCCACTCTCTTTCCACATCGAGTCCAGTATCTGTAACCATTTTCCAAACTTCCATATCTTCTGACCCCCAAAACACAGGCAATAATCCCCAAAATAGACTAGTGGGGTTACGTAAGATTACGAAGTTTGGGCACAGCAAAAACACCGTAACTATATGAATTGACAACCCTTGGAATGGAAGAATAGTTTTATAATAAAACTATGCTTCAGATAAAAGACTGATAACCAGAATACCCAGGGAACTCAAGCGACTTACCACCCAAAAATAACCAATCCAATTAAAAGATGGGAAAGTGAGATGAACAAACAAGTCTCTAAGGGAGACATAAAAACAGTCAAAAAGCATATGAAAAAATGTTCAACATCCCTCATCATAAAGGAGATGGGGGATGAGATACCACCTAACTCCAGTCAGAATGGCAAAGATTAAAAATACAAAGATGAAAGTACTGGCAGGACTGTGGTGAAAGGGGAACTCTCCTACACTGCTGGTGGGAATGTAAATTAGTCCAGCTACTGTGCAGAACAATATGGAGGTTTCTCAAAGGTCTGTAAATAGAACTGCTATGTGATCCAGCAATTCCACTTCTGGGTATCTACCCAAAGGATAGGAGAAAGCTCAATCGGAAAAGTGCTTACACATCCCTCTCTCTAATCCTCTCTTAGAGACCAGGTGGGAATCCAGGGCCTTAACAACTACATCATCTGTTGGCCCCTTTCTTTGCTTTTAAATGAGGGGGAAAAAAGATGTATCTTTTGCAAATTATTGTAAGGGTTAAGTGAGAGAATGTATATGTATGTTGTTCAAAAGAAATATAAATTAATATAGGAATGTAAGGTAAATGTGTCTTTCCAGGGTATATCTGTGTCCCTTCTAGAGTGAGTCCTTTAGCATAAGGACCCCTACCTATTAACTTCTGGGTTCACCATACCTATCATCATTCCATGTACATCATGCACTTCAATAAATATTTGTTTAATGAAGAGATAAATAAGAGAGCCACGATGATACAGAAAAGGGAGTATTTTAAGAAAGGAACTGCCTTTCATAAAATACCTTGATATATTGTTTGAGGTAAATGTGAGACCTGAAGGCATGGATGAAACAGCAAGAACCAAGGCAACAAAGTCAGAAAATAGCACACAATGAAGAGAAATTTGACTCTCATAAGAGGGATGGCATAAAAGTGAATGGAGAAAAAAAAAAGTGAATGGAGAAAAGGAGTGAATAATTTTTTTTTAAAAAGTAAAAGGGGCCAACTCATAGCCTAGTGGTTAAGGGAACCAGATCCCACAAGGTGTTTGAATCCCCCACCTGGAGGCTTGAAATTCATATCAGGCACATGTCTGTGTGGGTCACATCCCAACAGAATGGAGAAATGGAGGAGAAGGGATTGCAATGTGACCATGTCTCATTGGAGGGTACTTTCCCCCTCTCTCTCACTTTCTCTCTGGTGAATGCACATACATTGGCAATTTAAATATATATATATATATATATATATATATATATATATATATAGAGAGAGAGAGAGAGAGAGAGAGAGAGAGACAGGGAGAGAGAGAGAGAGAATTATATATCTATCTACCTATCTATATATATATATATATATGGAGAGAGAGGGGGGGAGAGAGATAAAGGAATCACTGAAGTGGACCAGTTAGAGACCCTGGCAGTGACAGATTTCATTAGAAGCTGTTTGCATGGCGGGAGCATAGAACCCACCATATCATCCACTGTACCGTCCTATCCCTTAATTCAGTAAAATTTCCAACGCTCCTTGTTATTTCTTATTTATTTGCCAGAGGGCACAGGCACTCACCAGAAAAAGAACCAAACACAGAGAGAGGTAGATGGAGAAAATACTCCCCAACGAGATGTGTTCACATCACTATCCCTACCCCTCCACCTCTCCACTCTTTCAGGATTTGGGGCACCCAAGCACATGTACCAAGCAGAGCTTTTGAGCCATTGAGTCTGCAGCTCAAACCAGGCAGTTGGCCATGTAGGGTATGCCTCCCCCAACTACCAGGCCATGGAGTTAGTTCCTTCATGCTCATCATTATTATATGTAAGGCTGTTTGAAAACTGTGAAAGAATCTGAGTTTCATATCAATGTTTTCTTGATGCAGTGAAGAGATAATAATAGTCCCAAAAAGGAAAATAAAGCCAAAGCCTATCAGAAATTTGACAGAATTTCTGGGTCAGTTTTTAATTTCCAGAAACAAAATATAGGCTTAAGCCCATCTTACATAGATCTTAAGGAGCTAAGAAACCCCAACTGACTTAACAGGTTTCATAACAAATGAATGCATGAAGCTATGCAGTATAAATGGGAAAAAAATCATTATTCACACATTCATCCATTCGTTCAGTAAAAGCTTTTTTTTTTTTTAAAGAGGTTTTTGTCTTAGGGTATGTGCACTCACTGGAGAGAGAGAGACAGTGAGAGGGAAAGCAAGAACTCATCCCCTGGGGGGATGGCCATGCCACAATACTTTCTCCATTCTTCTCTCTGGACTTTGAGCATGCACACATACACACACACACACACACACACACACACACGCCCAGCGTGAGTTTCAAGCCACCAAATCTGTGATTCAAACCAAGGTTGGCCATGTGGGAGTCCAGCATAAACATCATGCCATCTGCTGGTCCCATCATTCAGTAAGCTTTTGATGAGGTTCAGAACATGCTACCCCCAAAGCATTACCTTGACACTTGTGATGACAGCAGAAGCAAGTTCTCTCTGACATTCCCCCATCCTTCTGTCCTAAAGAAAGCTAAAAAAATAATTTTCTGACCTTTCTCTAAAGCTTGTATAAAACCTTTATTGCAGAGGTACATACTTTGTACCTACAAGAAAAGAATATCCTTGTCTCCAAAGACAATGGGACATAGAGAATCATCCAAACAAATGTGCCTTCCTAAGTATTTTCAGGTTTATGAACATTTGCTCATATCCTATGTCTTCTAGTCATACTTTTTCACAACTGCCCATAAAAATACAGTTTTCCCTGTTTCCTTAGGTCTTTACTTCCTCTTTTAAAAAAATTAAAAAGTTGGGCTCAGCAGGTAGTGTCCCGACCCGGTTCGGGTGCCACGTGTCCCGACCCGGGGGGGGGGGGGGGGGACAGTCGAACAGGTTTCCTGAGGGAAGGAGTGAGAGCCAGGACAAGCGGCATAGTGTCACAGCACGGAGACGACACAGTGTCTTCAGTGTCGTCTGTTTATTGTGGGCAGCACAGTACAGCACGGAGACGACGCAGCGTTACAACTCTTTAGGGTTGCGTCATCTGTTGTGAGCAGCACGGAGACGACACGGTGTCACAGCTCTTCAGGGTGGTCCGGAGACGATGTAGTGTTACATCTCTTCAGGGTTGTCTGAAGACTGTGCGGTGTTTCAGCTCTTCAGGCTCTCCAGGGTTGTCGTCTTCCTGGTCTTCTGTGTCGTCTTCATTGTCTTCCTAGTCGTCTGGCTATTGTGGGCCAGGCATGGTGGTTATATACATGCTGGTGGGCCGTGATTGGTTGAATGAAGGATTGTAAAAGGTGAGTTATGATTGGTTGTAAACGGTGGACCGTGATTGGTTGTAAACGGTGGGTTATGATTGGTTGTAAATGGTGGGTTATGATTGGTTGCTTTTGGACCAATCATGAGGTGCCAGATATGCAAATCTGAGGGATTCTAGTGGCCAATCAGAGCAAGGTTTCGAAGGTCAGGTTTTATGAAGGGAACCAATCATGGCAATTGTTTGCTCTGAGGAACCTCGGCAGACTCGCTGGTGCGCAGCCTCCCACAGGTAGTGTAGTGGTTAAGGTATTGGACTCCCACATGGTTAATAGCTGTTTGAGTCCCAGATCTGGTGACTTGAAACCCATCATCTGTGTGCCCAGAATTCCAAGAGGAAACGAAGAAGGGATTGTGGCATGACCATAATACCTGTGGGGTGATTTCTTGCTTTTTCTCTCTCTGTGTCTCTGGAGCATATGTGCCCTTTAGCAAAGATCTAAAAATAAGTAAATAAAAATATTTCTTTAGTTCATGGGAAAGATAATGAGACAGAGAGATAGTCACTCCCTCAATGTCTTAATGGTATAATTCACGCCTAGCCTTAGCCAGCCAGGATCATGGGCACACGTGTGCTTGGTGTGTACAGTGAGACCTTGGGACATGAATACAGGACCTTCCTAGATGACCTCAGCACCACAGAGCATTGTGGTACTACTGTGCCACCAGAGTTGGCCCTGGGTCTTCATTTCTCAAGGCTTTCCTGTCATGTAAAACATATTAAGCAAATGTGTATGCTTCTCTCTTGTTATTCTACTTTTTAATTAAAGGTATTCAGCTATGAATTTCACAGTGGGTGAGAAACATTTTCTCTCCTGTATTTACACTAAGCACCAATAAATCCCAGTTGCTAGGAATATAGCTACAAAACAGACATGGCTCACCCCTTCCACAGCCTGCAGTATTGGGGAAATACAGACAAGCTCTCATAGATGCTGTCATCAGTGAAGGTAGAGGATGTTAGAGAAACATAAAAATAGCACCTGAATCCGACTCAATTTATTAGGAAAGACCTTTCTGTAAATAATGTCTAAGGTAGGAACTAAGAGCTCAAGTGGAGAGGTTGGTGAAAATATTCTAGGCAGATTAAACAGAAATGAGTGAAGTACAAGAAATGAAAGAGAACTTAGCATGCTGAGGATCTGTAAGTCATGCTGGGAGGCTGGAGCTTCAACAGAGAGCTTAAATTGGTGTGAGATGAGATCAGGGTGAGAAGCAGGGGACAAATCATGAAGGGTTCGTAAGTTGTGCTAAGGAGCTTGCACCTTATTCAGAAGGCAATGTCACTAAGGAGTTTCAAGTGTGAGTGTTAAGTGGCTAGATGGTTGAGAAACATTACTGTGACTGCAGTACAGAGACAGGATTACAGTGAGGCAACCTGCAGGTGAAGAAACCAGTTGGGTCAATTAATAACCCAACTGGAAGAGAGTGATGCGGGAAGTGGAGAAAGTATCATGTGCACTGAGAATCTGAATGATTTGAGGTATATTTAGAGGCAAAATCCATAGCATTGGGTGATTAATTGTATGCATGCATAGGAAAGGTAAGAGAGGTGTCCAGGATGACACAGAGGTCTGTTCAATCAGGTGCTGTCTCTGACTGCTGGAAATCATAAGAAAAGAAGATGTTGAGTGGAAAAGTAATAGGCTTTTCTTTTTTCTTTTCTTTTTTTTTTTTTTCAAATGAGTTTGATGCTTATATGAGGAACTCAAATGAGGTCTCTGGAAGATAGTTGGTAACTGAGGGAAGCTCAGGAGAGGGAGCTAGGATTTCACTTTATGAGTTATAAGGAAATAGTACTATATACAAGGCCAAAGAGTGAATGAGATCATACAGGGAATACATTACAATGAGCAGAAAATAGGACCTTGGTCTTACCTCTAGATAAAAACGATTCTTGATACAAAGGTAGAGAAAAAGGCTGCAAACCAGTCTGAGATATAGAATCCAAAAAGATAAGAGAAAAAGCAGGAGAGAGAACTGTCTAGGGAGCCATGAGAAAAGTTTTGTTTTGTTTTGTTTTGTTTTGTTTTGTTTTAATTAAGAAGTGGGGTCAGCCCTATAGCCTAGTGATTAAGGAAGTCAGATCCCACATGGCCAACTGTTACTGGAATCTGTCCTAGAAGCTTGAAAAACATGACAGGCACATGTGCTGCATGTGCCCCAAATCTGGACAAGATGTAGAAAAGGAGGAGAAGAGATTGCAGTGTGACCCTGCCCCATTGGCAGTGCTTTCTCCCTCTTTCTGTATCTCTCTGGCAACTGCAGCACCCTCTTACAATTTAGGAAAAAAAAAATCAAAAAGTGATCTACAATTCCAAAAGTCACTAGGAGACCAATAACATAAATCCTCAATGGTATCCCACAGGATCTTTCTATAAAGACAGCATTACCTAGTTTTCTAAAATAAAAAGTTTCAATGGTAGAGCTGAAGTCAGGGAACAATGCAGCACATTGAAGATGAAGGTATAAAAATAGCAGGAGAACATAAACCTTTAAAAGTGTTAAACTATGATAAGAATAGCATAAACTAGAGGGAACGTAAAGATACTTAATAAATGAGACATTTGAACCTGTTTAAATGTTGATAGGAAGGAGCAAGCAGAGACAGGTAACAAAAACAAGATTAACAATACTATAAAGATCCTTTAATTTAGGGAGGTAAAAAACACAAGATTTGAGAAAAGAAGAACTAGGAAAAGGGGAAAGATAAGACAGTAACAGATGAAGTGGGGATGGTGGTGTGGTAAGGACATTCTAAGATGTCTAATTTTTCTGTGAAACAAGAACTAGACATTATCTGCTGAGATGAGGGATAGCAAGAAAGAAGAGAAAAGAGGATTGGTGGGGTCCAAATTCTAAAAGAATGCTGACCTGAAATAACATTTGTGGAGAGAGCATGCACTGGCCAAAGAGAAATGGGAGTTGCAGTTAGTGCCAAAGGCGAGGGTGAGGGTGGAGATCATAAAGTTGTGTGGAACTCTACCCAATCTATTTTCTCCAATGTTTTTCTTTTATTATTATTATTAAACATCTTGGGAATAGATATAAATTTTTATGCTTAATTAGCTTGAGGGGGTTATATGGCATGTGAATGAAATGAAAGTAAAACAGAAAAAAACTATGATGATTTGGGCAAGAAAATACAGTGACTCGCCACAGTGTCTCAGTGGAACCACATATGCAGATACCTGGCTCTCAGAGGCTTCAAGAAGTGCAGGGGTATAGCTGGTGCCTAAATCTCTCTGATGTCACACCTTCACTCATTTGTAAATGACTTTCAAATTGTGGAAGCATTCATTTTTTGAGAGAATAAAACACCTTCTGGATATATTACCTAAATAAATGGTATCTCTTTGTGTAAAATTTAGTTCTTTTTGCTTAGGAAATGAATGATAAGGTTATCAATTTCTCCTTAGCCATGGACTCTGTTAATCAAATACACTTAACTAGGATTTTAAAAGTGTCATCTGTGTAGCCTTCTTGGACGTGAAACAAACTAAAACTGGATTCTGTTATGCAAACACATTTACATTGTTAAAACATTTATTATACTTATCATTAATGATGCCGGTTAATACTGAAGACATTCAGGACGACTGTAATTACTGGACTCCGTGATTCCAATTTCAGTTACCCAGTAATTGAACAAATGTATTGTACCTTGTCACTGAGGACACAGAAAAAATAAAAAAACCCACAGTTCCTGCTCTTGAATTGCTCACAGAAAGGATAAAAGTAAACTAATAATTCCAGTGAGTACAGTAATGCAATGAATGAGGTATGAATAGGACAAAGGAAAACCTGATTCTGTTCATTAATGAGATCAATGAAGCTTTCATTGTGATTCTAAATTTATTGTACAGTTATACCTACATATTTTAGTTATGCACATAGATGTGGACACATTACAAGGATGAGTTGAAATCACATCCTGAGATTCTTACAATAGTAAATACTGACAAATCTTGACTTACTATTCAAATATAAAAAATCTATTTTATATATCTGTGAGACCGTAAATCAGTCACCTCAGCTTAACCTGAATTAGGTTTGTAAAAGTGTAACATCATATTCAAAAATCAGGATTGATTTTTTTTGTTACATTATTGTTTGATTACAGTCAGCCATCTGGTATTTTTGAGTTATAGTCGATCATAGCATTGCTGGAAAGGAAGAACCCATAGCAAATCTACCCTTGCAGAACACTACATATCAGCATTGCAAGGTGCTATACACATGAACAATGCAAACGACAGAACTAAGAACAATGAAATAGGATGTTGGTTTTTTTTTCAATCTTTATTTAAAAGCTTATGTTCCAATGCTGTAGGTCAAGGAAAGTACTAAATATACAATTCCCTGTCCATTGTTATTTTGTGCTTTTAAGCTCATCTATAACCAGTTTATTAAAAAGTACAAGGAAGATATGAAATGACCTCATAGAACAAATATTGTATTGGAAAACATTTATTAAATCCAACATGTTATCAAGATAGTTGAAAATACATTAAATCAGATTATCTTGGGTGCCTAAGCTCTAGTAGAAAATTTGACACTTGATGTAGTACATTAACTCTTTCACGGTAACCTTTAGTGAGTTCTTTCAGTCCTGTGCATTAGTGAGCACACCTCAGAAAACTGAGTTTATCCAGAGGGACTTCAATCCTCTTATGCTTTAATAGATTCTACAGTTTTGACAGTGAGTTTCTTGAAAGTGACTAATCTGGTCCTGGAAAATTCCACATTCTCTGTTCCTATAACTCAATTTCTAACATTGATGAAAAAAATCATGCAGTTGTATGAATCTGTGCAAAAACAAATTACTAGTCTTCAATTTCAGCTGGACTCTCAATACCTTCCTGGTAATAATTCCATGTGTTTAATCAGTTTCTTTGACCATTTGCTATAATAACTAAATTTTATTAAGTACAACTGGCATCCAATAATTTATACGTAAGTGTACTGTTTTATAACTTTTAACCTACGTCATTATATGTGAAACTATACACCACAATCAAGATACTGGATGTATCCAGTACTCCCAAAGGTTTCCTTGTACCCCCTTGGTGTCCCTTCCTTCCTATCCTCTCCATCCCAAGACAAACACTGATCTGCTTATGTGTTGTTAGAGGTCACTTTATATTTTTTATACAGAGAGACTCATAGGATATGTGCAGTTTCATGTCTTGCTTCTTTTACTCAAACTAATTATTCTGATTCAATTATGCTGTTCTATGTATCAATGGCTCATTCCTTTATACTGAGTAGTAGTTTTTCTTTTTGTGAATAATTCACGATTTATTTATCAGTAAAGTTACTGATGAACATTTAGATGTTTTCAAGTTCTTAGCTTTTGCAAACATAGCTTTTATGAATATTCATGTACAAGTTTTTGTGTAGACATATGCTTTCATTCTCTTGCATAAATACCCAGGAATGGAATGTCTCTATCATATGGTAGATGTATATTTAGCTTCTTAAGAAATTTCCAAACTGTTTTCTAAAGTGGTTGTATCATTTTTAAATTCCCATCAGCTTTCTTTCGATTAGTGTTAGCACAGTATATCTCTTTTTATCCTTTTACTTTTAACTTATTTGTGTCTATATATTTACCGTGTGTTTCTTGTAAGCAGCATATAGTTGGGTCTCTTTTTGTTTTCCTTCTTTCCTGTTTGAGAATCTCTGCCTTTTAGTTGTAGGTGTTTAAATAATTTACTTCTAGTGGGATTGTTGATATGAATGTGTTTAAATTTCCTATCTTGCTATAGGTTTTCTATCTCATCTGTTTGTTGTTTAGTTTTTCCTCTTTGTTTGCATCTTTTGTATTAATGCAACATTTTTCTCATTATATTTTGTATACTTTGTTGACATTTTAGCCATAACTCACTTTGTGTGTGTGTGTGTGTGTGTGTGTGCGTGTGTGTGCATGTGGATGCTTAATAGCAGTTGCTTTTGGCCAGAGTATACATCTTTATTCATACTCTATCTTCAATTAATATTACAGAATTTTGCACACAATGTAAAAACCTACAGCAATGTACTTACATTTTTGCTCTCACAGCCACTGTATTATTGTTACATATATTTTACTTCTAAATACTATAAACCTTACACTTCTTCATCATTACCTTTGCTTTAAATAATCAATTATCTTTTTAAAGGATTTTTAATTGCCAAAGCATGTATGCACTTGACAGAGAGAGACAGAGAAAGAGAGAGAAGGAGAGGGAGAAAGTACCCCCTAATAGGGTATGGTCAGGTCACAATCCTTACGCCTTCACTTCTCCATCCTATTGTGATTTGGGGTACTTAGGCACAGGCACCCAACATGTTTTTGAAGCTGCCAGGGATGGGATTTGAACCACAGGTGGCTATGTTGGATCTGGCTCCCTTAACCACTAGGTGTTAGAGTCAGTCTAAAAGAACGTTTAAAATAAGAAAAGTCTTCTATATGAATTCACATATTTAACATTTCTGATACTCTTCATTCCTTCATGTAAATTCAGAGTCACATCTAGTAGTATTTGTCTGCAGGACCAGTGGGTGGTGTGGAGGTTAAAGGCGCTGGACACTCCCACATGGCTGTCCATGGTTTGAGTCCCGGACCTGATGGCTTGCTTTCTCACTTTCTCTCTCTCTCTCTCTCTCTCTCTCTCTCTCTCTCTCTCTCTCTCTCTGTGTGTGTGTGTCTGATCAAGTTGAAATAAATGAATGAATACATAAATAATTTTTTAAAAAGTAGTATTTAACTGCAACTGACAACATTCCATGCAAACATTTCTTGTCATATGAGTTATTAAATTTTTTTAACTTTTCTTTGTCTCAAGAAAGGTCTTATTTTACCTTTAGTCTGAAAAATACTTTGATTGCCAGCTTTTTTTTTTTCAGTGTTTCAAAGGTGTGGCCTCACTAATTCCTCACTTTCATTGATTCCTCCAAAAGTCTGTAGTCATTCTTGCCTTTGTTGTATACCTAGCTTGTCCTTTTTCCCTGAGTCTTTATTTTTATTTTCCAAAGAGATTTTTATGATAGGACTCATGCACTCACTGGAGAGAGAGAGACAGAGATACAGAGAGACAGAGAGCAAGGAATCACCCTCCCGGGGGTGGGGGGATAGCTATGCCACAATCCCTTCTCCTCCATTCTCCTCTCAGGATTTTAGGCATGCATGCACATGCTCATGCACCCAGTGTGAGTTTGAAGTTGCTAGGTCTGGGACTGGAATTGCAGTTGGCCATGTGGGAGTCCAGGGACATAACCATTATGCCACGTGCCGACCCTTCTCTGACTCTTTAAAGGTCTTTCTTTAACACTGATTTTAGGTAATTTTATAATGATGTTATTTAAGAGAATGTTTTTTCCGAGTGTATTATACTTAACCTTACATTTTTTCCCCTTATTTTTTGACAAATTTCAG
Source organism: Tupaia tana (assembly GCA_026018925.1). NCBI lineage: Eukaryota > Metazoa > Chordata > Mammalia > Scandentia > Tupaiidae > Tupaia > Tupaia tana. Next base: position 19,029,383 of record JAKSZU010000008.1, read on the forward strand.
CTATTTCTTCAAATTACTTCTGATCCTCTCTTCAGAAATTTCAGTTTCACATATATCAGTCAACTTTGCATTTTTTCATTCTCACTGATGATTTATCTTTCAGTCATTTTTCTCTCTGTGTATCATCTTGGATAGTTTACTTTGCTTGGTCTTCAAGTTCATTATTCTGTAACTGTGAAGTTTGAACATGCTATTAATATCATCCAGTATGATTTTTATCTGAGTGCCTTTTTCATTTTCATAAGTTTAATTCATGTCTTTTTTATCTTTCATGTCTCCACTGAACATAATTAATCCTTTCTCTACCTCTTGAACATATATAATATAGTTATAATAACTGCTTTAATCTCCTTATCTCATGATTCTATTATCCATGTTATTTTGGGATATGTTTCTATTTTTTTACTTTCCCCTTTATTATGTGTTATATTTTCCTACCTTTTTGCATGCCTGTTTATTTCTTTTTGAATGTCAGACATTGTGAATTGTATCTTGCTAGATAGTGGATATTTTATATTCCTGTAAGTATTTTCGAGTACTGAATATTTTAGGATCCCTATAAATAGTCTTAAACTTTTTCATGAGTCACAGTTAAGTCAGCTGAAAAGAATATGGTCTTTTTGAGATTTAATTTTACGGAGAAGAACGAAGCAGCCTTTCATCTAAGGCAAATTCTGCCTCATCACTATAGGCATTCCCTTTTGAGTACTCTACCTGATGTCCCATCAGTTACAAGTTTTTCCTCTAAGACAAGTGAAAACAGGTACTGTTCCTGATCCTGGATGAGTTCCAATGAGTGTTCCCTCTGTTCCTTTAAGATGTTTTCTCCCCCACACACCGCAGTTTAGATCCGTCATGTGCATGCTATTTTCATATTTTCCCCTCTCTCTACCTCTTCTATCTGTTCCCTCTATATATCTTATTTTTTCTCTCCTTCAATTTCTCCCTCCTCCAGAAACTTACTCTATAAACTCTAGTTTCCCTGGCTTCCTCAAAATTCAAGTTTTGTTTTCTCCACTCAAGGATGTTGCTAAGCTCTGTGGATTCCTCCACCCTGCATTGTCTGGGAGCTCTCCAGGCAGCAAACTGGAACAGTCATAGGCTTACCTTATTTTCTCTTTCTATGTCAGGGAAGGAATACTTCTTTACCTGATGTTCAGTGTCTGAAAACTATATTTTTAATATTTCTCCAAATTCATAATTGTTTAAAACCAGAAGGTAAATCCAGCTCCTATTATTCCATCTTAACTAGAAGCAGAAGTCTACAATAGCTTTATTAAATCTTCAAACTTTTCTTCAAGTTTCCTACTCCACCTTTTTCTTTCCACTGCCTCTAAGAAGACAGTCTTACTCAAAGCCTTATATATAATTTGTTAACTTTTTTTTCCTTTACATTCTATACTTTATCTAAGTTCATTCTGCTTTATAGTTTCTTCCTTCTTTCTTTCTATAAAGTCTAACTTCTCAGGTCCTATGGGATCCTGAATTTCCAGTCAACATTTCCCTTTGTATCTTTTGCATCCTCCTCTGTCCTCATTCTTTTTACTTGGCTATTCCTTCTCAAATCTAGCTCCTCTTCTATACATGATGCTATTCTCTAGAGTACTGTTTTTACTTGTCTTTTATTCTAACCCTATTGACTCTTTTCGAATGTATTGAACTTCTTGAGTGCCGTAACATAATAGCACAAACTGGATGGCTTAGATACAGAAATGTATTTTCTCAGTTTTCTCTTTCTTATGTCTAAGGTCAAAGTGCAAGCAGGACTGGTTTCTGATGAGACCTTTCTTTCTGGCTTGCATATGCCTTCACATAGCTTTTTCTCTGTCCACATAAATCTGGGTGTCTCTTCCTCTTCTTACAAGGACAGTGGTCCTATTGGATTAGGGTCTCTTTTATTTTAATGTTGCTTAACTGCAATTACCTTCATAAAGGTTCTATATACAAAATTAGTTCAATTTGGGTTAGGGTTCAATGTATGGACTAATCAAGAACACAGTTTAGTTCATAGCAGAGACTTAAGCCTTTCCCATTATTTCAAATCTGCTGACTACTACCAAATCCAAATCTCTACCCCAATCTTTCTCTTGAGCATCAACCCTTAAACCTAAGTCCCTATTAAATATATCTGTATGGATATAATACTTACGCTCCTTTAACTATGTTTTAAATTAAATCTCATTATCTAACTTCTACATCAAGTTTCTTAAATTCACTTTCTTGGTAAATGACACCATCTTTTATACAATTTGTCTACCAGAAAATGTAGGAGCCATTCTTGACCCTCATGTCTCTCAATTATCCACTGCATTTTATTATTTACTGACTCTTTTTAAGCCTATTTCACTAATTGCCTGTGAATCTGATTCTTTCTCTTTATTTTTACTGACAAAACCATAGTTCAAAAGTCCATACGTTGGATTAGGTTCCAATGTATCTTGCACCCAGGCTAATTTCCTTCTAGCAATGTTATACTTTTCTGTCATAACAATTTCTTTGAAAGACAAACTTGAAAATGTTATTTGCATATTTACATTTTTCAAAGAATTTAGACTATCTTCGACTTCAGGATACTACAAAATCTTTAATGTTACCTATAGAGTTCTGTCATATCCTAATCCTTTCTAACTTTTCTCTACATTTCCAACTCCCAACACCTATACTCTATATTCTGTAGTGAATTATTTGTAATTTGTCAAATTGCTATAGTAATTCTTCGAGACATTGTACATATTCTTTTCTCTGGAGTTTTCTTCTCTGTGATAATTATTTCCTATCTCAAAACTCAACACAGAGGTTATTGCTTCCCAATAAATAGGTACTGAACTGGAATTTTTTTTTCTATATGGATTAAATTCTTTCTTACAAGCTTCCATAGCATTCACTGTTTTCAGCTATCATATCCCCAGTAATATTTGGCATTTATTTACCTGGTTCTCTATAAGACATAATCTTCTGAAATGTATATATTTTGTCCCTAATTTATCCACCACCAGCACCTTGTACAGTAGCAGTTACAAATAAAAATCTGCTGAAGGTATGGCTTAATAAATAGAGTGATATATTTGATCCCATTGACTCAAAGACTCATTCCATAAAACAAAGTCTAGACTACATTTTAATATACTTTACAACAAATATATATTATTAGAAAAATGACTACATTATAAATGTATTGCTGAAATGGAAGAAATACTTTCAATTCATTCTTTTTTTTGGGGGGGAGAGGTTTTTGCTATAGGGCGCATGCGCTCGCCAGACAGACAGAGAGAGATAGAGAGACAGAAAGCGAGAAATCACCCGCCAGGGGGGATGGCCACGCTACAATCCCTTCTCCTACATTCTCCCCTCGGGATCTTGGGCACGCACGCACATGCACCCAGCGTGAGTTTTAAGATACCGGGTCCGGGACGCGAACCACGGTTGACTACCTGGGAGTCCAGCGACATAGCCATTACACTAACTGCTGGTCCCACTACTTTCAATTCATTCTACAAAGCCAAAAACAAAGACATAGCAAAAAGAGAAAACTGTAGACCAATATTTCTGATGGCTATAGATACAAAAATCTTCATCAAAATACAAGCAAACCCAAGTCAACATGTAAAAAATATCATTCACCATGATCAGGTGGCTTCATCACAGGGTTGCAAGATCATTTCAACATAAACCAAATAATGTATTTGAGACATCACATTAACAGAATTAAGGACAAAAAAACATATGATTAGTCCTATAGATGCAGAAGCATTTGACAAAATTCAATACCCCATCATGATAAAAAAAAAAAAAAAAAAAAAAAAAAAAAAAAAAAAAAAAAAAAAAAAACTCTCAGCAAATTAGGTGTAGAAAGAATATATCTCAGCACAGTAATCGCTACAGCTAACATCATACTCAATAGGAAAAAAGTGAAGGTTTTTCTCTAATATCTGGAAGAAGAAAAGGATGTCCATTCTCACCATTTCTTTTCAATAAAATACTGCAAGTTCGAGCGAGAGCAATCAAATCAGGCAATGTAATGAAATAAAATTATCCAAACTGGAGAAATTAAATCATCTGTTTTCAGGCAACATGGTCTTCTACATAAATCCCTGCCCACAAAAAAAAAAAAAAAAAAAAAAAAAAGAAAAGAAAGAAAGAAACCTGATAGATCTAATAAATTCAGCAAAGTAACAAGATTAAAAAATCTCAGCATACCAAAATCAGTTGTTTTTCTATACAGTAATAACAAGCATTCTGAAAAAGAATTTTAAGAAAATAATTTCTTTTACATACACAGACACATAAAAATCTAGAAATAAATACTTAATTAAGGAAATGAAAGAGCTCTATACTGAAAATTATAAAACATTAGTGAAATAAATTGAAAAATACAAATAAATAAAAAGATGTTCCATATTCATGAACTGGAGGAGCAAACAACATTAAGGGGCCAGCAGGTGGTGTGGTGGTTAAGCCACTGGACTCTGATATGGCCAACCCTGGTTCAAGTCCTGGACTCTGTGGCTTGAAAAAACTCACAAGAGGAGTATGTGCATGCATGCACCAAATCCCAAGACGAGAATGGAGGAAAAAATATTGCATCATGGTCATCCCCCCAGAAGGGGTGATTTCTCACTTTCCTTCTCTCTGTCTTTCTCTGTCTCTCTCCAGCAAGCACATAAGATCCATCAATCTTATTATTGAGTATAAAGTTAAAAGAATTGAAGTCAGTATGTTGAAGAGCTATATGCTTAAAAAAAAAAAAAAAAAAAGAAAGAAAGAAAAGAAATAGGGGAAAAGGCAAAGTTAAAATGTTCACATTACTTTAAGCAATCTATAAATTTAATGCAATCTCTGTCAAAATTCTAATGACATTTTTCACAGAAATGAAATAACTAAAGACACTGACTATCTAAAGCAATCTTGAATAAAAAATAACAAGGCTACAAGTACCCCACTACCTGACTTAAAACTATACTACAAAGGCACAGCACCAAAGCAGTATGTTACAGGCATAGAAACAGGACACATAGACCAATGGAACAAAATAGAGATCCCAGAAATAAATCTGCACACTTAGAGCTAACTTATTTTCAACAAAGATGTCAAGAACACACAATGAGAAAGAGGACAGTCTCTTTGATAAATGGTGTTGGAAAAATTAGACATCCACAAGCCAAAGAATAAAATTACATTTTTGCCTTTTGCCATATATAAAAACCAACTTAAGATGAATTAAAAACTGAAATGAAAGACCCAAATCTATAAAAGTAATAAAAATAAAACATAGGGGAAAGGATCCATAATTTTGATTTAGGCAATGATTTTTGAGTAAGATCTTAAAAGTATAAGCAAGAAAATCAAAAATGGAAAAATAGGATTACATCAAACTAAATAGCTTCTGCAGAGCAAGAAAATAATCAACAAAGTGATGAGACATTCTACAGAATGGGAAAATATATTCACAAACTATAATCTGATAATAAGTTAATATCCAAAATATAGGTGAAACTAAAACAATTCAGCCATATACATACAGAGAAACAAATTTATTTAAATGTGGGCAACAGATTTGAACACACATTCCTCAAAAGAATATATACAATTAGTATATAGCAAGTACATTATAAAAAAATGCTCACATCACTGATCATCAGGGAAATGCAAGTCAAAACCACTCCAGTTAGAATGGCTACTTTCAAAAAGACAAGGAATAACTGATGGTAAAACTGTGAGAAACTGGGACATTTTTACACACTGTTGATGAGAATGTAAATTAGTACATTTATTACAGAAAACAGTCTGGATGTTCCTTAAAAAACTAAAAATGAACTATTATATGATCCATCAATCTTATTATTGAGTATAAAGTTAAAAGAATTGAAGTCAGTATGTTGAAGAGCTATATGCACTCCCATGTTTACTCTAGCAATATTCAAAGCAGCAGTATATGGAATCAACCTAAGTGTACATCAGCAATAAATGGATAAAAAAAGATATGGTACATTTGCACAATAGAATACTATTCAGTTATAAAAAATGAATAAAATACTGCCTTTCATGACAACATAGCTAAACCTAGATTACATTATGTTAAGTAAAATAAGTTAGGCACAGAAAGACAAATACTGCATGATTTGCTCACGTAAAATTGTTTAAAGTTGAGCTTATAGAAGTAAATAGTAAAACAGAGGTTCCCAGAGAGTGGGGAGGGCAGGGATAAAGAATAATGAGATAAGGTTGATAATCTGTATAATACTATGGTTAGGTAAGATAAATTTTTGTGTTCTATTGTATATTAAGATGACTAGAGATGTATATCTAAAGTTACAAAAACTCTTAGGACAGAGGAACTTGACTATTCTTACCACAAAAAATCTTTTAAATGTTAAACGTGATAGATAATGTGCTATTTACCATGATTTGATCATTACACAATATATACATGCATTGAAACACCACGCTATACCAATAAATACCTATAATTATTATTTTCAATTACAAATAACAAAATAATAGGTATATTAAAAAGAAAATGTATTGCTGAAACACCACTTAAAAGTTTCAGTCAGTCAGAGAATATACTACACAAGAACTTTATTCTTATGTAGTAAAAATTTTTTAATTCTTTTTTTTTATCATAAACTATAAGTCAGAGAGTTATTCAAGATAAGATCATTATAAAGGTAATTTATGGCCAGCCGGTGGTCTGGTAGTTAAGGCAACTGGATCCCACATGGCCAATTGCCTGGTTACAGCTCTGAACCAGCCACTTGAAAAACACATCAGGCATGTCTTCGTGTTTTCAAAAGGGGTAAGAAATAGAAGAGAAGGAATTGTGGAGTAACCATCCCTTATGGGAGTTGTTTCCTCATATTTCCTCTCTCTTTGTCTCTCCAGAGAGCACATACTCCCTCTACCAAATTTAAAAAATAAAGGAAAAGGAAGACAATAAAGAACAACCTACTTGGCTTGGTGCAGCTTTTCACAATAGTCAAATATTCAAATGTTATCTATCCAGGTTTCATTTCCAAGTCAACTGGCTCATTACTTGATTACCAATTCTCAAAAAATACTGCCATTTCTGAGGCCTCAAATTCCCTTAGAATTTTATCTCAGATTAAGACTTCACTGTTATTCAATCCCAGTTCAGTGAAATTTTTCTACCACTTTTTTTTTTTTTTAAATCAACTAACACTTTTTTCCAAATGCTGCCCAGATGCTTTCCAGACTCAACGGCATCTTCTCTCCTATTCCATGGCTTTCCAGATATTCACAGCCAACATGGGCATTTCTTTATCCATCTGTGCTGTCCTTGTCTTTAGTCTCCTCACTCATGCTGAATCCTTCTAAAGCTATCCCTATTCTTCACATTCCCTGCCAACTCCACGTGTAAAGTTTCTTCTACTCCAGGTAAAATCTTCACTATCACATAGGCTGGCACAGAAATCTCACACAGCACAGAACACTGTCATTCTGAACCCTAAGTAAGACTATGAATATTCTTGCCCCAGGAATTCTCAATCTCTATGAAAATGTTGCAAAGGGACATTTTTCAATGCACTCTGCTTTGCGTGGGTGAATCACAATAAAAGGAAGTGCAGGGACCATCAGATGGCATAATGGTTATGTCTCTGGACTCCCACGTAGTCAACCGTTGTTTGAGTCCTAGCCCCCATGACTTTAAACTCACACCAAGGTACAGGTGTATGCATGCCCAAAATCCAGAGAGGAGAATGGAAGAGAAGAGATTAAGGCATGGCCATCCCCCTCATTCCACAAGGAGGCGTGATTCCTCAGTTTTTGTCTCTGTCTGTCTTTGTCTCTCTGGCGAGCGCATGTGCTCTATAGCAAAAAAAAAAAAAAAAAGTCAGTGCAGACATCAATTATACTCTTCTCTCAATCATATGATTATTGCTGCTGCAGCCCCACTCTAATAAGTCAAAATCAGTTAGAGATTCATGATATCTGGGTCATGTCAGGCCTTGCAACCTTTTACATAGCCTAGTAGCAATTTAAGTTTCATTTTTTCAGGCTGTCCCTAGCTTCTGACACCAAATCAGATCATTAGTTTCAACAAGTTACCTTTCTTACTGTTCTGACCTGGATCTTGGGCCCCACTTCTGAGTTTTGAGTTTCTTACTTGATACTAGACATCTATCTTGTTCATACATTGCAGTGTTGGTTAATTTTGTGTGTCAACTTGACTGGGCCACAAAGTACCCAAATATTTGGTTAAACATTATTTCTGGGTTTGTCTGTGAGGATATTTCTGCATGAAGTGAGCTCTTGAATCTTTAGACAAAGAAAAATCTTTTGCCCTTCCCAATGTAGGTGGGCATCCTTCTATTTATCAAGGCATGAATTAAATGAAAAGGCAAACAGAGAAAGAACTCACTCTTCCTCTGCATGCCTGGTTAAGCCAGTCTTTTCCTGTCCTTACCATCAACTGGTCAGGTTTCAGACCCTTGGATTTGGACTAAACTTACCCCATTAGTTGTTATGGTTCTCAAGTCTTCTAACCCAAACTAGAACTATACCCAGCTCTCCTTGGTCTCCAGCTTGCCCACTGAATATCATTAGACTGCCTCCATACTCACAAGTCAATTTTGTTATAAACATTTCTCTCTCTCTCTTTCAACTGTTTCTCTAGTGAACGCTGACTAAAACACTTGTCTACTTAAGACTTTGTTCTATGTGTCCATAGCTAAATTCTTACCCTGGCAAATAAATATGCCTGCTACTCTACACAGGTGCTATGTTTCCTCTGCTAAGACCCTCCTTCTTCCTTAGAAACATGTTCTCATTCTATTTAGTCATCCACATGTCACTTCTCTCATGGCAAATGCCTGCCTTCATTTCTATATCCCCCTTACTAAGTTCCTCTGTTTCCTCTCATGATGCTTCTAGCAAGACCATTTACTGGAATATTGTATTCTTCTCCCCTTGATCTTTAGATGCTGATGTCTCACCATTCCTAGGCCTCTGATATTTCTCCTCTGCCAAGACCTAACACAGTGTCTCCTCCTTTTGATCTATGATGACTGAAAGTGTAAATAGGGATCAAGTCACAACCCATGCCGTAAACATTTGGTAACATAAAAAAATCAGACCAACTTTCTAAATGAGATAGCTTCAGTAAATTTAGGATATGTCAAGCTAATTTAGTTCTCAAGAACGAAGTGCAAGATATGACAGTTTGCTAAGTACAGTCCATAATTTAAAAAAAAATTAAAAATTTGACCATTTCAATTTATAAATGTGTTTAATTCATCTTATTTAATTCTTACTGAAAAACACTAATGACTTGGATTTTTTTATGGTTGAAATCAATAAAAGATAATAGAGACCCTAATTTTTTAAAAAGTTATTAATGTTCTATTTGAAACAATTACTTAAATGTAGATGTGTGTGTGTGTATACACACATGTGTACATACATGTGCATACACATATAACAATGGTTAAAATTAATTTAACACTGGGCCAGCAGGTAGTGTGGTGGTTAAAGTACTGGATTTCCACATGGCTGACTGCGGTTTGAGTCTCAGACTAGGTGGCTTGAAACTCACAACAAATACATACATACATACATACATACATAAATTTATGTTAAAAAATAATCTAACATCTTTTACAAGCTATTTTCTCTTTCAGTAGTGTGTGTGTGTGTGTGTGTGTGTGTGTGTATATATATATATATATATATATATATATATATATTATCTAGTTAACAACAAACTTGCATTGATATGGTATGTTGGACTCTTCTAAACACAAATAACTTATTGTAAAATTATAAACTAATATACATAGTAGAAAAAACTAATTTCTTGACTATTTTAGTATAATTTTTTAGACAAATTATGGTATGGTAGAAGTAATGCATAAATACCCATTTCCCTGACTACACTCTCTGTCCTTAATGGTTTGAGTCTCCTTCCTGATCTCTAGTATCAGAGATGTCTATTTGTCTCTTATTTTGTCTGATATTTCTCAGAATTCATCAATAGTCATAAACTCTAAGGTTGAAATTTCTTGAGTGCTTAACTGCAGAGATGAAGGAAAAAAAGCAATTTAAGTGTGTGGGTGAAGAAAACAGGAAAGCAAAAAGAAAAAGGGAAGAATTACCACTTACTAAAAATCTACCATTAGTTATAAATCTACCATATGTGAATTAATATGTATTTTATCCAATCCACAAAACAATCTTAGTACTTATATCCATCTATTTTGTTGTTGAGAAAACTGCACCCTAGAGAAGTAAACCAACATCTCTCCAAATGGCATTATTAGAGAATAACAGAAGCTAAGATGTAATCTCAGTTCTCATCGCAAAATTCATGCCCTTTCCATAAAACTGTGTCTATGCGTAACTATAAGTAACTCCAATATACATCCACTATACATATGCATATCTATATGTATATTCCATATACATGGAATAACAATCTTTATTAGAAAAATAGGTATGTAGTCATGCCCAAAATAATAGATGAATCTCGATATTGATACAGTTGTTTATTCAACACCTATTTACTAGATAGTTACTACTATGCTGTGCTAGCCTGTGGAAATACAGAAGTAAAGGAGGTCTTTGACCTCAAAAAGTTTTATAGCTAAGGAAAGCAGAAAGGAAAGCAAATCCACAATTTCAATGAAGGATAAAAGCAATGAAGGATAAAAGGGTGGAGGTATATACAGATCACTGTGGGAATGTCAATAGCTGACTTGGAGATGATGATGAGGACAAGAAGGGACTGACAATACAGGAAATGTCCTGAAGTTGATATTCAGATTTATGAATAATGGATGGCAGTCACTCAAGCAGAGAACAAGTGGGATGGCCTTTGGGATGGGTGCACTACATGTGCAATGACACTAAGTAAAGAAGCAGCCTGATAGCTTGGAGTGTGCAGGGTGGCTCATATGGCAGAGATGAGAGCTCAGAAAGAGAGAAAAAGGTAAGAACACTCCTACTCTTGCTGGTTTGGATGACTTACTGGTCACAGTACCATCTTTCAGAATGCAAAATTAATCATGATGCTCCTTTGCTAAAAACTCCTTAATAACATAAATTGCTATTATAATAAAGCATAAAATCCTAAGCATGGTCAATAAAACATATGAAAGTTTCCCAATCTCCTCTTCCATGATACTCCCATCCTTATAATGCACACCGTTTCCTCTCAGACCAAACTCTCCACACCTACTGATTCTTCTTGAAACAGCTCTTCCTATTCCTTCACAATCATCTTCTCAGCCTAATGCTACCTACTCAGAAAGACTTTTCCTTGCCTCCAGATTGAGACAGATTACCCCTATTATACCTTCTCATAACAACATCAACTTTAGCCTGATAGACTCAACCATAATTAAAATTATATATGTATTTTGCGAGTATGTACCTGAAGTATGCACTCAATACTAGACCTATCAGTGAAAATGTTGTGTCTATTTGGGTCACTTTTTAGGACAATATTTGTTATTTAGGGGTGCTGCATAAGTATTTGGAGAGGTTGACGGTGAAAGAAAGACATAAGGAGTCTGGTGGTAGGATGAGAGTTTGGGGGTTAGCATGAGTAAATGATTTCTATGAAGTACCATGTGGAAATATTCATAATGCAATTTTTCTTTCTAGAATTTTTGTTTTAGTATTCAGGTGGCACTTTCAGACAGAGCACAAATTTAAGAGTAATTAATAAATAGAGAGTACTTAAAGTTTGGAAATTGATGAACTAAGTCAGAGAGAAATAAAAAAAAGGAAGAAAGAAGTCATCAATATTGGGTAGCAAAGCAGGGAGGTCTCAGGTAGAGAAGTTAGACCTGACAGGAACAGCCTGAGAACCAAGACGAAAACTAGGGAAAATGGCATTAGGGAGTCAAGAGAAGAAATCTTCTTATTAATAAAAACAATCAATAACACAAAATGTCCCCTTTTTTACACTTGAAAGAAGTCAAGTAACCAGGTTTAAATATATAATGGGGTATATAATGGGGAATTTGGCAATTCTGACGGTCATTGACAACATAAAAGAGTCATTTTCCAGGAGCAATAAGAGGAAAATTCAAAGCATTAATTTACATATCCATCATTTAGCTAGTCTTATCAACTGTCTGTTAAACACAGGATCTGTATTAACTGGTGGAGACACAACAATAAACAAAATAAGAAGCTTCCTTTCTTCATAGAGTTGAATGCGCTAAGACCAGAGAATAAATTTAGTTTTGTTGTAATAGAGACAGGTTAATTCTTATTTTCTCTTACCAAGCTACTTCAGGTATTTATGTTACCCACTTGGTCCCTATAAGGCATGGGTTATCAACTCACAGAACAGTTTAAAAAGTGTTAACATCAATTATAATTATACATATAATCATACAGACAAGAACTCCTCATGTCATGAAGGTCCAAGAAGTAGTAAGGCAGGGAAATTAGAGATGCCAGCAATCAAAAAAGAAAACGTCTGCCATAATCAAATGCTAAGATCCTCAAAGCTGGGTAGGTTTTAACAGAGATAAACACAAATGAAAACAACAAAAGGAAAAGGGAATATTAACACCCACTTCGATCTCTGTGGTGTAATAATGAGAGAAGAGATGGCTTCCACTTAGCGTTATAGCAATATAATTGATAGTAGAGTTTAGCATGTTTGTGTACATAAATAGACTGTTTCTCTCCTCAACTACCTGCATCCATCTGATTCCTAAGAGGGTAAGGTCTGGGCCTGTGGAGGACTGAACGGGCTTTTATAAGACCAGTTGTTCTAGGTGCTCATCTGAAGGAACCCACAGAGCTGAGTGGATCATCTGTAGCACTACCCCTGGCTTCTCTGCTATCTAATACTTCTTTTCTTTCTAAAGCATGCATGCACTTACCAGAGAGAGACAGAATCAGAGAGGGAGGGACAGGAGAAAGCACTCACCCTGGGAATGTTCACACTGCAATCACTTCTCTATCTTCCCCTCCAGCCTGGATTTTGAGCACACACTCACGTGCATCTAGTGTCTCTCAAGCCACTGGGTCTAGGACTCAAGCTTGTGGTCAGCCATGTGGGACCCAACTACCCTAATCACCAGGTCAGGAAGCCAACCCTATCTAACATTTCTAACGTCAACCTTAAACAGTTAAATCAATCATGTTTTCTGACCAGTACTCTCAAATTTTTGCTACCTGACCCACTGACACTCCCTAAGACTCTATGAAGGCCCAAACAGAGCTTTGTCAAGATTTCCTTTACAGAATCCATTATTTTGTAGTATATTGCATCTCATTCTTTTTATGAAATAACAAATTCTGTAGGCCTTCTTTTCACTTTATTTCTACATTCTTTATTGGGTTTTTTGAAATAACAAAAACTTTCTTTAGAGATGGTAAACCAGAATATGTATTTATGGAATACCATCTGGTGCCAAGTTACTTGCCAATAGAAAGGTGACAAACATAGTTATTTGCCAGCTTTAATTTAATTATTTATGTTGCCTTCAGTAGCCATCAAACAAAATTAATTAATTAATTAAAAGGTTACTTTACCTTATTATGAAGTTATTCTCTTTCAAACCTTAAAGGATGTGATTATCAAACTTCTGGATTATTTACATTCTCTAACTATTTAGAGTTTGATATGAAGGCTATTAGCACTTAAATTAAGAAAAAAATATATTTTTAAGTAAAATCAATCAGGGAAGTGAGAGGGTAAGGTTTCTTTCTATCAGATGAAAAATACTGATAAGATGCTCCAAAGGAAAATCACAGCTTTTTCTTCTAATGTGTCTGCCATTTTGTTATATCTTTCTTTTATTATTTTCCTCCATTCCTCTCTGTGCTTTTCTTAATCATGTGCAAATCTTGCCTCTCTTCCTATTTTTCCTCTAATTTTTAAAGTTAAGTGATATAACAAGACAACTATAATTTGGGGAAATAAAACAGTTTTTGATGGTATTTTGCACATATCTGTACTCACAGAACTTTCTCATACATTTGTTGTTAAGGATGAGGAGGAAGACCTCTTTTCTTCCAGTATTGCTTTCTGGAAAGCCAATGCTAGTCCCTATCTCCAAATAAGTTTAAAAGAACCTTCCCAGGGAAACACAATTTGTGTATGCTTTTCCTAAGGGAAATCAGATGGACATAAGTGATGTTTTTAGAATAAAGTTAAAAGGCAGGCTCAATTGAGATGGTGCAGTGCTAACACTTGCACCCTGGAGTGTTGGAAGCGGTTCAGATTTAGAGTTGGCCTGAAAAACATACTGGTTCATCCTGGACCTCCAAGATCCTGAGGAGCTGAAGGGCCGGGAAAGGGGAATTACAATATGTGGAGACTGTCAAACATACTTTCTCTCTCACTCTATCTGCATATCTCTCTGTCATGGGCACACCTGCACTTTCTAGCATTAGAAAAAGAAAAGGAAAAGGCAAAATTCTAGAGTGGCTTCCAATAACTCTCTCAACTACAGAGGCAAGACCACAAAAGATGCATTATAAGATAATCATATCCTCCATGCCGACGATTTTCATACTAGTTCCCAAAGAATCATGTCTAAATTTTAGAAAGAAGTGACTACAGAAAAGTAAGTGTTCAACAGCTCTTGCAAGAGCTATGCATTAAACACTGAGCACAAGGCAGTAAGCACGTAGCCTGTGAACCGAGACCCCAAACATTTGGAAAGCACTGTTTCTTTATTTGGATACAAGACTGAGCCCAACATAGAAAACATAGGGAACCAGCAGTTAGCGTAATGGCTATGTCGCTGGACTCCCACGTAGTCGACCGCGGTTCGCGTCTCGGACCCGGTGGCTTACAACTCACGCCGGGCGCGTGTGCGTGTGTGCCCAAGATCCCGAGAGGAGAATGGAGGAGAAGGGATTGCGGCATGACCATCCCCCCTGGGGGGTGATTTCTCGCTTTCTGTCTCTATGTCTCTCTCTGTCTGTCTGGCGAGCGCACGCGCCCTATAGCGAAAAACTTTTCCAAAAAAAAAAAAAAAAAAAAAGAAAACATGGAATAAGCCAGGAGTCAGACCTTTCCAGCTCTACCAGGACAGGGAAGGGCAGCAGGCTTCAGCAGCACCCAGACATCAGGAGCAATGAGGAGGAGCAGCAAGGGTATCTGCCACCACAGTGAGCAGGAGCCAGAATAGGCACATAGCAGTGACCAAAAGAGCCAGCTCTGCAGAGCACGAGAGTGATCCCTGCGTGCTCTTGAGCCAGGTAGGAGGGATTGGTGAAACATGCTGTTTTCACATAGTCAAAGAAAGTAGATCCGGAGAAACCAGTTTCTTTGGGAGTAACCAAGTCATTGCCTCTAAGGGGGTATGACTATTGAAAACATAGGTTGCACAATTTACTTAAGGATTGTCATTCTTGGGCCAGCAGGTGGCATGGTGGAGAAAGGCGCTAGATTCCCACATGGCTGACCACGGTTCAAGTCCTGGGCCTGGCGGCTTGCTTTCTCACTTTCCCTTTCTCTTTCTCTCTGTCTTTCTCTGGTCAAATTAAAAATAATAATAATAATAATAATAATAATAATAACAAATGAAATTAAATAAATAAATAAATCTTTTTTTAAAAAAAAAAGGTTTGTCATTCTTATTTTTGTTAACTCTGATAGGGTTAATGGTTATAGCAGCCAACATTTATTGAGTACCTATGAAAGAGTTCCCTTTAAGCTCTGAAGCATAACCACCCACTACTGAGCACTTACAATTGTACACCTATGGCACCATACCAAGTTCATGTGCATTATTGCCTTTGTCCTTCACAACAACCCTATGAGGTAGGTACTAGTACCATCTTCATCTTATAGATTAAAAAGAAAAAGACCTAGGCTTATGAAGCTTAAGAAGTGTCCACATTTACAAAGCTAATATATAACAGAGTCAATGTGCAAATCTGGTCATTAGCCACAGAGCTCAAACTTTCAACCACATTATTGCTCCAGTAGGTTCTAAAAAGCTGAGAGCTGGGAACGCGTAGAAATTTTATGTAATTGGAACCCATTTCAAAAGTAGAAAAACCCCAAGATATAGAGAAATTAGTAGCTTTAAAGAGGAAAAAATGGTGAGTGAGCTCACTTGTTGAGGCCTACAACAGGAAAGAAAAAATGGGTACAGAAAGGGAGGTGATCCTAAAAATTTAACTTTGGATCTTTTTCTTTTCCTTTGTGTCTCCTGCAACAATGTCACTGATTCCTTCCATAGGAATGTGACACAAATTCTAATAGATTTAATAAGATAATTCAGTAAAGACACACATTTCTCAGTCTCTAAGCCTTGGCTGAGATGTATCATGCCCTCCATCCGTATCTAGATGGAGCAGGGCCACTTGTGCATATGCCAGTAGACAGACCAGTCTTACACCTGGAGTGGTCCAGCTCTTGGAGGGACAAGGGGGGGACTCCTGAGCACAGCGTGCAAGGCTCTCCCAGATCTTTCTAGTCCAATTGTCCATTTTAGTTCCTGTCATTCCTCCCTCTGTCGTGGATATCATGTTCTTTCCTCTCCCTAGTAAACCCTCTCCACACTTCTACTTGGTAAAGTTCCTGTCTCAGTTTAAGAGTCAAAAGTAGATGTTGTCTTTAAGGCAGGGTCAGGGCCATGAGAACAGTGATTTTATAAGTATTGTTGACCTCTTTCTCAAATACAGTATTGAGATGAGCTTGCTTTTCTCCTAATTCGAGCCAGACTGCAAACCCTCAGTGAAAAGAATGGCTGAATATGAGCTGAACAATTGTGACTTAAAGACGAACAGAGCAAAGACTTGCTTGTTTGGACTGATGTTATAAATCCAGTGGAGGTTAAAGAAAACAATGTGTTAGTCAAAGAAGGCCAGGTAAGGCTTATTTAAAAGTACAAAACACAAGATGTTTTACAGTGATAGTCGACAATAAAAAAACACTTAGCTTTATCTTTTGCCTCTCTCTCTTTCATTGCCCTATAAAAAAAAAAAAAAAAAAAAAAAAAAAAAAAAAAGAACCTGAAAACAACTCAGGACCATGGTGATCTCCATCAGAGATGGCTGGTCTGCCCAATTCCTACTTTTCTCTACCTCTTTGTCTGTATTTTCTTTCCAAAATCCACCACTGCTCCCACTCTAGGGGGGACCCTCCTCACTTTTTGCCTAGCAGGTATCAGCACCTCAGCAGGTTGGAATATAGGAACATGGGAATGCTGGAAGGATCATTGTTTCAGGGGCCCTTGCTCTGCCCTCTCGGGTCTTCCTTTCTGTTTCCACAGTCCTTATGTATACTTCCTTTACAACGTTCATCACATCATATTTTAATAGCCTCTGGCAGATTTATTTTCCCATTTGGAGAACAAGAATTAATACTATGATAGATTTAGAACATACTTGTTACTTACTAAAACATGATTGACTGATTCAAGAAATTATACCTCAGACCAATCCTATGGCCTAATGGCTAAGGGAGCTAGATCCCACATGGCTTATGATGGTACGAATCTCAGCTCCAATGGATTGAAACACCAGGCATAATGGTGTATTTTGCATGCATGCCCAAAATCTCAACACAATGGAGACATTGAGAAGGGATTACAGCATGACCATGCCCAAGTAGGGCGTACTTTCTCCCACTCTGTCTCTATGTATTTCTCTGGCACACATCCTCTGGCAATTAAAAACAAAAGAAAAATATTATTTCTGTGCTAAATTCACGTAACACAGAACTTTGCACATCATTTTATTTGCTCAACACAATATAAACAAAATGCATGAAGGAAAAATAACCACCATGACCCCATGGATTGTTCAGCTTTTGTCCTCTGTATTTTAAGATCTTTCAGTTTATCTATTTCCAGTCTTTCCTCTTTTTTTAGCAAATGATGCCTAGCTATTCAAGCCCAAAGTCAACAAATCATCCTTCACTTCATTTCTCTTATCCCCTTCAGCCACGCCACCATCAAATTCTGCTGATTCTATTAGGTTTTCAGGAAAGTCATGACATATTTTTCTGTTTTTCTATGCAAAAATGCATCATGACTTTCCTGACAACACAATCTTTTTGAAATACATCTGTGTGTGTGTGTGTTTCACTCTTATTTTTATTTTTTAACCATATTTAATCACTGTTCATTTTATTTAAGAAATTTTAGCCTTGGGACCAGCAGATGGCATAATGGTTATGTCATTGGACTCCCATATAGTCGACCGTGGTTCAAGTCCCAAACTCGGTGGCATAAAACTCATGCCAGGCACATGTCCGTGCATGCCCAAAATCCCAAGAAGAGAAGAAAGAAAAAGGAATTGCGGCATGGCCATCCCCCGGGGCAGGGGGTGATTTCTCGCTCTCTGTCTCTCTGGTGAGTGCACAAGCTCTATAACAAAAAACTCTCTAAAAAATAAGTTTTTGCCTTAGAGTGAGTTTTGCTATAGGACATGTGAGCTCACTGGAGAGAGAGAAACAGAAAGTGAGAAGTCAAACCCGCCCAGGTTGGATGGCCACGCTGCAACTCCTTCTCTTCACTTCTCCTCTCAGGATTTCGGGCATGTATGCACACACACTCAGAGTGAGTTTTAAACTGCTGGGTCCAGAACTCAAACCTCAGTCGACTATATGGGAGTCCAGTGACGTAATCATTATGCCATCTGCTGGTTTCTATTTGTATGATATTGAGAAAGCTCCATATTGTTCTCCACAATGGCTGAACTAATTTATATTCCCACCAAAAGTGTAGGAGGGTACCCTTTTCACCACAACCTCACCAGTATTTACTATTCTTTTTTTTTCAATCTAAGACATTTTAGCTGGTAGTAAGTAGTATCTCATTGTACTTTGATCTGCATTTCCCCCATGATAAGAGATATTGAGTATTTTTTCATATGTTTTAGCCATTCATATGTCTTCCTCGGAGAGTTGTCTATTCAACTCACTTGCCCCTGAAACACATCTTGATCTATTGCTCTCCATCACTACCAACCCTATGCTAGTCCTATCTACTCTCATCTGTTAGGTAGATCATTGAAATCGGATTCTAATGTATTTCCGTTTCTACTTTTGTCTTTATGACCAACTCTCCTTGCAACAATGAGTGATTTTTTTTTTTTTTTAGTTTATTCCTTTTAAGAGACAGAGACAGTGGCAGTCTCAAAAAGGTCTCACACTACAATCCTCCCCCACCTTTGTGGCAGTGTGCATCCAGCTTGTACAGGTCCACCAGGTCATTGAACTTGCTATCCTCCCTGTGGAACCAGCCACATCAAACATTATAAACTGGCCCATACAAATATTTTAAAAAGTCTGATAAGACACTACTCTCCATAAAATGTTTCAATCACTTCCCACTGTCTTTAAAATAAAATCCAATTGTTCTCCATGATCTGACTTGTTTCCCAAACCAACCTCATCTCCTACTTCTCTCTTACTCTTTCAGCATGCTCTAGCTACACTGACGATTCATTTTGCTCCTCAAAAAGGTTAAGTTTGATCCTACGTTGGGCCTTTCTACTTGGCTCTTCCCTCTGCTGAGGCTGTTCTTTCCTTTCCATCTCTGAGATCGCTCATGAAATGCCCCTTCTACTGAGAGCCTTTCCCTTGTCACTCTTTCTAAAATACAGTCTACCTAGCTCTCTATCATATCATCTTGCTGAATTTCTGCATAGCACTTATCATAATCTGTAGTTAACTTGTTTGTTGGTTTTGTCGTAGCTGTCCTTTTTCACTCTAATACTTCACATACAACAAAATGTCTATTCTTATATACTGGCTATCTCTCCATATCTACAAAATAGGTACCCTCGGGACGAGCAGTTGGTGTAATGGCTATGTCACTGGACTCCCATGTAGTCAACTGCAGTTCAAGTCTTGGACCTGGTGGCTTAAACTCACGCTGGGAGCATGTGCATGCGTGCCCGAGATCCCGAGAGGAGAATGGAGAAGGGATTGCAGTGTGGCCATCCTCCCCGGGGTGTGATTTCTCGTTTTCAGTCTCTCCATCTCTCTCTGTCTTTCTGGTGAGCGCATGCGCCCTATAGCAAAAAAAGAAAAAAATAGGTACCCTATATAGATTTTTTCAAGTAATGAATGAATACATACAATAAACAACACATATGTTTATATATGTTTACACTCATATCTTAACAAGCAAAAACCATATCTTATTTGGAAAGAATTTAATACAACAATCTGACAACTAAGTAATTAAAGACACAATAAATGGTATTATAGAGTTTGAAGAGTCTACCAGGATACCATTTAAAATTATTCTGATCTTAATTTTCATGAAAGAAAGTCATGTTAAAGGGCCAATAACAGAAACTTCTGAAAAACAGGTATATAAAAATAGGAATCTACAACTATTATTATATGGCTTTAAGTAAAACTAATATGACAGGAGAGGTTTTTTTTTTTTTTTTAAATCTCTGACAATGCTTTGAAAATCTGAAGTTTTAATGCTATTTGCAAAGAGCGGGTCTCTCCTTCACTTATCTCTTGGTGTGCGCTAATGCACCCACGGATTTCAGTAGTTCTCTTTATAAGAGGCTCTTGATGCCTGAAGGATCGATCACATGATCAAGAGAATTGAGTTTAGTAATTTCACAAGAAGAAAGTCCAACTGAGGTAATGTATCTGAATTTAGTACCTAAATTAAAAGTTTGAGACTCAGCTTTCCCAGAAGTAATTTCTTCTCTCATCAGGGAATGTATATGCTATAAATAAGATTTTGTAGCTCAAAAGCTAATTGTTCGAGAACACCTAATTGAAAGTAATAGCTAATGAGAGGGTGGCATTAGTGACTTAATGTTAGTGGTCACATTAGAATCCTGCATTTATACAAACCTGGTTTATTCCCTCTTTCATACTTGGCATTAGTGGATAAGTAAATTATTCTGGGATAGCTGCAGCAGTTGATGCATGCTGGCCCCAGATCAAAGGACATTAAAGAACATAATAAAGCAAGCTCCACTTCTAACTCAGAGATTCTTAGAATTAGGCTGTAATTCTGCCTGGATAAAAATAAGGGTCTCCGAAAGCTTCCAGTGAACATTAGGAGCTAATAGTAGAGTTCATTGTTTTAAACTTAATATTTAAAGAAACATGGGCAAATAAGAAAGCTAGCAAACTAATATGTTCCTTCTCCCACAGTCTGTATCATGTTACGTGTTCCACACAGGGTGAGATTTGGTTTAAAAAATGAGAAAGTGTTTCCCCCCCATCAACAAACCTGGCCTTGGATAGAGGCATACAAAACAGATTCACACATCACTGTCTGACAAGATGTTCACTGATAATTTTAGCAGTGCTGAGGAACTTATTGATACAGTTTTCCCTCTTAGAAAAGCATCTTAAACTCATAGAAAAAAAGAAATAGAGTACAAAAAGCAAATGAGGAATTTGAAACTTTGCAAGAAAGTGGGTGTCTGAAGTGGAACATCTTAAAAAAGGTCAGGCAATATGGTAGTGCCTTCTTATCTGCAAATTTCCATCCAAACTTATTGAACATAAAAATTGTTAAATAAAAATAAACTATTTGCAATATGTTAACAACAGATTGACCTCCTTTCATTTGAGAATTACAAAATTAAAGGACAAATGATACGGTTTCCGTTATCTAGGTAAAAAAGTATCTCTCACCAGAGGCATTCTCACTCCCTTTATAATGACTACTAGAAAATGAAGCCATCAGTAACCAGTCTGGGTATACAGCATTGGTCACAAAAAACAATTTCATATATTTGCTAAATATTTACTATTAAATATGCTAATGAGAGAATAAGGTATCTAATTATTCTGAGCTCTAGACTTTGACTATCTGAAAAAATATTATTTCTATAAGAATTGTTAAAATATCTTAATATGGTCGATGTACTTCTAATTCAGTCATGTTCAGCAAACAGTTACAGCAAGAATTATGCACAGGACCAGGGGCTATCCACAAAGAACGAATGGAAACACTGTGTTGGCAACAGCCTTAGACATCATGTTCTTCTTACATATATTTTTTCTGTTTAGTCTTACAAATTTTATTTTCTCCCTCAAAAGGAGGTTAAATGTCACTTCTCTTTTCATTTTTCAATATAAAAAAGGAATGAAGGGACAAGTGGTGGTGCAGTGCTCATGTAATGTTCAGCAAAGCTGAACTCACATGGGAACATCCGGGGTTCACACTCGAGGGCTCCCTGTACACATGGTGCACGTGCCAGCCATGACCCCGGCTGGCTGAAGCTAGAGGTAGAATCATGACACTTTCACTTTTGAAAGTGCCTGTACCTTTGTCTCTTGCTTACTCTCTCTCATAGAAGAAATAAATCAATAAACTTTTTTAAAAGAAGAAGGAAAAAAGGGAACTAACCCAAGTAATCTTTTTGGAAGGATAATACAACTAAATTAAATCTTAATCAATTAGGAATATCGAGCTAGGGGACAAGATTGACAGAGACTCATGGTGCCTTTAATAAGTAAAATGTCTGAAACACTAGGCACCATATTTGGGGTAACAAAATTATTTCCAGATCCCATTTGTTGGGGGATGAAGCTTCTATTTTATCATCAAATATCTTTAGGTCTCTGGAGAAAGTGGGTTTAGGAGCAAGTGTTTGCAATGATGAGGACAGCTAAATGAGGCCAAGTAAATTAGAGACATAGATATTAGTTACTCTTGAACAACTTCTACCTGTGACCCTGAAAGCCCCTCTTTTCTTACTCCCACATAGAAGTCACTAGTGATATCCATTACCACCTGACAGTACTCATATAAGAGCCTGAAAGTCACAATGTTTACAACAATTTGAGAGGATAAAACTGCTTCTTCCCTTTCGTATCTGAAATATTTTAAGTAAAATAAAAATGAATGCCTGACTTAAACCACATCACATAGGGTTTTTCCTTAACTTTTAAATATCCATACAGAACTGCTATTGTCTACAGAGAAAAGACATGCTCTCTAGATACTATGAAAAAAAACTAAATAGTTGGAAAACAATGGCATAATACTGATTTACTTGACTGTAAATTAACGTTATGCTTAAGTTTGTAGTTTTATACTAGATTACGTCAATATAGCACAAATAAATTTAAGAAAGTTTAGGTATTGGGACCAGCAGATGGCGTAATGGTTGCATCACTGGACTCCCGCGTAGCTGAGCACAAATTGAGTTCAGGACCTGGCCCTAAACTCATGCAAGGTATTTGTGTGTGTGCTCCCAAGATCCCAAAAGAATGGAGGAAAAGGGATTGAGGCATGGCCTTCCTCCCCGGGGAGTGATTCTCGCTTTCTGTCTGTCTCTGTCTTTCTAGCGAGCACACGTGCCCTATAGCAAAAACCTATCTTTAAGAAAAGAAAGAAAGATTAAGTATTAAAATGATATTATTATCATGAGTTATGAATATTTGTTTTAATTAAGAAAATGTCTGTTTATATCAACATGTACTTATTACTCTAAATGAAATACTAAAAGCTACCAATAGTTGATACACAAGTGAACATAAACAGTTTATAAATATAACATAATAATAAATCTAAGGACAATTTAAAAAGTAAACTTATATGAATTCCAAGAGGACTCTTATAACTAAGTATGGACCCAAAACCTGTCACAAAGTTCTCTATCTTCCCAAATACCAATCTCTGACTGGAGAAAGCATTAGACCTCCATCTTGTGCGCCAATAATACTAATAGAACATCAAATCCCAAGATCCTGGACAGGGATATTCTTTAAAAAAAAAAAAAAAAAATGCAGACCTACATTTTACTGTAGTGAATGATTAATAAAACCATGTACCTAAGAGAATGTAAAACTAAGGAGTACAGTATGACTATTTAGGTCAGCTATTTTTTGATCTACTTTAGAATTAAAATCAGGTAACATGAACACAGTTATTTCTTTTTCCTTTTTTTTTTTTTTTTTTTGTTAAGAGGTTTATGCCTTAGGGAATGTGCACTTGCTGGAGAGAGAGAGACAGCGATAGTGAGAGGGAAAGTGAGAAATCATTCTCCAGGGGGCATCTCCATGCCTCAATCCCTTCTCCTTCCTTCTCCTCCTTGGGCATGCACGTACATGTGCCCAGAGTGATTTTCAAGACCCTGCATCCAGAACTTGAATTGTGATCGTCCATGTGGGTGTCCAGGAATGTAACCACTACACGATATGTTGGCATCAGTTATTTCATACTAAAAGGACAGCCCCTTCGTTACCAAGCAAATTTAAAACTGGTACATAATGTCAATATGTACTATTATGCAAAATGTTATATTTTTTCCACATTATTGGCATATTTGACCAAAATAGATTAAGGTTGAGAAAATATTTAAACACCCCTTTAAATGCCACTATTTCTTTTTTTTTTTTTTAAGAATTATTTTATTTGGGGTCAGCAAGTGGCGTGGTGGTTAAGGATGTTGGACTCCCACATGGCCAGCTGCAGTTTGATTCCTAGACCTGGTACCTGATGGCTTGCTTTCTCACTTTCTCTCTCTCTCTCTCTCTCTCTCTCTCTCTCTCTCTCTCTCTCTTTCTCCTCTCTTGTCAGATTAAAATAAATAAATACAGTTAGATAAACTATTTTTTTCATTTTTAAAGAATTATTTCATTTCACTGTATTTATTTATTTATTTATTTATTTATTTATTTATTTATTTATTTTAATTTGACCAGAGAGGGAAAGAGAGAGAGAGAGAGAGAGAGAGAAAGAGAAAGCAAGAAGAAAGCAAGCCACCAAGTCTGGTACTTGAAGCAAGGTCAGCCATGTGGGAGTCCAGCATCCTTAACCACCAGACCACCTGCTGGCCCCAGCACCTCTATGAGAAGAGGCAGCTTACAGAAGGGTACAGAAAAACTCTCAGTAGAAAGAATAAGTTTAAAGGCTTTAAGGCAAATAACTTGTTCTGGTTTTTGTTTTGTTTTTAAGAACTGAAAAAGGGTCCAGAATGACCAAAGAAGAACTCTGTCACTGATTTTTGCTTTCAGCAAAGCTAGTTCCCCTCCCCTGGTAAGCAGCTAAAAACTAGACAAAATATACAGACACACACATACACACACACACACACACACACACAAAACTGTTTTCACACATTGAAAAACAAGCAGTGCAAGAGCATGACCCCCAAAAGAAGGGAAACAAATGAGGTGACTCCTGTCATTGCCTCAGCTTTCTGCTCGGATGTTTATAGGTTGTGTTTGGAGGAAGGAGTTACAGGCAGAGCACAGGGGGGTATGAGGTAACTAGACTTGACATAAAAGAGTATCAGAGAGGAAAGCGCGAAATGTAAGAGGAGCTCCAGAAATCTGAATAAGGGTCTGTATTGTCCTTGTCTGAATACAATCTGCATATGTGCAGGGTAAAAGTTTATAACGCCAAACAAAGAATAACCCTCTGAGGGCTGAACAATTCCCAGAGCTCACACAGAGCAGGGAGACATTTGAGTTCCCACAAGCCAAGTGGAAAGGGCTTGTTAAATACCTGAGGCCTTCCATGGAACTGTTCAGTGGAGAAGGGTCACACTTTAGAAATAAAGCCAAACTAGTCCTAGAGGAAAGGCCTCTCTAGAGCCACAAAAGGATTAAATTTCTCTGCAAGAAGTTAACTGCCCATCACAACAATATCATTGTTAAAGAAAAATAACAAAACCCAGACACTCGGGATGTATGGAATGTGGCAAACTTTAACTCATACCCAGAAGTAAAAACAACCAATAAAAGCAGGCCTATAAATAACGAGATGATGGATTTAACAATCAAAAAAACTTTAAAAACAGCTACTATAAATATGTATAGGATTTTAAAGGAATATACACGCACAATGAAGAGAAAAAACACAAACCATTTTTAAAAAATGAAGATTCTAGAACTTAAAAACACAATCTCCAAAATAAAAATTCAGTAGATTGGTGGATTGGACACTGCAGAAAAGAACTAGTATATTTGAAATATGACAATAGAAATCATCCAGCCTGAAGCACTCAGCAATAATAACTAAAAATATAATAGTGACACACACAATAACCTGCATGACAATATCAAGTAATCTAAAGTTCATGTAATTGAAGATGCATAAAGAAGGGAACAGAACAAATATTTCAAGAAACCTGTTAAAATTCTTTCAAAGTTATTGAAAACTAAAAACCCACAGATACAATGAGCTCATCAAATCCCAATTAGAAAAATACAAAGTATACCAAAAGAAGAAGCATCATAGTTAAATTGTTAAAAATCTAACAATAAAGACCAAATCCTAAAAGCAAGTGGAGAAAATTGCATAGAAGAGAACAAAGATAAGAATAGCTGAGGGGCCGGCAGATGGTATGGTAATTGGGGCACTGGACTCCCCCATGGCCAACTGTGGTTTGATTCTGGACCTGGTGGTTTGCTTTCTCACTTTCCCATACTCTCTGTCGCTCTCTGATAAAATTTCAAAAAAATAATAAATTAAATTACATAAATAATTCTTTTAAAAAATAGCTGCCAATTTCAAATAAGAAATATTGGGAGAAAATAAAAATGAATGACATCTTAACATGTCTGAAAGGAAAAGGTCAAACTAGAATTCTATATCCAGCCAAAATACCTTGCAAAAAAAAACAGAAATGAAATAAAGACATTTTCAAAGAAACAAAAGCTGAGTGATTTTGAAACTAACAGACCTGCACTGTAAGCCATGATACAGAAAGTTGTTTGGGTTGAAGAAAGAATAATACCAAATATAAATTGGGATCTGCACAAATGAATAAATAGTACAACGAAGAGTAATACATCGGTAAACAAAAAGAGTAGTTGTTCTCATCGTTTAAGCTTCTTTTAAAGGCAGTTGATTAAAGCGAAACCATAGCAATGTATTTTCTGGTTTATAAAACATTTAGAAGTAAAATAAATAAAACAATATCTAAAGTGAAGATGGGGGAAATATTGTTCTAAGCTTCTTTCACATGAAGTAGTATAACTTTTTTTTTTAAATTTTGTTATAGGTCATGTACACTCACTGACAGAGAAAGAAAACAAAAATGACAGAGTCAGAGAAAGGAAATGAAAAAGTAAGAAAGCACTCCCCACAGGGGAAACGACCGTACTCAGTCTATTTTCTTCCACTCTCCTCTTGGGATTTTGGGCACCCGCAGTGTTTGGTGTGTTTTTGAAGTTGCCATGTCTGGGGCTGGAATTGTACGGCCAACCATGTGGAATCCAGCCTCCTTAACTACCACATAACCTGGCTGGCCCCACGTAGCATAATATTAAGTGAATGTAGATTGTAATAAATTAAAAATATATATTATGAACCATATACCAACCATAAAAGGAATAAAAAATATAACTAATAAAAAATAACAATAAATGGGACCAGCAGTTAGCGTAATGGCTATGTCGCTGGACTCCCACTTAGTCGACTATGGTTCAAGTCCTGGACCCAGCGGCTTAAACTCACGCCGAGTGCGTGTGCGTGCGTGCCCAAGATCCCGAGAGGAGAATGGAGGAGAAGGGATTGCAGCATGGCCATCCCCCCTGGGGGGTGATTTCTCGCTTTCTGTCTCTCTGTCTCTCTCTGTCTGTCTGGCGAGTGCACACGCCCTATAGCAAAAACCTCTCAAAAATAATAAATAAAATAACAAAAAAATAGAATACTAGAAGTTAATTCAACACTATAGAAAAAGAGATTAAAAAAAGAAAAAAAAATAGAAAATAAATAGCAAGATAGGAGACTTAAATCTAACATGGCAATAATTACATTACTAAATAGTCTAAACATCATATTAAAATGGAGACGGTCAGGTTATATATAAAAGCAAAATCCAACTATGTGCTCCATTTTAACTTATAGAGACCTAGATGGGCTAAAGTTAGTAGTTGGAATAACATATGCCATGTAAATGCTAAACAGGGGCCAAGGTCAGCCTAGTGGTTAAGGCGGCTGGGTTCTACATGGCAATAGTATGGCAAAGTCCCACAAACCTGGTGGCTTGAGAGACATGCCAGGCATGTGTGTGTGTGTGTGTGTGCACGTGTGTGTGTCTGTGTGTGTGTGTGTGTGTATGCCCAAAATCCTGAATGAAGGTAAAAATGGAGAAAGGACTGCAGCATGATTATGGCCAGTGGGGAATGCTTTCTTTCCATTTCTCTCTCTCTCACACTCTCTTGTCTTTCTCTGGCAAATAAAGTTAAAACGGGGGGGGGGGGGGGGGGCAGAATGGCTATATTTGTATTAAATAAAGATAGATATCAGATGTCTATAAGAGGATATTCCACAATAGTAAAATGATAAATTCTGCCATAACACGTAAGTTCTATCTGTATGTGGTCCATAACAAAAACTTTAAGTACACAAAGCTAAAATCAACAAAACCCAAAGAAGATATACCCACCTTTACAGATTAACACTCAACACTCTTCTCTCAAAGACAAGTAGAACAAATGTACAGAAAGTCAGCAAAAATATTTGAATATTATTAACCAACTTGACCAATTGGCATTTCTAGCACACCATACCAAGCAGTTACAGAGTACATATTCTTCTCATAATGACACAAGACATTCACTAAAACAAACCATCTGTTAAACTATAAAACAAATCACAAAATATTAAAATTCTATGGAGCATATTTTCTGACTACAACAGAATTAAGTTAGAAATTAATGTTTAAATGATATGTGGGAAATTCTTAAATATTTGGAAACTAAGGAACACATGGGTAAATAACTCTTGATTTAAAAAATAGAATAAAAATTCATTTTTAACTAAAATAAACAGTAACAAAAGCAAGATATGCCATAATTTTGGGAATGGAGCTAAGGCAGTTCTTAGAGGAACATGTATACTTTAAATGTTTATGTTAGGAAAAACAGAGTTAAATTTTCACCTACTTAGAAAGAAAATTAAACTATACCTAAAGTACTCCAAAGAAAGGAAATAATAAAAACAAGAGTAGTAATCTGTGAAGTAGAAAATAGAAGCACAATAGGAAAAAAAAAAACTATGAAATAAAAATTGTATATTTGATTTAAAAAATTCATTTTTTAAGCCAAAGAGGAAAAATATGTTACCAATATCAGAAAGTAAAGACATCACTACAAATTCTAAAAATATGTAAAGAATGGTAAGAGTGAGCCAATCCCATGGCCTGGTGGTTAAGGGAGTTGGATCACACATGACCAATGATGTGGCCCAAATTCCAACCCTGGTGGCTTGAAAAACACATTGGGTGCATATGCTTGCAGGATGGAGAAATGGAGGAGAAAGGATTGTGACATGATCACGTCCCATTGGGAGGAGTTTTTTCCCCTCTTCCTCTCTCCATCTCTCTGTCTCTCTCTGATAAGTGCTCAGACTCTCTATGAGGAAAAAAAAAAGGATAAGGACACGAATAAATTCAACAACTTAGGGTAAGATGGAAAAATTCCTTGAAAGGTAAAATTTCAAAATGGAAACAAAGAAAGTAGAAAATCTGAATAGATGGAGGGTAGTGAATAAAGGCAAGAGTAGTACCAAATCTGGTCAGAGAAGACAATAGAAATGAAATTATGTACAGATTTGTAGAATAAGACCAGAAATTTAGATTCAAGTTGTAGTGTCAAAAGACTTTGAGAGAGTTGTAAAGAGGAGTTGGCACAACTTAATTTGTTTTTAAAGATCACTGGCTACTGTGAAAAGAATAAACCCTGCAGACACAGATTGAAAAACAAAAGATTGAAGAAAATGAAAGAAAAATATTTTTGTACTTCAAGAAAGAGAATATGGTGAGTAAGACTAGACCGACATTCATGGAAGGCACAGAAGTGGAACAAATCAGCTTGATCTGAGCTTGGCTTTCACATTACAGAACTAAATAATGGTAAGAATAATAATAAACATTTTTTTAAAACTTTCATTAAAGGGAAGCCTATTTTCCTATTGATTTTAAATCATATTTGTTGGATGAGATAAAATATCCCCATATGTATAATAAAATTACAATTGACTGAAGCAATTAAAATACGTATTTTAGGGACCAGCAGTTAGCGTAATGGCTATGTTGCTGGACTCCCACGTAGTCGACCGCGGTTTAAGTCCCGGACCCGGTGGCTTAAACTCACGCTGGACGCGTGTGCATGTGTGCCCAAGATCCCGAGAGGAGAATGGAGGAGAAGGGATTGCGGCGTGGCCATCCCCCCTGGGGGGTGATTTCTCACTTTCTGTTTCTCTGTCTCTTTCTGTCTGGCAAGTGCACACGCCCTATAGCAAAAACCTCTCAAAAAAAAATGTAATTTAGCATTTTTGCTGCAGCAGCATCCAGTTCCATCTCCTGGACTCTGGGCAGTAAGGGACATTAAGGTAGGGGCACCACTGTCCCCACCGCCTTCCTTCCAGGCTCCCCAGCCCAAGACTCACCCAGACCTCTAGGCAAGTAGGCAGTTTTTTTCTTTGCTCTTCTCCATTTTTTTTGTTAATACCCTCCTCTTCCTTTCCCCACAGACTGTCCTTTTCCCCGCAGGAGCCTCCAGTTCCATCACCAGGCCTCTTTATTCCCCTCTGTACGCTTTTCTTTTCTCTTATATTATCTTCTTCCTTGTTCCTCATCTTCCACCTTGCCAGAGAGACTACCTAGGTCTAGAATCAGAGATCTGAAATTTTCTAGTAATATAAGGTTATCTGGAATCCTCCCTTACACTGAACCAGCTGTGAAAAAGGAGGTACTGCTCTTCAGACACCTGAATAGAATATCTTTCTTGAGACCACATTACTAACAACAACAGAAGAGAGACTTTGGCACATGTCAATTCATAGCAAAAGGGAAACACACTCCTACTCAGTGAAACATTCTCCTAAGAGGTATTCAAAAGTGAGTACATCTTCGAATGGCTAGAAGTAGAAGAAGAGCCCAGGTCTGAATAAACAAGGAAATATGTCTCTGTCAAAGGAACAGAGTAACCCCCCTCCATCTTTTGTGAAAATGGAGGACGTTACCAAAATGTCAGAGAAAGAATTTCGAACATTCATGTTGACCAAATTCTATGAGTTGGAAAGAAAAGAGACAATGAACTATAGGATATTAGGAAGTCCTTCCACTATATGAAAGAAGAAATGGACACTCTGAGAAAGAATCCGATGGAACTATTAGAGATGAAGTCTGTAATAGAGGAAATGAAAACTCTCTTGAAAGTATTAAAAGTTGATTAGACCATGCTGAAGATAGAATCTCTGATGTAGACGATAAAACCTCTGACCTAGGAAAAAACCACCAAAAAGATAGATAAAATAACAAACAAACAAAACCATGAGGATAATATACATAAAATACTAGACTCCATAAGACACCCAAACATCAGAATAATTGGCATCCCAGAAGGGGAAGAAATTAATAAAGGCATGGAAAATCTATTCCATCAAATCCTGGAATAAATTTCCCAAGTCTAGAGAGGCACTCAAGCATCCAGATTCAAGAAATACAAAGGACCCCAGATAGCATCAACCACAGAAGATCTTCCCCAAGGCACATCTTAGCCAGACTGTCCAAGACCACAGATAAAGACATGATACTAAAACTGGCAAGAGAGAAATGAGAAGTGACTTACAAAGGTCATCCCATCAGGCTAACACTGGACCTCTCAACGGAAACAATGCAAGCAAGGAAAGAATGAGAAAATGTATTAAAAGTGTTAAGAGACAAAAAATTTAAACAAGATTATTATATCCTGCAAGATTATCCTTTATATGAGAAAAAAAAAAGATTAAAATCTCAGACAAACAAAACCTGAAAGAATTTGCCAACACCAGACCAGCTCTTCAATAAACCCTGAAGAAAATACTGTTCCAGGAAAGCTAAAGAATTAACAGACAGAAAAAAAGGAATAAAAGGCAATTAAGACAATGGTCAACTTAAATGTCGGGACAGATCCAGTAACATCGATAATAACACTGAACATTAATGGATTAAATTCTCCAATCAAGAGACACAGACTGGCTGAATGGAAAAAAAAAAAAGAACAGAAACCCTCTATCTGTTGCCTTCAGGAAGCACACCTGATGGATAAAGACATACATAGACTGAAAGTGAAGGGTTGGAAAAAGGTTTTCCACGCAAATGGGAACCAAAAAAGAGCTGGAGTTGCAATACTAATTTCTGACCAAATAAGCCTTAAGACAAAAACTGTTCGAAGAGATAAAGAAAGGCACTATATTGTAGTAAAAGGATCAATAGATCAAGAAGACATAACACTTGTAAATACCTATGTGCCTAACACAGAAGCACCCAAATGTGTAAAGGAAAGACTGTTAGATCTAAAATGGGAGATAGACTGCAAAACACTAATTTTTAGATACCTCAACACCCCACTATACCCTCTGGACAGATCATCTAGACAAAAAATAGATAAAGAGATAAAGGATCTGAATGATACCATAAATCAGATGAACTTAACAGACATCTATAGAACTTTTCAACCAAAAACCATGAGATACACTTTTTTCTCACCCCCACATGGAACCTTTTCAAAGATTGACCACATCATAGGGCACAAAGCAAGCCTCTACAGATTCAAAGGCATAGAAACTATATCCAGCATCTTCTCTGACCATGATGGAATTAAACTTGAGTTTAATTTCAAAAGAAATCCTCAAAAATACTAAAATACATGCAAACTAAATAACCTACTCCTGAATGACTCCACAACTACTAAAGAAATAAAGACTAAAATCAAAAGATTCATGGAAGCCAATGACAATGAGGACACAAGTTTTCATAATCTTTGGGACACTGTGAAAGCAGTAATAAGAGGAAAGTACATAGCAATTAGTGCACATAAGAGGAAGATGGAAAGAAGGCAAATGGAATACCTAACATCATGCCTTATAGAAATGGAAATGCAAAAGCAAAAAAGATTTTTAAAAACTCCAGGAAAAAGGAAATAATGAAGATCCACGCAGAAATAAATGAAATAGAAAATAAATGAACTATACAGAAAATAAATGAAAGTAAAAGCTGGTTTTTTGAAAAGATAAACAAAATTGATACACCACTAGCGAGACTTATTAAGAAGAAGAAAGGAACCAGGTAAATCAAATCTGCAATGAAGCAGGCAATATAACAACAGACATAGTAGAAATACAAAACATCATAAGAGGATACTATGAACAACTGTATGCCAAGAAAAAAAGACAATCTGGATGAGATGGACAAATTCCTGGGCACATATAATCTACCAAGATTGAGCCAGGAGGATATCGCAAGTCTGAATAGGCCCATAACAAGCCAAGAGATTGATTCAGTAATAAATAGCCTCCCAACAAAGAAAAGCCCTGGTCCTGATGGATTCACCTCTGAATTTTATAAAACTTTTAAAGAAGAGTTAACCCCCATTCTGCTCAAGCTATTTCTAAAGAACCAAAAGGGTGACTCTCTCCCCAATTCATTCTATGAAGCCTCTATCACCCTTATCCTTAAAGCAGATAAGGACAGGACCAGAAGGGAAAACTATAGACCAATATCTCTGATGAATATAGACACAAAGATTCTCAACAACATACTAGCAAATCGTATCCAACAACTTATAAAAATGATTATACATCATGATCAGGTAGGTTTTATTCCAGGAATGCAAGGTTGGTTCAACATACGCAAAACCATAAATGTAATACACCATATCAACAGGAAGAAAGATAAAAACCATATAATCATATCAATTGGTGCAGAAAAAGCATTTGATAAGATACAACATCCCTTCATGATCAAGACTCTCAGAAAAATCGGCATAGAAGGGTCATTTCTCAACACAATAAAATCTATAAAAAAACCATAGCAAACACATCCTGAATGAAGAAAGGCTGAAAGCTTTCCTACAAAAATGTGTACAAGACAAGGATGCCCACTTTCTCCACTCTTTTTCAATAGAATATTGGAAGTCCTTGTCAATGCAATCAGAAAAGAGAATAAAATAAAAGGCATTTGAATAGTAAAAGAAGAGGTGAAATTCTCTCTATTCACAGATGACATGATTGTATACATAGAAGACCCAATGGTTTCCATAAAAAAAAATTCTGGAAATAATACATGAATACAGTAAAGTTGCAGGATACAAAATCAATATACAGAAATCTATAGCATTTCTATATACGAACAACAGGCAGACTGAGATAGAACTGAAAAAAAGTTATTCCTTTTACCATAGCCACAAAAAGTATAAGATACTTATGAATAAATCTAACCAAAAAGTTAAAGACCTCCACAATGAAAAGTATGAGAAGCTAAAAAAAAAAAAAAAGAAAAAGAAAGAAAATTATATGAAGTAGTGGAATGACATCACATGATCCTGGATTGGAAGAATTAATATAATCAAAATGGCAATTCTATCCAAGTTAATTTACATATTTAATGTAATCCCAATCAAAGTACCAGACACATTCTTCACAGATCTAGAAAAGACAATCATAAAATTCACCTGGAATCATAAAAGACCCCGTATTGCCAAAGCAATTCTGCACAAGAAGAGTGGAGTGGGTGGCATCTCACTCCCTGACCCATAAATATACTACAAAACTGTGGTAATCAAAACAGCATGGTACTGGCACAGAAACAGACATGTGGACCAATGGAACAGAATAGAGTTCCCAGGAATAAATTCCCAAACATACAGTCAACTGATTTTTGACAAGGGGTACCAGTCAATACAGTAGGAAAAGGAAAACCTCATTAGCAAATGGTGCTGGAAAAACGATTTCCACTTGCAGAAAGATGAATCTGAACCCCTACCTCTCACCGTTGACAAAAATCAAGTCAAGGTGGATCAAAGATCTAAATCTAAGACCTCAAACTATAAAACTGCTCCTAGAAAACATTGGGGAAATTCTGGGAGACATTGGGGTAGGGGAAGACTTCTTAAATAAGACCCCCAAAGTGCATTGGATAATCCCCAAAATAGACAAATGGGATTACATCAGACTAAGTAGTTTCTGCATGGCAAATGACACAGTAATTAGTGTGAATCGACAGCCCTCAGAATGGGAAAATATTTTTGTAAATTATGAATCACATAAGGGACTGAGAACCAGAATACACAAGGAACTCAAGCAGCTGTTTGGAAAAAAGATGACTAACCCTATTAAATGATGGGAGAATGAATTGAAAAAAAGTCTCTATAAGGATGACCTACAAGTAGCCAAAAGGCATGTGAATAAATGCTCAATATCCCTCATCATAAGGGAAATGCAGATCAAAACAACAATGAGATACCACCTAACCCCAGTCAGAAAGTCTAAGATTTAAAAAAATAATAATAAGTGTTGGCGGGGGTGTGGTGAAAGGGGAACTCTCTTACACTGCTGGTGGGACTATAAATTAGTCCCGCCACTGTGGAGAACAATTTGGAGATTCCTCAAAAATCTACAAATAGAACTACAATATGGTCCAGCAATCCCACTCCTTGGTATCTACCCAAAGGACAGAAGAATTCTTCATCGGAAAAGTGCTTGCACATTAATGTTTATTGCGACACTATCCACAATTGCTAAGACAGAACCAACCGAAATGCCCATGAACAGATAACTGGATTGAAAAACTGTGGCACATATACTCTATAAAATATAAATCAATCAATCAATAAATAAATAAATAAATAAATAAATACCTGGCTTTTGACAAAAAACGGAAGAATATGGAAGATCTACTACTGAGTGAAGCAAGCCATGCTATGGAGGAGAGACATTGTATGTCCCCACTTAATATATACCAAGTGTCTGCACTCTATGACTGAAACTGATTGACTAAAAATATACAAACCCAGTAAATGGGTGTAAATATCAGATATGGTCTGTGTCAAAGAGTAGAGACTGAGGAAGGACATTTAGAAGAAAAGTAGAGAGACAAAGCATTAATGGAGCAAAGAAAAGTGGTATTATCTGTTAATGATAATTTTTTATTTTTATCAACTGGACTAGGGAGAAGTGTTCACATGTTGAAATATTCACTTTGTAAGCTAAATAACATGACTGAATATATAAAAGAAAATGAAATTTAAAAAATAATAATGAAAAAAGAAAAAAGTTTAAAAAAGATCTTTGTTGTGAAAATATGTATTTCTATAATTGGAAAAAATTGGAAATATACAAAATCCTAATAGAAACTATCCCTGGGTTAAGTTCTCAACACTAATTTTTCTCCTCAAATTATGTTTATAACTTTAAAAATCGTTACTTTTAAAGGACCAAAACACCATTTTTGGTCATATATCATAAAACACTAGAGGTAATCTTTTTTTTTTTCTTTTTGCAAGAAGGCTTATAGGTTTTCCAGACAGAGAAAGAGAAAGCACTCCCAATGGGGTCACACCACAGAACTTACTCCTTTATTTCTTCATTACATCAGGACTTGGGGCGCACACAGAAATATACCTGGCATATTTATCAAGCCAGTAAAGATGGGATTCAAACAATTGAGATAAAGTTTCCACAACCATTGAGCCATGGTGTTGGCCTAGGAGTTAAATTCTAAAATACAATTGTAAACTACTAAAATGCTACCTAGCGCTTTGTTTCAGTCACATTAACTTATAAAAACATATCACTTGCTTCTGCTCCTTTCTCCCAGGCAGGAGAGTTGAGCCATTCTCTGAGAAGTTTCCTCATGGAAACTGGGAACTAGATATTTCAGGGCACAGGAGAAATGAAGATTTTCTACTCATAATTCAGCCTCCAGCAAGCGAAGCTAGTGTGGCAGGAGAGTTGAGCCATTCTCTGAGAAGATTCCTCATGGAAACTGGGAACTAGATATTTCAGGGCACAGGAGAAATGAAGATTTTCTACTCATAATTCAGCCTCCAGCAAGCAAAGCTAGTGTGCGATCACAACAGAACGGCAATCAGATTCTAGAACACCTCTGTCTGCTTGCTCCTGAACATTGAGGCTTAACTTCAAGAATTTGAAAGAAACACGCCATTCATCAGATGACAAGAAATCACCGTCGGATCATGAGAAATATGGGAAAACGAGAAAATACCTCTCCTCCAATGGAAAAGAGTAAGTCTCCTTCATCCACAAGCAGTTCGGTGAAAGTCATGGAAATGTCTGATAAGGAATTTAGAACATTCGTAATGTCGAAGCTAACAGAGATGGAAGAAAAGAGAGATAATGAACTGCTAAAGAGAAAAGAGAAAGAAGTTGCCGAGTTCCAGGAGATGAGGAAATTCTTGCAAGATCTAAAAGAGGAATTACACACTTTACAAAAGACTCAAACGGAACTGCTAGAGATGAAGTCTATAATACAAGAAGTTAAAATCTCCCTTGAAAGTATTAAAAGCAGACTAGATCATTCAGAAAATAGAATCTCAGATGTAGAAGAGAAAATGGCTGGCTTAGAAAAGTCCACCATGAAGACTGAGAAAATGGCTCAAAAATTTGAGAATGATATGCGAGAAGTACTGGATACCATCAAACGTCCAAATATCTGGATAATTGGCATTCCTGAAGGTGAAGAGATCCATATGGGCATTGATAATCTATTCCATGAAATCCTGCAAGAAAACTTTCCAAACCTAGAGAGGCATTCGAAGATCCAGTCCCAGGAAATACAAAGGACCCCAAATAGAATCAACCCAAGGAGATCTTCTCCAAGACACATTATAGCCAGGTTGACCAAAACCGCAGACAAAGACAAGATACTAAGATTGGCAAGAGAGAAACATCAAGTTACCTACAAAGGACATCCCATCAGGCTAACAGCAGATCTCTCATCAGAAACAATGCGAGCGAGGAGAGAATGGGAAAATATATTCAAAGTGTTACGAGAGAAGCAATTTCAGCCAAGAATACTGTAACCAGCAAGATTATCTTTCAGGTGGGAAGAAAAGACAAGAACATTCTCAGATAAACAAAACCTGAAAGAATTTACCAGCACCAGACCAGATCTCCAAGAAGTTCTCAAGGGTGTGCTGTATCAAGAAAATTAAACACAGACACACGGAAATAAGAGTCAAAAAACTATGAAAGTGGCCAACTTAATCATAGGGACAAGTCTGGAGTTGAATACTATATCCCAGAATTTAATCAGGAAAATTGAACCAGAACAGAAGATAAAAGTACATGAGACTGATAGGTTCATGCACCTTCCATTTGAACAGAATCCTAACTTGTTTCCTGGCTTTAAGCAAAGTTCCTTGGCATTTCTTTGAGTTAAGTTAAAACTGGTTTTCTTAGTAGTAATGAGTGAACTCACCATTGAAAGTAGTTAGATTATGTAGGAAATTGTGTGATCAATGCAACGTGGGTGGGAAGGGAATGAAGGACAATTGTAGACACCGGAGGTGGTGTGAGAGGAGGGTGGGAAGGGACAGAGGGTCAGAAAGAGGGGTGGAAATAATTCTAGGAACTAGTAATGGAAAATTTTTTGTAATGTGCATGATTGTATCACTATGCAGTGTGTACTGGATGGGAGATTGCATTTTGTATGCTGTGATGAAGCTTAGGGAAGGAATGTAAATTGAGTTACAAAAAAAAAAGTTTCAGAAAAAAAAATATTTATCTATTCAATGACTGCAGTAGGATATGTAGCCACAGCTAGGTACTACTTTATAGGATGCGTAAAGTAAGACTTGTGTTCATGGAAATGTGGGTATCACCTGTGTTTGCTATGAGGGTATTTGGATTGATTAGGGTCTTTGGCGTTACAATAAAATGTGAGGAGAAAACAGTATAGAAAGCAAACATAGTTACCAGAGACTGTGGGAGGAGAGTGGGAGAAGGCAGAGGGTAAGAGATAGAGAATCTAGGATGGGGGGAAAAAAGCAAAACATACAGAAGACAAGAAATGGAAGATCATTTGCTGACAATAACATGTTTGTTGATGTGCTTGATTGAGACAATATATAGTGTAATTATGATGGAAAATCTCATTTTGTATGCTGTAATGATGTTCAGAGAATGAATGCAAATAAATAAATTGAAAAAAAAAAAACAACATATCACTTGACTCGCTCTGCTTATGACATGGTTCCCACAGATGATGTGATTAACCTTAATACTTTAGCACTTTTCTGTTTTTAACCAGCATGATGCACTCTAAATTATGTATATTTTCATAATTTTACAATCACTTCCACATATTGGTCTTGGTCTGATGAGACATTTTACCCAAAAAATACCTGTGCTGTTTATTTCAGAATCCTTGAATGAACTAAAAGATATGGAGAGGTAAAGACTGAAATAGCTAACTGCTATTTTGCAAATCTATTGTACTGTATAGACAAGAAAAGGTGCTCCTAACACAAATAAGAATTCCACCTTAAAGGCTATTTGGGGGACCAGCAGATGTCATAAAGGTTACATCGCTGGACTCCCCCATGGCTGACAGTGGTTTGAGTTCTGTACCCAGTACCTTAATATCAGGTGTGTATATGTTTACATCCAAAATCCCAAGAGGAGAATGGAGAAAGGATTGTGGCATGGCCATCTCCCTGTCGGGGGGAGGGGGCTCATTTCTCACTTTCTGTCTCTCCAGCAAGCACACACACCTGGCAGCAAAAATCTCTCTCTTAAAAAAAAAAAAATGTCATAACTGCCACAGTGGGGAAGGAAGTAGGGCACAGCTGGACTATACTGCAGCTGCATGACAAGGCCTAGGTTCAGATCCCAGGGCAATCTAAGCATCCCAGGCATGCTCAGGGTGTGCCCCATGATATCTTGACTGGCTGGAGGGCTTGGGGGAAGTAGTAGTGTACAACACGCTGTCAGGGCTCACTCTCTCTCTCTCTCTCAGTCTGTCTCTCAAGAAATAGGCTTTTTTAAAAAAAGTCTATATGAAGGCAAGATAAAGAGTCACAACATCAACACAAACCATTATGAGCTAAGTTCCTATCAGACATAGAATACAATGTTGGGGGGCCAGCAGGTAGTGGTGGTTAAGCCCACTGGACTCCTACAAAGCCAATTGCAGATCGCATCTCAAACCTGGTGGCTTGCTTTCTCACTTTCTCTCTCTCTCTCTCTCTCTCTCTCTCTCTCTCTCTCTCTCACACACACACACACACACACACACACACACACTATCTTCCCCCCAGTCCCTGGTCAAATTTAAATAAATAATAAATAAAGTTAAATAAAATAATTCTTAGAAAGAAATGAGAAAGAATACTGTATTGGATGACATCTAGAGTAATCTTTTTTTCTACCCCAGATGGGGCGATAGAAGCATAATGTAACCCCATCTTCACATGGATCCTGAACTTCAGCTGTGAAATATTGCTTTCAGAGACTTAAAATG
Organism: Tupaia tana; assembly: GCA_026018925.1. Taxonomy (NCBI): domain Eukaryota; kingdom Metazoa; phylum Chordata; class Mammalia; order Scandentia; family Tupaiidae; genus Tupaia; species Tupaia tana. The sequence goes on from JAKSZU010000008.1 coordinate 19,069,529, forward strand.
AACGGGACCAGCAGTTAGTGTGATGGCTATGTTGCTGGACTCCCACGTAGTCAACCGCGATTCGAGTCCCGGACCCGGCGGCTTAAACTCACGCCAGGCGCGTGTGCATGTGTGCCCAAGATCCCGAGAGGAGAATGGAGGAGAAGGGATTGCGGCATGGCCATCCCCCCTGGGGAGTGATTTCTCGCTTTCTATCTCTCTGTCTCTCTCTCTCTCTGTCTGGCGAGCGCACGCGCCCTATAGCAAAAACCTCTCCAAAAAAAGAAGAAAAAAAAAAAATGAAGATTTTCTGCTGGGACTTTCCCCTCCACATTCATTTCTAGTGGTTAGTGCTTCTTGTCTCCTTTTCTCCATTTCTCTCTCTGTCTCACTATGTCTTTTAATATTTATTTATTTATTTATTTATTTATTTGTTTATTTATTTATGGTAAAGAATTCTCTGGGCTCTCAAGCCCCTTCTTTATTGCGCTAATTGTACCTTTCCCAATTCATTTACGAAAGGCACAAATCCAGGCCCATTTTCACATGGATCTTGAACTTCAGCTATGAAATATTGCTTTTGTGTGGCGCACAGGCACTGCACAGTTTTCACTTTTTACTTTTTAAAATGAAAATCTATGTTTTTAAAATGATCTTTTTTCTTCTTTTTTTTTTATATTTTCCTCTTCTTTCCTCTTCTCTAATTGTTTTTCTTTTTCTTTATCTTTATTCATTGGCTTCTCAGCTCCTACACACTAAGTGTCTAGACAGGTCCAAGTGAACAGAATCTAAACATCTGAATATGATTAGGGTCAGAATTTTCCTCTATTCCCACTGATTCTGATGCACAAAGAGTGAAAATGAAACGGAAGAGAGATTGCAGATCATCTCCTCCTGCACGCCTCTGAATGGTCAGACTGAACTTCAAGAATTAGGGAGAAACGTGACATCCATATCACCACAGAGTCACAAGAAATATGAAAAAAAAAAAACAAGAAAATATCTCTCCTCCATGGAAAAATAATAACTCCTCTTCATCCTCAGACAGTATGATGAAATTCATGGAAATGTCAGATAAAGAATTTATAATTTTCATGGTGACAAAGTTCACAGAGATCAAAGAGAAGAGAGACAATGAACTGCCAAGGAGTCAGGGGAAAGAAGATGACGAGCTACTAGAGGTGAGGAAATTCTTGGAAGATCTAAAAGAGGAAAATCACACTATAAAAAAGAATCAAATGCAACTGTTAGAGATGAAGACTGTAATACAGGAAATCAAAACCTTCCATCAAAGTATTAAAAGCAGACTAGATTATACCAAAAATTCAATCTGAGATGTAGAACATAGAATCGCAAGCTTAGAAAAATCCACCACGAAGACTGAGAAAATTGCCTGAAAAAAATGAGAATAATATAGGAGAAATACTAGATACCATCAAATGTTCAAACATCCAGACAATTGGTATTCCAAAAGGGGAAGAGACTCATAAGGGCATTGACAATCTAGTCCATGAAATCCTGGAAGAAAACTTTCCAAACCTAGAGAGGCATTCAAAAATCCAGACCCAAGAAATACAAAGAACCCCCCATAGAATCAACCCAAGAAGATCTTCTCCAAGACACATTATAGCCAAATTGACCAAAACCACAGACAAAGACAAGGTACTAAGACTGGAAAGAGAGAAATGTCAAGTTACCTACAAAGGATATCCCATCAGGCTGACAGTAGTTCTCTCATCAGAAACAATGCGAGCAAGGAAAGAATGGAAAAATATATTCAAAGTGTTAAGGGAAAAGCAATTTCAACCAAGAATACTGTACCCGGCAAGATTATCCTTCATATGGGAAGAAAAGACAAGAACATTCTCAGATAAACAAAACCTGAAAGAATTTACCAACACCAGACCAGATCTCCAAGAAGTTCTCAAGGGAGTGCTATACCATGAAAATTAAATACAGTCACACAGAAAAAAGAGTTCAAAAACTAAGAAAATGGCCAACTTAATTGGGACAAGTCTGGAGTTGAATATTATATTCCAGAATATTATTGAGAACATTGGACCATAACAGAAGATAGATTAAATATCTGAGACTAAACTGGTGAAATAGAATTTTATGACTTTTGACTAAAACACTACTGACTTTCTGCTAGCCTTTGTTTTCCAGTTTTAAGGATTTTTGTCCTGTCTTGAGCTGCTGATAGGTTCATGCACCTACTGTTTGAACAGAATCCCAATCTGTTTCCTGGCTTTAAGTTTTAAGCATAGTTCCTTAGCATTTCTTTGATTTATTAAAGCTAAAACTGCTTTTCTTGAAATTAAAAATATAGTAAAAAATACATAATTAATGATTGTAGTAAGCTATATAGCATCAGCTAGGTGCTACCTTATAGTATATTCATTCTACTCAGAATTTCATGCCTAAAGTCAGACATATGTTCATAGATATGTATATATCAGCTGAGCTTGCTATTGAAAGTAGTTAGAATATTTTAAAAATTTTGTGAATCAACAAAATGTTGTGGGAAAAAGAAATGGAAAACAACTGGAAAACTGACATAGTGTGGGAAGATGGTGGGAAATGGCAGAGGGTGAGAAATAGGGGGAAAATATATATATATACATATATATATATATATATATATATATATATATATATGGAACTAGAAATGGATAATTATTGATGATAACATGTATGATTAAGCCACTACGCAGTATATTCTGGATGGGAAATCACATTTTGTATGTTGGGACAATGCTCAGTGAATGAATGTAAGGTAATTAAAAACAAAAAAAAATAATTTTTAAAAATATATAATAAAAAAAGAAGTATAATGTAAGATCTTTGAAAAACAGACCATGAACATCAACCTTCAGAATGTCTCCAGAAGCAAAATGACCTCGTAGGTAACTTCAAGAACCCAGATATCATTCAGAACTGACATCTCAGTTCATTTCTATTCAGTGTTCTTTCTCCTCTTCCCCCAGATTGAACACATATTTTCTCAGATTTGGAGCCTAGAATCAACCTGGCATTATATCAGTCACTATGAATAGTTTTCAATTCAACTTAAACAAAGTACTATGAATATGTACAAACTGTTATTAATAAAAACCTCTATTTTGTCATTAAAACACATGTATTTTTCTCATCTGTGGCTAAACAAATGAAATTTAGAGTGAGGTTTAAATTTTGGCTCTACCACTTACAAACTAGGTCATTTTTTTTCTTTTTTCCATGTATTTATTTATTTTTACATTTTTCCACCATTTACTTTACATATCAAAAACTTTTTGCTCACACTCCATAGTTCTTTTTTTTTTAGAAGTTTTTGCTGCAGGGCATGCGTGCTGGCCAAAAAGATAGAGAGACAGAAAGCAAGAAATCACCCCCAAGGGGGGATGGCAATGCCACAATCCCTTCTCCTCCATTCTCCTCTTGGGATCTTGGGCACACACGCACACACCTGGTGTGAGTTTCAAGCCACCGGGTCCAGGACTCAAACTGCGGTTGACTACATGGGAGTCCAGTGACATAACCATTACGCCAACTGCTGGTCCTGATACTCCATAGTTCTTGACAGTTAATAAATAACTTTCAAAATTTCAGAATGCTGAATTTTAAAGATAATGTTCAAAATATTTCTTATAATTTTGTATAACTTTGTCTGTGACTCTATAACAACAGAGACAGTATGGTTTTAAATATTTTTGAGAAAATATTCATATGTCAACTTCTCAAATTGTTGAAAACCAAATTCCTAGCACACTAGTCACACATCAACCTTCTCAAAATCAGCCCTGCCTACCAAGTATTCTGTGATATACCATCTGCTAGCAAAGATCAGTCTCTTTTTCTTCCTTCAAAGTCTTTCTCAAGATAATCCTCTGGTGTGGTTGCTCTTTTGCAATCTCTACTGCTTGCAATGCTAGGCTGGAAAAGTCCAGGTTATTTTATGTTATAAATTCTTTCATATATCTTCTCTAATCCTTTCTGCCAGGCAGAATTATTCAAAGTGCCAGGCCATCTTTCCTTTTTTTTTAATAATTATTTATGTAATTTTATTTATTCATTCATTTATTTTTGACCAGAAAGACACAGAGAGAGGGATAAAGTGAGAAAACAAGCCACCAGGCCTGAGACTTGAACCATGGTCGGCCATGTGGGAGTGCCCAGCATCTTAACCACCATGCCACCTGCTGGTCCCCCAGCCAGGCCATCTTTCTAAGAGTTTCTTTTTTTTTTTTTTGGAGAGGTTTTCACTATAGGGCACGTGCGCTCGCCAGACAGACAGAGAGAGACAGAGAGACAGAAAGCGAGAAATCACCCCCCAAGGGGGATGGTCACGCTACAATCCCTTCTCCTCCATTCTCCTCTCGGGATCTTGGGCACGCACGCACACGCACCCGGCGCGAGTTTTAAGCCACCAGGTCTGGGACGCGAACGGCAGTCGACTACGTGGGAGTCCAGCTACATAGCCATTACGCTAACTGCTGGTTCCCTCTAAGAGCTTCTGTTGGCTTACTTGAGATCCACCTTAGTTTCATAGTTTTTAAATTAGTCTTCAGGTATGACATTCCCTGTCCAATAATGAGTATTTACAATTTCTTGGGACCAGCAGTTAGCGTAATGGCTATGTCGCTGGACTCCCACGTAGTCGATCGCGGTTCGAGTCCTGGACCGGGTGACTTAAACTCACGCCGGGCGCGTGTGCGTGCGTGCCCAAGATCCCGAGAGGAGAATGGAGGAGAAGGGGTTGTGGTGTGGCCAACCCTCCTGGGGGGTGATTTCTCGCTTTCTGTCTCTCTGTCTCTCTCTGTCTGTCCGGCAAGCACATGGGCCCTATAGCAAAAACCTCTCCAAAAAAAAAAAAAAAAAAAAAAAAATTAGTATTTACAATTTCTGATTCAATGCAACAAGCATTATTGAACTTATGCAAATAACCCTTCTGCCACAAAATAAGAATACTCCCAAATATTTCTGATTCAAGAGGGGTCAGGAAGGAAGAAAAGTTTGTTTCCACTTAAAGAAACAAACAAGGGAACCAGCAGTTAGCGTAATGGCTATGTCACTGGACTCCCACATAGTCGACCGCGGTTCGCGTCCCAGACCCGGTGGCTTAAAACTCACGCCGGGCGCGTGTGCGTGCGTAACCAAGATCCTGAGAGGAGAATGGAGGAGAAGGGATTGCGGCGTGACCATCCCCCCCGGGGGGTGATTTCTCGCTTTCTGTCTATGTCTCTCTCTGTCTGTCTGGTGAGCGCATGCGCCCTATAGCGAAAAAAACCTCTCCAAAAAAAAAAAAAAAAAGAAACAAACAAGAAAAATATTTTTAACGAATTGCTGAACCTATTAACAACTCAGAAGAAAGTAAAATGTTTAAATTGGGAAAACAAAGTATAGTAAAAAAAAAAATTCAGGAATGTTTTACTCAAAAGTCATAAAATTCTGTTTTGAGATTTCTGTCTTATGTTCAAACTCTCTTCTGTTGAATAGGCAGTGTTACTATGGTCCGATCTTTCTGTTTAAATCCTGGAAGTTAACATTCAATGTTGTTATTGATATTTCTTGGTCCCAGCATTAAATTGGTCATTCTCTTGGTTGTCTTTTGTTCTCTTATTTCTGTATGTGTCTTTAGATTTCCTGGTAGAGCAGTCCTTCTTCTCAGAACTTCTTGAAGAGTGGGTCTGCTATTGGCAAATTTTTTCAGGCCTTGTTTGTCTGAGAATGCTTTTATCCTTTCTTTCCATACAAAATATAATCTTGCTGGGTACAGTATTCTTGGTTGAAACTGTTTTTTACTTAACACTTTGAATATGCTTTCCTTGCTCGCATTGTTTCTGATGAGAGGTCTTAGGTTAATCTGATTGAATAACCTTTATCATTAACATTACATTTCTCTGTTGCCAATTTTAGTATCTTGTCTTTTTTTGTAGATTTGACCAGTCTGGCTGTGATGTGCCTTGGAGAAGATATTCTTGGGCTGATTTTATTAGGGGTCCTTTGTATTTCTTGGGTCTGGATATTTGAATGTCTCTCTAGATTTGGAAACTTTTCATCCAAGATTTCATGGACTAGATTACCAATGCCCTTTTTCGTTTCCTCACCTTCTAGGATACCGATTATCTGGATGTTTGGGCGCTTAATGCTGTCTAGTATTTCTCATATAGTATTCTCATTTTTGGGGGTTATTTTCATAGTTTTTTTGGTTATTTTTTCTAGATCAGAGGATTTGCCTTCGACATCCGAGATTCAATTTTCTGCATGAACTAATCTGCTTTTAATACTTTCAAGGGAGGTTTTGATTTCCTGAATGGCAGCCTTCATCTCCAGTAGCTCCATTTGATTCTTTCTTATTGTGTGTATTTCTTCTTTCAGATCATGAAAGAACTTTAACACCTCCTGGAACTCGTTGCTCTTTTCTCCTGCATCTTCTGGAGTTCATTATCTCTCAGCTCTTTTATCTCATTTAATTTTGTCACTATGAATATTCTGAATTCTCTATCAGACATTTCCATGAGTTCTACTGTACTGTCTGTGGATGAGGAGGGATTGTTCTTTTCCCCTAGGGGAGAGATATTTTCTTGATTTCTCATGTTTCCTGTGCCTCTGCAGTTGTTTCTGGTCATTCTGTGACAAAAATCTATTCTCTACTGTGCTTCATAATGTGGCATCCACAGAAGGATTAAGAGTTTAGATTTATAAAAAGAAATTTATTGATTAAAGCAGAAAGTTCAATAAGTGGTGACGATTTCGATGACTCTAAAAGTATTCAGATGCTTGGCTACTATGCACCTAGGCCTATCTAGACATTCAGTGCATAGAGAGTGAAGCTTAGAGTGGGAAATTAAGGTTAAAAAACAAATTAAGCAAAAAGAAAAAAATAGAAAAATACTACCAAAAAAGAGAAATTTTTCTTTTTTTTTGCATGTAAAAAAAAATGGGTCGCACAAAGGACACACCAGATCTTTAAAATGGCTTCTGGAATTAGCAAGTGAAAGAAAAGGCCCAAAGTGAAGAGAAGTGGTTGAAAATTTTTTTAAAAAAAGTTAAAAAAAGAGAGAGTGCGAGACAGACACAGAGACAGACAGCCAGAGAGAAAAGATGGAGGTCGCCCTACTTTGTCTGAATATTTCAGGAGTCTAGAAGATGGGATTTAGAGTGTAGCTTCCCTGAACATGCCAGGACACACCTCAGCTTTAAAATGGCTTCTTGTCTGAATATTTCCAGAGTCTAACTATGTAATTAAAAAAAAAAAAAAAAAATTGGCAAGGGGTTGAGAAGCACTTGTCAAAGACAAATGGAGAGAGACCTCTGTCTAAAGGGGTATGGTCACATTGCAATCCCTTCTTCATCATCTCTTCCCCTTGTCAGGATTTTGGGAATATGCCCAGCATGTTTTTTTTTTTTTTTTAATTTATTTATTCATTCATTTATTTCAATTTTATGAGAGAGAGAGAAAGTGAGAAAGCAAGCCACCAGGTCCAAGACTCGAACGGTGGTCAGTCACATGGGGAGTGTCCAGTGCCTTAACAACCACACCACCTGCTGGTCCCCAACCAGCATGTTTTTTTAAACAGCTGAGGCTGGGACTCAAACTGTGGTCAGCCATGTGGATCTGGTTCTCTTAACCACTGCTCTGTGGGGCAGGACTCTGTGTAAAGGTTTTTAAAGTTTAATTCAGTGTTTTCTTTTATTTTTTTTCTCCTTCTTCCCATGAGGATGAAAGAGAGAGAAGAAGAAAGAGAGAGACTTATACCTCCAACAGATTCCTCATGTCATGATATACCCTCAGCCTCAGGCAGAGAGATCACAGGCCCCTGCTGTGTACAGGCAGATCTCTAGGCACGGACCCAGGACCTTCCCATACAGGCTCAGCATCACAGAGCATTATGTCATTGTTGCACCATCTTTGTTGGTCACAAACAGCACAACCTTAACCACACTGTGATAACACTTATGTATAAATTGTCAAGTACGGCATCAGACCTGATGCATGATTCCAGTAACCACTTGTATTATTCATAATTACCCTAAGAGATACATGTAGATGATGTTAAATATTTATTCAAAAATTAAAACATACAATTCTTAGGAAATCTGTTAGATTGATACAGCTGTTATATTTCAGTTTACAAATGTAATCGGTAAACATTTTATTTTTGGATTAACTTTTTTCCCACCATAGCCATCATGCTATGCCCTCAGACATACTGTAAGGTCCTGTGAATTATACGGCCATTTATGTTATAAAGATACACTAAACTGTGGTATCTTATTACACATTAAGTTAATTTTTAAAATGTTTTACCAATTTTGGAGCCAGAAAGACCTAATTCATCTAGCTTACCCACCCACTAGCTGAACAATTTGGGGAAAGTTTATTAATTTCTAGTCCTTATTTCTAGTTTTTTTGAGAGAGAGTTTTTGTTGTTGTTTGTTTGTTTATTTTATTTTTTATGTTTTGTTTTGTTTTGTTTTGTTTTTGCTATAAAGCATGTGCACTCACCGGAAAGACAGAGAGCAATAGAGAGACAGAAAGTTAGAAATAAGCTCCCTCCCACCCCAGAGGGGATGGCCACACTGCAATCCCTTCTTCTCTATTCTCCTCTTGGGATCTTGGGCACACACACACACACACACACACACACACACACACAGAGTCTGGTATGCGTTTTAAGCTGCCAGGTCCGGGACTCAAACTACAATTGACTATGTGGAAGTCCAGCAACATAACCATTATGCTTGTAGTCTTTTTCTTATCTGAAGTGATATAAAGCAAAAGTAATTTAACATATTTAGAGTTACTAAATAAAATGAAGAGTGAATAAATGTTAGTATCTTTCTCCCCACTACCTTTTCTTTTTCCCCCAGTATGATGAAATAATTACAACATAAATATGCAAAAGGACTTTTTCCTTAAAACTAAAGCCTAATAAACTAAACCAGGTACAAAGGTGCCAGAGGAGTTATGTAAATGCTTCAGAGAAATTGCATAAATATTACTTCAGAGTGCGCTGAAGGCAAATGTGAAAATTAGAAGAGATTGGGAAGAAGTGCTGAAGTCAACTATAGAAAATGTTCTCTAGGACCAGCAGGTGGCACAGAGGTTAAAGTGACTGGATCCCATAGGGCCAACGGAGCTGTTCAATTCCTGGACCCAGAGTCTTGAAAATCACACTGGGCATGTGTGCCCAAAGTCCAGAGAGAAGAACAGAGAAGGGACTGCAGCATGGTCATCCCTCTGGAGGATGATTTCTCAATTCCGCTCTCTCTGTCTCTCTCCAGAAAGTACACATACGTCCTATGACAAAAAGCTAACAAAAATAAAAACAAACAAACAAAAACACCCTACACATTTCCCATGTTTCTTTCATCATATCAGACTTTGAGAAGTAACCTGTCCATGATCTTTTTAACTATAACTCTGAGAAGTTACTGTAAATTCTAAGAATGTTTGAGGTGAAAACATATGCGTTTAGAGTTTTACTGAATTGCAAGTCTAAAGAAACACACTATACCAACTAATGTTCATCCTAAGCCCTTGTTACTGTTTGGATAATGGTTTGTTCCCAAAGGTTCGTATTTTGGAATTTGGTCATAGTGGACAGTTATTTTATGTTCACTCTGTGTGCTGAGACTTGATTGTATTGTAAAACTGTTAAGTGAAAACTTTAATACTTTCATGATGTCTCTGGTGGGGCCTTTGGGTGTTATAAGGTCATTAGGGTAGGGCCTCTACGATTGAGACATGGTAGGTTAACAAGCAAGGGAATGAGATCAGATCTAGAGAAAGCAAATCATAAATACAGACCATGCTCTGATCTGCTAAAAGTTCTGCTTTCTACCATGTTGTGATGCCGTTGGACTTTTCAGCCACAAGAATTGTGAGTTTTATGAATAAACCTGTTTTCTTTATAAATAACTCAGTCTCAGGTATTTCTGTTAGCAATACAATAACAGACTCAGACAGCCCTCTCTCCAGTGTTTGAAAAACAACTAGTTGGGACCAGCAGTTAGTGTAATGGCTATGTCGCTGGACTCCCATGTAGTCGACCGCGGTTCACATCCCGAACCCGGTGGCTTAAAACACACTGGGTCCGGTGCGTGCCCAAGATCCCGAGAGGAGAATGGAGGAGAAGGGATTGCGGCGTGGCCATCCCCCCTGGGGGGTGATTTCTCGCTTTCTATCTCTCTGTCTCTCTCTGTCTGTCTGGCGAGCACATGCGCCCTATAGCAAAAACCTCTAAAAAAAAGAAAAAGAAAAACAACTAGTTTGTATTCTTTTTGACTTTGACTTTGACCACATCACTTATACAGGTGATTCTCATTCCTGCTCCCAGCAGATGCTATCTGCCTCCTTGTTCTAGCCACCAATGTCTTGTGGCAGAAAACATCTTCATTATTCCAAAATAAATCCCAAAAGATAATAAAATTATTTCAATTTGATAAATTTGCAGATCAGTAGTACTTTACTGTATACCTATAGGATATGTCCCTGTGTAAAATATGCCCAGATCATTTCCTCTCTTAGTCAGATATTAATAGCACCCAGCTTTCTTCAAGAAATTGTTTTGCATTTATTGTGGATGAATAAATTCTCTGAGAGCTCTAATTTGGGTCCTCAGTGTATTCTACCTAGAAAAACAAAATCAAATAAGCATGCCACCAAGATTAGAGGCTGCTCTTAAGCATGATACAAACAATACTGTGACATTTCTACAAAAATAGTCTATTTTTGTATCAGATAAATAATGTCAAGAAGTAATGTTTCTACTCAATTGTAGCACTTCCAAATACACCTGTTCTATGTCTTCATTTTTGACTTCCTTTGATTTTACCTTAATTAATCACTTTCCACTGATATTCCATTCAAAGAGTCAACATGCTAAAACCTTATGTATCTACCCACTCAAATGTTAAAGCAAGTTTTGACAGTCTCAACCAGAAAAACAATGCCACTTTCTTTTTAACTAAAGAAATTAAACTTATTTTCCTCAGAAACATTGATGAAATCAACTTGTAAAGATGACAATCTTATTTTAGATTATTAATTGCCTTGTGTTGTAACTCATGTAAAAGAATGAGCCAAGTTATATAACTCAAAAATTATACTTAACAATGAAGCACTGCACATTACAATAATTTTGTTGCTATGAATACACTTATTCTTCTAAGAAAAAATATAAATTCATTGTTAAATAATGAAACAAGCTGACTTAAGAAAATAATTGTTAAAATAAATAGCCTAAGATTACCCTAATTGTCCCCTAAATCCTTACTATTCAAAGTATTGCCCATGCATTCTGCATCGCTGAGGCCTTTACTAGAATTTCACGTCCCATGCCAGACCTATGAGTCAGAATCATCAATGTAATAAGAGTCTCAAGTGATCTGTAGATATGTTAAAGTTGAAAAACATCATCTGAAAAGAAAATACATCTCAGTTGCTGTTGCCGTAGAAATTCAAATAGAATACTAACATTGCCAAGCTTCATAAAGTATTCTAATTTTATTTTAATCTGCTAATATTATATTCCCAAAGATCAAAAAGCAAATATATTTTTATTAATAACAAATAAACTAATGCTTCACTTATTGTGATAATTCATTGATCTCTATAGTTTTAAAACGTCATGTTTTACAATTCTCATCTGTGCTATTTTACATTGTAAATTTTCTGCTCTTCAGTGTGTTGTGCGTAGGAGGGTTAAGGAGAAAAAGATTAAAGTTAATAGTTTATCACATATATGATAAGTAGTTCTTCTACTTAAAATCTAAAATTGAGACTTATCTTCATGATAAGCAAATTATTATATTTATTATAATAAATATGGTATATCTGTTATACTTGGTTTTAGAAAACCATGTTTTCTTTACTGTTTATACCATGGAAAGTAAATACTTAGAACATTTAGGGCTAGCAGGTGGCATGGTGGTTAAGGCACTGGATTCCCACATGGCTGGCCACAGTTTAAGTCCCAGACCTGGCAGCTTTCTTTCTCATTCTCTCTCTCTCTCTGTCTCACCCTGGTCAAATTTTAAAAAATTATAATAATGGACTTCCATATCCAGACCCCTGGCCTAAGGGACACTAAGGCAGGGCTCCCTGCGCCAGTTCCAGCCCCAACACGCCCAATCCCAGAGACCCTCTATTTCTGTCAGCCAGGTAGGCCTTTTTTTTCCCCTTCTCTTCTTCTTTCATTTGTTAATTTCACACTTCTTAACACACAGGACTGCCCCTAGCTCTACAGCAGACTCCACTTCCATCTCCAGACCCCTGACTTTTTCTTTATTCTCCTTCTTACATTCTTCCCTCTTATTTGGCTCCCTCTTCCTCTTCCTCCACTCTCTTGGATGAACTAGATAGGTCTAGAATCACAGTTCTGAAATATCCTAGTATTGTAAGAGTCCCTGGTCCTCCCTTTTACTGAACCACCTACAAAAAAGGAGGTACTGCTCTTCAGACATCTGACTAGAATACTCCTCCGCAGTCCACATTGCTAAACATAACAGAAGAGAGACTTTGGCACTCATCGGTCCACAGCAAAAGGGAAACACACTTGCTTCTAGTCGAAGAAACATTCTCCTAAAAGGTATTCCAAAGTGAATACATCTCCCAATGGTTAGAAGTAGAAGAAGAGCCTCAGGACTGAATAAGCCAGGAAATATGTCTCCATCAAAAGAACACAATGGGACCAGCAGTGAGCGTAATGGCTATGTCACTGGACTCCCCTGTAGTCGACCATGCCCAAGATCCCGAGAGAATGGAGGAGAAGGGATTGCAGCATGGCCATCTCCCCTGGGGGGTGATTTCTCACTTTTTGTCTCTCTGTCTCTCTCTGTCTGTCTGGCAAGCGCACGTGCCCTGTAGAAAAAAATCTCCAAAAAAAAAAAAAAAAAAAAAAAAGAACACAGTGACTCCCTTCTATTTCTCAAAGAAAAAGAGGAAGTTAACAAAATGTAAGAGAAAGAATTTAGAACATTCTCGGTGACCAAATTCTATGAGTTAGAACAGAAAAGAGACAACGAGCTACAAGAAATTAGGAAGTCCTTCCACAATATGAAAGAAGAAATGGACATGCTAAGAAAAAATCGGATGAAACTATTAGAAATGAAGTCTGTAATACAGAAATCAAAAACTCTTTAGAAAATATTAAAGGTCGATTAGACCATGCTGAAGATCAAATATCCAACAGAGAAGATAAAACTTGACCTAGAAAAAAACACCAAAAAGAGAAAATAACAACAACAAAAAAATGAGGATAATATATTAGAAATACTAGATTCCATTAGATGCCCTAACATCTGAATAATTGGTATCCTAGAAGATGAAGAAATTAAAAAGGGCATGGAAAATATATTCCATGAAATCCTGGAAGTAAATTTCCCAAGTCTAGAGAGGCATTCAAACATCCAGACCCAAGAAATACAAAGGCTTCATATAGAATCAACCCAAGAAGATCTTCCCCAAGGCACATCTTAGTCAGACTGTCCAAGACCACAGAAAAAGACAAGGTACTAAAACTGGCAAGAGAGAAACGAGAAGTGACTTACAAAGGTCATTCCATCAGGCTAACTCTGGACTTCACAATGGAAAAAATGCAAGCAAGGAAAAAATGGGAAGATATATAGAAAGTGTTAAGGGAGAAACCACTTCAACAAAGATTACATTATATCCTGCAAGATTATCTTTCATAAGGGAAAAAAAGATTAAAATCTTCTCAGACAAACAAAACTTGAAAGAATTGGCCAATGCCATACCAGCTCTTCAAGAAACCCTGAATTACTGTTTCAGGAAAACTAAAGAATGAACAGCCAAACACAAAGGAATAAAAGGCAACCAAGAAAATGGCCAACCTAAACATCAGGACAGGTCTGGTAACGTCAATAATAACAATGAATGTTAATGGATTAAATTCTCAAATCAAGAGACACAAATTGGCTGAATGGATTAAAAAAAAAAAAAAAAAAAAAAAAACAGAACCCCTCTATATGTCGCCTACAAGAAACACACTTCATGAATAAAGAAATACATAGAAATACATAGGCTGAAAGTGAAGGGTTGGAAAAAGGTTTTCCATGCAAATGGGAACCAAAAAAGAGCTGGAGGTGCGATACTAATTTCTGACCAAATAAGCTTTAAGACAAAAATTGTTTGAAGAGACAAAGAAGGGCAATATAGTGTAGTAAAAGGATCAATAGATCAAGAAGACATAACACTTATAAGTATCTATGTGCCTAACACAGGAGCACCAAATACGTAAAGGAAAGACTGCTAGATCTAAAACGGGAGATAGACTGCAAAACACTAATTTTTAGATACCTCAGCACTCCACTATCCCCTCTGTACAGATAATCTAGACAAAAAATAGATAAAGAGATAAAGGATCTGAATGACACCATAAATCAAATGAACTTAACAGACATCTATAGAACTTTTCAACCAAAAACCATGAGATATACTTTTTTCTCACCCCCCACATGGAACCTTTTCAAAGATTGACCACATCATAGGGCACAAAGCAAGCCTCTACAGATTCAAAGGCATAGAAACTATATCCAGCATCTTCTCTGACCATGATGGAATTAAACTTGAGTTTAATTTCAAGGGAAATCCTCAAAAATACTCAAATACATGCAAACTAAATATCTTAACTCCTGAATGACTCCACAACTACTGAAGAAATAAAGACTGAAATGAAAGGATTCACAGAAGCCAATGACAATGAGAACATGAGTTTCCATGATCTTTGGGATACTGCTAAAGCAGTTATAAAAGGGAAATTCATAGCAATTAGTGCACATAAGAAGATGGAAAGAAAGCAAATGAATCACCTAACATCGTGCCTCAGAGAATTGGAAAAGCAAAACCAAATGAAATAGAAAATAAATTAACTATACAGAAAATAAATGAAAGTAAAAGCTGGTTCTTTGAAAAGATAAACAAAATTGATACACCACTAGCAAGACTTATTAAGAAGAAGAAAGGAACCAGGTAAATCAAATCTGCAATGAAGCAGGCAATATAACAACAGACACAGTAGAAATACAAAACATCATAAGAGGATACTATGAACAACTGTATGCCAAGAAAAAAAGACAATCTGGATGAGATGGACAAATTCCTGGGCACATATAATCTACCAAGATTGAACCAGGAGGATATCGCAAGTCTGAATAGGCCCATAACAAGCCAAGAGATTGATTCAGTAATAAATAGCCTCCCAACAAAGAAAAGCCCTGGCCCTGATGGCTTCGCCTCTGAATTCTACAAAACTTTCAAGGAAGAGTTAACCTCCATTCTGCTCAAGTTATTTCTAAAGAACCAAAAGGGTCAATCTCTCCCTAATTTATTCTATGAAATTTCTATCACCCTTACCCTTAAAACAGATAAGGACAGGACCAAGAGGGAAAACTATAGACCAATATCTCTGATGAATATAGATGCAAAGATTCTCAACAACATACTAGCAAATCATATCCAACATCTTATAAAAAAGATTATACATCATGATCAGGTAGGTTTTATTCCAGGAAGGCAAGGTTGGTTCCACATATGCAAAACCATAAATGTAATACACCATATTAACAGAAAGAAAGATAAAAAAAACATATGATCATATCAATGGATGCAGAAAAAGCATTTGATGAGATACAACATCCCTTCATAATCAAGACTCTCAGCAATATCGGCATAGAGGGGTCATTTCTCAACACAATAAAAACTATCTATGAAAAACCCATAGCGAATATCATCCTGAATGAAGAAAAGCTGAAAGCTTTTCCACTAAAAACAGGTACAAGGGACCAGTAGTTAGCATAATGGCTATGTCGTTGGAGTCCTATGTAGTCAACCATGGTTCACATCCCGGACCTGGTGGCTTAAAACTCACGCCGGGCGTGTGTGCATGCGTGCCCAAGATCCCGAGAGGAGAAGGGGTTGTGGTGTGGCCAACCCCCGTGGGGGGTGATTTCTCACTTTCTGTCTCTCTGTCTCTCTTTGTCTGTCTGGTGAGCGCATGCACCCCATGGCAAAAACCTCTCGAAAAAAAAAAAAAAAAAAAAAAAAAAAAACGGGTACAAGAACTCCCACTCCTTTTCAATATAGTACTGGAAGTCCACGCCAATGCAATTAGAAAAGAGGAAAAAATAAAAGGCATTCAAATAGGAAAAGAAGAGTTGAAACTCTCTCTATTCGCAGATGATATGATTGTATACATAGAAGACCCAATGGTTTCCATGAAAACATTTCTGGAAGTAATACGTGAATACAGTAAAGTTGCAGGATACAAAATTAACATACAGAAATCTATAGCATTTCTATATACAAACAACAGCAGACTGAGATAGAACTGAAAAAGGTTATGTAAGTATAAGATACTCAGGAATAAATCTAACCAAAAAAGTTAAAGACTTCCATAAGGAAAACTACAGGAAGCTAAAAAAAAAAAAAAATTGAAAATGACACAGAAAAGTAGAAGGACATTCCATGTTCCTGGATTGGAAGAATTAATATAATCAAAATGGCAATTCTACCCAAATTAATCTACGTATTTAATGCAATGCCAATCAAAGTACCAGACACATTCTTCACAGATCTAGAAAAGACAATCATAAAATTCGTCTGGAATCATAAAAGACCCTATTGCCAAAGCAATTCTGCAGAGTGGAGAAGAGTGGAGTGGGTGGCATCTCACTCCCTGAATCATAAATATACTACAAAGCTGTGGTAATCAAAAACACCATGTTACTGGCACAGAAACAGACATGTGGACCAGTGAAACAGAATAGAGTCCCCAGAAATAAATTCCCAAACATACAGTCAACTGATTTTGACAAGGGGTACCAGTCAATCCAGTGAAAAAAGGAAAATCTCATCAGCAAATGGTGCTGGAAAAATTGGATTTCCACCTGCAGAAAGATGAATCTGAATCCCTACCTCTCTCCTTTGACAAAAATCAACTCAAAGTGGATCACAGATCTAAACCTAAGACCTCAAACTATAAAACTACTCCTAAAAAACACTGGGGAAACTCTGGGAGACACTGGAGTAAGCAAAGTCTTCTTAAATAAGACCCCCAAAGCACAGTCAATAATCCCCAAATTAGACAAGTGTGATTACATAAGACTAAGAAGTTTCTGCATGGCAAAAGACACAGTAATTAGTGTGAATCAACAGCCCTCAGAATGGGAAAATATTTTTGTAAATTATGCATCAGATAAGCGGCTGATAGCCAGAATACATAAGGAACTCAAGCAGCTGTTTGGAAAAAAGATGATTAACCCTATTAAAAGATGTGAGAATGAGTTGGGAAAAAAAAAAAAAAAGAAAGAAAGAAAGAAACACTCTCTAAGGATGACCTACAAATAGCCAAAAGGCATTTGAAAAAATGTTCAACATTCCTCATTGTAAGGGAAATGCAGATCAAAACAACAATGAGATACCACCTAACTCCAGTCATAATGACTAAGATTAAAAATGAAATAAAAAATGATAAGTGCTGGCTGGGGTGTAGTGAAAGAGGAACTCTCTTACATTGCTCATGGGAACGTAAATTGGTGCAGCCACTGTGGAGAACAATTTGGAGATTCCTCAAAAATCTACAAATAGAATTACCATATGATCCAGCAATCCCAGTCATTGATATCTACCCAAAGGACAGAAGAACTCTTAATTAGAAAAGTGCTTGCATGTGGATTTTTATTATGGCACTATTCACAACTGATAAGACATGGAACCAATCCAAATGCCCACGAACAATGAAATGGATTGAAAAACTGTGGCACATATACTCTATGGAATACTATTCAACCATAAAAAGTAATTAATTAAGAAAAAAAAAAAAAAACGAAACAAAATCCTGGCTTTTGACAGAAAGTGGAAGAATATGGAACATTTACTGCTGAGTGAAGCAAGCCAGGCTATGAAGAAGAGACATTGTATGTCCCCACTTAATATATACCTAGTGTCCGCACTCTATGACCGAAACTGACTAAAGGATATAGAAACACAGTAAATGGATGTGAATACCAGATATATTGTGAAAGAGTAGAGTCTGCGGAAGGACATTTAAAAGAAAAATATAGAGGCAAAACATTAATGGGACAAAGAAATGTAATATCTGTTGAAGATAGTTTTATCAACCGGACTAGGGAGAAATGTTCACATGTTGGAATATTCACTTTGTAAGCTAAATAACGTGATTGTATAAAAGAAAATAAAATTTAAAAAATATTTTTAAAAACTATAATAATGATGAATAAAGTTAAATAATTATTTTAAAAAATTATTTAGAACATTCAAATATAGTTTTGTCCAGGAGTGGTCATAAGAAGATTTTCTCCCTCATCCTAAAGTGATCTGATGGCTTGAATTGAACCAAAACAATGAGGAAGTCTGGGGAAGAGTATTCAGTCAAACCTTGCTTTATGATGAAGGCTTTCCCAAATAAGCACAGCTCACTTTGAGGGTGGCAAGAGCCAAGAAACTAAAAGATGGTATTTCTTCCCCAGAATCTTTACCTGATTTAAGAATGCAGACATAGACAAAAAAAGACTGGCTGAGTTGTGGTCAGCCATAGCTTATTCATGTAGGACTGTTATCTAGATGGTTATTATGGAATACCTTTCATAGGCACACAGTATGACATCACCACACAGATTTCCAGACAACACACAGGGAGGTCAAGTTATTATTATATCAGCCGTTAAAACATTTTTTAAAAAAACATTATCTTGGGAACCAGCAGTTAGCGTAATGGCAATGTCGGTGGACTCCCACGTATTCGACCGCAGTTTGCTTCCCGGACCCGGTGGCTTAAAACTCACGCCGGGCGCATGTGCGTGCATGCCCAAGATCCCGAGAGGAGAATGGAGGAGAAGGGATTGCGGCGTGACCATCCCCCCGGGGGGTGATTTCTCGCTTTCTGTCTCTATGTCTCTCTCTGTCTGTCTGGTGAGCGCACGCGCCCTATAGCGAAAACCTCTCCAAAAAAAAAAAAAAAAACAAAAAAAAACACATTATCTTAAAATGAGTAATACATTAAGCAACAGAATACACTGGTTTAGTGAAGACTTTTCACTAAAATATCACCGAAAAGATCAGATCAGTACTGACAACTAAAGATAGATAGATAGATATATAGATAAACATAGAAATAAGCACAGAAATACAGAAAGAGATAGAAACACACACACACACATATATATATATTTATATTTATATTTGTACTTATATATAAACATAAATACATATTTATTATACTTTCTTCAGTAATCAAATATATGTTTTATTTTATAAAACTTAATGCAGTAATATTCTAAAATTAAGGATGTCAAGCTCCAAAGGATCATTTCACTATAAAGAGCCTCACCTAAAATGACCTTTCAGGATTTGAAGTTGACATTACTTTGTTCTTACCACTGTCAGTGGAAGTGACTATAATTTGTTTTATCGT
The DNA here is from genome assembly GCA_026018925.1 of Tupaia tana. Classification (NCBI taxonomy): domain Eukaryota; kingdom Metazoa; phylum Chordata; class Mammalia; order Scandentia; family Tupaiidae; genus Tupaia; species Tupaia tana. The sequence continues at coordinate 19,088,968 of JAKSZU010000008.1, forward strand.
TTCTTTTAGCTTATGTTATGCAATATCCTAAAGAAATTGCCATGCCTCTTTGTGTAGTAAATTATACTCATGTAAAAAAGTAGCATTTAATAAAAATATTTACACCCTGTTAAGTATAGTACCATAACGGGAACAAAGCTATTATTTCAGACACAGCTGTTTTTGTACTTACACATTAACATCCTACCAAATATGTCTTCTCTCTCTTATCTACTTTCTTTGCATCCTTACTCATTCTTGTGACTTTTTTTCTCTTTAAATATTTATTATAATTTATTATATTCATTTAATCATTACATATCTTTGTAAAACACAAAAAGGTCTCCAAAAGCATGCATACAGTGTCGAATACACAAATCAAGGATATAAACATATTCAGCATGTTCAACATTTAACATTATGCTGTAAACATTCAAAACCTGCTTCAGTGGTTATTCTTCAAGTATGTACTAAATTGTCTATTACATTCTTTACTGTGAGGTACAGTTCTAAAGAACATATTGATTAAAAATCAGGAAACTAATAATCCCATAAATTAACAAAAATACAAAAATAATCTTTTTCTTGAGAGGTTTTTGCTATAGGGCATGTGCGCTCACCAGACAAACAGAGAGAGACAGAGAGACAAAAGTGAGAAATCACCCCCCACGGGGGATGGCCATGCCGCAATCCCTTCTCCTCCATTCTCCTCTCGGGATCTTGGGCACGCACGCACACGCGCCCGGCGTGAGTTTTAAGCCACCGGGTCCGGGACACGAACTGTAGTCGACTACGTGGGAGTCCAGCGACATAGCCATTACGCTAACTGCTGGTCCCCAAAAATAATCTTAACGTAGCCAATAAAAGAAGAATTTGTAATTCCCATGCAGAGCACTGTGGGGATTAGAGTTTATAATCTAAAAAAAAATCCTTTGTATATCAATTATTAGTACAGTTAGAGATAAGTAAAATTGTACATAACAATAGCTAGTTAGAAAAAAATGGAAAAAGAATATTTTACTCACACATGAAATTTGTGTAAGACCATGGGACTGCACTGTGCATAAATAATATCTAAAAGCAAAGATAAAACAAAAAAAGAGATGTTTATAAGTGAAGACATAGTAGTCAACAGGCTTTACAGAGTTCTTGATTTTTGCTTTTTTTAAAAAAATTTACCCAGAGGAAAGACTCAGCTGTAACATTTTGGAATTTTCCTCTATTATCTGGTTTTATGCAATGAGTAAAGGTAATAATAATATAAATATATAAATTGAAACCTCTGAAGACAGCTGTCTATGAAATAACTGGTAATTTTTTTTCATCTATTGTGATTATGTGTAAAATAGTTGAAACTGCATTTAGTTCCAACATTAAATGTCATTATCAATATGTTTAGACTTGTCCTTTCTAGTTGTTTTGTGTCCTCTTATTTCTATTTGTCTCATTTGAACTTTCCTGGTTTAGTAATCCCTTATGTATTTCCTGAAGAGTCAGTTTCATTTGGGTAAATTCTTTGAGCAATCCTTTGTCTGAGAATTTTATTTATCCTCCCCATTTGAAGGATAATCTTGCTGGGTATAGTACTCTTGGCTGAAATTGCTTTTTTTCAGAGTTTTAAATGTCTTTCTATTCTTACCTTGCTTTTATTGTTTCAGTTGAGAGATCCAATGTTAGCATAATGCTGCAAAGTTTGTAAATAATTTGGTGTCTATTGCTTGCAATTTTTAGAATTTTCTCTTTGACCTTGATTTTTACCAGTTTGGCTATGTTATGCTTTGGGGAGGATCTTCTTATTTCACATCTATTTGGTATCCTTAGTATCTTCTAGGTTTGGATGTCTACAAGTCTCTTCAAATTTGGAAAAATTTTAGCTAATATATTATGAAATGTGATTTCTATGCCTTTACCTGTTTCTTCACCTTCTGAAATACCTATTAGGCAGATATTTGGTTGTTTCACAGTGTCTAGGATTTCCCATATATTGTCCTTATTTGTATGGTTTTCCTTGTATTCTTTTCATTAACTTGGACTAAATTAGAGGTTTTGTCCTCAAGGTCAGAAATTTTTTCTTCTATATGGTCTAACCTGCTATTGATAATTTTATGGGAGGTTTGAATTTCCTGCAACATATTCTTTATCTCCAGAAGTTTTTCTGGTCCTTGGGTCTATCTCCTTAAAAAGTTCCTCCTGCACGTAATGGAAGGACATTTTTGTTTGTTTATTTGTTTTTTGGGGAGGTTTTCACTATAGGGCGTGTGCACTCGTCAGACAGAGAAAGAGACAGAGAGATAGAAAGCGAGAAATCACCCCCCAGCGGGGATGGCCATGCCGCAAACCCTTCTCCTCCATTCTCCTCTTGGGATCTTGGGCACGCACGCACACGCGCCCGGTGTGAATTTTAAGCCACCGGGTCCGGGACGCGAACCGCGGTCGACTACATGGGAGTCCAGCGACGTAGCCATTACACTAACTGCTAGTCCCAATGGAAGGACATTTTTCATCTCCTACAACTGATTCTTTTTTCTCTTACATTTTGTTGAGTATCGTTACAATTAATATTCCTAATTTTTTTCAGACATTTTTGTGATTGTGTTTTATCCATCATTGGTGAGGAGTGATGGTCCTCTGAGAGGAAAATACTCTCTTATTTTCTCCTATTTCTTGGGGTTCTGCTTTGATTTTTAGTCATCTGGAAATATATTTACTTCTTCCTACTTACTTGGAGTATGTTTCTGTGCTCTTGCACTTCTTTATGATAAATGTTAGCTCTGTGCCAATTTCTCTCCTCTACTATGGGTGGAAACATGGAATTCGAAGTAGAACTTTAGGGTTTAGGCATTCAGAGGGGAGGTCCTCTCCTTTAATTGATAAGGGAGTTATAGGAAAAAAACTCCTCCAGAGTCTTCTATTTTCAGATGTATGGTTCTTGTATACTAAAACCTAATTGCTCCCAGATGGATAGAGGATGCACTAATAGGTAGAACGTAAGGCAGGAGACAACTTCACATGGTGCTCAAGCATATCGTGTAGACTGGAGAGTCCCTCCTCTGCCACAGTAGGTTTATGGTGAGGGCAACCCTGCTGATGAGCACAAGCACAGTGGTTTGGTTTGGGTCTGCCTGTTGGTTCTTCTGTCTCTGGGATTGCAAGTCTCCGTGCCGTTCTTTCTCTTACTTATTCTTGTGACTTGTATTCAATTTTTGAACAAATAACCCCCAAATTTAAATAGGAACCCTAAAATCCTTTCCTAATTTTCACTGGAAATTCCCACATACTATCCCAAAGTTAGTCTAACTCACTGTCCAAAACAACTCACTAACTCAGCCTTTCTATTCCACAATATTCTTTGGGCAGTTACTATATTCAGGAACTTTTCTAGACACTGGGATACATTACTGAATTAAATAGACAAAATTTCCTGTGTTCATGGAGCTTATATTACAGAGGGGAGGGAAAGTAAAACAGACAGATGATAAATAATCACAATACATGCTGTGTGAGATGGTAACAAGTGATATGGAGGAAGCAAATGAATAATGAGAGGAGAATAAAAACTGCTAGTGGGATGGATCAGCTCCATGGCACAGCAGTAACACACTGCTTAAGAGAAGCCAGATGCCACATGACTAGAGTTCAAATTCTTGCCTGATTAGCCTGGAACACTGGCCACACACTTAAGAGCCCAACACATGACAAGGTGGGGGAAGGAGAAAAAGGATCAGAGCATGACCAGATCCTATAGAGGGTCCTCATCCTTCTCTCTGACTCTGATATATATGTGCTCTATAATTAATGACTGTTTTTTTAAGTGCGAGAGGTGTGAACTTTTTTGACTTATCAAAGGGTTCAGTCACTCTCCAGAAAGAAACAGAGAGAGAAAGAGAGATAGAAAGTAAGAAATTACCCCCTATAGGGTATGACCACACCACAATCCTTTCTCCACCATTTCACCCTCCTTTTAGGACTTTGGGCATGCATGCACTTGCGCCTGGCGTATTTTCAACCTGCAAAGTCCAATCAACCATGTGGAATGGAACCACTTTAATCACCACACCACCAGCTAGCATGGAGTGAAATTTTAGAGGGTTGTCGAGGGAGACCTTGTTAAGAAAGTAACATTTGAGCAGAGACCTGATTTTGGAAGAGGGGATGGAATCTAGTACATTGGTAAAAGCTTAGTATTAAATTGAACAACAGCGAGTTTATTCATAGTAATAAACTAGAAGGCTAAATAATATGAGAACAAGTATGTGTAGGTATAAAGATGGGTAGTGGAGCCAAAGAATACTCTCTTTTGTTTGCTGCTATTTTCTCAGTGTATTAGAAGGTTCACTGCTAAGAGCAAGGCTATTGAATGATATCTTGTAAGCTTGAGGACAAAGGGAAAGAAATAAAATTATCCTTGAGGGATAATAGAAGGGAATGCAATAGGATTTGTAAGTAGTAGGACTAGTATTAATTAGATAAATTATCCCACAATATAGTTTGCTTTGACCATTCAATTGAAGAAATGCAGGCATGAGTTGGTAGATATTTCACTAACACTAGGACTAAAGTTTGGTCAAGCAACTATATAAAGTGTGAGTGAAGCAACGGAGTTTAGGCAATATGCAAGGGAGTGGTGATAGTAATTAGTACTGGAAATTGTTATAGATAAGAAGGAAAGTGAGGACTTGAGTGAAAGGAGAAGCTATGAAAAAAGGGTGGAAGAATCAATGGATTATATGTCCCCAATGAACCAATAAATTGTTGGATCTGGGTATGAGAAAGTGTAAGTTAGAAATGTAAGAGTTATGAACTTAAAAGTAGAATTCTCTTTTTAAAGAATTATTTTAATTTTATTTATTCATTCATGTATTTTAATTTTTTATGATCAGTTATTTAATTAGGTTCTTGTCAAGAAATATAGAACACCAATTTGTGAGGGCTAACACATACCACAGGTAGTCCTGGATCTGAGGAACGGCTTTGATTTTTGGGAAAATTTGCGAGATCACAGCCTTCTGATCAACCTTGTGCTGCTCTGTACTCTCGTATTTCTCCTTCTCTGTGTCAAAGATCTCACTATCCTGGTGTCTGGGCTTCTGCAGCTTCTTTTTCTTGAAGTAAGCATTGGTAAGGTGTTTTGGAATTTTTACTTTGTTAATAGCAATTTTAGTGGACGTGGCTATGACAAATTTCTGGTGTGTTCTATGCAGTGGAACTTGATTGAGGACCAGAGGTTCAGTCACAAGTAGCAAGTGACTGCTCAGCTGCTTCAAGAAAACCACCCTCTTGCCTCTGAGGCATCCAGTGAGGATGATCAGATGGTCCCGGGAGCGATGCTAGCTCGCAGCTTTCTCTCATGCTGACTGCAGGGTTTTATTGCCATGGCTCAACAGCTTCTGAGGCACATCTTCAGCAGGATGATACCTAGACATTTTGCAGTTTAACCACCCAGGTACCTCCATTCTTGTCCACACCAACTGGTTTTGTGACAGTAGCAAGAACCTTCTCCCTTTTCTTTTCAATGCTGGATTTAGTGACTGAACATTTCCTCTTGTACACGGCCTTCCTGGAATACATGTAGATGAGGAGTATCTGCCAATGATCTGGACTAAGGCTGGGTTTCAGCTGCAATGGGGCTTCCCCTTCTTGGGTTTTTTTTTTTTTTTTTTTTTTTTTTTTTTTGAGAGGTTTTGCTATAGGGCGCGTGCGCTCGCCAGACAGAGAGAGAAAGACAGAGAGACAGAAAGCGAGAAATCACCCCCCCAGGGGGATGGCCACACCGCAATCCCTTCTCCTCCATTCTCCTCTCAGGATCTTGGACATGCACGCACACGCACCCAACGTGAGTTTTAAGCCACCAGGTCCAGGACACGAACTGTGGTCAACTACATGGGAGTCCAGCGACATAGCCATCACGCCAACTGCTGGTCCCCCCTTCTTGGTTTTTTTAGCCTTGGGGTCACCCTCTTAAACCTTGCCACTGGCATCAGCCTTCTTGGCCTCAGGTTTCTTCTCCTTAGTATCCTGCTTCACAGCTTTTTCACCTGCCATATTATATCGTGGAAAAAACATGTATTTTAATTTGACCATAGAGAAAACCAAAGAGAGAAAGAGCGAGAGAAAAAGTGAGAAAGCAAGTCATCAGGTCTAGGACTTGAACTGTGGTCAGCCATGTGAGAATATCCAATGCCTTAACTACCACGCCATCTGGTGGCCCTGAAAAGTAGAATTCTTTACCCTGATGTTACAGAGAGGTGCCAGATATTGGTAATTACAAGACATAGGGCATAACCATGAGAACAAGTGATTGAAATGAGGTGGACAAAACCATGGGGGAGAAGTTCAAGAAACTGAAAAAACAGAGCTTTAGAAAGTTTACAAGAGGGGTCCAGCTGGTGGTATGGTGGTTTGGGTGTTGGACTCTCACATGGCTGTCTGTGGTTCAAGTCCCAAACCTGGTGGCTTGCTTTCTCACTTTCCTTTCTCCCTCTCTCTCTGTCTGGTCAAATGAAAATAATAATAATAACAACAGCAGCAATAAAATTAAATATATAATTCTTTTTAAAAAAGGAAGATTATAAGGATATTAAAATCATAAAGAATTATGGCACAGGGCCAGCTGTGGTGGCACAGCAGTAACACAATGCTAAAGCCACAGGAGAAAGTCCCAGGTTCATGTCCTGAGGCTTCTTCATTCATGCTGAGCACACACATGAAGCCTGTGATTGTAGCTGGCTGAGGCTGAGGATGGGATCATGGCATAAAGAGCATGTTGCAGGTGGCGCTCTCTCTTCCTTTGTCTCTCTCATGAAATATGGAGAAAATAATAATAATGGCAGAAGTAGTACTGAGAATAGTGGTAATAAGCCAAGATTAAACTAGTCAAGGATGTAGGAGGGCTTGCAGAAGACAGCAGCAAGAAGTGGTAGATGGCTTGGCTGGCAAGAGATTTAAAACTGGAGAGGTATAAAAAAAGAACGAAGAATGGGCTGGAGGCTGGAGTCAGCATGAACTGGAAGTTGATTGTTCTCCCTGCCTCTCTTATAAAATGCTTTGGGAGAAAAATAAACAAAACCTGAGAGTGTGCATAAAGAAATAGTGTTCTTGGGAACCAGCAGTTAGCGTAATGGCTATGTCGCTGGACTCCCACGTAGTCGACCGTGGTTCACGTCTCGGACCCGGTGGCTTACAACTCACGCCTGGCGCGTGTGCGTGCGTGCCCAAGATCCTGAGAGGAGAATGGAGGAGAAGGGATTGCGGCGTGACCATCCCCCCTGGGGGGTGATTTCTCGCTTTCTGTCTCTAATGTCTCTGTCTGTCTGGCGAGCGCACGCGCCCTATAGCGAAAATCTCTCCAAAAAAAAAAAAAAAAGAAATAGTGTTCTTGGAGAAAATCAGGTTCAATCAAAGCAAGATACTAATTAACTGTGAGTTTCAGTGGAAGGGTTTCAGAAACTGGGAGTGAATGAGTGATGTAGTTGGAAAAAGAATATACAGAGATATAGGGAGATGAGAATAGACAGAATGAAAGATAATCCTGGAGTCTTAATCTTCCTGGTGTAACTAATTTAAACAAGACTGAAGTTCATGATGAAGCTAGATCTGATACTCTCAAGATAGGGCAAGAAGTTAATATTCTGCCCACAGAATAGTGGGCAGGTAGGGAAGAGAAGAAAGAAAGCAGTAACAGAAGACTTCTTTTCTTTTGTAATTTTTAAATTTATTTTATTTATACTTGACAAATAATCATACATGTTTATGGAGTACAATGTGAAGTTTTATTACATGAATACACTTGGGAATGATCAGATCAGAATAAATAACACATCTATCCCCTCAACTATTTGTGTTTTACAATAAGAACATTTAAAATGTTATCTTTGATTATTTTAAAATATACAATAATTACTAACTATAGTCATTATGCTGTGCAATAGATATCAGTACTTATTCCTCCTTCTAACAGTAACTTTGACTAACATTTTTCCTTTTGACCACCATCCTCACCCTCCCCACCTCAGTATCTGGTAGCCACCATTCTACTTTCTACTTCGTGAGTTTAACATTTTTATACTCCCCATATAAGAAAGACCACACAGGATTTGTCTGTGCTGGCTTATTTCACTTAGCATAATGCCCTCTAAGTTCATCCATGTTGCTACAAATGACAGATTTCCCTGCTTTTGTAAGATTGAATAGTATTCTTGGGACCAGCAGATAGTGTAATGTTTATGTTGCTGGACTCCCACAGTTGACTGTGGTTCAAGTCCTGGACCCAGCTGCTTAAATCTCCCAGTGGATGCATGAGTATGCACCCCCAAAATTCCAAGAGATGAATGGAGGAGAAGAAATTTGATGTGGCCATCTCTTCTGGGAGAGGATTTCTTGCTTTCTGTCTGTCTCTCTGGCAAGCATACACGCCCTATAGCAAAAATCTCTCAAAAAGAAAAAAGGATTGAATAGTATTCTACTGTGTATGTATATATTATAATATATGTATGTTCACTTGTAATCCATTCATTCATTGATGGGCACTTCGGTTGTTTTATATCTTGGCTATTGTGAATAATGCTGCAATGAAATGGCAAATTGTCAGTGCCGCTATCTCTTCCACATAGTTATCAATTTCAGACTTTTGGATATGTACCAAGGAGTAGAATTACCGGATTAGATGGTAATTCTGCTTTTAGTTTTTTGAGAAACCTCTATAATGTTTTCTAAAGTAGCTGCACCACTTAACAATAGTAAAAAAGATTCCCTTTTCTTCCCATCCTTGCCATCACTTGTCATCATCCATCTATTAGATGATAGTTACTCAAAGGTGTGAGATGATAGCTCCTGCATTTCTCTGGTGATTAGAGATGTTGAGAATTTTTTCGCGTATTTGACCATTTGCATATATATATTTTGAGAAATGTTTATTCAAGTGCTTAATCTAAAAAAAAAGGGTTATTTGTTTTCTTGTTATTGAATAGTCTATATTTTGGACATTAGTTCTTCATCCAATGTATGATTTGAAAATATATATTCCCATTCTGTGAATTCTCTCTTCATACTATTTCCTTTTTTGTGCCGAGGCTTTTTAATTTCACGTTAACCAATGCCTATTTGCCTATTTTTGCTTTTGTTGCCTGCATTTTTGGGGGTCTTACTCAATAAATCATTGTCCAGACCAATGTCATAGAATCATTAGTAAGGTAAGACTTTTTTTATTTTGGTTTAAAGTATTTACACTTATAAATTTACAGTCAGAATGGAAAATCTCCTAAGTCATCAGTATCCTGAGGAGAAAAATATCCAACACAGAAGCAAATGAGTTTCTTGTCCCAACTCCTCCACAATGTACCACTAAAGAAGTTCCCACTTCAAAGAGCTGTTGAAATCCTTTCTAGTTCACAAGGGTAGACGCTTGGTAGTACGAACAATTTTTTCATCTTAGTAACTGGAATGCATGGTCATTTGTGAAAATATTTTCCAATGTCAAATATAGTCTCTGTACCACAGCCTGTAAGGCAGCAGGTGCTGTCAGGGGTCCAAGGGTAACATCTGCATCCCACCAGTCTTCATGGCTTCTGAGCAGCAAGAAGCTTGGCCAGTGTGGAGGACCAAAGTTCAGCTCCCTAGGGCATTGTGGAGTCAGCTTTCCAACTTTTCTAACATTAACTACAACCATAGATATGCCCTTTTCCTGATATTTTAATCTCATTGGAGACTTTTCATTAAGACCTTGTTCCTTTGAACACATTTTGAGCACAACATATTGTCCTCCAGGTGCAGGGGTGGGAGACTGCAGGCCGGAAGTAAGAAGAGGGCACACATTTCTCCCTTTCTGTTTCTCAGGAACTGGGGCTTGTCTTTCATGAAACTGCAGGTGAACCCAACTGCCTGTGTATACAGGAAGACTTCTCCCATAGACCACACACCACCTGACACCATAGGCTTCTTGGGGGGATTCCATGGCCTCTGATTCCACTGCCTCCATCTTCCCCATCATAGATGCAACTCTGGCCTAGGAAGCCAGCATAGCCTCTGGGGCAGAGGTTGTCACCTAAACTGTATTAAATCCCTCGAGGACAGCTGCAGACTCTTCAGGGTTAGGCAAAACCTCTGCAGGTGGAAGAGCCACTTCTGGAGGATTAGTCTTTTTCAGAACACATCCCTTCCTGAGGGCTTTCTGCAGATACTTTCCCTCTGCCCACCTTTAATTTTCTCATAATGATGTTTCAATCCTGGCCTCTTTTGCCGTGGTAAAAATATTCTTTTGATTCAGATAAGCATAGGGACACAGTCTCCTCTATGCATCTAATTTCTGGCTTTTGGAGTTGATCTTGTTGACACCAAGCGTGCAAAATGTCTCAGTGAAGCTGGTTGACTGGTGGCAACTTAGAGGGTAGTGGGGGAATTGGCATCTTTTCCTGAGGCTGTAGACTGTCATTGCATTATGCCTTCTCCTTTGGACAGGTAGCTTTGCCATCCTTCACAGGTCTTTTTCATTTCTTCCCTTTTCTGAGGTTGTTGGTAACCTTATAGCAGTGCTTGATGGACTGGAAGCCCACTGTTGCTCTCCAGTTTCTGTGGACACTTTTTCACACTTAGGATTTCCATATTCTTCCTTTGACTTCTCTGTGGATTTCCACACCTTGCTTCTTGCATGCTCCATACTCAGAAAGTAAATCAGGTTAATAAACAAAAATTCTTCTCACTTCCAGGGACTAAGACTCTAGACAGGACTAAACATTTATCTAACCTCTTCAAAAACAGGGCAGTAGCCATCTTATACTGAAACCCCAAGCTCTAGCTTCTTGCTTCCAGAGCTTGAGATTTGTAAGTAGTAGGATTTGTAAGTATTAGGGCTAGTATTAATGAGATCAAGCTCATGTTTTTCCTGATGGAAAAACATGTTTCTTTCAGCCAGAAATAGCTACTTTTAAATGTTAGTGCTACCACTTACTAACTTTAAAACCTTGGGCAAATTACTTAATCCCTCTGTGCCTCAGTTTTAAAAAGAGAATATTGATCACACACATTTGTATGGAGCGTCATTAAATAACACATATAAACCCTAATACATGTAGCAAGTTTGCGCCACTGCAGCAGTGCTTGTAACAGTAAAAGATTAGTAGCAATCTAAATATGTATTATTAGGAGATTGAGTTAAAAATTATGGTATATCCATGCAACTGGAAACTATGCAACTCTTTCATAAAGAGGCTTTTTCTCTTTCGCCATAGGGTGTGTGCACTCACCAGAAAGAGTCAGAGAGACAAAGGCAAAGAGAGGGAGAGAGAAAAGTGCCTCCAAATGGGGCATGGTCACTCCTCAATCCCTTCTCTATTTTTCCATCCCGTTGGGATTCTGGGCATGAATGTATATGCACCTGGCATAGTTTTCAAACTACAGTCAGTCACGTGGGATCCAGTTCTCATAACCACCAGGTCATGGAGCCAGCCAGAGGTACTTCTTTAATGTACTGATTTTGAACAATCTCCAAGACATATTAAGTGAAAAAAGCAAAATACATAAAAATATGTATACATGTTTATGTCTGCATGTGTATACTTGTAGATAAACACATCCACAGACTTTCCCTCAGTGTCATATGATTATGTGTAGGCAGATTACTTCAGGTCAAATCTCAGCCCACTACTTACAATCTGTGTTCAACAGAAGAAGTCATCTAACATCTCTGTATCTCAGTTTCTTCTCTTGTAAAATAGTGAAAATGATATCATTTATGTTAGTTATTCTTGATAATAATATCACCTATGGCTGTTGTGAGCATTAAATGAGCTAAAGATTCTAAAACATTTAGAAGCTTGACAAATATATAGTAAGTGATTTATGAAAATTAGCTATTATTTTTATTATATAAGAAACAAATAACAGTAATTACTTCAGGGAAAAATGAGAAATGGAAAGAAAATGAGAAAAAGACTTACTGAGTATTGTTTATGGCCACCTAGATTTTGTATTTTGTACGCATCTATCTAATAATAATTTATTATGTTTTTGAAGTGTGTCTTACACATGTAGGTCTGTCATAAATGTTAATGATCTTCTTTTAACATTCATTTTTTCTTTAAACAAATGAATCTATTTTTAACGAACTTTAAGGACATTTATGTTGACTTACTTTTTGGTACTTTAGCAAAGTAGTGATGCACTAGTTATGTAAAGTGAAAGCATTATTTTCATTTGTTACCTAAGAGGGAGAAGTATAAATATGTATTACTAAGGTATGGCATAGTGCCCTACAATTTGAGTTTTCTCAGTAAATGTTAGCTTATATAAATGGCAATGATGATGATCCATAAATAATCACATTCTTTCATTTCCTAAGTCATTCCCTGTTTGTTAGTAGGCAGGTTAGTATGAAAAAAAAAAAAAAAAGTCTTTATACTACTCCCTTTAAATATCACAATTCAGGGAACCAGCAGTTAGCGTAATAGCTATGTCGCTAGACTCCCACGTGGTTGACCGCGGTTCGCGTCCCGGACCTGGTGGCTTAAAACTCACGCCGGGCGCGTGTGCGTGCGTGCCCAAGATCCCGAGAGGAGAATGGAGGAGAAGGGATTGCGGCGTGACCATTCCCCCTGGGGGGTGATTTCTCGCTTTCTGTCTCTATGTCTCTCTCTGTCTGTCTGGCGAGCGCACGCACCCTATAGTGAAAACCTCTAAAAAAAAAAAAAAATCACAATTCAGAGATATATTAGTTTCCAAGCCAATTAGGCACCTTATTGTCTTTTACGAAAGTACAGAGAAATCCAAATCTATCAAATTCGAAGTACTTTCTTGGATGTCTTTTGTACTTCTACTTTGAAAGGTTTTGATTAACTACATGAAGTAGTCATGGATGCCGACTCTTGGTAAGCCTCGGGCACTGGCATAATCTGGTTAAGTGGCTTAAAACCAGTGGTTCATGGAGATAGTCTTAAAATGGCATATTTGGGACCAGCAGATGGTGTACTGGTTACATTGCCAAATCCCTGGGCCAACTGCAGTTCAAGTCCCAGACCTAGCAGCTTAAAACTCATGCCATGTACATGTGTGTGCAAGCCCAAAATCTTGAGAGAATGGAGGAAAAAGGGATTGTGTCATGCCCATTCCCCCAGGGAGTGCTTTCTCACTTTCTGTCTCTCTGGTGAAAGTGTGCACCCTATAGCAAAAATTTTTTAAAAAATAAAAAAATAAAAGACACATTCATTAGGAACAACAAGATGCTGTAATTCTAGTACTGGAAAACTATGTCATGCCTCTCTCCTAGAGAGGTATGAGGTGTGGACACAATATAATACAAGATGTGGACACTAAAGACCAGAGACATTGGGGCCAGCTGGTGGTATAGTGATTAAGGCACTGCACATTCCCATGGCTGACCCAACTGTGGTTTTAGTCTCAGACCTGGTGGTTTGCCAACTCACACCAGTCTCATTTGGAGCATGCCCAGAATCCCAGAAGAATGGAGAAGGGATTTCGGCACAGTCTCCCCCTCCAGGAAGTGATTTCTCACTTTCCTTCTCACTGTTTCTGTCTGTCTCTCTCAGGCAAATCCACATGCCTATGGTAAAACCCTTAAAAAAAATAAATAAATAAAAGAGACCAGAGACATTGAGGTGTAAAAGATAAGTAGTGCCATAGGAAAGACTAGTCTTCCGTAGCTCTTTCAGAATCCACACTATAGTTCAAAGCTATTCAAGAGATTATGAAGCCTTATCCCTTTAGTAGAAGAATGAAGATGCCAAGAAAGGATAAGGAAGTAGTAGCATCAGAAAGTTCATTCAAGGCAGCCAACACTAGAACTCTGACAGCTTTATCCCTGGTCAAATATTATTTGTCTTACACAATATTATGGTTTTAGAAGGTCACAGTTTTAAGAATGAGAATGATGAAGATATTCCAAATAATGTTTTAAAAAATTTATGTTCAGGGACCGACAGGTGGTTTAGTGGTTAAGGCACTGGACTTCTACTTAACTGACCATGGTTTGAGTCCTGGACTAGGCAGCTCATTTCCACACTTTCCTTTTTCTCTCTTTGTCTCTCTCAGGTCAAATTAAATAACAATAACAACAAATGGAATTAAATAAATATTTTTCAAAAAATATATTTTTTAAAAAAAAAACATTTGTTTCTGAGGTCCCCTTGTGCACTTTGGATGCACATATACGTGTCCATGATCCTGAATTGCTGAAGCTGGGGTAGAAGTGAAATGTGAAGACCCTGTTAAAGAATGCCTGTCTCTTTCACTCTCTCTCTCCTTACTGCTGTCTGTCTCCCTGTCTTGTGAAAGATGTTATAAATAAATAATATTAAGAAAAAAGATGTAGTATAAAGAATGATGAATTTACCTCACAACTAATAATATAAGTTTTTACTAAAGGCTTATTATATTCTATGTACTGTGCTAAAGTTTTGCATAGATTTGCCTTTACTTGTCACAACAACCTACTGAAGTAGACATTGTCTTCCTTTCTTTAGATAAGGAAACCAAGGCTCAAATCCCAACTCTGTTCTTGACTGCCTAAACCTGATCAATTCTCCCTGATTTCATAGAATTGCCTGTGGATATCTGTTGGATTGTTTATTTACATTTTTTTGCTCTTTTATCTAGTGCATATTTTATTAGTTCATACTAATACATTCTCATATTACAAAAGCAATTTAGCCAAAGTCTCCCTGTTGATATTTGAATCATCTGAATAACACAAACAGAACTATACATTTTTAAAAATCCTCATGAGTGCAACAAAACAAAACAAAAAGACAAGTTAAACAACAAAACATTTTTCTGTTCTTACAGGTAGACACTGAAGTACCTTAGACCTCTCCTGCAGTCGGCACCTTTGCCCAATCTTTCATCTCGGTTTGTACCTCCTATACTCCTATACTTGTCTGCTTAGCTAGAAGTGCCAGGTGGACTCTGGCAAAGCTAGAGATAAGATTATGGCCCTTTTGGAAAGCCAAAGAAAGGTCCATAGAAGCATTTTCAAATGCCTGCTAGCCATATTCCATACAAACTTCTTGTCACTTATTCAAAGCAACACATCTTTCTCATACAATTTGTTATTCCTTCTCCTATGTCAATTTCTGCCACCACGATTTTTCCAGAGCTACCAAATAAAACTTTGGAGTCATGTTTTATTCCTTTCTTTTCTATCCTTTCTCTCATTCCTTTCCCATGAAAGTTTCAAAGTTATATACATTCTAGTCCTGGATGATAATAATAAACTAATAATTGCAGAGGTTTTAAAAAAAAAAAGTTATATACATTCTACACCACATCAATTTCTTTGTCTATATTCTAAATTGTCACTTATTCAGGCCTCTCTTACCTCTCTGACTACACTTTTGCAAAGGAATGCTAATTGATCACCTGACTTCCTAGTTCCCTACATTTTAATCAGTCCTATTACTTCTATCATTACCTTCCCAAAGCTCTGATCTAAACATGGGACTTTCTACTTCCAAAACCTTCCACAAGTCTTTGCTTGCATACAAGGTTTTTCGTAACAACACTCCAGTCTTCTTTTCCAAGTGTTCACATTTTTTCTGTAGAAGAGCCAAATTGAACTATTTTAGAAACATACCCAGGACTTTCCTTTGTGCCTTTGTTTCCACAGTCTGCTATACCCGGAACACTAATCTTTCTCAATCGCTCTGCTAAGATCTTATCCATTTGTCTCAGTCATTTTATTATTATTATTATTATTATTTAATCTTATTTATTTATTTATTTATTTATTTATTTTTAGTTTGCTACAGGACTTGTGCACTCATCAGAGAGATAGAGAGAAAGAAAGACAAAGTGAGAAAGCAAGCGGCCAAGTCAGGAACTTGAACTGCAGTCGGCCATGTGGGAGTCCAGCACCTTAACCACCATGCTATCTGCTGGCCCCAACCTCAGTCTATCTTAATTGTCACTTCCTCCTGATTCCCTAGACTGATTTTATCTCTACCTACTTTGAAGCCCACTAAGAAGCACTACCTGTATGCCACAATTATGGCATTTCTTTAGTGCCTTACATTATAGTTTATTGCGCATGAGCTGGCTTCAAATATTTGAAAGCCTGTCATGTAGAAGAGAGATTAAATTTGTTCCATAAATCTCCACAGTAGAACCAAGACTAATGACTAAAAGGTGCAAAAGACAGCTTTTAGCTCAATAGAGGAAGGCATTTTCTGACATTCAGAGTTGTCCAAATATTGGGCTGCCTCTGAAGGTACTACCTTCCTGTCATTGTAATGTTCAGGCAGAGTCTCAAAAACTACTTTTCAAGGATGAGGTAAGAAAGACAGATGAATTGGACCAGATGCTCCATAATAGTACCTTCCAAACCAGTGATTTTTTTTTTAATTTTACATTTCTAAAGGCATTTTTAGAAACTTAAATATAATCTTGTCATATATTGGTATATTTAATCTGCTAAGACAATCAAGCCTTATTTTTAAAAATCTACTACTTGTCCACTCTCTAATATCAGAATAAAAAGAACTCATCTAGAAAACAAAATTATAAAAGTTGTCAGTGCAAAGGAGAGAGAGAGAGAGACGGAACTTAACTTTTAGAAAAAGTTAACTATACTGTTATGTAAATAATATCTTATCCCTTGAATAAATATATGTATAAGAATATATAAATAACAGCATATTCCCTGAATATCCATTTAAAAATTATTTCTTAAATGCTTTATAAACTCTGTAAAAGTTTGTTTCTGCTATTACATCACTTATTTTTACAACATGCAAACAGAGTGCTGAGGACTAAAATGTCAAAAATGAAGTAGTTTTTACCTCACTTGATTCTCTGTAAATCACACACTCAGGCTCTTAACTAAATACGGTGCACATACACACTTTGACATGTAATGGGATCCTCCAGTATCTCCTTTTATAAAACAGTTGATTTAACCATTACAAATGATTATAACAGTCTTATCATATAATGGTGACTTTCTTATCAGAAATATAAATTTTCTTTTAAAACAGAAATATGAAAATTGTTTAAACCATTGAAAAAATACTTCTTAGAAAGATTCTGATGGATAAAAGACAAAGGCTAGGAATGGTCAGTTTATACCAGAAAAAAACCTAACGTAAATAAACAAACACATAGAGAAAGGTTCACTATGCTAATAGTACAATAAATTCAAGTTAAAAACAATCAGATGTCATTTCACACCTATTAAATTAGCAAAAAATATTTTGGAAAAACAACAGTACAATGCAACTAATACGAATCTGATGTACATTGCTGATTGTATTGTGGGTTAGCTTAGCATTGTTAATATGTTACTTAGATATATGCATATCAAGATCCATTAAATGTCTTTATTCTTTGACAGGAATTTCCAAATTTCAGAATGTATTCTAGACAAATAAGGAAATAAGAGCTATTTGCATTGTTCATTGCAACCAAAATTTCCAATTGTAGCCAAATACCTTCATCTAAAATTTCCATTCAATTAAATACTACAGAGCTATTAAAATGACCATTTAAAAGATTACATAACAATATAAAAAAATGATAGGCAGGTACTTAAGGGTAAAAAGCGAGGTTTAGAACTATATCTATATTACCATTAAAATTCTATACAACATGTCATATGACAAGAACTAGAAAGAAAATCTGACATATTACAAGAGTGGTATCTTTAAAACTATGTGCCTTTTGTTTGCTGTGTTACCAAGCTATTTCTGCATTAAGGTAAGAGCAAGGTCAGCTTAAGTGTTGCTATTTGTTTGGGGTTTTTGTTTTGTTTTGTGTTGTTTCTTAATAAAGACAATCCCACAGCATTTATTGCCAACTAGTAATAACATAAGGGTAATCAAAACAATATGAACAAATTTTTTAGAGCTATACTCTCTGCAAAGGGAACAAACTACTGTCTTCTCAGCAAGTTCTCACTTTGTTTATTATTTCTAGTTGGAGACACTTTGTAGCAGAATTATATTATCTCCTTTTAACATGATCCAACCCAGTTGCTTTCTTGACTTTGTTTTAGAATGAATCTCCTCTGCATCACCTAATACAAGGTTCATATACTCATCAAAACCAATGATACAGCCTTCTATCGTATATTTACTTGCTCATAGAGCCACACCTGAATCCGGGATCTGTTCTGAAAGTATCTGAAGATGAGGTTGATGGGCTGCACCATCATCATCTGCACTTTCAGGCCCTGGCCTCAGTACGCCATGGTGGAATCTCACAAAGGCTGCACCAACCCACACGCCCAGTGTTGCTATTTGGAAGGAAGGGATACTAAGTAGGTTCTAAGCTAGTTAGAGCAAACTTCAGTGTCACATTTTTGGTGTTTGTTATAAAGCTTTAGAAACAGATGGTTTGAGTTCTTCCTGACTTTATCGTTCTATGATTCCAAATGATCTGGAGGAAAGAATATATAGAAAAATCTCTCAGCTAATTGAGGATATTCAGTTTCTACAAATGATAAATTAGCACCTAAGGATAAACTGCAAGAAGATTCTGAAAGTTGAGGCTCAAGAGAAAATAAATTGCTTAACATCACACAGATCTTATTGACAGGTTCAGTTTTTTAATTTGGACCTACCTCCCTCTCCTGTTCATGTTCTTTGCATCATTATAGGCTGCTTCACAGAATGTTATCGTTTTAGGGAAAATACTAAACTTCAAAGTCAGCAACTTCACCAAGCAACCAGCTAGAACCCAACAAGTCTATCTGTAGTTACTGTAGCCTATTAGTTGAGCACTGGAATAAGAGGCTATTAAAAGCAAACATGCCCAATGTCTGGAGCTAATAGGCCATGGTCTCCTGACTCCTGCACTTAAAAAACCTCTCATAAATTTCTAGCTCTTCTGGGCAAAAATGCAAAGTTTGAGGAAATCTGTCTTCTCTCAATGCACATTCTTCATTCTGCTGGCCTTCCCTAAGTAGTCAAATTTTAACAGATTAAGGAAAAAAGAATAATATTTAACAATGAAATCTGAGACAGCAGTTAGATAATTGACAAGGTACTAGAGATACATAAACTTTACTAGAATTCCTGAATTTCCATAATTTAAGTAGCCTTATAATCTTCCTTAGAATATCATATGATATCAGCTCTTTCTTTTCCAAAGATGAGAAAATAACTAAAATAGTGTGATCGTGGAAAAAAAGTATAAATTAGAATATGTCATTATTTTAATGTTTGAAATTATGGAGAGGTTGAATAAAGTGAGAAAAAGGCGATCCACTAGAACCCTAGAACAAGGAATTACCCTGGGAACACTTTAAAGAGATAGTTCTAAGTCATAAAGTTATTAAGTAAATGTAAGTATTTGAAACTTGTTACATATTGGAAGAGGAATCAAATATAATAGGTTCCAGAAGACCTCTGATAAGGTATCAGATTAAGAGAAAGTAAGAAAATTTGGGAGGTATTTTAAATTTCAGAACTTGAAAATAGCCACATTTTCCCATAGACATCCTTTGATCTTTTTCCCCAAAATATAACCAAGGAACATGGCTTTGACCCAGTACAGCAGTTTTCATGTCTATAATTGCCTGTGTGTATACAGATAACAATACACCACATGTATATAAATATTTACTTTTTGTGCTAAATTAAGTTTATATGAACATGTAATTTGAAGTACATGTATAACTGGTTAACCAGAAATGATTTACTTGTAACATACTAACAAATAATTGCTCCTGTCTATATTGCTTGATATAGCATTATTTATAATGTTGTTAGCTCCTTTTAGCAATGAATCTTTATCTCCATTTTGGAAGTCTACACATTGTTTTAATTAATAAACTTTATTTTTAGAACACTTTGAGGTTTACAGAAAGATTAAGCAGGAAATACAGAGAATTCCCACATAGCCCCTCACACTTCAGCCGCCACCCTTCATCCACAGCACACACGCACGCACACACCTCTACACACACAAAATCTCACCATTAACTTCTTAAATTGGTGTGGTACATTTGTTATAATTGATGAGTCAATACTGTCACTTATTAATAACTAAAGTCCACAGTTTACATCACGGTTCACTCTTTGTGTTATACTTTCTCTGAGTTTTGACGAATACGTAATGACATGTACGCAGCAGTGCAGTTTCATGCAGAGTAGTGTCACTGCCCTAAACACCCCGTATGCCTATATTCGTATTCTAATGGAGCAGTCGCCTCCATTAGCTGGACAAGGGCTTAGCATGACTGAGGATGTTGCTTCCAAGCAGATAACATGTTGAACCTTTACAAAGTAATAGAGAAAAGTCAATAGACCTCAGAATATTGGAAAGGTCAATATCTACTACGAACTCTTGCTGGGAAAACTGCCAAGCTCATAATAGTATAATCTTAAGAAGGAAAATATGATAAACACACTAAAGATGTTTGGATAGATCCTTGTTTGAAACAAGTCAGAGATTTTCACCAACTACACATATAATAAGGACTAAGAAGTTAACTATTTGATAGATTCCAAACATCTAAAATCTAGTTAACAACATTCTATATAATATGATTCAAATGATCTTCATTATTTAATATCACTCTTCTGAAAGATGAAGAAAATTATTAAATGACATATTATGACAGTACAGCAATATATATGAGAAAGGCTATCAGAGAAGAAAATAGGAATATAAAAGTAAATAGTCAATGTTTCATATAATTAGATAGCCATTAAACTTAAAATTATTAATTTATCATTTATTTTTTTATTGCCAAAAGGCACATACACTTGCCAGAGAGGAGAGAGAGAGAGAGAGAGAGAGAGAGAGAGAGAAAGTACCCCTAAATGGAGCATGATCACACCACAATCCTCTTCCTAAGGGGCATGCTTGCACATGTACTTAGTGTTTTTCAAGTCACTGGGGCCAGGATTCAAAACAAGGATGGCCATGTGGAATCCAACTTCCTCCACATAGTATCTAACCACTTAGTTGGGCTGGCCCACTAAATACTTTTTTTTTTTTTTTTTTTTTTTGGCCAGAGAGTGCATGTCCTCTCTGGAGAAGAAAGGGGGAGACAGAGAGACAGAGAGAGAAAAAAAAAAAAAAAAAAAAAAAGCAGCATCCCTCACAGGGAATGGTCATGCTACAATCCCTTCTCCATCTCTCCCTCATTTGGGGATTTTTGGGCACACATGCACATGTGCCCAAAGTGTTCTCATGCCACTGGGTTTGGAACTCTAACTGTACAGTAGGCCAAGTGGGAGCCAGTTGCCTTTATCACTATACTACAGACAGGCCCCAGTAAAGTTATTTTAATGAAACTGCTTATATTAAAGATTTTCTCGCCAACAAAAAAGGAAAAAAAAACATAACCAATTGCTGTACTTCATTGTTTTTTATAACTTCATCTCAAAAAACAAAAAAAAGTGGATAAATGGGTAGACTAATAAACCCATATTGGATTAAGCAAAAGAAAGAAATCCTCTTTCCTTCCTTTGGGGGGGAAAGCCTCCTTCCTTCCTTTGGGAGAAAATTGTTTGGAGAGAGTGATACTGTGGTGGATAGGTCATTCAATTCCAGTATTTTCTTCTTCTACCTCCAGGCTAATTACTTTTACCAAAGAAAGCCACAAAATCATGCCAATTGAACTACTCACAACTAAGTTAACATAAACCAAACCCGTCATAATGCTCAGAAATCATTTTGCGATTTGTCCACCTATTTCATTTACATTGCAGCTGTATTAAACCCTTTCCAATCATCTTAAGCCTCCATCCCCGACAACACAAGGCAGTGACTTTACTGAAAAGTTGGAGACTTTCAAAGTAAAGGTTCTCTGCATGGTCCTCAGAACTCTACCTACCCATCCATCCCAGAGAAACATGAGTGAACTCTCCCACCCCACTGGCCTCTATCCTTGTTTATCTTTCCTTATCTGAGACTTGTTCCACCTGCCACAGTTTTTTCATCTCATTTTCATTCTATCTCCATATACTATTTATCCTATCCCTAGTTATATGCTCAAATTTCTTTTAGTCTGACATAACTGTTTTTTCATTTTGACTTTCACTGTAAGGTTGTGTATACTGAATCTTTAACAAGTCCACAAGTAGTTGGTTAGGCTATTTGTACAGTGTATATTATATATTATATGTTATGTATTATGTATAACCTTGTTTTAGAAGCTACTTGAATATGGGCTCAAAATTCTCTTTCCAAACAGAGCTGGATAGAGAGAGAGGCACCTAAGGATATTCATGCCTCTAGTTAGTAGGAATCAACTAAATTAAGATAAAACTTTCAATGATTTTTCAAGATATCCTAGATAATACAAATAATTCCTCCAGGCTTTCTCTGCTATCCAAGAACCAGAATCCCAGCTCCAATACTGACCTCACTCACTTTTAGTTCCACTTTGTTTTAAGCCTAAGGTCTCTAGAACTGGTGATTAAGGCTCATAGGAATAATACCTTGTACCTATTCTCTAGTAAAGTCAACAAAGAGAGAAATTGGTCAAGACAGAAGCAGTCCCATTTCAAGTATGTCTAATCATCTTTCAAGGCAGTACTAGCCTAACAGATACCAGAGTAGACATGAGTGACTGAAATTATGCCCAAGACTGATATCGAAGCTAATAAGTTGTATAAAATACTCTTTCCTCCAATCTCACTTTGAATTCCTCTTCCACTTTTATTGCTGAGAAAGACCAACTCACTGGTTGTAAACACCACAAAGCAGATTTCTATAAATCGGAGTAATTCTCATCATCACCAGACAATAAGATTTCATCCCAGAGAAGATGAACTCACAGACAAGATTTTACTTAGGATCTGTGCTGGATGCTCACAGCTGGTTTCATTGTCTTTGGAAAACTGAACCAAAAGCAACAACACTTTGTCATAAGCCAGATGCATTATATTTAATCCTCACCACAATCCTGCAACATGAGTAATTTTATCCCCGTTGTATACATAAAGAGGGAAAGTCATTTAGTAGTTTTGCTTGCTCAAGCTAATTCGTGGAGTAATCACAGTTCCCATGCAGTCCTCTCACTTCACATTTGGGCATGCTAAAGCCCAAACACTTTCAGAAACACATCAATGTTCTCGTATAACATAAAAATGGTAATGACTAATGATTACTGAGAATTTACTGTAGGTCAGACACTGTTAAATTTTATTTAATCCTCACAATGGCCCAATGAGCTGGTACTATTGTTTTTTCCAGTTAGAGTTTAGTAAGTTAATGAAAGTCTCTATTAATAGAAATGCTATGATTGCAGAGCCCACATATATAACCACTGTTAAATACTCTGGTGATGGGGAGATGGAGACAGCAGGTGTTGTGGAGGTTAAAATGCTGCATTTCACATGGCTGGCTGCATGGTTCATGTCCCGGACCCATCACCTTGAAAATCACACCCAAGTGTGTGTGTGTGTGTGCATGACCAAACTCTCTAGAGGAGAATGGAGATGGGAATGTGGCATGGCCATCCCCGAGGGGGTGATTTATCACTTACCCACACCCCCTGGCAAGTGCATGTGCCCTCGAGCAAAAGCTGAAGAAAAAACAAAAGAATAAATATTTTGATGATCTATTGATTTGCTGAGAAAGTCATGATGCATTTTTGCATAGAAAAACATAGAAAATATGTCATGACTTTCCCGACAACTAATACATCTTGGGAAATGTGTTTTCCTTTCCAAGATAAGAACATCAGTCTGATATGGTTTCCTAAGGGTCCAGTACAAATACTGGGAAATCCAAAATACACCATGGCAAGTTTTTATCCTCCCCAAATCTGTGTTCTATGAAAAACACGGGCTAGCTTGGAACATATCTTATCATATGGACATCTACCCTATCTTTTTCCTGAATGGGCTCCATGTTAACTATCATCCTCTGATTCATAAATAAGCTAATTTTATAATGAGAGTTGCCATATCCCATTTCACCTCACTAGAGCAAAATTATGCCTTAAATTAACTTCTCCAAGGTCCAACTTAAACCACACTTCCCTGATTTGTCACCCCAAATCCATGCTACTGACATTTTGTTGCAAGGTCCTAGCTCACTTCACAACAAAACTTGATAATAATCATTCAGCAAACATTGATGAATGAATTTAACTGGCTTTTAAAAAGTGTATGCACAATGTCCAGTTTCTGGCCATCTCTAGTGCATTTAATCAATTGAGATAAGATTTACTGAGAGACTTCCAATCTCCATTCAATATGATTCTTTAAGTTATGTTGTTTATTATTCCCAAACCTACAGATTTTTATTGAAGATTTTCTCTGTTCTTTCTGGGACTTATATCTTCATTTAAATGGGTAATTCCAGAGTAAACCTAGGGCCTTATAAAATTTAGAAAACTTCATAATTGAAAGATGCAGAGAATGTAAAGAATACCTAAAGTCTTGAAGATATCAATAGTTTTTTTTTGTTTTTTGTTTTTTGTTTTTTCTTTTTGCAGAGGTTTGGACATGTTTTATTGACAGTTTCATCTGCATGCCACAAAATAACACAATATGACATCCATAAGCGCATCTTACACTTAGGCCACCCCTCACTATTTTGACCATTTTTATCTTCACTTTTCTATTCACAAATATGTGCAGAACCCACCTATCATTTTGTGCCTGTTAGCTTCTTCATTCTGACTCAATCCTATCATGATCCCCCAACTATGTATTTAATAAATAAATATTTGATGTCTTCCCTGTACTTCTCAGCCTTTACATTATGAATAATTCTTATATGTGATTCATATCATAGGAATGAGGAAGCACTTTAAATAGGAGATGGAGGGTATGTATAAGATACGGGAAAACATCAAGAAGTTTCTCTAATCCAGGTGTAAAGTCACAATGGGTTAGTTTTCATATAATCCTCGTATAGATATAAAAAGATGGAAGGGATTAAAGGATGATACCATGGCTTCTTTTTTTTTTTTTTTTTTTTTTGGTACCACTTACTTAACTTTATTTATTCTTATTTTTTTACTTTTTATATTTTTTATATACATTCAATCACATTATTTAGCTTACAAAGTGAACATTTCAATATGTGAACATTTCTCCCCAGTCCAGTTGATTAAAATATCTTCAACTGATAACACCACACCTCCCCATCCTGCCAATGTTCTGCCTCCATATCTCTCCTCTAAATGTCCTTCCTTAGGCACCACTCCACCACACACATCACATCTGGCATTCACACCCATCTCTTGTGTTTGTACAACCTTTAGTCAATCAGTTTCAGTTATACAGTGCGGACACTCTGTATACATTAAATGGGGATGTCCGGCCACTGTCGAAAACAATTTGGAGATACCTCGAAAATCTACAAATAGAACTACCATATGATCCAGCAATCCCACTCCTCAGTATCTACCCAAAGGACAGAAGAATTCTTCATTGGAAAAGTGCTTGCACATCGATGTTTATTGCGGCACTATTTGCAATTGCTAAGACATGGAGCCAACCCAAATACCCCCGTATGGATGAATGGATTGAAAAACTGTGGCACGTATATTCTATGGAATACTAATACTAATACTAATACCAATAGTTTTTAATTTCTGCTCTTGTCCATGCTGTGGTAGAAAGAGGTGAGGTACAGGTACATCTAGTATAAGGGCTAAAGCTCCTCCCGAAGTCCCCTTTAAGTGACCATTCTGCAATGTCGTCAACAGCACACCTTCACTATGTTACTGTTGAGAACCCTCCAAAATCCTAAGATTAAGTATAATCTAAGACAATAGCCATAAGACTTCAGTAAAGAAAGCATGAGAAAACACAAGGACTATAACCACTATTCATCACAGTTCAGTGGCTGGCAGATATTAGAGGTTTAGTTTATGAAGTAAAGTTTCAAAGATTAAAAAGATGGTCTATAAAGAACAAAGTTGAGGGACCAGCAGTTAGCGTAATGGCTATGTCACTGGACTCCCACGTAGTCGACCGTGGTTCACGTCCTGGACCCGGTGGCTTAAACTCATGCCGGGCACATGTGCGTGCATGCCCAAGATTCCGAAAAGAGAATGGAGAAGAAGGGATTGCGGCATGGCCATCCCCCCTGGGGGGTGATTTCTCGCTTTCTATCTCTCTGTCTGTCTCTGTCTGTCTGGCGAGCGCACGCACCCTATAACAAAAAAAAACCTCTCCAAAAAAAAAAAAAAGAACAAAGTTGATATGATGACTAAAAATAGTCCTAGGAGCTTCTCATTGCTTACTACCAATGTAATAAAATGCCATACTATGAAATCAAACACTTCAAGTTAGTTTAGACAGTCATACCTTAAGTGTTAATGGACCTGAAAATACACTTTAGGTCCTTTGAAATTCTCTCAAATCAAAAAGCTACTGAAAGGTTTATTTATGTATTAATCAAACACTCAAAAATATGTTAAGTATATGCATTCAAGGCATGACTTCTTAATTAATGTAAATAAATAAATTTAAAGAAAAAAAGGTTAACTTATTTAATCCTCATAACAACCATATGAGATATGTACTATTAATTTTTTATTTCAATAAAGACAATTTTAGCTTTAATATATCAAAATCAAACTATATTAAGAGAACTTTGCTTTATACTTAAAGCCAGGAAACAGCTTAGGATTCTGTTTGAATAGTAGGTACATGGACCTGTCCACAACTTAAAAAAAGACAAAACTCCTTAACACTGGAAAACAAAGCATAGAAGGTCAGTAATGTTTTAGTCAAAAGTCATAACATTCTATTTCACCAGTTCAAGCTCATGTACTTTATCTTCTGCTGTGGTCTGATCTCTCTGTTTAAATTCGGAGGTATGTACTATTATACCCACCTAACAGAGGCACAAACTAAGGTACGGAGAAGTTTAATATTTAATAACTTGCTCCAGGGACCAGCAGGTGCTGTGGTGGTTAAGGTACTGGACCCTGCTATATGGCTGACCACGGTTCGAGTCCCAGACTTGGTGTCTTGCTTTCTCGCTTTCTCTCTCTCTCTTTCTCTCTCTCTCTCTCTTCTCTCTCTCTCTCTCTCTCTCTCTCTCTCTCTCTCTCTCCCCAGGTCAAATTAAAATAAATGAATGAGTAAATAAAATTAAATAAACAATTATTTTTACAAAATAATAAATAACTTGCTCCAGGTTATATACATGTTGCCACAGGTTTCAAATAAAGGCGTGTGGACTTGGAGTGTAGGCTCTTTACCCCCTGCACCATATTTTGTCCATCCCCTCTGTTAAGTTTGCTTCCTTTTTTGTTTTCACAGAATTACTTCATTTAATTTTATTTATTATTTTTTAATTTGACCAGAGAGAGAGAAAAAAAAAGGGAAAGTAAGAAAGCAAGCTGCCAGGTTCCAGACTCGAACCACAATCAGCCATGTGGGAGTCCAGCACATTAACTACTGAGCCACCTGCCAGGTCCTATGCTTGCTTCCTATAGTTTAAACAATAAATATTTGCTATCTCTGACTGCTAGTGTATTTTCTATGTCTTCTTCTGACACAGAAAAAATATTTAATCAGTCATCAAGTATTTACTTCACAACTATAATATAACAGGCACCATACTGGACACTAGGGATATCAATGAAAACAAGATAAATAAGGGTTTTTTACTTTATATATCTTATAGTTAGTGGGAAACATAAGCCCATTTGAGACACATTAAAAGTATTATGAAAGGGATTGTACAGGGAGTTAGGGGCCCACAAGGGGTAACTTCACCCAGATTACAGCTAGCATGAGAAGTTTTCTGGAAGAGGTCTAACCTAAGAGGAAATTCAAAAATCGAGTGAGCAAAAGTGAGTGGTAAAGAATGGGAAAGATAGCATGCTCTAAGAGGTGGGGGTAATTTTTTGTTTATAAGTCAGAGGGTGTGTGTGCTTGTCAGAGAGAAAAACAAAGAGAGGGAGAGGGAGAAAGCTCCCCTAATGGGGCATGGTCACACCACACCCTTCTCCTCCATTTTTCTTCTTGGGATTTTGGGCACACACGCCTGGCATGTTTTTCTAAGTCCTGGTCTGGATCTCCGACTGCAAGATCTGCCATTTGGGAACCAAACATCTTAACCATGAGGCTACAAACTGACCGTGGCATTTTGTTTTTTTCATGGAAAAATTCAGTCTACCTGGATTTTAGAATGTATGGTAGTGCATAGAGAAAAGTAAGATCAGCTGGGTATGAAGGAACCAAATAATTCAGTGCCTTTTAGGCCATATGAAAAAAAAAAAAAAAAAGACAGATAGATTGACTGATTGATTGAATTATCACTAGTTATCACTAGCATCAAGGACTACTTTAAAATTTTTAAAGCCCGAGAGTTACCATAACTAAGTTTACATTTCAGAGAAATGTTTTGACTGCAGTTAACAGGTAAAATTTACAACAACCTAAAAAACTAGGACAGAGGGTCTGACTAGTAATATGGAGCCCAGTGGAAATGGACTGAGAAACACAGGTGCTGGCCAAACCATAGCAGGCCATGATGAAAGAGTGCAGGAGGATGCTTTCCTCACACCCTACTGCCTGGCCCTGGCTGCAGAGCAGGAGGTGGTCAAGGGAGCCCAGGTGCATGGCTGCCATCATTCACAGGAGTCAGTGTTGTTAGTGCCATTCCCTGACTGTCATTGGCACTTCTGTTTACACTGAAGAAGGAAATATGTCTCTCAGAAACAAATTTCAAGAAGCAAAGAGGGATTGAAGGAGTTGCCACACCACATCCTGAAAGGCAAAAACTCCACCAGTAAAGAACCTAAGTTGCTGAAACAAAGGAATCAACTAAAAGCAAATTTTAGGCTTGTTAGGGGTTTAGTAAGTCAGAAAATGGGTAGTGGGCATATGACACAAATATTTCTTGGCCCAGGTAAGTCACAATTTGTTATGGTACAACTACAGATTAAAATGTTATGCAGATATTTTAAAGTGGGATATACACACACACATTTACTGTAAAGAAATTCAAGATGTGAG
This sequence comes from Tupaia tana, assembly GCA_026018925.1. Classification (NCBI taxonomy): domain Eukaryota; kingdom Metazoa; phylum Chordata; class Mammalia; order Scandentia; family Tupaiidae; genus Tupaia; species Tupaia tana. The sequence goes on from JAKSZU010000008.1 coordinate 19,117,836, forward strand.
ACCAACAGATGGCGTAATGGTTGTCGCCCCACGCCCAGGTAGTCAACCAAGGTTTGAGTACTGTGAGTTTTAACCCTGAGGCTTAAAACTCACTCTGGGTGCATGAGTGTGCATGCCAAGATCCTGAGAGGAGAATGGAGAAGAAGGAATTGCAGCATGGCCATCCCCTCTGGGGGGTGATTTCTCGCTTCGTGTTTGTGTCTCTCTGTTTGGCGAGCACACACACCTATAGCAAAAAATCTCTAAAAAAAGAACTTCAAGATATATGATTGGAGCACAATCTTTAAGAGATAAATATGAATGATATGGAAATATGAATGATATGGGAAAACATTTCTAAAACATTTTGAGCAAAAAAATGGGGGGCGGGGAGCAGACACTTAATAGCAAAAAAAGAGAGAAAAAAGGAATCCCGTAAAAATACTTATCTACATATTAATTTTAAAAATTTTGTTTTCTTTGTGCCAGGCTCTACTTTAGATGCTAGGAATACAATAGTGAATAAAACATAAAGAATACTAGAACTTCTAAATTCTGGGAGCTCATATTCCATTGAGAGAAGGCAAACAAGAGACAGCAAAGTAGATTGTGTAGTATGTTAGAATATGATAAAGGCTACAAATAAAAATAAAACAGTTTAAGGAGAACAGAGTTTGGGGGTGTGATTATGAATGGGTGGAGAGGGTGGGTATTACTGAGAAACTGACACTTAAGGAGGTTGATAAAGCTAACTCCTCCGCACTGCTCTTCAATGAAAGGTTGAAAGTTCTTATTTCTTTTTTTTTAAGAGGTGATTTATAAATGATAGTTGAACTCTTCAATGCCTCTTTTCATTTCCCACAAAGAAGAAATACTATGTTTACAAGCAAAGAAAACAAAAAAGGTCAAGAAAATGGTAATCTTAGGAATTAACTGTAAAATTACACTTAAAAAAATTAGAAATTCTATACCAGGTTCAAATTGTTTTATAGGCAGTTTTGCTGACATTTCAGAGAAAAAAAATCATCCCAAGCATGTAAGGGGTCTTTAACAATGTCATGGAAAATGCATATTATGAGAACACAATGCATGACTTTCAATCTTTTGAACAAAAATAAACTCTAAAATTCTATTTTTAATTCAATTTGCTATGACTTTTTTTATGCAAACTTCTAGACAATGAATAAAGGGGGTGGGGGCAATGCTTTGCAACTCATTCTCTAAAACCAGCAAATCTTTATTCCAAAATCAGAAAAAGAAAAAATTATAAATTATAGGCCCATTCATTCACAAATATAGACAAAAAACTCCTAACTAAAATACTAGCAAACCAAAACAGAATACATGAAAAATATAATATACCTTAAACATCAGTGGATCCCAGGAATCCAAAGGTGATTCCATCTTTAAAAGATATGTATCTGTAATCCAGCGCATTAACAGGTTAAAGGAGAAAGATATATGATAACCATAATTAATTTAAAAAATGGGGAGGGGTGCAAGTGAAGCCTGGTAAAGGAGAAAAAGATTGAAGGGGGTGGTCTGACCCTAGAATGCATAAGTGAGGTGGGTGTGCTGGGGCAGATCATGCCTCTCCTCTACCGTCCTATAGCCCTCAACTGGATGTCGGGTCTAGTGGGAGTCTGCTATCAATTAGAAACAAATAGAATAGGAAAATTAAGGATGATTTTATTTTTAAAAAATGAATCTATATTTTTCTATCTTTCTAAACCTAGTACTTAACATTTGTAAGGTTTTTAAAAGAATTATTTATTTAATTGTATGTATTCTTTTTTTTCCTTTTCTTTTTTTTTTTCTTTTTTTTGCTATAGTTTGCTAAAGGGCACGTGCGCTCACCAGACAGACAGAGAGACAGAGAGACAGAAAGCAAGAAATCACCCCCAGGGGGGATGGCCACGCTGCAATCCCTTCTCCTCCATTCTCCTCTCTGGATTTTGGGCACGCACGCATATGCACCCGGCGTGTTTTAAGCCACCAGGTCCAGGACGCGAACCACAGTCGACTACATGGGAGTCCAGCAACATAGCCATTACGCTAACTGCTGGTCCTCTCATTCATTTATTTTAGTTTGACCATAGTGAGACACACAGAGAGGGAGGGAAACTGAAAAAACAAGCAACCAGGTCTGGGACTTGAACCGCTGTAGACCATGTGAGAGTGTCCAGTACCTTAACGTCCATGCCACCAGCTGGTTCCCCAACACTTGTAAGTTTTAAAACCTCAAACTAAATTTAGTCCAATGAAATACTTTATTATATATGCTAAGATCCAGTCTTTTCGACTGTTTTATGTTTCTTCAAGTGATAAGTTAGTCATAAATATACTAATATAAATGTTATTTGTAGTTTTGATATTATACATTAGACTCAACAATGCATTTTATTATAAACTATTGACTAACTTATTTCCTCCCCAAACTCAAATATACAAGTAAAAGTAAACTCCACATATTGGTTTTGACTTAAATTCTCAGATTGGCATGCTTGAAAATTTTTCTTTGGAAGAAAGGAAATAATGTAGAGGTGGAAGAAAGATAAAGTTTGGCTAATGAAACCAGAAATACACTACACTAAACAGTAGATCCTCAAATTATCCTTATAAGTAAATGGATATGACATGTCCACACAGCAGGAAAAAATATGATCTGAGATAAAATAAGTACAAAGGAAAAGAAAGTTTTGCCATATTTGATAAAGAATCCAACATTTGGGAAAGTTTTTGAAATGATTTAACCTGACATCTCAATAGTAATAGAATCACAAGTAATAATCTGTCATCAAAAGATGGGGGGGAGGTGGGACCAGCAGTTGGCATAATGGCTATGTCACTGGACTCTCATGCAGTCGACTGCAGTTCCAGTCCTGGACCCGGTGGCTTAAACTCATGCCAGGCGCCTGTGCATGAGTGCCCAAGATCCCGAGAAGAGAATGGAGGAGAAGGGTTTGCGGCGTGGCCATCCCCCCCCGGGGGGGGGGGGTGTGATTTCTTGCTTTCTGTCTCTCTGCCTCTCTCTGTCTTTCTGGCAAGCACATGCGTCCTATAGCAAAAACCTCTCAAAAAAAAAAAAAAAAAAAAAAAAAAAAAAAAAAAAAAAAAAAAAAAAAGATGGGGGAGGTATATCAACTCACTATCTAAACTGACTCCTCCAAGCACCAGTAAACAGTGAGACTAGTAACAAAGTGGATGCCACTTTACAGAGGAAAGCTGGAGAAGAGACTGGAAAAGCAGGTTGAGGTCCTCAGGTTCCTACTCATAGGAGATTTTACTTTAACCTAGTCCAAACTGTGTCCACTTATGGGACAGCAAGCAAATTCTTGTTGCTATTTTGTAAGTGAGCAGCACCTTAGCATAAGATGCTTTTACATGTGTGCATCATCTTGTGTCCAATCACAGCTCTTAAAAATCCACCTTGGAACCAGCAGAAGGTGTAATGGTTATATCACTGCACTCTCTTGTAGCTGACCACGATTTGAGTCCCAGACCCAGTCCTGGACCCAGTGGTTAAAATTCCTGCCAGGTGTGTATGTGTGTGTGCCCAAAATCCTGAAAGAAGAATGGAGGAGAAAGGATGAGGCATGGCCATCCCCCCTGGGTGGGTGGTGGGGGGAGTTTTCACTTTCTATCTCTCTGCCTCTGTTTGTCTCTCTGACAAGCACAAGTGTCCTATAGCAAAAATTTCTCTTAAAAAAAAAAAATCTCATTCATACTGGGAGACAGAATTTTAAGCACAACACATCAACTCATGGAAAAAAGCATACATACGTGGTGTGGTGGTTAAGGCAGCTGGATTTCACATGGATAACCATGAGATCCAAGTCCCAGACCCACTGGATTAAATAATATGCCAGACATATGTACATGCATGCCCAAAATCCCTAAAGGAGAGAGAGATGGTGGGAAAGAGATTGTGGTGTGACTATTCCCCACAGAGAGTGTGCTTTCTCACTTTCCCCTGCCCCCCCCCCTTTCTCTGGGAAGCGCATGTGCCCTTTGACAAAAAGAAAAGTACATAAAATTAAACAGATACTTCTTGAAATTTTGTATTCACAATTTCTATTACTAGTGCTTTATTGGTTTTTGAACTTGCTCATTATTTTACTTTCAATATTTAGCATTCTCCCTTTTCTACTCATTTATTCAAAATCAAAAGAACATCTTTAAAAGGAATGAGATTGGGTCCAGCAGGTGGCATGGTGGTTAAGGCACTGGACACTCCCACATGGCCAACCATGGTTAGAGGCCTGAATCTGGTGGTTTGCTTTCTCACTTTCTCTCTCTCTTGCTGTGTGTCTCTCTCTAGTCAAATTAAAATAAATGAATGAATAAATTAAATAAATAATTCTTTTATTTTTTTAAAAGGAGATCTTGTTGGCCCCGTCAATGGAAGTGTACTAGTTTTTCACAGACCATTGGTTGCTCATCTGTTTATATAGGAAAACATAAATGGTATTGAGCCAACTTTCAAATCTTTGAACACACTACAACTTTATTTTCCCAATGTTTTAGTCCATTTAAAACATTGAGAGTGGAGAGAAAAAATGGCTCCAAAGTCAGAATATCTCAATTTAAGTCCCAGCTCTACTGCTTACTGCTTACTATCTAGGTGATACTGGGACCGACTTCACCAATGTGATAGACATCTATAAAAAGAGAATCATGGCAATACTTGATTCACGGACCTCATGGGGATTTATATAAAGATCAGAGTAATTTATATATATACATACATATATATATATATATATATATGTATGTATATATATATACATATGCACTATGAACATGCTTGGTGGTATAATTATTAGATATTATAAATGAATTACCCCTCATCTACGATGGAATCAATAAGAAAGTTGTGGACTATGAGCTGTTAATCTGGTGACAATGTTGGTTCAATCAGTCACCCAACATCATCGAGTCTCTCTCGTGACTGGCCACCGTTAGGGTATAATCCAGAGCGTAAAACAGTCCAGAGGGAGATCTGCTGCAGCTATGGCCACTGCATGACGACTCACAGGCTTTGACCCCACAAGCACCATCACGTACTGAGAAGGACTGTACCCCAGGACATTCCAATCTTACACAGGACTCCAATGGTGGTGTTATCCTCGGCTCAGCCAGGTTTGTAAGACTATAAATTTCCCATTGACATAACACACATCAGTTTAAAGCAGTGCTGACATTTCATTTGAATCTTGAAACAAATCTGTAAAGGTATCAGCCTTTACTGTTACCCTCATTTTATAAATAAGAAGACTGAGGCTAAAATTAGTATGTGACTTGCCAAAACCGTACAGCTTATAGGTAGAAAATCTAAAGCCAGACCCAGGTATTTGGATTCCAGGTCTTATTTCTATATTGTAGCAAGTCCCATCACTTTCTGAGAAAAAAGAAAGGTAAAGAGAGAGAGAAAAGAAAGAGAGAGAGAGAGAGAGAGAGAGAGAGAGGGAGAGAGAGAGAGAGAGAGAAGGAAGGAAGGAAGGAAGGAAGGGAGAAGGAAGGGAAGAAAGAAAGAAAATATGAGTTTTGGATAAATGATATTTCATAAAACCATAGGTTGGAGCAAAGATATTGAGCTTGGGGACCAGTAGATGGCATAATGGTTATGTCACTGGACTCCCACGTGGCCAATTATGGTTCAAGTCTTGGATTTGGTGGCTTGAACTCATGCTGGATGTGTGTATTTGTGTGTATGCCCAAGATCCTGAGAGGAGAATGAAAGAGAAGGGATTGTGGCATGGCTATCCCCCTAGGGGGTAATTTCTCACTTTCTGTCTCTCTGCCTTTCTCCACCTCTCTGGTAAGCATGTACACTTTATAGTAAAAATATCTCTAAAAAAATAATAATTTTTAAAATTGAGCTTGTCTCCACAGCTGCCAAAGAGGTACCGTATCTCGTGATAGGAGGTATCCAGTAGAAATGAAGAAGAAATGCCTATTCCTTCCATACAGAATAATAAAAATATAAATTTGAGGAGCAGTGGGACTCTTATTAGCATATTACACTGCCAAAGCATCACCATTTGCCTAGCAATGTGGACTGCAAGGTCTTTGAAAGTAACTGGACAATGACCCCTGCTTATGATCACTCTTAACTCTACAGGAGTGTCTACATAGCTTGGTCATATTGGGAAAAAGAGAAGTAGTTTTTATTAAATACTTGTCACTGTCATGCACTTAATTCACATGATACTTATAATAGGGAAATGTAGCTCAATAAAATGCATGATTTGCCTAAAGACTTTCTCCTGGCAAGAAGCATACCTAGAATTCAAAACCAAGCCTTTCAGGCTTAGAGTCTTTCTACTTCAGTTTTCTCCGGAACTCACACAGCAACGATTTAGACATACACTCAGGGAGCTCTCTTGAGATCATTCTCAGTTTATAGACTCATTATAAACCCTGTGATTAGATCTATGAGTTTTAAAATATGGCTGTTCTTTATTGATTATCAGATATTTGGGATGTGCTATTTCTGATCCCTTAAATAACTCTATTAGGTATTATTACCAACACATGTTTGTGTAAAGAAATTAAGGGTCAGAGGCAGAGTCTGGTGTTTTCCACCATACCACACCCCTACATGCTGACATGCTCAGACCTTCGCTCTCATAATCTTGCCTATTTCTTTAACAGCAAACTAAACGGAATAATTTTATCGTATTAAAACACATGTTTTTTGTTCTAGGGCTTGTGTGCTTGTCAAAGACAGAGAAACAGAAAGCAAGAAATTGCCCCCCCCACACACACACTCCCCGGGGGGAAGATGGCCATGCTGCAATCCCTTCTCCTCCATTCTCTTCTTGGGATCTTGGACACACACACACACACACGCCCAGTGTGAGTTTTAAGCCACCAGGTCTGGGACTTGAACAGTGGTTGAGTATGTGGGAGTAGAGCAACGTGTCCCAAAATATAGTATTTTTAATAGATTACATTTTTAGTTCAGGCAACTCCTGTTTCTAGCTAATAAAATGTTTTACTTTGTCCTATGCTTTGAGGCAATATTCTAGCAAAGATTTTGATTTTGTTGAAATAAAAATAAGTTGATACGTATTTAAAATCATGCTTTTCATAAAATACAAAACTAAGGGCTGGTCCTAAGTTTTATTAAAAAAAATAAAAAAGTAACAGCTGAGGTCATCAATAGTTCAGTCAATAAGAAGTTGGATTCCCTAAAGGAGAAAATATAATTAGTTATCCTCTTTTGCATACATGCCAAATTTAACAAACTAGCTCTTTGTAAAATCCTAAATAATTAAATAAGTGTATTGGTTTCTCATTGATCTATTTAGATTTGTAAATTATATCCATGTTGATTTTTGTTTTGCTTTGATTTATTAGTGGTAATGGGGAACTAACTTTAACTTCTGAATGAAGAAGGACTGGACAGATACTCAGATTCTTTTCATACAAGGCAGAACATTTTAGTGATTTAAGTGCTTTAAAAATGAAAGGGTGTTCATAAGTACACTCCATTCCCAAAACATTCAATAGAAGGTAGATGGTCACTTGGATATTCTAAAGAGGATTTCAGCCTCTGATAGAGAACTAAGGTTTCTTTCTAATCTGATAGTCCATAAAACACTGTGAAATAAGTAAAACCTCTATTTGTAAAACTATGCGCCTACAATTTTACTAACATTATTAAACAAGTTGTCTATCTTTAGACAAAATGTTTGATTTAAAATAGCCATACTGAGGACCTCACAGCTGTGGCTCCATATGGGACCAAGACAGGATATGGAATAGCTGCAAATTATAGGTTTATTATAATTTTATGAGGATCAATTTGATCCTAGGCTGCATATACCTACAGTTATCCTTGAAAGCATCATATTTAGAAACAGTGAACTTTTATGGGTCCATGCCTCGATAGCTCCCTTTCTTTCTGCCTTTCTTTATAAAATTCCCCTAACTTGTCAACAAATTCACTGCTATGGGCATTGAAGACAGGTTCGATATTGTAGCATTTGACAGTGAACGTTGGTCAATATTGGAAGAGAGATCAGGAAAGGTGATGGAATTTTCTCTTCTGGAAAGGTCATCTCTATATAGTGAGGTGTGGCCTAAAGTAGAGAAGCAGCCTGAATTACTTTCCACGACTGCCTACCACCCTAGGCCTCGCTGATATTCTGTCTGTTTTTAACAAGCAAGAACAGCTTATCCTAGAGATATGCTCTGTCTTTTTTTTTTTTAAGTCCATAGGCTTTAAGAGAAAGGAAAAAAAGGCAAAAGAAGACAGAAAATGTGGGGATAATAAAGGGAGTGAAGAAATGAGAAGCGAAGCAAAAGTGAAAAGAGAGAAGTACAGGTGTATCGCCTAATGAGAAAAATTCTTGATTCCTGACTACCAGAGCAGTGCCAGAGACCTGCACTCCCCTGATTGCGTTTAATTTTTCCTGAGTATACTTATGAGAGCCCTGTTGAGATGTCAGGGTCTGCTACTCAGCATACGTGGCACACTAAAAGATATTTGGCGTGAAGACGATGAATTTTCAAACTAGTTCAAGAGTAATTGAAAATGGAATTCTGAGAAAAGCTAACGTGTATCCTTATCTCCACATAAACACATCAATACTCATTTTAAGCCTGCCAGCTATCTATCTGCTAGGAAACACTCAATACTGCTCCTTGTACACTGAGCAGATCATTGAGTTTTCTCTCAAAAACTAATAGTACAATCATTTGCAACAAGAAATTCTTCTTTGTCTGATGAAATAGTACCATCCCTGAGCTGCTGCCTTATATTTCAAGAGATATGGGAGTTCATTCTATGAATTTCATACCTGAAAAGGAGCTCAGACTCCAGGCCATAATATCACAGATTCCTGAAGCTGCAAGGAAACTTGGAGATCATCTAATCAAAACCCATTATTTCACTGGTAAAAAAGCTGAGCTCTTAAGAGTAATGTTAATACCTAAATTGCCTAGTTACTTTTATTTTCAAAATTGATTGTTCTTATTTTTCTTAACAAGCAAGGCTCCATTGTTTTGAGGGGAGGGGAAGTCCCCTTGGGTTAACAATATATTTCTAAACTGTCTGATATTTTTTTAATCATAAATATTTTTACACATTCTATAGTTTGAGTATGGAGCTTGATGTGATTCTAGACTTAATTAAAGCAAAAAATAATGGGTTAGGAGAAAAAAATATAACAATCCTGCTTCAAATAGCTATGACTGTATCACCACAGAAAAGCAGTTAGAAAGACATATAAGAATCCATTCTCTTCAGATCCTCTAAAAATCCAATGAGATGGGTATTATTTTCTCTCTGTGAAAACACAGAGCCTCAAAGTTCAAAGACAAGCAAAAATCACACAGCAAATTAATAGTAGATCTGGGAACTTAAACTTGCAAGAAATAAACAGATTCCTGGAGAAATCAGGTGACCATAGATCAAGCACAAGTTGCTAGAATTAACCATGGACTAAAGAAACGGCAGTAAAAAAAAGGATAATGAGTGGAAGTACAAGAGATTTTCTGAACTGAAGACAAAGAAGTTGACAGGATTATTGCCACAGATGTCCTCAGTGTTCCCAGTAAATCAGGAAAGCTTAACTTTCAAGTGTAAAAAAAAAAAAAAAAAAGTAAGAACAAGACTGAGGACATAAGGAGTAGAGAAATAGATTGGAACTGCTTCATCTAAGTGGAATGTAAAGTCACCAAGCAGGAAGGTCTAGCTGAGGACAGATTGCATAAATTTCTATAGGATCCTATTAGTGTGCTTTTATGACCTTCTCCAACTGGTGGGACAAGAGTGAGAATGCAGAGTCAGGCTGCATCACATCCCAAGACTAGCACACCAGACCCCCTGGAAGATCAAGAAGATGCAAGATGTTTGCACTCTTGAAATATCAACATTTAATTACTGATCATAGGGCCCAGAATAGAGAGTCAGAGAATTTCAAAAGTTAATATATATTCCTGGGGAGAAACAATTTAAAAATTAAAAACTGAACATCTCATGCATGTTTGTGTGTGTGAATGAATATTAAAGGTACAACTAATAAAGGTATTTGGGGTTTAAAATTTATTTATTTATTTATTTATTTATTTATGTATTTTTATTCAACTTGACCAGAAAAAGACAGAGAGAGAGAAAAAGAGAGAGAGAAAGCAGGCCACCAGGTCTGGAACTCGAACCATGTGGGAGTTCAGCTACTCAACCACCATGCCATCTGCTGGTCCCAAGTTTTATGAGGAAAGGAAACCCTGAGATAATTCTAGCAATTATTTTTTAACTGATTTTAAGATAGTGAAGATGAGGGACCAGCAGTTGGTGTAATGGCTATGTCACTGGACTCCCATGTAGTCGACTGTGGTTCGAGTCCCAGACCCAGTGGCTTAAACTCATGCCAGGTGTGTGTGCGTACATGCCCAAGATCCCAAGAGGAGAATGAAGGAGAAGGAATTGCAGCGTGGCCATCCCTCCTGGGGAGTGATTTCTCACTTTCTGTCTCTCTGTCTCCCTCTGTCTTTCTGGCAAGCACATGCGCCCTATAGCAAAAATCTCTAAAAAAAAAGTTAGTGAAGATGAACCACTCTAGGTAGGAATTTCTGAGATCTCACAGGAATAATCAAATTAGTAAAGTAAAGCAAAGAAATGGAGAAGTTAGGGGAAAAAAACAAGTATGCAAAAATCAAGTCAATTTTTAAAAGAATTATGTATTTAATTTTATTTACTATTATTATTATTATTTTAATTTGACCAGAGAGAGAGAGAGAGAGAGGGAAAGTGAGAAAGCGAGCCACCAGATCCAGGACTAGAACCACAGTTGGTCATGTGGGAGTCTAGTACCTTAACCAACATGCCACCTGTGGCCCTCAAGTCAAATTTTTAAAAGTTATTCACAGGAGTTCAAATAGAAAGGCAAGTGACTGGCAGGTAGCATGGTGGTGAAGGGCACTGGACTTCCACATGGCCGACAGGGGTTCGAGTCCTGGACCTAGAGGCTTTCTTTCTCACTTTCCTTCTCTCTCTCTCTGTCTCTCTCTCTCTCTCTCTGTCTCTCTCTCTCTGTCTCTCTATCTCTGTCTCTCTGTCTCCCTCTCCCTCTCTGGTCAAATTTAAATAAATAAAGTTAAATAAAGTAATTCTTAAAAAAATAATAGAAAGGCAAACGATAGCCAAGTGTTGAAATTATCAAGAGGAATGAAAGTATGTCACAGATATGGGTTGATTACTAACAATGAAGACAGACTATAGTAACAATGTTCAAAGGTAAGAAAAAGGTTATCTATATACAAACTATTAATATATGGCAAAGCAAGACTCATTGTAGCATCTTTTTCTATACCAATAAGTAAGCAAGGAAGACAGAAACAGCATTTCCTAGGATGAGCTATGATGGCATCAGGAGAAAACAGATTTTGACTAGGGCCTGGAGAGAGGGATGGGAGCCCTCGAGATTAATATGAGGTATTTCACAACTTTCTCAACTCATATAGATGTTCCAGGTTCTCAGAGCAGAGGCAGCTTCTAAACTCTTTGTGTATCATCTTATCCTTCATTCATTCTTAATATTGCTTGAACATGTAAGCTAAAATATGTAGGAAGAAACTAGTAAAATTATATACAGTTCTCTAGTTCTCATTGGCCTAAAGCCTTCCTCATCAATATGCAAAAGATTAGATAATCATTACAACATCAAATTTAAGGGTAAACTAATAAGACTCTCATGTGTAAATTAGAAAACTCAGATATGACTAATTAATGTTGCAGCCAGAGCTAGAAGGCAGGTTTCTGGCTTATGAGCCCAGAGTTGTAGACTAAATTGTGCCATATCACTGTAGGACCATTCCAAACTTGGAGAACACTGAAGGGGCACAAGGGGTGGGGGGGGAAGCTGTTTGTTTCCTTATTCTAAGATCTCCTCTTTTCAGTCATTGTTTTTCAATCTCCTCTCAAGCTCTGCTTATCCCTGTAAGCCATTTTACTAGGAAAACACACACACACACACACACACACACACACACACACACACAAAGAGCTGACTTGAGATTTACCTATTACGCCCTTCAATTCTTATCCTATACTGAGAAATTACCACTCAATGTATAATAAACATAGGAAGTCGTCAGAATAAGCTAAGAACCTGACAAATACTGGACATTCTTTTTACTCCTCCATAGTACCTAACGTGGTGTTTCTTAGAGTAGGTAATCAATAAGAATTGATCTGTTTAAAAAATATGTATCCTTTCAGGAACAGGATTATCAGTAAGTTAAAAATTAAATGCTTAAAACTCAGTTCATGAAAAATTACAGTAATACATTTTCAACTTTTACATTAAAGAATTGTTTTTATGACTTTTAGGTTTCATAAATATTTAAGGCCCATATGGTGTATATGCAATACGTATCTCTGAATCACCACTATTGGAATTAATATATCAGCATAGCACATGCTGACATTTCTATAGTTTTGAGTACATACTGTGCCTGACTTTTTCCACCATAGGGCAGCTGCTGAAAAGCAATGATAAGTTATGTAGACATGTTCTACATTATGTCCTAGAAAAAAATAATCTGAAGACTAACAACTGATCTCTGGAGGAAACTGTCTCATTTAATTCTCTTTATATAGGACAAGAATATCTTTTTATACAGTACAGTTTTTCATCAATGTGAGGAGGATTTGGCTAAGGCCAAATTCCTGCAAAGGCCCCTGTCTACAGAGACAAGAACAGAAAAAGGCAAAAGAAGCCTAAAGAGTGGTAGAAGGAGTCACAGCTTCTTTCCAGTACCTTGGAGTTATCCCATCTCTGCTCCCTATACATAACCCCAGCCCTTTACAGATCAACACATTCCCACATTTGACCTGTTCAGCTACCAGAGACACCCAGAACTAACTCACCCCAACAATTAACCGAAGTTGCAGCTCTGAGCGCTTCCTCCATGTTTTGTCTGAAGACACAGACACTAACCATAAAAGCCATGTCTGCAACCAAGAAACTCATCCTTACAAAGCTCAAGTGCCCTAGGACCTGGACCACTGCTTATGCTGGAACACTTTAATGATAATTGAAAGAAAAGGACACAACTGAGTACAGTCTGAGTACCTTTTTTCTGATTGATTGAACAGATTAAGGTTATAGCTCTAGAACCTTTCCATGAAGAAACAAGTGTACAGAATTCGCCTTCTCAATCTTGGCAGTTAATTTTATTATTCTCTGCCTTGATAAAGCTTCTCTTTCAAGGTTTCTCAAATATCCCTGCTTCAATGAAGTTTTCCTTAAAGCCACCAGAAAGAATTAATTTTCCTACAACTGTGCTAATGATAATATGAAGCACTTTTGTCATGATACTAAAATAATTATCATTTTACCAAAACATTTATGGTTTAGGTGTGTTCTTTTCAAAGTTAGTCATGACATTTTTCTACTTCAAAGTGTTTCTATGTATATGTGTGTATTGCATAATTTACTATCCTCTTGGAGGTGAGAGCAGGTACTCTCACAGATGACACAGTGGAATAAAATTGTGAGATGCTCATTGGCTCTTAGAGTTGAAAAACTTGCAATAATAATAAAATAAAAGTTGAAAGAAAAGAAGTGAGGATAGACTGAAGATCCCTCGAGACCCATGGTTGGTTAAAAAGACAGGAAGCAAAAAAGAATATTTCCTAGGGGGGCAGATCCTAAAAGCAGGCTTGAAAAACAAACCCTGCTGAAGTAGCCAAGGGAACAAGGACATTAGACAGAAAGACAACAAAGTACACAGGATGCTTTGATCAGGACAGTGTGGCCCAAGTCTGAGAACATATGCCAATCATGATTCTTAAGAAGGAGATGGATATAGACGGTGATACCTATAAAGTAGTTATAGATTTTCCTCCGTAAGGCATATTTCTCCAAAGACTATAGTAAGTAAGAGCAAAAGCAATAAATATTGGAGGTTGATCTAGGACTGGTTAACAGAAGTCAGGCAGACTAGACAAAGGCCAGCGCCTCCCTGACAGGCGTTATAACCTAATGGCAGTGACGACATTTAGTTTCTTGTAAGGCTCGCTGACCAAATGGCAGACTCCAAGATAAATTGGCTACAATTCCTGCTTATTCTCAAAAAGAGCACCTTGAGAAGGAAGATAGAGGGAGGGAAACAGACAGACATGTAACCTGATAAATTACAGAATACTCACCTTCACGATAACCTCACTTAATGCATTTATACTATAAATTTGCATGTTAGGCAAAAAAAAAAAAAATCTTTAACTGCCCTTCCATTTTAAAATACTTCAAATTCTACACTGACAGTTTCTGCCTTGGTTCTTCTCACAGTAGGAATAGGAACTTTGAAATCATAACTATCTGGGTAGAACATCAGCTTTGTAATCCTGGTTGTTACTCACCATTGTTGCATCCTCATTTACACCTTGGTAAACTGGGAATAAAAACACCCAACTACAGTGTCACTTTGATGAGTTAAGAGTACAGGACACATTATAAACATTCAATAAATAGTAACTACTTGTGGTAAAGAAAAACAAAACAAATCTCTACTCCTTGGATAAGGACACTCATTATTCATCATAAAAAGTCCAGCTTAAAGAAAAATGACCATGAAGTAGAGTCAGTTATATCATATTGCCTTGCAAATCCAATACCTTAAATGAATGTTATTTGATCTACTTTCTACTCATTTTCATAAAAAAACCATCTGCACATAAAGAGAAAAGTAGGCATATTATATAAAAGACCAGGAAGTCCAGAAATGAACTATTTTCTGGAACTATCTAACTTCTTATCTTTGTACATTGCTGTGTCTCTGTAAATAGTGGTGTTGCCGTTACTCCTGCCTAGAGCAAAGATTTAACTGCTCCGTAAAGATGGCAGCACCAAATGAAAGCCATTTCATTAATTCAGAGAATAGATTACTTTGGAGTCAAATCTCCACCATCCTGATGAGAGACTTAGCTTGAAAAGATAACTCCTAATCCACTGCCAGCTCACAACACTGGCTACCCAGCTATGGACACAGAGAAAACACCATTGATTTTGTAAATCGATAAAATGAACACTGTGAGTCAATAAAATTAGAATGATGACAAAGGTCACATTCTGGTCCTCTAACTTTTTGTTTGATTCTACCATGTTAAAGGACTCAAACTCAGTAGTTCTCATGAGTGGCAATAAGGGGGAAAGACTGAAGATATTCCCAATTGAAAGAAGGGCTTTGGCAATCTTGAGTCTTATTGGGTGTTCTCAAAGAGAAAAGATTCTATAACATTACTCCCTGAAGTTTACCTGCTCATAGTGTTTACATGTCACACGTATTGCCTACCTTCTTCTTATAATGTAATTTTGTAAAATGTACACCTTGGACAGAAACTTTCAAAAAAACCTCTTCCGGCAAGAGCTTCCCATTCATTCATTTATTCACTCATTCATCAATATTCATTAAGAGATTTCTATAGGACAGATACTAAGCCAAGGCCATGGATACAATGAAGAATAAGAAAGACAATATCCCTTCCCTCATAACAGTAACCACACCGCCTTACAATAGAGTGCCATTATTCAGCGAGGACACAGAGCTCACTTATGAGATATCTGAAAAAAATCTCCTAATATTTCCTCTGAAAACTGAAGGATAAACAGAAGATAATCAAGTGAAGAAGGAGAGTTAAGAAATAAAGCTGGAGGTAAGCAGAAAGCAGGTTCTTTAACTCATGTTAAGGTATTTAAACTTAGTAATAGCTAGAAGACTGGAGTAGAGGTGATAAGGTAGTATGATTATTGTCCTACTTTTGATTGTCTGTATTTTCTGATTATCTTGTCATAAACATGTATATCAATTTTATAATAAGAAAGGTAGTAAAGGTTATACTTTAACTTTTAATTTAGAAAGGTAAGAGAAAGTGAAAACAGAACCAGGAAGGTGAGGATGAGCTAGAAGTAAGATTAGAAATTGTTTTGAAATGCACGTTACTGTAGTCTTATTAGAGATAGACCATAAATATAGCTCTAAACCTATTAGAAACCAATTTAAAAAGGAAAGTCCAGTAGTTGTATAATACACATGAGTTAAGAGTACAGGACACATTATAAGCATTCAATAAATAGTAACTACTTGTGGTAAAGAAAAATAAAACAAATCTCTACTCCTTGGATAAGGACATGAATAAGAAGGCCAGGATGGCTGGATAGGAATGGAGGGGGAGAAAATGAAAGAAAGAAATAGTAAGGGCTAGGTGGTAGGTAGATCATGTAAGGCTTTGTGGGTCGTTTTAAGGAATCTGGGTTTTATTCTGACTGTAACAGAAGGCTTTGTGTAGCTTTGAGCAGTGAAGTGATGTGACTTGATTTACATTTTAATAGCTCACTCTGGCAGCTCTGCAGAGGACAGGCTATGGATGGGGAGCAGGAAAGTCAAAAGTAGAAACAGAGACTACTCTGAAGATTACTGCAGCAGATCAAAAAGGAACTGATGATGATAGTGAAGATAGAAAAAGGTGATCAGATTTAGGAAGTATTTGGAGCTGGAGCTGATAGAGTTTTGCTGATAGAGGGTGAGAGAGAGAGAGAAGAATCAAAGATGACTTCTGAATTTTTTCAGCTTAAGCCCAAAGTCCCAGAATGCTCTGGTTTTCCAGATCTGAGAAGCTTCTGCAGATCCTCCAAGGGGAATTTTTCTTTGTCCACTTCTCCACTCATCTTCATTATGGTCATTCTAAGAATGCTTTCTCCACTCTACTTTCTGAAGTCGTCTTGTGCCATCCTAGGCTAAGCCATGGAAGGATTTCCTTTCTGGACAAGGGATTTAGTTTTGACTCTCAAAGTAACCTTGACATTAAGACTTTAGTTCCCACTAATAGAAAGAAGGATCAGACCTGAGAAAAGCAGTCCTGAAATAGTTATATCTGGGCCCTGACCTACTGGCCAAAGAGGTTGCCTATCAGAAATTCTAAGGCCATGAGCCTAGCTTTTTTCATGAGTCAAAACTAAAGGGTTGGATTTTGTGTGTGTGTGTGTGTGTGAAAATCAAATAAGACAATGGGTTACAAAGGGAATTTTAACAAACTGCAGTGTTTGCTGCTGCTGCAGAACATTGGATGCTAACAGCAACAGTAATAATAGCTACTATTATAAGAGCACTTTACTGCAGGCACTGCACTAGTTGCTTCACATCATAACACCGAATGATTGGATCAGGTCTAAAGCCTAGGAATTTTCTTCATGGTATAGAAAAAATAGTATTAAGGTTAGACTGGATAAGAAATTCATTTGAGCCAGCCGGTAGTGGGGGGGTTGAAGCACTGGATCCCACATGGCCAACTCTGTAGTTCGAACCTCGGACTGGGCGGCTTGAAGATTACACCAGGTACGTGTGCACACATGTCCAAAAGCCTGAGAGGAGACTGGAAAAGAGGGGATTTGTTGTGCGACCACCCCTTTGGGGGATGATTTCTCCCTTTTCCTCTCTCTGTCTCTCTGACAAGGATATGCGCCCTATAGTAAAAGCAAAAACAAAACAAAAGAAATTCTCACAAGTTTCCGTAACTAACAAATGATGAAATTATCATTAAAAGTCAGTTTTTTTTTTTTTTTAAGTTTTCTTTCTTCTTCCCTGCCTTCCTTCCTTCCATGAGAAAGACAAAGACAGACAGAGAAAACAAAAAATTCTCAACAGAGTCTCACTTTGTGCTCCTCCTCCTAGGCCTTCCCAGCTAGCCAGGGTCACAGCTGTGCCCATGCATAGGGTGACCCAGGACCTGAACTGATTTCCAGTCTGGCTTCCAGAATTACAGAGCACTGTGCTACTGCTGTGTACTACGCTTCTGCTAAGAAGTCAGATCTTTCTGACTCTACAATCTATGCTTTAGTATCCCACATCTGTTTCCATAAACCTGGTGAGCTGATCAGCTAAGAAGTCAGATCTTTCTGACCTTCCAGTGTAGGCGTTGAGATTCCAAATCTGTTTCCATAAACCTGGTTAGCTAGATCCTGTTTTTTAATTTGGCAGCTAGATGAAGGAGTGAAGTGGTCTATAAATCAATGAAGGCACAAAGCTCTAAGATGCTGAAATTCTGGGTAATTGAGAGATACAAAATTGGTCCCACTTCAGGTAGAAATATTCCTTGGCCAGAAGGAAGAGATGCTTGAAAGTCAAAATTCTATCTAGTCTTTTGTTTTTCATCAAGATGGCAGTCCCAGAAAATAAGGGAAGTCTTCGCTTTTTTTTTTTTCCTACTGAACCCAGGAAATAGGCTCCTGAATTCTTCATCCCTTCTGCAATTATCAACAATGTGCCAATCACTGATATGATTCAAAGATTTTTATTACAGAAATATCACAATCCAGTAAAACAGACATATATAAAGTATACTTGCTAAATAGAGTATATGTCAAAGTACACGGAAACCTAGAGAGTGGGACAGCTTACATTGAGTGACAAAGAGGCAATACCCCACATAGGATGTCCAGAGGAGCTGTTGGAGAAGTTTAAACTGATCAGTTTAAGTGTTAGAAAATTCATTCTGGCAACAAGGAAAAAGAATACATTGGCTAAAGGTGAAAGGGGAAACCATTGAGGAAGGTATTACCACTTTCCAGGAAAGAGATAACAAATGTTGGAACTAAGACAATTATGTCAAAAACAGAGGAGAAGATGGATTCTTAAGATGGATATTTGCAAAGTAGGATTTTTTTTTACAAAGAAATAAACAGGGCTGGTAGGTGATGTGGTATTTAAGGTTGCTGGACTTCCATATGGCCGACCATGGTTCAAGTCCCGAACCTGGCAGCTTGCTTTCTCACTTTCCCTCTCTCACACATTCTGTCCCTCTCTGGTCAAATTTAACTAAATAAATAAACAAATAAATACATAAAGTTAAATGAAATAATTCTTTTTTTAAAAAAAGGAATTAAAAAAAAGCACTCTTTGGCTATTTATGTATTCGGAGAAGGAAAGGAACCATGGATGATGAGTAAGACTCTCTTGACCATGATCAATTAGGTACAGTTTTTCAACATGCAATGTGTACATTCAGTGCCTTACTTCGAGGGTTTTTATGGATATTTATCCCTGTTTACTTCCAAAGCAAATAGATTTGCATTTATTGGACATCAAATTATATCACGGGAGAGGTTCCAGACAAGCCCAGCAGAGATGACTTTTCCTGAGAAGAATGGCCAATAATACCATAATGGCAAAACTCTCCAGGAGGATTTAGATGTGTTTCCTGGATGATTGCTTAAATGAGATATCATATGCAAACTGCAAATAGAGTGCCTGGCATATTAGAAGTACTCAATAAATTTTAACTATTTTGCCATTAAGGTTTAGTCATCAACATTGATCACAGGCTTTCTCTGGATGGTTAATTAATCATCAAGTATTTCAAGCAACATGTATTTATTGAATATGTGCACAGCTCTCTGCAGGCAATACTCCCTGCTAGGTACTTTGCCTAGAGTGGATTCCTGGCCTACAGAAGTGCTCTTTGGCATGCTAGTGCTATACAACAATATGGAAGGCATCAGCCTAGAGATCCAGAGATTCGGACTGCAGTACCAGGAACACATGAAGATTCGGGCTGCAGTACCAGGAACACATTCATCTTACAGTGGAGGAAAGTGACTCTGCTCATTGCCTCATTCAAGGGGAGAAGATGAGCCGGTCTAAAACTGGAGTCTTCTGACTCCTTTCCATGATAGCAAATACGTGTGAGACCCATTCAACCTGGAAGCCTGATCTAACTTACTTCATTGTACAGATGATACTATTATGACAAGTTAATTCCTGCAAACCTGAAACAATTCCTCAAAATTAGGTTAAACAGGTCAGAAACAACCTGCTCAATTTAAATCCATGCCTGCTAATAAACAGGCAGATGCTGGAGATAAGCACTCATTTGGATTCACTGGTGGGGAAGTTTATTTTGCTAAATACATTTTTCTACATTTCTACCTTAAAAACAAAGGAAACCCCATTAATAAGCACATAGAGACAAATACATACACACTCACAGTCTCAAGTATCACTCTTAAGTCTCAGAGGCAAAACCAATAGACTTCAGTGTTTTCTACCAGAAGTTCTGTTGTGATTTTATTAGCTTAAAATCAGCATTTAACTCTCCAAGAGACTTATTTGTGTTTTCAGTCTTCTAGGTACACATCTGAACAACTCAAATATTGAGATATATTAACACAGAACTGCTACATCTTAAGCTTGTCTGAGTTCGTAGCCTTGAAATTGAATTAAGAAAAGAGAATTTATTAGTAATGCTCAAATCTATTAATTAATTAGTATTCACTATCTCTTTTGCAAGTAAGCAATTTTATCTCCATATTGGGGATGAAGAAATTAAGTCAGAGTTATATTAGCCCACCTGAGATTTGGCTACAAATAAATCTCAGGTTATTGGTCTCCTAGTTTGGTCACTGATATTATCTCACTATTCTGAAAGAATTCAAATAAGTATGTGTCCTATTGTTTCCTTTCCTTTGTTCCCATAGTAACCTTCAATCTTTCATTTGGAGTATTGTTACAAACAGTAACTTATATCCAAAAGTATGACTTCCAAGGCCATTTTCATTTATTTATTTTTTTAGAGGTTTTTGCTATAGGGTGCGTGCGCTCGCCAGACAGAGAGAGACAGAGAGACAGAAAGCGAGAAATCACCCTCCTGGGGGATGGCCACACCACAATCCCCTCCCCTCCATTCTCCTCTCGGGATCTTGGGCACGCACGCACACGCGCCCGGCGTGAGTTTTAAGCCACCAGGTCCGGGACGCGAACCGCGGTCAACTACGTGGGAGTCCAGCAACATAGCCATTATACTAACTGCTGGTTCCCAAAATACTGCACTTTTAAGTAGTTATACTTTTTAACCTTACATAGCCTTTTGAGTTTTTAAGCTAGGTAAAAAAATTATTTGATTACTTACCCAATATAAGATCTCTATTTTTTTCAAAAATCATCATGTATGAGTAATAATCATTTAATGATTTTAATATAAGAATCATGAAAGAAATTAATGTTTCAACACAAAACTGTAACATAATAGAAGCATTCATTTAATGTTCAGAACTACATAGTAAATATAAACTCAAATTTAAATGTTTTCTAACCTAGCATTTATATTTTAATTTTGTACTTAGTATTATATATCATTACTAAGATATTCTATAAATATAATTTTGACAGTTAATTTTAAAATAATTCTTACTCTTGATAAGAAAAATGAAGCAGAGAATCAGTCAATATACTAATCTTACCTGGGGAAGAACATTTGGAGGAGGGATATGAAGAAAGCATTATTGAGACAGGGAGGTAGTGTTGTTATATTTTGATCAACTAGACTGGGAAGAAATGTTCATATATTAAAATGATCACCTTGTAAGCTAAATAATGTGATTGAATGTATTAAAATATGTAAATTAAAAGTAAATAAATAAATAAATAAATAAGAGAGAAAAAATATACTAATTTTACACTCATATATAGAAAAACTTATGAAATATAAGCTAAATATTACTAAAATATTTTTATTTTTCCTTTCTTTGATAATTAAGTACTAAATACAAAATAGTTAATAAGTGCAAATATAGAGAATCAAGGGCATAAAAGAGTTAATTCTGCTAATAAGAGATGCCTAACCTCAATAAAGAACTAGCTCAAGCCCTCTAATGTTCAGACTCACGTTTGCATTGACTAGATTGTTTGCTAGAAAGTGAAACAGAATAGAAAAAAAGAAAAACTGTCTTAAAATAAACAGTAAAGAAATAGAAAAAAGAATCATCACGTCCCAAAATTAAATTTCTGAAAAGCAAAATTGCTACTGCCTTTGCCCAATTTCTCTGTCTCACAGTTTAATGCAACTATTCCAATTCATGTATATATTTGTATATAAATAGGCCTGGCCTCAAGCCCATCAGCTCATACACCCATGTGAATAAAAGGGAACCCAAGTCAGCATCCTGGTGAAGGCAATGCAGGCAAATTGAACAGTCTGAGGCAGAGAATAGGGCTTTAGGGTAGGACTGTCTGAAAAAGCATAAGGTGTCTGCCCAATGACAGAAGTATAAAATAACAGCAGGGAGAAAGTATAGAGACAAATGAGTCTAAAAAGATAAATGGTGATTAAATACTTACTTCTGTCATGAGTGATTATGAGAAAGATAAATCATGTGAGATGTTTCAGGTTAAAGAAGAATACAGATTCTGGAAATGAACTTATTTGAATTCTAGTTTGGAATCTAAAATGTGTTGGCTATGTGACCCTGGCCAGGTTATATAACTCTCCAGAGCTCCAGTTTTCTCATCTCCAAAATGAAGAAAAATTAATACTTACCTTGAAGGGTTCTGATGGAATAAAAAATAATGTGTCTGTGAAAAAGTCTGGTAGTTCATTTGACATATAGTCCACCCAACCAAATGTCAGCTCTTTCTTCTTGCCTTCCATCAGTCCTTTTTGTTTGTTTTATTTTGTTTTGCTAGGGGGCTCTTTTATTTGCTAGAGAGAGAGAAAGAGAGAGAGAAAGAAAGTGAGAAGGAACCCTCCTATGGGGGGTGAGAAAGAACTCCCCATGGGAAATGGTCATACTGCAATCCCTTCTCCATTTCTCCATTCAGGATTTGGGGCACATCTACACATGCACCTGGCATGTTTTTCAAGCTGCCAGGTCCAGGACTTGAATCACACAGTGGGCCATTTAGAATCCAGCTGCCTCAACCACCACACCACTGTCTCGTCCCTCAGTCTTGAGGTCAGGGACATGCTAAACAACTTTCCTTAGACACCAACAATTTCATTGTCTCCCAGACAATTCAAGTTTTGTAGTTCCTCTCAATTCTTTGATCCATCTTTAGAAGTATATTTCTATACTGGAGTAATTATAAGACTGTCTGATTGTCCTAATTTATTTGATTTGTTTTAATGTTCTAAAAAGTCCTTGATAACCATTTTCAGAGTTATGTCTGTGTTCCAACCTTAAACTAAGACCATTCCCCATCTCAACAACTATCCATATCATCATGTGTCATCTCTCTCTTTCTCCTCTTACACTCATACACACACACTCACACACACACACACACACACACACACACACACCAGAAAAGGATGGGGACACAATTAAAATAAAATTACTAGGAAGATAAAACCCATTTTCTATCTTTCTAGGTCCAGAACTTCTAAAACTAGAAGAGCTCTTCCTAAAGCTTTAAAATTGTGCTTGGCTAGCTGTAGAGGTACAACTTATGTCAGTCAAACTTAGGTCACCCTAAGCTCACTCTAGAAGAAAAAAAATCACACTTAATTTTTTCTTCTCCATGCCCCTGGCCTGACCTCTACACTCCATGAAGTGAGTCTCATACTCACCAAGTACACTAGTCTAAGATATTTAGCCTCTTTGAAGGGAGAAACATTCAGAAGAAGTCAAATAAATTGAGCAAAGACATTTCACTGAAGCCCTCGTCTGACTAATTTTAAAGCATAACTAAGAAAGCCAGCAAACCAATCACAGAGAACACATCTGCCCAAAGGGCTGACTAAATATCACTGCAGTCTTAGAAGAGAAAGAGAAAGAGAAAGAGAAAGAGAAAGAGAAAGAGAAAGAGAAAGAGAAGAGAAAGAGGAGAAGGAACAGAAGGAAAAGGGAAAGAAGAAGGAAAAAGAAAGATAAAAAGGTAAAGAAGAAAAGGGGGAAAACTTGATCAAGAAGCTCATTTTTTTTACAGCTGCCGGAGTCATTAGAATTGATGCTAGCAAACCCAGGTTTTGCACCAAAGCATGAAATTGGTATTACCCTACCACTTTGGAGAAATTGTGGTTATGCTCCTGAGGGCATGGGCCTTCACAAAGGCCCAAGGAAACTGTCTTGTCAGGCTTAGAAGCCTTTCTAATCAAGCCCCACAGCCCCAACCTCAATTCCTCCCTGGTGGCCCAGAATGTCTTGTCCTGTCTGGGCTCTGTGGTGATATATATGCACAAACAAACCTGTTTATCTCTAGGTCTCAGAGGATCATTGAACCCACCTTAAGATAAAAAGCAGTTGAGATAGAGTGGGGTCTCAGCTGACTGGTTTTATAAAAGCCTCCTTTGCTAAGAAGCTGAGTATGTAGAAAAAAATCTTGGGATATTCATAAACATCAGTTAACTGTGGTCTTCAGAAAACTGGAGTTTGACTAAAGCTAGTTACTGTGTAATGTAATTATATATTTTCATGGCTAAGATTTGTTTCTATCCCCATAGCTAAGGCCATCTCCCTGCTAGTGTTTTTTTCCTTACAAAATATGGTCAAGTAAATGTTCCCATGTTTAGGGTTTTAGTGTTTAATATGGTCTCCATGCATCTGCAATGTACATGTAACTACTGGGAAATACAACATCGTGCACATCCACAAAACCTTGCAGACTAGCATGAACTCCAAAGTGCCGGTCCTGACGTGAGACCTGAGTCATTCTCCTGACTTTTGACACCTTTGTCATCAGGTACAGCACAAATTATTTTTACCAGAACTTAGGCACTTTGAGTGGAGAGACAGGAGAATAAAGAGGAAAACAAAACAAAGAGACTTGAAAATGGAAGACTGGTTCAATACCATTAGCATTCCACCCAAACTCTATTAGCTCCATAGACTTGATTGTCCAACCCCCTTCTCTGGAACACCCCTGCTCATGTTAGAATTCCCCCCTAAAGAAATAAGACACATTAAGAGCTTAGCAGATTCAAAGACACTGAGCTACATTCTAATCCGTAAGTGCACAAGAATAAAATAAACAAAAATATCTTAATGTTTTTGCCATAATATCAACGCAGCTAGTTTCTTATAGCATCTCCAAATCACCTCCTTAATTGGAAGAGACACTTGTGTCAACCTTAGAGACTCAACTGCTGACTACTAAGGTAAAAACCCCAAATACGGAAGCGTTCCATTGTATATATTTTATTTTGTAAGTATTTCTAAAACTTAGCTTTCATTTATAAAGGAAAAAATAAAATACTGCCACAAGAAGAGGGAGTGCCAAATACTTCCTTTGAAACTTACAATAAATATTCACCAACTATTGAAATTTTAGTAATTTAAACACACACACACACACACACACACACACACACACCTTTGAAGCCTTTTGTGAAATTATCTATAATACCCTGCTTTGTCACAAATGTTATATAAGCAGAGGGTTTTCTGGGTGAAAAAAATGATGTGTAAGCCAAAATGAATTTCACAGCCTATATACCAAAATGCAATTAGTTGAAGAAAATATTAAACTGAGAAGAGCTGTGAAAATAATTTGGGAGAAAAAGTTTCATTCAGAAGCTTGATTTTCCTTTGTTTCCAAAACGTTAAGATGTCATTTATAGTACATACAGAAATTTATCAGGGGTATTTAAATGTGATACATGGTAAATCTAATGAAAATTTTTTGTTAAAAATTACATTGGGTGTACTCATAAAGTATTTAAATCTGAGAGTCAAATAAACACATACCATATGAGGTTCAGGCTTCCTAAATATAACTTTGAATCTCTGGTGAACAGGAAGTTTATAAATAAATAAGTACAGGTTGAGTCGCTCCACAGAAGTCTTAGATCTGTACGACTAACCAGCATTCTCTGGCAACTGGCAAATCAGAGGGGGCAAGTCAAGTTTCTATCAGTTCCTTTTTACCTTCTCTCTATCATGAAAAACAACATTGATTTATTTTCAGATAAAAGAAGGAGTAGTATGTATTAAGGGATCATTCAGCAGAGCTTACATTTATACTTCAGGATAACCTATTGATACCAGATTTTGTCAGATCATGTTGATATGAATTTGAACTGAATTTGACAAAGTCTGTCAAGATGGAAAAAGGTTTGAGTTATATGCAATTGCCATGAAGAAAAAAAAATTACAAGAATTAAAATATCTTTCCAAGTAAATTCACCAGGTTGTACATACTTTTCATTTTATAGCCATATATTTTGCCATCTAAGCCTTCATCTGAATAAAGATGCACAGATTCTATCACAAGATATTTGTTCCTTTTGTAGGGGAGATTTATTTATATGTGTCAATTTTTTAAAAGAAAAAAAAAAAAAACCTGTCCAGGTGGCTTTTGTGAGTAAAACAAAAAATTCCAGGTGACTTAGATACCAACAAAATAATTTTTATGATATGCTAAATCTGTCATATGCTTTTTAAGTTTCTGTTGCAGATGTGTTTTCTTGTTTTAAAAAATGCAGCAGTATGTATGTATTATCCCAGAATAAATGTACTTGGGAATAACAATGATTTTATAAAGACATACCAATTTAATAAATACTATATCCATTGCAAATAATATCAACAAATAACATTTCTCTATTTAAAATATTTGCTGAATATAATGTTTATGTATTATTCTTTTCTCTTTTGACAAATGTGGAAGCTATTCTAATTTCCATACAAATTCACTGGTATGTATCAGGGAATGTCATTACAATACTATTTACTTAATTTCTTAAGGAAAAAAAAAAGAAAAAGAAAAAAGGAAAGAAAAACAAAATGATTAGTACTTGGAGTCTAGAAATATGTGTTAAAACAATGTGCTGTGCAATGATTCAGATATGCATATACACATTCAATGTATTACATATTGTGATTAAAGCTTTTCTCTACTATTTGCTTATTCAACAGAACTCACTCAGAAGATAATCTGTGGGAGATTAGTCCCATTTAGTACATACCTTCAGTTTACAAGTAAAAATATACACACAAATAGAATATTCTCCTTTAAGCAAATTAGGAAGTCAACCAAAAGACCAAGAAGAAAAACAGGACATGAAATTGTCATGACCTACAAATGAATCTGTCAAATGAATATATTCTGTGTACCCACACCCTAAATACTTTTCTGAAATAGTAGGGCTTTCTATTGCAAACACGTTTTTTTGAAGAATAGTCTTTTTAAAACAATGCATTTTAGGTGACACACTGTTATGTATTAAACAGTTACCTACTCATTTTCTGAATAATCTTATTTGCTCATTTGGGAAACAATTTGTAAAAGAATTATTCATTGTTCCTGTGCATAAATCTTAAAAAATAATTCACCACACTTGACCAAATTATTTTCAAAGTCTATACAGAAAGAAAAGAATACTAAACTTTCCCCTGCCTACATGTGAGAGCTTGTCAGCATTCAACTCCAAGGCCTTTAATCCCAGGCTTTAAATAATTCAGATAACAGTTGATTACTCCATTGCAAGAACCGTTGAGCTCTGCAAAATCTGAGTAACACAATATTTCCTACATTAAAAAGCCAATCTCAAATAGTAGGCACCTAAGTGAAACACACTTTCTGAGACCAAACCATTCAACCTTTTTTTACATTTAATACATAAACTCTGGTAAATATCAGTGTAGTTTACTACCAAGTAATTCTGTATTCTCCCTTTCATTACCAAGCAAGCCATCTAGTTCTACAGCTTAATTTGCTCAATTCACAATCCCCAATCCAGACATTTTCTGGGTTTTAAAGACTTCTTTGAAACATAACAAGTGAAAGAGTTAGTTATGTTACTCAGGAATCCAAAAGTGCACACAAACGAAATTGTACACTTAAGAGAATACTGCTTTGACCTTCACTTCTATTTCTTTAGGAAAATAATTGTTTTACGTCTTTTGACAACCAAGATTCAATATCTGCTGCCTCCATTCACTTGTAAACATCAGCCATTACAAAAGGGCTTTGCTCACTTGGCTAAATTACAACGTGAGTAATGTGAAGCAGACAGAATAACCAAGAAATATGGGCTTCCAACCCCAAATCAAAAAAGCAACAAAATTTTGCCATCAAAAAATGTCGAGCTGAGTTCTAAATGGATTAAACTCATCCATAAAGCTGACGCATGTAGCACTTCACTTTGATGTATATGAGTGTCCATATATGTCTGAGCATGTGTTCATAATTATCATGTAACCAGAAAAATGAAAGACACACAATTAGGTTACAAATATCCAATAAGCTCTGTCAAAATTAGCCAAGTTGAGCAAAGAAACCCACTGCCTTTAGTGGCATGGAACATTTTGAACCACCTTCTGCTCGAAAACTATTCATCAGATTCTTTGTCTAAACCTCAGAATAATCCGTTCCTCTTCACTCTAGCAAGCAAGTTTAGTCTTTTCCTCGATCCTGCCTGAAACATCATCATAAAGTAGAAAACCTACACTTTGCATTCAGCACAACCAGTAAGCACCGCATTTGACTACTGCTCATACCATTTGGAAACCAGTCCTCACATGACGACTGGCCTGACACCTCATCCATCAGCAGGGTGTCCAGAGCAGAGTTGGACAGTCTTCCTTGCGCCATCTCCAGAGTGGAGGCCCAGCTGGGAAACAGGCTTCTCTTCCAATAGCAATTAGATCTTTAAGATCAGGCCTTACCAATTTGACCTAAAGCCATCCTTCCTCGCAACAAAGTCTCCAACATCTTCAGAGGAAGAGACCCGGAGTAAGGCAAATGAGGAGAAATCCAGGTCTCCGTGGCCTGATTAGAAACTTTGTTGTGTCAAATAAACTTTGGCCACTGGAGGAAAGTACCCTATGGTTGCTCTGGCTTTAGAAAGCTCTGTCCAGGGCTTCTCAATCTTCTTTTCACCCCTCTCTCTCTCTCTTTTGCCTCTCTCTCTCTCCCCTCTTCTCTTGTTTCAAAAGGGGCCTCTGGTCAGCGCTGATTAATAAGTGTTTTTTGTTGTGAAGTGTTGAATAATAGAGGATGGCCGGTGACCCAGTAAAGACTAAACCTTGCGCTGGTTTATTGTGGCAAGCTGAGAAAGGGGCTTTAGGCCCGGGACCCCAAGCACTGACCCGCACACATCCCGCGGATCGCCTATTCATTCTCACAGCCCCACAGTCGCCCAGGCTCCCATTGTTTGCCAAGCAACAATGGAGATTTCGCAGGGAAAGTAAAGCTCTTTTCAGATTCCTCTCTGATGTTTTGCATTTAGGGAAACACCGACCTCCACTTTTTTCCCCCGACATTTTCCCTCAAGGCAGTTAAAGCGGTTCATTTTCGGGGAAACTTGTGTGAGTTTGGAGCTTGTTCGCCGAACACCAGTGTTAAGAGGAGGCGAGAAGTGTGGAAAAAGGAGAGCCTCAGAGAGCCCCCCCTCCTTTTTTTTTTTTTTTTTTTTTTGAAACGCGTTTAGAGGACGGAAGCTGCCTCTGGGGAGAAAGAGGAAAAGGGGGAGGGGAGACGAAAAAGAAAAGAAAGCATTTCCTCGCCGGGGCCGCCGGGGCAGAGGTGGCTTCGCGGCCGAGGGCGAGCGGCGCGGCCCGCGGCCCGGGGCTCCGCACCGCCGGCCGGGAAGTGGCGGGGCGGCTCGGCCGCGGGTGGGCGAAGCGCGCCGTCGCTGCCTGTGCTCCCCTCCGCCTTCGTTCCCCTCGCCTTCCTCTGCTCCTCCGCTCCCCGAGCCCGAGGCGGCCCCGCAGGCCCCGGCCCTCTGCCCTGGCGCGCTCCTGGGCGGCCCTACGGGGCGGGTGGCGGCGGCCCGGGCGCCTGTCCCCGAGACTTACTTCTGCTCTGCCTACACCTGGCCGGGGCGGGCGTTCCCATCTCTGCCCCGGCCCGGGGAGTCGGCTCCCGCAGGGCCAGCCCAGGGTGGCGTGTTCGGGTGGGCTGCCGGGTGAGGCGAGGTCGCGCGGAGACTGCGCCAGGCCTGCTCGGGCCTGGGCCACTTGAGCCGCCTCGCCTTGGCGGCCCCCGGCGGGCCCATTGGCGGGCACTTCGCCCCGGGACCAGCCGAGAGGCCCGCAATCCCCGAGGACTCGGCGGCCTCGGGCCTGAGAAGCTCGGCTTCCTCGGAACGCTCCCCGGCAGCCCGACGCGAGCAAGCGTGGGTCGCCAGGTCACCCGGGCCGGCGTCAAGGCGGGCCGGAGGGTGAGGGGCTGGCGACGCCCCATTGCCAGAGCTGTGCAGAGTGGGCTGAGGGTGCGCGCCCTGGGGAGCGGAGGGCGCGGGCTAGCAGGGCCGGCAGCTGGCGCTGGAAGCGGGCGCCGCGTGGGACCGCGCGAGGGGCAGGCCTGGTCCACGCCCTGGCTGTGGCCGCAACCCTCGGTGCTCAGGCTCCACGCCCCCGCGCGTCTCCACCTTGCCGTGGCGCGCGCCTGGGCACCGGGCTGGGCTGAGCTGGGCTGGGCCCCCAGCGACCAGCGAGGGCGAGGCCGCGGCGCAGGCCGCGCGGCCTGGTGGGCGGCGGGAAGCGCGCACTGCGCCTGCCTGCTCGTCTCGGCCAGTCGCCCCGCGCTTTCCTACCGCGCCTGGACGGTGCGAGGAGCTGGGAAAGGAAGAGCGGGAGGAGGAAGGGTAGAAAGAGGAGGGGGAGGCGGCGGCGGCGGGCAGCGAACTGAGGGCAGCGCAGGGGGAGGAGGGCTCATTGTCCGGTCCCCCCAGTCCAATTGATATGCTAATCTCTTTTCTGATGCCATAACAAAGAACACCTTTGCACTTTTAAAAGACTTTTGTGCCCTGGCTACAGAAGTTTATTATCCACTAATTAGCAACAACTTCTGGCAATGAGTTGGGTTACATTTTCATAAGCTCCTAGCCCGGGCGACGAGGTGCACAGGGCAGGAGGAAGTTCTCGCGCAGGGCAATCCCGAAACGTGGTGCTGGATAGGAATCGCCCGCTCGGGATACTGGGCGGGGAGCAGGAGGCGGGGATCCAGAGCAAAGGTTTCAGAGAAAGGCTTTTTGGTCGGGGACTGAGCGATCTGGGCACAGGGTGGCGGTGACCTTATTGGATCTGACTCTGGTCCCCATCCGGAGAGCTGCTCAGAGGCGGCGGCTGCAGTCCGCCTTGCCATCTGTTTGTAGTGGGGGGCGAAAGTCTTTAGCGAATGTTCCAGCGCTCGCTCCCGATCCCTCACGTTTTCCTTTGCGGCCTGGACCCATAATAAACCGCGGACGAGGTCTCTTGGGGTCCCTCCTAAGGCCTCCCCACCAATAAGGTTGTAATTCCAGTGCCCGAGAAGATGAGGCAAAGCTGGCATTGCCAGAGGCGGGGGTGACAGGAGGATGTTGGATAAAGTGCCCACTCGGGTGGTCTGAAGTCGTCACCCCCCGGAGAAGACTGCTGGCCTTAACCAGAGCAAAGAACGCTGCTTCCCGGCGGCGGGACGCGGAGCGCACCGCGTGACCTTGCCTCCCTCAGGCTTTGGCAAGTCGTTGATGATCTTTAACAGTCCCACATCCCCGGTCAATAAACTGGAAAGGATAGAGTGAGCATCATCGGTGAAAGATAAAGGGCAGGGAGATGATGCGCATTCCTTCTAGTGCCTTCAAAAAAACATCGCCTCTCGCCGCTAATAAACACGCCCGTGCGGTGAGGCCTTCGGTCTGGGCTCAACCGCAGAAATGGGTTTTATCTTTAGTAATTCTAGCCCGCAAGCCCGGCACCTTGGGATGGTATTACACATCCACCCTGTCTATCTTTTAAAATAATTCCTCTTTAACTTTTGGCTTCCTGCTTTTTGCAAACGACCCCGTTGGAGGTATTGTGGATATTTCAAGCAGATGCCAGGTGGATGCCAGCGGCCTGTGCGTCCTCCTGCGGTAGCAGAGACGGCCAAGTACAGCTTGATAAATGTTCAAGGTGAAACACTGCCTTACTCAAAACCCCAGGGTGATTTAGGATGTAACAGCGCATATTCAGAGGCGAGAAGTGGCGAGGTGTATTGTTTTATTCCTTTCCATGGAACTGAATGCTGTTATCTGCGGGCCTAACCTGTCTGATCTCAGAGTGCAATGTTTCTGAGCAGCTAGTTAGAACTGGAAAATGGCGAAGGGGTGGCGATGAAGACTTAACGGGATGTTGCGGAAGAAAATACAAAGATAACCAAGGTACTACTGACACTGGATCCCGTGATCCCCCAGGCGAGGATATCAGGGCAAGAGGATATTCCCAGATTTCTTCCCAGCAGTGGCCCTGGGTGCCTGGGTGAGTGTGGAGGAAGAGAAGGTCTCTCTGTTGTAGCCTTCAGCCCCTTCACTGACGAAGAACAATAGCTGGGCCTAGGGTTCCTTCTGAAAGAGAAACTGCGGGAAGGCAGAGCTGCTCTTTGTGCCCCCGCCACTTTAGAGGAGGGGGGAAGCCATACACACGACCCCCTGGACCATCGGGCAGTGTCCCTGGGACCAAGACCCCCTCAGAGGTTCTCTGAGAGCTAAAAAGGCACCCGCACTGTCCCATAAGGCCCACTCAGCTGCTGGAAGAAACCGGAGCAAAACTGAACGACCTCAGAATTCGCCAGGGAAGGAGGGGGAAGCTGAAAACCACACACTCAAGGGGTCTGTCAGTCCTCCACCCCACCATAGCCTCGCCAGATCGCGGTCATTCTGCTTACGTGTGTATTTCAGATTAAGGATGTATTTATTTATTTATTTAATCCCTCAGATCTTCCCATACCATGAAAAGACTTCGTTCCTTTCCAACGCAAAGGGTTGATAAAAAAAAAAAAAAAAGTCACGATTTTAAAGCAATGTGGGATCATAGGACTGTGACCTTGACGTGGAAAAGGGGGGAGGAAGCCGTAGATTGGGACCCAAACCTTAGGCCTCTCTATTTCTGGGGCTTCCTAGGCCCTCCCTAAGAACATCAACAAGAAGAGGGATTTATTTTCAAAGGCTACCATTAGCAGTTCATTCACTAAAGTTGGGAATTTGGTATTTTTATATTACGTGAAATACATGATTTAATTATACTCAAAAAACAAATTAAGGACAGGCCTTCTCCACAAATTGGAGGCAGCTAAATGCTCTTTTGTGCCTGCAGCCCTCGGGTTGTTAAAGAGGCTGCTGATGCATGAGAAGTAAGTGACTGATTTAACTCATTGGGATGCAGGAAGCGACCTGCCCTCTTTTGAAAAAAAAAAAAAAAAAAAAACCGAGAGAGAGAGAGAGAGAGAGAGAGAGAGAGACTTCGAGCTAGAGAAGAGAAGAGAAGGGAGGGGAGGGAGAAGAAGGAGAGAGAGTGAGAGTGAGAGAGAGAGAGAGAGAGAGAGAGAGAGAAAACGCAGAGGGAGGGAGGGAGGGAGGGAGGCAGAGAGACCAAACCCCCGCTTTACTGCGTTGAAAGCTTCTGAATTTCAAGCAGAAAGTAGAAGGAGCCCCACACGGCAATGAGCGTCTTTCCCTGGGCTGCGTGTGCAGAGCGTAGACAATGAAAATCTCCATCCCCCTCCCCCATTCCCGCTAGGCTACAAGATTTTTGTTTTCGTTCCTTCTCCACGATGGAAGACTATAAAATCGAATATATAGATGTATAGATATTTTTTTAAAAAAACAAACAACACACCAAACAGGCTGAGACGCGGATTACCCAAACGCGCACCGGCTGTAAGTACTGTCCTTCCCTGCGTTAGCGGGCACTGCGTCGCCGGGTGGGCTGGGAGTGTTCGCTTTGTGAGTCGGAGCGCTGCTCGCGTTTTGGTGTTTTATTCACAGGGGCTTCCTCGAAGCTAGCACTTTTCGCACGTGAGCGGGAGAAGTGTTTCGCCCGTTGTGGGCGTGCAGAACAGGGTAGTGGCTGTCTAGGATGCGGTGACTTGGAGCGGCGGGTGGGGGGCGGGAGGCGCCGAGGCGAGGGGTTCCCGCGTCTCTAGCATCTTTCAGAGTCGCCCGCTCTGGTCTGGGTTGCAAAGTTGGTTCCCGGCACTGGATAGAAATCAGGTCACAGAGATCCCTAAGCTTCCGAGCTACTAAACACGCGAGGGAGACCAGATGGAACAGGAAGGAGGGATCTCAGGAGGGAGACGGTCCGAGTGCCCCCAGTCCTAGAACCGAGCCCGGGGCAGCCGCAGGCCGGAGCCTCCGGGGTTTCGGAACTAAGTCTGGCCGGGGTTAACTCGCTTGCAAACATCGTGCCTTCGATGGGTGGTCTTTTATCTACAAATCAGATAAAGGATCTTCTTGTGACAAGGGCTAAATCCGGCTGGAAGAGAGGGTGTGTGTCTCTGAGCGCCCAGGAGGGATGAATTGTGGTTCTGGGAAGGTATTTTCTGGCCTCTTGAAAATGTGCAAGAATTCCGCGGGCCCACGCTTTCTTTGTGTGGCGGGCAGCGCCAAGTGCTTTGTGCTTTGCAAGGAGAAAATGGCGAGTCCTATTGTGTTTAGGCCATTTTCTTCCGGTACAAGGATTTTCCCAAGTTCTAAATACTTCTTCAAAAAGTAGCCTCTTGTAGCCCAGAAAAGTGTGAATCGCTGAGGCTGGGCCCGGTGGCCTGGCGTGGGTACCGACCTCAGTTTAAAACTAGGAGCCTGTTTTCGGCCGTTGAGATACTTGTCTTAAAGCAAAAATATGACTGGTTTGTGCAGATGGGTACCCTCCAAAGAATTGCAGGGGCTCTCAGGGTTTCAGAAAATAAGCGTATGTTTATAGGTGTTTGTATACACGTATATAAATAACATACTTTTTCCTGATAACCTATAGTGGAAAATAAAACACAAAAGACAGTTAAATGTTTGGAAGGAGAAAAGTCTTTTCTTTCTTCTTTTTTTCCCCCCTCCTTTTTCCTTTCACCCCCTAGAGGAAACCCCAGGAGAGGTTAAATGTTACTCTGCCAGGTCAGTCTTTTGTTGTTTAAACTGAAGATGAAACGTTATTTTGGAGAGAGGCATTACTGAGTATCTTAGCCACTAGAGCATATGCCTCCTTTGCTTCACTAGAAAAGAAGTATAGAGTGTTAGAGAAGGGATTTAGTTTAATGCTCTTAGTGCCTGAGTATGTGTGTGTGTCTATAGAGGTATATGTGAAGAGAGAGATGGTTGAGAAGACTGCTGTCATACATATATATATATATATATATATATATATATATATATAATTTTTGTAAAATTTTCACTTAAGTCATTTTTAAAAGTGGGCAAGAATGCCTGTACAAGGATGTCTATTACTTTTTTTGTAAGCAAAAAAATAAATAAAACATTTAGAAAGTATTACAGGTTGAAAATATTATTTCTTAATAACTACTATTCTTTGGACTCTAAAAGGGGTGGTGATTTTGTCAGCTCAAAAATAATGAAAGACAAACTTTCCCCCTATGCTTCCTGTATTCTCAAATTGGTGGCACATATAGAAAAATGAAAACAACTGGGATGGGAGGGAGAACTTACAACCTATAGACTTCCCCCTTTAGACATCATTGGAAGATGTTAGAGTCAAATCTGGGCAGAGGATTGTGACTTTCACTTTTCACAATGCACACCAGCCTTTCCCTTCATGTGGATCAAGACCATGGACAGCGAACTAATATTAGATCACTGAGAAAAGAGGAATCTAGTACAATTTTGTAAGGCCAGAATGAACGTTTACATTCAAAACGTTGAGAGTAAAGAAAAAAAAAAACACTATGATTTTACAAATGAATTAGACTCCTTTAAAACATGGAATTTCAAACTTATTTTACAAGTCTTAGGGGACTGTGATTTGTATGTTCAATTTTTACTCTGTCTTGAATGGTACCAGTTCTTTACACAATTAAAATAGGATGAAGTCTACCTTTTGTCACTGGTAAATAAAAAATTTACATCCATCCATTTTAGATGTGCACTGTTTCTTATAAGGCCTTGAAGCAGAATGGCAATGGGAAATTTTTACTCTTTTAGACTGGCATTAGCTGAATGACACTAGAGCAAATTAAATTGATTTTTATCAGTGACTGAATTTCTAAATGCATAGAATTGGAAAAATTAAATGCCACTTTGATAGACAGGGATAATATGAATAGAGATATAATCCAACTACTCTTTTTTACTACTGCCTAGGCATTGTAGTCGGTAACTGACAGTGCAGTGTGGTGGGTGAACGTTATATTTTCCCAAAAAGTCAGATTTTTTTCATGTATACTGATTTAATCTGCGGCACAGGATTGGTTCAGTGTGTGTCTGTGTTGGAGATCAATTTGTTTCGTTTTCTACATTGTTTGAATTGCCTTTATTCCTTTACAGAATGGAAATTCATTAAAAAAAAACATTTCATTTATGGATTACATAACACATTCAAAATTGCTCGCTTAAATTTCCAATTCCATGTATCTTTCAGTTTATTTCATAATCCGACGTCAGTGTGACCTGTAAAGGCCTGGAAAATTTTATATAGCAAAAATAGTACCTAGGCTGGAGGAATTAAAGTAATTTATACTTAAATTTCAATTTAAACGACATCAATTTAAAGGATGTTGTTGTTTACAAAGAAATTGTTTCTTGATCTCCGTTCATCAGATTTGATTACAGAATGATATTGCAGTTATTTGAATGTGTAGATTCCTAAAATTATATCTTAGATATGCTTTGGACACACACACACACACACACACACACACACACTTTTTAAAAAATGTCTCCAAAGTACTTGAAAAGAATGTGCAATGACATTTTACGGTGCCCTGATCAGGACCATGGTGAGGTCCCTGTGGTTGACTGAACAGTGGCCCAAGGGTCTGACTGGGACACAGTCGCATTGGGAGACAGTCATTGTTTAGGAAAGTATATTCGTCCAGAATGGTATCTGCGATAAGACTGAGTATAAATCTAAACCTAGGCCTGTGGAAAGGAGGGTGGTGGGGTTGAGACAAGCAGATGCAGATAAGCCCTCTTTCTGCGGCTTGCACACATAATAATTAAGAGGCTGCCCCTCATCTGGAGCATGGGCTCTGTCCGGCCTAAGGTGCTTATTTTGCTGTGACTTGGCCAACCAAGTATGAGCGAACCAGAGCCCGGAAGCTTAGGTCAGGACGTCTAGATCAGGTGTCCAGAGGGTTGCTAGCTCTGTTTCCATTACAGGGAAGACAACCGCGGAGACTTTGGTTTGCTTTGAGCGATCCTGGGCATTGGCAGGAGGGCTGGGGGCGCGAAGTCAGAGGGAGCTACCTTTGGACCACTGAGATGACGCCGACGCAGGTGTAGGCAAGGGCAGGACGCTTGCCCTTTCCTGCACCCAGGCACAGCAGTTGGGGGCTGAGCGCCTTCTGCGGCTCTTTGGTTTCAAGGACACCGCGAGCAGCTCAGGACTTTGGGAGCCAACATCTGTCTGACTGGTGACGTCAGCAGCCCGTGTAATCCTCTTGTGCTGAAGGCAGATGCCTTATTTGTTTGGCTGGAGCGAGCCATTAATCCCTAATTCTGGATCAGCAAGCGAGGGGGAAAGACCGGACCGCTCCGATCCACCCCCTCCCAACCCCCACCTCCCACCCTAAAGCACCTTATACCACGGAAGCCTCTCAGCCTCCTCTTTCCTCCGCGAACGCGCTGAGCAGCAATTGAAAACGCTTTGGTCCTCTGCAGGTTTGAGCAGGGCTAGCAAGTAGGTCTTTCTCCTTCGGACTTCTAGGACTATGTATATATGTAATTCTTTCTCTCATCGATCGTTTCGATTTTCTTCCTGGGACTCTTCGGTCTTGCAGTTTGCAGGGTCCTACGCCAAAAAGGGGTGGAGATTGGATAGTGCGGATCTGGCGTGTGTTGTGAGGGAGGGGGTGAGGCTGGGGAAAGGGGGCGCAGGGTACGGGAACGTCTGGGACTGCACCGGAGGACCATCTGCGGACGCGTTTTCACAGTTGCAGCTCCTGAAATCTCTTCTCTGGACTCCGCTGTCTTCGTGGCGCAGGGCCCCTCCTCGCGGCGTCCTCAGCACAGACCTGCGCTCACCGCCACCGTGACGCCCCCCAAGCTGCCCCCAGGCTGCAAGCTCCGCGCTTCGCGCGCGATGGGTCTCCTAGGCGCCTGGCTGAAGCTTGGGGACGGAGGTCGCTGCCCGCCGACTGGAATCTGATCTTCCGGTCCACCTTGTCTTCCTAGCCTCCTCCGTCCTGCCTCGTGTCCCTTTCCCCCAGCCTCCTCCTCCTTCCTCCCGCCTCCCTCTCTAATTCTGCGCTTTGATTCTGTTTTGCAGGGGCGCGTTTGGGGGGTCTCTCTGCAAGACCGTCTCTCGGCGCTCTCTCCCTTCCTCCGACGCTGGAG
Source organism: Tupaia tana (assembly GCA_026018925.1). Classification (NCBI taxonomy): domain Eukaryota; kingdom Metazoa; phylum Chordata; class Mammalia; order Scandentia; family Tupaiidae; genus Tupaia; species Tupaia tana. The sequence continues at coordinate 19,155,778 of JAKSZU010000008.1, forward strand.
CTGGAGCGGGCCTTTTCCTCGCGCCGACCGCGCGGTAGGGGACGCCGTGAAAAGAGCCGCCGTGCGGGCCGCCTCCAGCCCGCTGCGCCGAGAGCTCCGCCCGCAGAGGTCAACTCCCCTCACCCTTCCTTTCTCCTGCCCGCCCCTCCCCTCCGCCCGGCCCAGAGTTTCCAGCCTCCGGACTCTTGCCGCAGTCTGAGGAGTGCGTGTACGCGCCGCTGCCCAGAATCGAAGCCCCAGCCCGGCCCAGACCCGCAGTCCGCGCTCCCGGGCGGAGGGGACGCCTTAGTGAGCAGCCTTTTCTCTCTGCAGCAAAGCCGTAGCCAGACCAGATGGGCCACCCCGCTCTCCCGGGACTAGGCAGGTGCGGTTGAGTTAATTTTTCCGCATTACAAAGAAAGATGACCCAGCCTGCCCTTGGACTCTCATCTTTTCCCCAAATCTCTCAACCAAAACCGCGGTGACATTCTTAGAGGACACAGAGACTAGGCATTTTCTGTGTTTATCGCACGCACAAACGCGCCTGTTTGCCCTTTTGTGTGCTAGATGTCATCCCGGCAGCAGGGAACGCTTGGCAAAGGGTTCTGCGCTGGACCTGCCGTGGCGCGGTCCTCTAAAACCTGCCATTCTTTACAAGGGCCTTAGGAGGGATTCAGGGCGCACCAACTCTGGTAATTGCCTGCAGTAAAATAACACGATTACGAAATTAGATCTGTACCAGAGGGGTAATTAACTTCGATCCACGCCGTCATTTGGAAACTAGATTTATGGGCGCGTGTATGTTTTTAGGTGTGCTGTAAATAGCATGCAGATATATGCGTATGTGTACGCCGACACTCGCACCGTCTGCACGTCCACCGAGTAGGATAATTAACCGCGGCGCTGGCAGATGTGGCAAGAGGCGAGCTGAAACCCGAGCTGGACTTAGGGTCTGAGAGTGGGGGAGAGGGCAGGGACAGAACTGTGGTGGGTCAGTTACTTTCCGGATCAGGATCGGAGACTCTGCCCTCCGTGTTCACAGCGGACCTTGATTTAATGTCATACAATTAAGGCACGCGGTGAATGCCAAGAGCGGAGCCTACAGCTGCACTTGAAGGACACCAAAGCGTCTCCGGGTCAGGAAGGGGAAAGGGCAATGGCAGGGAGCTAGGCGAGTGGTACAACAAACCCAGCTTTTGCCATATCACCGACACCCCCGCCTCCGAACTGATTCCGGAATGAACCCAGTGTCGGAAAGCGGCAAGGGTCATATTTTCAGTAAGAGCTTCGGAAATCCGCAGGCAAATCCCCAGGGGGATTTTAGAGAAGCTCCATTGACAGCTGTCAGGAGAGCAGGAGAGCGGTAGTTGCAGTTTGTGCAAATATTCTGGGGAGTCGAAGGGTTTAGGCAGCACTGGTGTTTTGAGAGCGAGTAGTGTGATTTCCTGCAATCTTGGGCCAACTGGGGAAACAAACAGCAGAGAGGGAGGAGTGTGACATTCAAAGGCGCTCCGACCACACTGCGCAAGAAACCTCAGATGGCCCAGCCCTTGAGGGAAGATCAGAACACCGCCATGTATTTCCTCTGGAGTTTACTCTCTTCCCAGTATCGAGTCTTCGGCCTCGCCTGGCTCTAAGACGCCAAGATAACGTCCTCGTTTTGGCAGAATCGATATAGCTAAGTCAATCGGATAAAGGAGTAGAATAAGGGAACGCGCCCGATCAGAAACCTGGGTAGAACTCGGTCCATTTATTTATTTGGAAGCCACTGAAGTGGACTGTATTAAGGTAGTGGTTCCGCACCAAGGTCTCGGAACCAAAGGAAAACCCAAAGCTGAGCAAGCGAGCCTTGGTAGACGTCTTTGTTCTGCCTTGGCCTGCAGGGGCCGGGAACAAAGGCGAGGAGCCAAGAGGATGCACCAAAGTGGCCGCGCCCTCGGTGCCAGGCGCTGTCCGCGGTGCTGACCTAGTCCCTCTTCTCCATCTGTAACTAAGTCAGAAACGCAGTTAGGACCGTTATCATCTCCGCCCCAAACAAGAATGGGACACGAGGTTATTTCTGAAATAAAAATCAAAAGGAGGGAAAGGCCGCATGTAGCGTAACAATATTTGGCCGAAATAGCGCACTCCCGCTGTCTCCGCACTTGGCTGGTACGTGTAGGCACGCCATACAATCATAGTCCGCACATTAGGAAACCATTTTGGTTTATTTAAGCTGTAACTAGAATCTAACAAGGTCAGGACTCGCGAGAAGTCTGAGAAGAATAAGGCTTTCTTAGTATTTTATTTCTGAAACAACTTCCTTAAGATGGAGAAACCTAAGGTGCTCCGCTGCGAATCTTAACAGTGCTGATGTCACTAAAAAGACTCTCCATGGACTCCAGTGTGGGCCTCAAGGCTTACCAGGAAGGGAGGGGGCCAACTAGGTGAGACCGGGTGGAGCCCAAGCAGCCTGCCACCTCCGGCCAGGCAGGGCAGGCAGCCTTGGAGGCGGGTCCGGACAGCCTAGTCCTGCCGACAGCTCAGGTGCGTAGGAGCCTGCTCCGCGCATCCCAGCCTTCGGGAGGCACTGCAGGGCCAAGAGGCCTGAAACCCGCACTGCGGAAAAATCCACCACAGCAGAATCCTCTTCACAGCTTCCGCGCACCCAAAGAAGCAGGGTGGTTTACTAAACCCATACCACAAAATTCGTTTTAGCAGTCAAGGGTCGGATGTGTTAGTACTGACATGTCCAATCAGTCTTTAAATTTCTCAATGTATTTTATTGCCTTAACCGAGATATCGAGAGCATTAAATAGAACAATAAAAAATGAAATGCCCTAACTAGAGAATCAAAGTGGAAGGGAGAGAGGAACAGGAAACCAACCAATCTGAAGCCAGTCTGGACCCTCAGGAACAATTGCTATGCTTTTCCTTGAGTTTGTTTACAAATTCAAAAACATAAACGCTATTAAAATTAGTAGTAGATAAATTAATCCAGCTCAGACAACAGAGGCAGTAACACTGCTCTGATCCAGATACAGAAATGGGTCATACATTGACAATGACCTGGAAGAGATGTTTCCGTCAAGCTCATTCTTTCACGCCTGAGCAAAGGGAATATATGAAATGATTCAGGAAATATAGCAGCCAGATGCAACATCCCCAGCGAGCTATCTCCTTGACCCCTCCTTCAAGGTAGAGTTTATTTGCTCTCGTATTTTGGAACTCTGCAAATGAGGTCTTTCATATCCATTGACTACTTCTGTTTAATTTAATACAATTTGGAAAGGAGTAGGTAAAAAAGAAAATGGTAAAGGGGGTTACTCAGGTAACAAAAGGAAAGGGTTGGGAATATTCCTCTCATTGCAGTTAAAAGCAGTCCCTGGAAATTGAAATAGGTTTAAACCATTGCATGCTATGCTGAGCTCTGCAATTCCTTCCAGTATTCACCTAGCTGCACTGGCCTGCGTCTGCATCCCTGGGCCATAATTCGCAAAGCAATGAGAGCGAGGATCAAGGCAGCAAGCAGAGTTGACCTGCCTGAGTTATTTCACAATTCATATTACATAATAGGAACACACCTAAGGCTCCATCCTAATCCTACCTGTTTAGGACAGTCTAAATTCATCCTTAAGAAAGCTTAATTTAAAAATTCCTTCCTGAATAGAAACAAAACTACATGATATGAAAGAGAAAGGGTGAAATACTACTTAATAAGGCGGTACGTAATTTAGTAATTTGGTCACCAAGATTAAATCCAGAGTGATTATTGAACCGAAATGCTTCCAGATTTTTTAGACTATTTTCGAATTCTTTTGGAGATAATCATCCAGTTGCATGTACAGTTCACATTTTTCTGCTGTGAAATTCTATGCTCAGCAGTTTTATAATAAAACAACCTAGGTTTCGCAATTGGAGAACTTCTGTGCGATGTACCGTGGGAATCCTGTGACAATCACAACTTTGATCTAGTGGTCTGAAATTAAAGCTTGTCGGAATAATTTAGAAACAGCTTGACCCGTTGAGATGCTCAACGACAACCCTCTAGGGAAATAGTGTGTTTCCTTCCTTAGAACAAGATGCTAGCGCAGTGCACCGAGAGGTATCCGTTGTCAACAATGCCAGGGCGCCCTCTGCTGCCCTAAAGAGGCAGGACACCAGTTACAAAAGCCAGATGGTACCCAGTCGCAATAAAGTAAGAAAGCATTAAGCTCTTAGAAACATTTAATCTGTGAAATTTAAAAGCTCTCATCATATTCTGTTTTTGAAAAGGCCACCTGATTTTTATTTTGAGCAATCCTTGGATGATTTCCTTCAATTCTAGAGGGTAATGAAAAGTCAGTGTTTTGAAGTTTTCAGTCTGTCTTTTCTGTATTCATATTTCTGAACCTTTCTTGAATTTTATATGAGAATATAAAATTACAAATCAGAGCAGGAAACCTTTGCGTAAAACAGGTGAGTGTTTAAGACCCCTAGTTTATGCAGATAACCAAGATCTAAAAAAGGAATAAATCTTAATTAGAATAATGATACCAAGCATAGATTGTTTAATTATTTTTAAAAGATAATTTAAAAAAAGTAAGACCCAATACAAAAAATGTTTTGCTATCTTGTTTTGATTATTAACCCGTGTTTTTCTCAGACTTTAAGTCTGGGAATAAAAAGAGGAAGTTTTTGGAAGAAGTTGAAAATTTGCTTCATACAAATGTATACCCACCTTTTGCCCTTGAAACCTTTCTAATAAATTTATATTCACATTAAACTTGCAAAAACCTCTTAAAAAAAGAACCCACATTGAGAAAAAAATAAACAGATATGATAGCAGTATGGGGAGAACCAGAGAAGTGTTATTTGCACTAAAAATGAGATTTTTGGCATGGAACAATCTAGTATTAAAATAGAGATTTTAAAAAAAGGTTAGATAGCTTTTAGTTGTACGTATTACAGAGTGTTCATTGATTAAAATATATGTACCGCTATATTAACTCACCATTGTGAACTTCAATATTACAACCTATTTCAAAGATATGCACATATTTGCCATGAAGACTGTTGTTGATTATATCAGCTCTAATGTAATAAAATGTTTCTATTAATTATGTGGTTGCTAATAAATCTTGTGAAAATAAAGTTCTGTTTATTTTATGGTGTCAGAATGAAATAGCTATCTGATAACAGTTCTCTTAAGCCTAGTTTTAAGTAAAAATTTTTATAAGAATATCATGTTAAAAGGTTGCTGAGAGCATAGAGCTAAACTTTCAAGATTATCTGATTTTACAATTTGCTGCAATAAAAAAGCCTTGAATAAATGTTAAACCAAGTTAGCTATTTAACCAGCTCTGTCAAATTCCATGTAACTGTACATTTGTCTCCTAAAGTTATTTCTCCAAAGAATGAGTTTGCAAATTATGACATATTATAACTTTTATGTCTAGCGTCCTTTTTAAAAAATTAGATTATTTTTTCTTATACTTAATTTTAATTTCTTCCTAAATAAATTTATATTTTACCTAGGAGAGAATAAGATAGTGACACTATTTTGCTATATTGCTAATAATTACTATTATAAATTTGAAAATTCCTTCTAAAGAAATAAAATGTATAATAGCAAAAAAATTTTTGTGTTTTAAAACCTTTTTCTTTATTCTAAAAAAATAAAAATAAACTGAAGAGAACCAATTAAAAGAGCCTCTATCCAGTAGATGCTGCCCAAGGTGAAAAACACAGCCCAATAATTACAACTTAAATTTGTATGTAAGAGGTTTTTAACCTCTCTTTATTTTATATGTATACAAGGCTAACATGTTGTAACAGAAACACTTCTAATTTGTGCTAACTATTTAGCATGTGAGGAAACATTTACTTCCATAGAAGTAATATTCATCCAAACAGTGTATTTATACAATGTATTTATGAGCAACGCAATACATTACATAAATGCAATATAAGTAACTAATTACCAATGCTTTTATTTAAGGATTAACCATAACAATAATTGTGAACTCTCTTAGATAAAATTAACATAGAATTTAATATCTGTGGACCATAAGTACAAAAAAAAGCCTTAACCATGGACTTCAAATTGGACAAACAAAAACAAAAAGTGATCTTCGGCACACTTAGTATATTTTTTAATCTAGTATTTAGACTCAGCTGTCATGGCAATTTTTATCAGGTACTGTTAAGTAACCAGTATAATACAGAAACATGCCGAGTAGGAATAGAAACTATTATGCTTTAAGAAAGAATAATATTGAGAGGTCAAAGCGTTGGAATTATTATTCTTTTTTAGAATTATTTAACTTTATTTATCCATTCACTTATTTTAATTTGACCAGAGAGAGATACACAGAGAGAGAGAGTCTGAAAGTGAGAAAGCAAGCCATCAGGTCCAGGACTCGAACCATGGTCTGCCATGTGGGAGTGTCCAGTGCCTTAACCACCATTCCACCTACTGGTCCCGAGTTGGAATTATTTTTCAGATAGAAGGACAACAGTTACAAACTGCAGAGAAGACATGCATTGCCAGGAAAATAAAAAAGTTGAGATCAGAAGAAACTGTCAAGGCAAAAGAAGGATGAATGGTAAGGAATGAAGTCTTTCGGGTATAGGAGAAAGAACTAAGACTTGACTTTGATTTCATTTGTACTATTTCAGTAGAAGCAGCTGAAGTAGAAGAGCTCTTGAGAAAGTTCATGTAAAATACAGATTATAACAGATGATGTGTATATTTCAAAATTTTTCTACAGTACAATAAATTTGGTCTTTAATTCCATTTTCCACAAAGCTTTTGAAGTTCCTCTCTTATGTATGCAGGGGAAAAAAAAACCTTTAAAAATGACTAGATAGTATCTAAAAGAGCGTTTTTATTTCATTGGTATGTGTTACCATTTTTATCTTGTTAAGTTAAGATAGGGGAAAAATGAAATTAAATTAACAAAATATTATTGGTTATTCAACTTTTATCCTATGAATTTGAAAGACAGAATTATGTTTTACCTTTCTTGTCGATACAGCTCTTTTTAATGATTTAAAAAAGGATCATTTTAAATGTAATCTTATACATGGTTTAAATAACAGAATAATATTGCCTGTGTTGTTTTAAATATTTTCCTCCTGTCAATTTGTTTAGATAAAAAACAGTGATATTTGAAAAAGGAACTTGGATTAGCAAATTGCTCCTTAGTGTTTGGGCTTTTTCTTTATCCTTCACTTCAAATTGTATTTATTTATTTATTTTTGATTTGACCACAGGGAGAGAGGGAACGTGAAAAAGCAAGCCATTAGGTCTGGAACTCAAACCACAGTCAGCCATGTGGGAGTCCAGCGCCTTAACCACTATGCCACCTGCTGACCATCCTTAGTATTTTCAGTGTTGTAAGTAGTAGCCACAATATGTTTAGACAGACGGGATGCTTAATTTGAACTCAATCATGACACATCTCAGGAGTTCAGAACACACATTCAATATTAGTTAGTGCAAGGAGTGAGAGTCACATCTAAGCACCTTGGGTAAGCCGAACATAAAGGTTATGAAGTTTGAGCTGCTGTGAAAACATTAAGTAGAGAGAGTATCCTTTTTTTTTGGTTTTGTTTGTTTTTTGTTTTGTTTTGTTTTGAGAGGTTTTTGCTATAGGGCGCATGTGCTCGCCAGACAGATAGAGAGACAGAGAGACAGAAAGCAAGAAATCACCCCCCCAGGGGGGGATGGCCACCCCGCAATCCCTTCTCCTCCATTCTCCCCTCGGGATCTTGGACACGCATGCACACGTGCCCGGCGTGAGTTTTAAGCCACCGGGTCTGGGACGCAAACCGCGGTGGACTACATGGGAGTCCAGCGACATAGCCATTATACTAACTGCTGGTCCCGAGAGAGTATTCTTGTATTTGTAAAGTTAGGTTGTTTCCCACGTCAGAAACTCTTCTGTTTTCCTTGAACATCTTTGGCCTGACTCTACTTTCTCCCTTTCTAGAACTAGGCTATAAAACTTGTCTTTTTAAAATTGTCTTCATAATATTAAACAGATTGGCTACAGGAACTCTAAGAATATATTCTTCAATATATGATTTTTATAATCTGATATATTTAAAAGGGTTCTGATTCTATAAAAGGGTTATTTTTACCTAAATTTTAAATTGAGAAAGCACAAATATTAATAAATGCACGCTAAGCATGGAGAAGTTGTTTCAGCTGGTTGGAGGAAGGGACATTGCGATGGGTGTGTATATGCAAACATATATGTGGAAAGGAAGCTCTGTATTAGAGATTATAATTAAAATTTAAAACAAATTGTGAAAAAAAACAACCTTACCTATGGCTTAGACCCATTTCTTCTGCAGTTATCTGCTTATCGGGTAATCAACTTGAGAAAGTCACATGGTACAAGAGGATTATTAATAAAGGATTCTAAAGCACAGCCAGTCTTTCAGACTATTCTCCATATTCCTGCTGTTGTTATTGCAATAACTTTCTGCAATAATTGACATTTTCAACACCTGTGAATGCCCTTTCAATGAATAAATTTGTTGATATTATCTTCCTACTGCTCTCTGCTTTCTCTTCATTGATAATGGAACCCAGTAAGGTAAGTGATTAGACCAATAACACTGAGTATATCAGTCAGTCCTAGATGTAATACCCAAACTTATACCACAGAATTATGTATATAGAGAGACTTGAATTCATTTTTTTGTTTGTTTTCTATAGGGCACCTGTACTCACCAGAGACAGCAGAAACAGAGATAGAGAGGGAGCGAGAAAGAAGAAATGTGAGAAATCACCCCATAAAGGGAATAAGATGCTACAACCCCTTCTTCTCCATTTTTTTTTTTTTCTTAAGGGGTTCTTCCTTAGGGCTAGTACTCTCTCTGGAGAGAGACAGAGTAAAAGCAAAGATGGCCATACCTCAATCCGTTTGCCTCCATTCTCCATTCTCCTCCTGGGTTCTTGAGCATGTGTGCACATGCACCTGGTGTGATTTTCAAGCCACCGTGTCTGGGACTTGAACCACCATCAGCCATGTGGGAGTCCAGTGATATAACTGCTACACAATCTGCTGGCTCTCTTCTCTACTCTCATCTCAGGATTTATTTATTTATTTGTTTATTTATTTATTTATTGGAGAGGTTTTTGCTATCGGGCGTGTGCACTCGCCAGAAAGACAGAGAGAGACAGAGACAGAAAGTGAGAAATCATCCCCCAGAGGGTATGGCCATGCTGCAATCCCTTCTCCTCCATTCTCCTCTCAGGATCTTGGGCACACACGCACATGCGCCTGGCGTGAGTTTAAGGCACTGGGTCCGGGACTTGAACTGCGGTCAACTACGTAGGAGTCCAGCGACATAACCATTATGCCAACTGCTGGTCCCTCATCTCAGGATTTTGAGCACATACACACATGCATCTGACGTGATTTTTCAAGCCAATAGATTAGGACTCAAACTAGGCAGTAGGCCATGTGGCCATGTGGTATTCAGCCTCCTTAACCTCCACACCATCTGCGGGCCTTCATTTTTATTTTAACTTTTTCTTCTTGTCATGGTAAACACCTAAATTCTCTAAGATTTTTAAAAAGAAAAACAGATTTGTTCATTCTTTCATTCACTGGTGGTGTGCCAGGACCAGTTCTGTGTTGAATATTCAATGGTGAATGAAACAGATTTTATTTCTATCCTTATGAAGCTTATAGTTTTCCCCAGTGTTAAATTGTTTACTCCCTTAAACTAACTTTCTATCATTTAAGTTTTTTTATTACCAAGTGTTTCCAGGTCAACGATCAGAGTTTGTCTCATGATAAACTCAGATTTGTATTTTGCTTTTCCAGGATAAGTAAAACATCCATTTACATTTTCCTTGTAGATCTCATTTCCTTACCTTTTTTGATAACAATGAATATTTTTGCTATTATCTTGCAAATCTGAAGATGAATTGAGTAAAACATTAATATAAGTTAACCTAATAATAACTTTAAAGTATTAACTTTTGTCTCAGTTGTGACTTACTAGGTATGCTTTACATTTGTGTTTACTGAGTATAAACATTTACTTTACTGATTTTGTAAATATAATTTTTGTCACATAAATTTTTTCCATCCAAACCCTGTAACTTGGTCCTTATTTTTCACATAGATATATTTCTGATAAGCCATAAGTTTTTTCCTGTTCATTATTTTTTTCTTTTTCTGTTTCCTTACTTTATGCTCTGTTTTGTTTTCAGTTTTTACCATAGGGCAAAAGAGAGAGACAGAGAGAGGAAAAGTGAGCAATCATCCCCCAGCGAGGATGATCATGTTATAATCCTGTCTTCTCCATTCTCCTCCTAGGATTTTGGGCATGCACTCTCACATGCCTGGTGTGGGTTTGGGACTTCAACTATGGTCAGCCATATGTAAGTCCAGTGCCTTTACCACATGCCATCTGCAGGCCCCACTTTCTGGTATTTTAATAGATATTTCTTCAATTATCAAGATTCTTTCCATTTATATCCTATTTTTTTTTTTTTTTTTGAGAGGTTTTTCACTATAGGGCGCGTGCGCTCGCCAGACTGACAGAGAGAGACATAGAGACAGAAAGCGAGAAATCACCCCCCAGGGGGGATGGTCACGTCGCAATCCCTTCTCCTCCATTCTCCTCTTGGGATCTTGGGCACGCACGCACACGCGCCCGGCTTGAGTTGTAAGCCACCGGGTCCGAGACGCGAACCGCGGTCGACTACGTGGGAGTCCAGCGACATAGCCATTACGCTAACTGCTGGTTCCCATATATCCTATTTTTTTAATAGGCCCTGCAAATATAACTAACTTAGAACAATCGAATCATCATTTGGTTTTATTGGAATTATTAGTGGTACATATGGAATATAATTTGGTTGTTCAAGTGGTCATAATAATTAGACCAACTTTTTATAACCTCACTGCCTTAAATGTTTAAAGTAAACATCAAATTAACTCATCACTCAAAAGTCTATCCCAAAATACTTCCACAGATAACATTTCTAAGTAATTCTTTAACCCATATCATTAGCTGTGAGGGTCTTAGATTTAAGAAAATAGGTTATCAATGTCTTTCTAGTTTATTCTCACAACTGTTGGCTACCAGATTTTTTATTTATTTTTTTTAATTTTATTTATCATTATTATTTTTTTAAAATTTGATCAGAGAGAGAGGTAAAGTGAAAAAGTGAGCCGCCAAGTCCAGGACTCAAACTGCAGTCAGCTATGGGGGAGTCCAGGGCCTTAACCACCACACCATCTTCTAGTCCCTAAAATAATTTTATTTATTTATTTATGTTATGCTAGGGAGTGCATGAAGGGTGGGGAGAGAGAAAGAGTATTTCCCAACAGGACCTGGCCACACAACTATTGTTTTTTTCCTCTATTTTTCCATCCTGTCAGGATCCTGGACACACATACTCTACATGTTTTTTACTCTGGCTGGGACGAGAATTGTGGTTTGGCCATGTGGCATAGCCCTTCGGCACTGTGCTATAGGGCTGGTCCCATTGGCCACCATCTTGATTAAGTCATCAAAAAATATCCAGATGTCTCTCTCAGATTTTCCAAGGCAATGACAGGGGTCATGTGAATCAAAAAGGTCAAACATCTTTCCTGTAAGTACTCATCAAAAGCTCTGATAAGGACTTCTCCAGCTTTGGAATGTACTTGGTATAATATGCCATACCATGTAAATAATTAATGGGCTCACACTGGAATCTGGGGATCTGTTTTAGGCTGAACTCTGACTTTAATTAATTGGTTGGATAATTTAGGTTACTTTCTTTCTTTCAATTAATTTAGTTCTATGTGAGCTTGATTAGTGACTCTCTGTAATATGCAATAAGAATTGCTTGGGGAGCAAGTTTGTAAATTTAGGTCTCATCTCAGAAGTTCAGTTTCAGCAGGTCTGGGACATGTTTGAACAAGCACCGCAGCTGGTCCAGGATTCGTCTGCATCCTGAGAAACTCAGGATCCACCCTGCAAGCATTTTTCTACCTCGAAGCTTTTTGACTATAAACAAAAGAAAACTAATAATTCTAAGAAAGTGAATCTAATCACTGGATAAGCAATACTGATTTTTTTGGAGATGTCTTAGTCACGACATGGAGACTGTTAATTTGAGTTGTCAAGAGGCAAATACCAAGAAAGGACTAAATGTGCATTCACTTCACTTTATTAGGTAATATGACTGTGTGAGAGAAAACAGAGAAGGAATTGAGTAAACTGGGAAAGCAGTCAGACTGCAAAGCAAATCTGATCTCTAATGAAGAGATAGGCAGGGATAGTGAGGGACAAGGATCGTAGAGTAACCACAGTCTAAACGAGGTTTGACAAGGCCATCAGAGAGTCCTTGAGCCAAAGTTGGCTGTCAGAGGAGTCTCAGGTCTTTCAAGAACATACCTTCTCTAGTATCACTGCCATAGTTAGTTGTAGGTTAGGAGCAGCCTCTGGGAAACATACATGGTCTCTGAACAAACATAGTGATGGATTTCAAAGCACAGTCTCAGGGGCATTTGGTTACTTGCATGCCCTGTAGAGAGCGGTCTGTGAGGTGTATTATGGTTGCCACAAAGAGGCAAATTAGTTATATATATATATAAACTAATTTTTATATATAGTATATATAATTGATATATACTAATCTATATATTCTAGCATATTAACTTATATGTGTATATATATAAATATAGTATATAAATTATATATACTAATATATGTATATATATTAGTTATACATATAGCTAATTATACATGTATAACTAATATATAGTATATGTATTATATGTATAACTAATTATATATAGTATATATAATTTATATACTATATTTATATATACATATCTAAATATATATAAATTAGTATATATCAATTATATGTACTAATATATATATGTGTGTGTGTGTATATCTGATATACCAGAGTCAGTTCTAAAAAATTTGACAGAGATTTGTCTACTATCCCACGAGCAAAAAATACTATCATATTTTACACAAATGGGATTGGCAATCAATAAAAAAATGAGGTGACTCGAGAAGTATAACAGCAACTCCCTTGCTCCCAAAATGTATTAGTTGGGATGAGGGAGGTTATCCTATGGTTTTGAAAAATCCCCAGATCTCACTGTTAAAATAATTCTCTTCTTACTGATGTTTTAAGAAGTCCAACTGAGAGACTTTACTATTTGTAGATGCCAAGATTCCAAACAAGTGATCTCTAACAATACATTAAGAATAGAGACAGCTAAAGAGTCAGGTGTCAGCAAATGTTTTGACCCAGAAGTTAAAGGTATCACTGCCATTCACACTTCACTGGTTAGAAGTAGTTACATATTCACGCAGAGGACTGGAATCTTCATGTATCTGAAAGTTGAAGATAATAGATATTGGTAAATGGTGATGTTTACCAAAGTAAGACTTCTTGTAACGCTAGCACTTGTATATAAGGGCATTTCACAAAGACTATGGAAATGTCAAATTACAATTTGAGTTTATTTTGGTGCAAAATACCTTTGAAATCCAGGCACAATTGTTTCAGAATTTGCATTTTCCAAATGAGCTGTTTGAAGATTCCTGTGTAATGAGTCTTCAATTATACATCATTTCTAGGGGCCCTAAATTCAGGAATCTAATGTGACTGATAAAGAACCTAGGTGCAAGTGCTTTTTACATTTTTTCAAGGCAAGGGAGTGTGCTGATAGGGCTTATAGCACAAGTCAAGAAATGTCTTAGAATAAAAATAGATTCTTTGAGGACCAGCAGATAGCATAATGGTTATGTCGCTGGACTAGTTGGCCACAATTAATAATTGACCATGCGTAGTTGACCACAATTCAAGTCCCATTCCCAGTAGTTTGAACTCACACCGGCTGCATGTGCACATGTGCCCAAGAACCCAAGAGGAGAATGGAGGAGAAGGGATTGTGGCATGACCATCCCCCCTGGGAGATGATTTCTCACTTTCTGTTTCTCTGTCTCTCCCAGCAAGCGCATGTACCCTATAGCAAAAAATCTCTCTCTCTCTCTCTTTTTTCTTTTTGAGAGGTTTTTGCTATAGGGCGCGTGCACTCGCCAGACAGACAGAGAGAGACATAGAGACAGAAAGCGAGAAATCACCCCCCAGAGGGGATGGTCACGCCGCAATCCCTTCTCCTCCATTCTCCTCTCAGGATCTTGGGCACGCACGCACACGCGCCCGGCATGAGTTTTAAGCCACCGGGTCCGGGATGCGAACCGCAGTCAACTACGTGGGAGTCCAGTGACATAGCCATTACGCTAACTGCTGGTTCCCAAGCAAAATATCTCTCTTAAAAAAAAAAAAAAAAAAAAAAAAAAAGGCTCTCTCTTTGTGCCACTGTGTGATCTTACCTGTCTGAGCTCTTGTTTCTCACTTGGAAGATGAAAGGAGAGCATTGGACATCCAAGATATAGTCTAGAATTCAATGAATTCTGATAATAACACTAACAGCAATAGAGGTACAATATCTTCTAGCAAAATGTACAAAAACTACTGTGGACAGCACTTTATTTTCACTTCATATGTAGAAAGTTGTCATTATTTCTCTAAGACTGAGTTCCAAGGGGTCATTAGTTTCTCTCAAGGTGACCACAGGTAGTTTATAAACAAAGGGCTTCTGGGGATGCCTAGGGAAATGTCCCCAGTGCACCGGGGCCACAGGCTCACCTGTGGATGTAAAATACCAAGACATATTCTGCCCAGCTCCGTAGGCTCCAGTAGAACCAAGCTTATGTACGCAAGTCATAAACGCACCCTCAGGTTTGCCCTACCCTTCTGTATCCACATCCCAGTTCGCTGGAATCCCTCCCAGAACAACGTGCCTGTCCACAAAATCCGTTGGCTTAGTGTTCTCAGAGGGAAACCAACGAAAGGCAGGACAGTGATTTCAACCAAGTAAGAGACTACAGGATCCAACACAGCAAAAGGACGTAAATGCCTTTAGGTCCAATGTTTGTTTAGAGTACAAGACCCCTGCCAGGGTAGTTTCTAATCCTTAAAAGTTAAAAGGTCCTGTATAGGACTATCTGAACCGTCTTTAGTTACCTTGTAGGCAGAAGTCCAAAGCTTGGTTTTCTGAGAATATGGAGAGGCTAGTATATTCAGGGAGCCTTCAGTTAAGGACTGCGAGAAATGCCAGCGCCGTGACCTAGTTTTCCATTCCTCTAGTTGTGGCAAAGGAGGGTGGAGTAAAAAAAAAAAAAAAGAAAGAAAGCGATCCAGAGTCTTGCAATTTTGCAGTGTATCTCCATACTCTCCATGTGTTAATTTGACAACTAAGAATGTGCATCAGTGAGAAAAAGAATAAGACACCCCTAAAAATATAGACACTTCTGTATTTAGTGAATAGAGAAATATGTGCTAAATAGAGAGACAGAATGACATAAGAGGGCCATCCAGGTAGAGTGGTGGCTGGGGCAGCTGGATCCCACACAGCCAATTGCACAGTTCAAGTCCCAAACCCAGTGGTTTGAGAAACATGCCAGGTGCATGTACATTCATGCCCAGAATCCCAAGAGGAGAGTGGAGGAGAAGTGTGTGACTTGATCATCTTTCCTGGGGGTTGCTTTCTCACTCCCTCTCTCTCTCCCTTTCTGTCTCTCACCAGTGAGCAAATGAACTCTGTAGCAAACTGAAAAAGAGAAAAGGAAAAAAAGAAAGAAGTGGGAGCCTAAAATGTGGTGTATATACACACTTCATTGCCCTTCCCGCATAAGCAGTGGCACCGTCAAACACAGATGCTGTGGTCTTCCTCCCTGTTTTCTCTGGCCACGCACCCTGAGACATAGCTGATTATCGGCTGCTGCTGAGCCAGTACTTCAGGAGAGAGTATTTGGGCTATGTTGAGAGCATTCAGTCCACACTGAGGACTAGTCAGAGAAGCTGAAGCACATTCAGATGGGACACAGAGAGATGCATTGCCCGCGAAGGTTGGGGAAGGGTCGGAAACCCGACATTGACTCCAAGTGCATTAACCTCCATTTAGATAGATGCGTGTGAAATTTAATAAACGAGTTTTGATCTATCTGGGGAAACAGTTTTTAACAATGTATTTATTTAATGCAGTGGGAATACATTCTTAATAAATCACACTATAATCAGCAGGTTTGAGATTAATCGGGTCTTCGTGGAATGGTGCATATCCTTCTTTACCATTTGATTTACACTTAATTATAAGGCATGGTATAAACGCTATATAATTTAATGTGTAATAAAATAGCTATATATAGCAAATGTTCACAATGTGCTTCCAGTTTGAAGAGAAGGTAGTATTCGCCTTTGTTATTGGATGGCTGGTATAACGTGATTTCTTATTGAAACAGCTGAATTTGATGTAAAAATTTCAGCAACTGCTCAGATATAGTAATACAACATGCAATATGAGGGCTGGAAAGAAGACGTGGATTCTCCAGAATAAAAATGAAGCTGTTCAAGGATTATTTTATGTAAGTTCATTGTTACATTCTCGCACGCAATAGCTATACTAACAATAACCCATAGCCAAATAACATTTTTTGATTTTATTTTTCAATAATCTTGCCTGCTATTAATTTTCCTACTTCCATTAAGATATGAGAATACTGAAGAAGAATATGATTGAAATCCATTTCATGTTTAACTCAGTGATACATGGTAATTAATTCAATAAATAGGAAACCAGTTTTCATGTGACTGAAAAAAAATAGTTTTTTTTTTACATATTTCTGCCTAATAATTTACATTAGTGCTAGAATAATTTTTTGAGTAATTTCAGGGTCTAAGCAATGTAGCTATGAGGATAATATTAACTCTGAGGCAGAAAATAATTTATATGTTCTCAAATATGTTCACAAATCAATGAATAATGATATGTGAAAATCAATAAAGTATCTCTTAACAAGTATAGTTGTTTTTTGTTTTGTTTTGTTTTGTTTTGTTTCATTTTTAAGTTTTTTTTTTCTTTGCCATAGGATGTGTGTGCTCACTGGAGAGACAGAGACAAAGAGAGGGAAGTGGGAAATGATCCCCTGGAGGAATGGCTATGCCACAATTCCTTCCTTCTCTCAGGATTTTGGGCATGCATGCACATGCTCCCAGGTTGATCTTCAAGCCACTGGGTCCAAAACTTGAACCACGGTCAACCATGTGGGAATCCAATGCCTTAACCACTATAACACTTGCTAACCTCCCCCTTTTGTTTTAAAGTTTTTTCCATAGGGCACGTGCACTCACTGGAGAGAGACAGAGAAAGAGAAAGTGAGAAATCCCCCTTGCCTCCAGGGAGGATGGCCACGCTGCAATCCCTTCTCTTCCATTCTCCTCTCTGGATTTTGAGCACACATGAATATGCACGCAGCATATTCAAGCTGGCAGGTCTGGAACTTAATGGACAGGGACTAGAAATCGCTTTGTGGGAGTCCAAAGCCTTAACCACCAAGCCACTTGCTGGCCCCCAAGAAGTATAGTTTTAAAACTATAAGAAAGAAAAATCCGCTATCATTTTTTCTCTCTGCTCTTTTCCATCATCCCTCAGCAATTTGTCCATCAAGTGAAAGCTAAAGATGCTAGTAATTCTGAAGTTGCCAGGATTGCTTTCAGTGCTAATTTGGGTATAGTTCACTTGAATCCCTTTTAATCGCAATAAAATTAAACATCTTTTTTGAGAGGTTTTTGCTATAGGGCGCATGTGCTCGCCAGAAAGACAGAGAGAAACAGAGACAGAAGAGGAGAAATCACACCCCCAGGGAGGATGGCCACGCCACAATCCCTTCTCCTCCGTTCTCCTCTTGGGATCTGGGGCACGCATGTTTTCTAACATTAAATAGTTTTCACAACATTTTCACACGAGACTTACAAGTCTCACAATTACACTTGAGGTATTATTCTCTAATTATGCAAAGTAAAAAACAGACGCTCAGGGAAGTGGTCAACAGCCTTAGAAAGAGGCCAGCGTCAGAATCAGAACCGGAGTTCATGTCTCCTGATGTAAAATCCACTGCCCTGCCCTTTCCCTGGGCCGTGCCAGTTTTAGTTTCTCACTGGCTTACGTCCAACGTTTGGGCATGCCAACCTTTTCTTGCCAAGAGACACACCAAGTATCGTACTCATAACTGTCCTTGCAGCTTGGCTTTTGTGTTTGTGAGACAAAGTATCATCCTTAGCTCTAGCAGGTGCTGAATGCTATGTTTGATATGGAAAGCAATCTCCCTAAGAACGTCTCAGAAATATAATTGAGTTCCCTTGGAGCATAATTATATTTTAGCAGTGTCTGTGAATATTTCTCCCAAAGGAATATTAATGAGTAGAAGAATGCCTTTCAGCCATGGGCATGGATTTCTTTTGCTCTTTTAAGGATCAGTTTTGGGCTATAGGAAATTAAAAAGAAGCAAAAGGGAGACTCCAAAATACCCAGGGAGAAATCACTTAGACTCTTCATTTAATTTCATTATGTAGTCACCAGACAGTAGCAAAATAAACACCTTGACCATTGTGTTCCAGTAGTCACATTCTCTGGATTATAATTGATAATCCAGCAATCAAAAACCTGGCTTGGGGACCAGCAGTTAGCGTAATGGCTATGTCCCTGAACTCCCTTGTAGTCGACTAGGGTTCGAGGTCCAGACCCGGTGGCTTAAATTCACACCAGGTGCGTGTGCGTACGTGCCCAAGATCCCGAGAAGAGAGTGGAGGAGAAGGGAATGCAGTGTGGCTATCCTCCCTGGGGGGAAGTGATTTCTCGCTTTCTGTCTCTCTGTCTGTCTCTGTCTTTCTGGCAAGCGCACGTGCCCTATAGCAAAAACCTCTACCAAAAAAAAAAAAAAAAAAGGAAAAAAAAAAAACACCTTGCTTGCAGGAAGCTCAGTTTGACCCAGGACTCGCTAGTCTTTGCTTCTCAGTAGTACTTTTTCCATATGCAGCAAATTTAAAATTTGCATATATTAAATTCTCCATCACAGAGTCACATTCAGAGAATAACAGTGAACACTGCTATGTCTGCATATATTTTAGATCATAAATTGTACACGTCACCATCCTTCCTAAGTAATTCCTATGAACAACTAGTCTGTTGCTGGACTCCCACGTAGCCGACCACGGTTCGAGTTCTGGACCCAGTGGCTTGAAACTCATGCCGGGCAAATGTGCATGTGTACCTAAGCTCCCTGGAGGAGAATGGAGGAGAAGGGATTGCAGTGTGACCATCCTCACCTCACCTTGCCCCGGAGGGGGTGTGATTTCTTGCTTTCTGTCTCTCTGTCTCCTTCTCTCTCTCCAGTGAGCACATGCACCATATAGCAAAAATCTCTCATCCCCAAAAAACAATAACTAGTCTCATCAACGAACCTTGGCATGGCTTTTGGCCTGTTTTTGATTTTTCTTTGGTATACCTGGGATGCCTTTCTTCTGCCCATCTATATTCTACCCACCCATCAGTATCATGATTAAATTTCATTTCTTTAGTTCTGCCATTCCAAGACAACATAGTGAACCTTATTTCAGAACTTGAGGGTTAGGACTCATAACACGGATTCTGGCACACATGCATGTCATAATCTTGTGTTCCTACGACAGTGCAGAGCACACTTCCTGCCCGTGGTCCCCACCCAACGAGCACTCACCGAAGTCTTAATGGATGTGAATACGACTACATCTCTTTTTGGCTTGTAATTAAATCCAAAGTAAGAATAAAAATCAGGCCAGCAGAGTGTGCAGAGGGCAAGGCAATTGGATCCCACATGGCTGACTATGCAGTTTGAGTTCCGACCTTGCAGGTTGAAAACACACACTAGGCATATGTGCCTGCTACCCACAATCCTAGGAGAAGAATGGAGAAGGGATTATGGCATGGCCATCCCCCATGGGGGCTGATTTTCTCACTTTCCTTCCCTCTCTCTCTCTCTCTCTCTCTCTGCCTCTCTCCAGACAGTGCACGTGCCCTATAGGGAAAAAAAAGAAAAAGAAAAAGAAAAAATATCTATTATCTTTGAATTATTCTGTTAAAACAAATGCATTTGGACCTAAGAGTTTTATAAACTGTTCCTGTCAGGCCAGCGAGTGTGTGGTGATTAAGGTGTTGTACTCCCACATAGCCAACCATGGTTTGGGTACCGGACCTAGTAGCTTGAAAATCACACTTGTGCATTTGTGTGCATGCCGAAAATCCCAGAGGAGTGGAAGGGAAGGAATTGTGTCATGGCCATCCTCGATGGGAGTGAGTTCTCACTTTCCTTCTTTCTATCTCTGTCTGCTGAGCACATGTGCCCTATGGAAAAAAGGAAAAGAAAAAAATAGTTCCTGTCAATTACTTGGAAATAGTATTTTATAATACTTGCATAAGTTGCCTTCTCCTTCCTCCATAATATCCATTTGCCTTCCAAAGAGGGCTCACTAGGTACTTGCTAAAAGAGTTCTCATACCACAACTCGGCCCATCCCAACACACATCCACATCCACATCCACCAACTTCCTTTTTGCAGAATATGGAAAGAATTTGGAATTGGAAAACCTGGGCTTACCTCCTACTTTCATCACTTATCAGCCACTTGAACTCAAAGAGCTTAATTAACAACTATGATTCTCAATTTCATTCTGTATTACATAGGGATAAAAGAAATGTTAATGTAGTCTGTAAGACGGAGATGAGATTGTAGTGTAAAGCATCTAGCCCATGCCAAACACACAGTGGATCCCAAATAAATGTTGATTTCTTGTTCCAGTCTTACTTTTCTATTTTCCTTTCACATATTTTTCCTATTTCTCAATTTAGATTATTTCTCTCACTTCTCTCACCCAATAGCCCCTAAGCAGGGCAATAATATGCCCAGGAAAGAGAGAGGGGAGGGAGTGTTATAAAAAGATCGCACAGGCCCTCTGCCAGTGGCGATTGCTCCCACATGTCAGCCTGGTCTGGGTTTGATAAAAGCACAAAGAATGTTTTGCAAAAGCCTACTGCTGGCAACTGCCACAAGGTTGAGGCTCTCAAGACTTTCACATGACAAAGAAATAGCAATTCTATATTTATCTCCTCCATCCCCCCAAAAATGGCATTCGAAACCAGTGTGAAGATATTAAGTTTTTAGAACAGTTAGACACAAAGCTTCAACAATGATATCTAAAAGGGAAGAGAAAAAAATACCATTTCCAGAGGCAGAACAAAATATAAAAGACTCAGAAAGTAGAGCAGAGATTAAAGCTTCTGTGATGCACAGTGAACAAATATACTGACATCCTATAAAAGGAACAAAATTAGAAGTTGAATGTGGCTTGAGATCTGATTCAAACTTGCAGCTGAAGTTAAAATCTTAAATAGATACTGAAAATCACGGAGTCTGAAAGTGACTAAAACGCATGATTTCATATGTGATCATTTGTTTCTAGGTTATTCAGATGACATTAGGAAATACAGAGCTAAGACATCACACTGGGGTCAAGGGAAACTTCACTACGCTCCGTAGGATGTTTCTGAGTGGCTCTAGAATAACTAGAATCTACTGCGTATAGGTGCCAGTGAATTCGTCAAGCACTTTATACATATTAATACATTTATTATGCAGTAACTCTAAGAGGTATATACTCTTATTTTTCCCCAATTCATTGGCTAGAAAACTGAGGCATAGACAAAATATGAGGACTGTGGAAAACTTGGCTTTTGTTTTGTTCTCGACTTTTCTTCATCTTCCAGTAGAGAAAGGGCCAAAGTCTTTTTATGAATAACTCAGTATTTTGCTTCTCCATTTCTTTGTCTGAGAAATAAATAAATAAATAAATAAATAAAACATCATTTGTCTCCTTTGTAAAGATTTGGAGCAATATAATTATTTGTTTGCCTCTCTTTCTCTCCCACTAGGTTGGAAAACCACCAGTATTTGTGTTTATATATGTATTTGGTTCTGAAATGCTTATTGAATGAATGTATGCTTGGCATAACTAGATAATATTTCTCCATGCTTAATCCCACGTAAAATAAAAGCTACACTCGAGTTAAAATTGCCATAGTTGCAGCAATTATTAATTATTTCTGATTCTTAAAGTCAAGATCTATTTAGTAATCCAGAACATGCCTGTGTCCTTCTACTCTGTACTAGAAATGGGCAGGTGACTTGCCTACTGTAGATGGAGCAGAGACAACATCTGAACCCCTTGTGCACGCTGCCTAGAAGTCTGACCTCATCCAACACTGTCAGGGGAACCGTACAACACATCTCCTACAATTCGTGTCAAGACTGAGGTGAGGGACTTAAAGACAGAGGCGGAAATGAAACGATAATAGCCATGTAATCTTGATGCTGTGTGGCTACCCAAGAGATCCATCTTTAGTTGTGCAAATAAAATATTAATAGCACATGGTTAGAGAAAATGTGTAGTGAACTAGAAATATTCCAAAATGACCAATGCTTGAATATCTTCATTATTGGTTGGCATGGTGGTTAAGGCACTGGATCTCACATGGCCAACAGTGAGGTTTGAGTTCTAGACCCTGTGGCTTAAAAAATACACTAGGTTGGGATCAGCAGATGGTGTAATGGTTACATCACTGGACTCCCACGTAGTCAAATGTGGTTCATGTCCCAGACTTGGTGGCTTAAAACTCATGCTGGGTGCATGTGCATGTGTGCCCAAGATCCAGAGAGGAGAATAGAAGAGAAGGGATTGTGGTGTGGCCATCCCTCCTGGGGAATGATTTCTCACTTTCTGTCTCTCTGTGTCTCTCTCTCTTTTTTTTTCCAGTGAGTGCACATGCTCTTTAGGGGAAAAAAGAAAAAAGAAAAAAGAAAAAAAAAAAAAAAAAAAAAAAAAACCCTCATAAATAAATAAATAAATAGAATACATGAGGCACGTGTGCATGCCCAAAATCCCAAGAGAAGAATGGAGGAAAAGGGATTGCAGTGTGCTCATTTCCCCCTGGAGGGTGCTTTCTCCCTCTCTCCAGCAAGCACACACACCCTATAACAAATAAAAAATGTTGGCACAATGAGTTGCCACCACTTACCCACTGGATTGATGGAATTTATAGACTAACAGTAAAAAATGTTGTCAAGATGGGGAAAGAGAATTTTGAAGCCACCATGCTGGAAACATAAATTGCCGCAATTACTTAGAACACTCTGTCAATTTGTAATAATGGTGAAGATGCACTTACCTGTGACCGGTTTCAGCTGTACACCTTACTCTCTTGCATGTGCATGAGAAAACATGAACAAGAATGTTCACCTGACATTGTCTGTGCTAGAAAAGAGTTGGAATCAGCAGGAACATGGATAGATAAATTTTGGAATATTTATATAATATTGCAAATAAATAAGATATATCTGCACAAATCAACACTTGGGAATCTCAGAAATATTATGTGTGAAAAAAGCAACTTGTAGTCCAGAGGCTTTGGGACAGTCAGTAGCAAAATGGATTGCTTAGCTATATGCTGGGCCAAGGTCTGGGTCACTGGTCCAGTCTGCCTCAGAAATACACCAGGTGCGCGTGACCAAGATCCTAGTGGGCTGGAGACTGGAGAAAAGAGATCACGGTGTGACTAAGTCCTGTAGACGATGCTTCTCTCTCTTTGGCTTTCCTTGGCATATGCATGCACTCTATCATCAATTTACGAAAAGGGGACCAGCTCTTCAGTGCAGTTAAGTGCTGTGCAGAGGTAACCAGGTCCCACATGGCCAAAGCAAGGTTTGAATCACATTTTAGGCATGTGTACATGTGCCCAGGATCCTGACAGGATGATGAAATGGAAGAAAAAGGATTATTGTGTAACCAGATCCCATTGGGAGACTCTCATTCTCTCTTTCTCTCTCTCTCTCTCTCTCTCTCGAGAGAGAGAGAGAGAGAGAGAGAGAGAGCTTTCCCCTTCTGGTATTAAAAAAAAAAGAAGCAAGTAAAAGAAGTGACAAGTTGCAAAAGAGTATGCATAGTGTTTATGGAATGTTGAAACTTTATGAAACTGTATTATACATTATTATTTATGAATACACTCATATATAGCAAAAGTATAAATACATACATGGGGATAACAGAAAGCAATTCTGGAGAGTGGTTGTCCCTGGGGAGAAGAGAGAAGGGGAGGTAATCTAGAGAGGGCATAAACACACTCTGTGCTTTTTGTTATATTTTAAAGAATTATTTTTATTTAACTTTATTTATTATCACCTTTTTTCTTTTTTTTTTTAATTTGAAAGAGAGAGTGAAAGTAAGAAAGCAAGCCATCAGGTCCAGGACTTAAACTACAGTCAGCCTCGTGGGAGTCCAAGACTTAAACCACGTTCTGTCTTGTGGGAGTCCAGTGCCCTCCACTACGCCACCTGCTGGTCGCCTCTGTACTCTTATTTAAGCTAGGTAGAAGTACATGGATGTTTATTGTACTAATTTTTTTTTATCCTTTTGCGTACCTTAAATAAACAATTCTAAAGATAAAAGACATTTTTTACTAACAGAATTTTCAATATTAGGACTAACAACCAAGAATACTATCTTGTTTTTAACACACACACATACACATGGTATTTTATATCGTACAGGGGGGAAAAGTAAACCCAGTAAAGAACTATAAAATAAATATTGCAGCAAACTCATTCCCCTTCACATCCAAATATATTCCACAAGCTGAATTTTACAGTTGGGTCTAGAAAACGTTCTTGACAATATTGTAAGAAAATTGTAGACCACATGCATGCAATTGTTGAGATAGCCATTACTTTGACTTTGGAAGTTCTGACATGATGGCAACTTAAAGTATGGTACGAATTCACAAAAAAGAAGCATGAAACCAAATTGTCTAGAGAATCATGAAAGCACTCCACCCCTGCTTGAAAATTAGCTGTAGCTAATTTTAGAGTGCTTAATGCCAGTATGGATTGTGGCAAGAAAATTAGCTCTATGGTGTTTATTTTTTATTTTTGGCTTTGTTTTGTTTTTTATTCTCTTTCCAAACCAAGTCTTTGGTCCCCAGCTAAGTGGAGAAGTATTTTCCTAATTTGAGTACAAAGAAAACAGTTAGGCTCTTGGTCTTCTCAATATAAGTCAGCATTAAGTAAGAGCTTACACTCTGCTAGAAATATGAGGTGTGTTAGATTTTAGCATTCATTTAAACACTTGTCACCTTCCTGATGACTTGTAATTATAGATATTCTATGAAGGACTTGAGATGAGCTTTCAGATAATTTTATCATTTAATATCTTCTTCACAATGACTTTTTCAGCAAAAAGTCCACAGAGAGCACCTATATTAGATTTAATTGTTTCTGTGGCTGGCAGTGGCACGGTAGTTAAGGGCCCTGGACTCCCACATGGCCAGCTGAGGTTCAAGTCCTGAACCCGGTGGTTTGCTTTCTCACTTTCCCTTTCACTCTCTCTCTCTCTCTCTCTCTCTCTCTCTCTCTCTCAAGGTAGTTTGATTAATTAAAATAAAATTGCTGGGAACCAGCAGTTAGCATAACGGCTATGTCGCTGGACTCCCACGTAGTCGACCGTGGTTCACGTCCCGGACCCGGTGGCTTAAAACTCACGCTGGGCACGTGTGCATGTGTGCCCAAGATCCTGAGAGGAGAATGGAGGAGAAGGGATTGCGATGTGGCCATCCCCCCTGGGGAGTGATTTCTTGCTTTCTGTCTCTCTGTCTCTCTCTGTCTGTCTGGCGAGCGCACGCGCCCTATAGCGAAAAACCTCTCCAAAACAAATAAATAAATAAATAAAATAAAATTGCTACATTATTTGTATTTGTTTATAGTTACAAAATACATAACACCTTCTAGGAAAAAGAAGTAAAGATATTCTGGAATAGTTATTTTAAATCAGTAATAAATCTAATAACTTAAGTATGTCACAATGTCTGAAACTTGAATTGTTCAGTTCCTGCTAATGAAGGTTTCAATAACCAAAGAAACCCATGAGGTATTTGGACAAATGAGAACCAGAACTGAACATTTTTATCTGAGTTTGCAAAGCATAATGCATTTGCCATAGGATCTGTGATTAATTGTGAAATGTATTGTTAATGTAAAAGTATGTGTATATACAACTTAAATAATGTGTGTACCACTTAAACTACTGTGTGTGTCTCCCACTCAAGCTAAGTAATAGAATATCACTGATAACCTTAGAATTCTTCTGCAGATTCCTGCTTTGATTAATTGATTGATTGATTCATCATTTAAATTTTTGCTGTAGGGCATGTGCCACATGCACTTGACAGAGAGAGACAGAGAGGGACAGGGAATGAGAAATCACCCCCTGGGGGGATGGCCATGCCACAATTCCTTCTCCTTCATGCTCATTGCTCCTTTCGGAATTCTGGGCATATAATGCACACATACCCAGAGCAATTGTCAGGTTGAGTCTGAGGTTCCAACTGCAGTTGGCCTTGTGGAAGTCCAGAGGCCTTAACCACTACACCACCTGCTGGCTCCCTTCATATTCACTCTTGATACTATTGTCCCTTTCCTTCTAGGTAGTCATCATCTTAGTTTTTTGTTTTTCTTTGTTTTTTGTTTTTTGTTGAGGTTTTTGCTACAGGGCACTTGTGCTCTCCAGAAAGACAGAGAGAGAGACAGAGAGACATAAGGTGAGAAATCATCCCCCAGGGGGCATGACCACACCGCAATCCCTTCCCCTCCATTTTCCTCTCAGATCTTAGGCACGCACGCACATGTTCCCGGCACGAGTTTAAGCCACCGGGTCCGGAACTCAAACTATGGTCAACTACATGGGAGTCCAGCAACATAGCCATTAGCCAACTGTTGGTCCCAGTTTTTTTTTTTTTCCAGAGGTTTTTGCCTCTAAAAAAATGGGGGGGGGGCGCATGTGCTTGCCAGAGAAAGAGAGAGAAAGAGATAGAGACAGTGAGAGGAAAAGGGAGAAATCACCCCCTGAAGGAATAGCCACATGGCCATCCCTACTCCTGTATTCTCCTCCTGGCATCTTGGGGACACATGCACATGTATTCAGCATGATTTTCAAGCCACTGGATCCAGGACTCAAACCATAGTCAATGATGTGGGAGTCCAGCAATGGAACTGCTATGTCATCTGCTGGCTCCTATCATCTTAACTTTTGAGTTAATCATTCCCATGTTTTTCTTGTTTTTTAAAGAATATTTTTTTATGTTTTAAAAATGTATTCTTTTTAAAATTTTTATTTAATCACTATATCTTTACAGTGTACAACATTGCTTTTTCTGGCACAGATACAGTACATACCAGTCAAGACAAAGACATTATCACATGCATTATCATCAGCTTCTTATGCATGTATCCTTAAGCAGTAAATTGTTTAGCTGTGAGATATGAGAAGTCTTCAAAAAATTGTGGAAAAAAATGGAATTTAAATAGTAGTTCATTTTGCTCCCCCTCCTAAATTTTGAAACATGCAGAGTTTTTACATAATACTTTATTTCCATAAACGTTTGAAGACCCATCATAATAAGTAGCAAACTCAAATCCAGTTGTGTAAGGAATAGATAATACTGCCACCATCAAAAAGAAGCTTCCAGAAGAAGAGAAACTGTCCTGAGAATGTGAGTCTGGTTTTTAGTTTCTTTGACAATTTATAAAAGTCCATCTGAGGAAGTCAGTGAGGAAGGTCACAAGTGAGACCTAAGAAATACAGGAGGGACCTGGCTGGGCTAAAGTGTGGACCGGCTTCTAGAGATCAGTCAGGAGAAATAAGCTGCTCCATATTTTCTGTTTCTAAGCTACCAGAGCCTTTTAGGAGAAATTCAAATCTGACTTGTTTGCAGTCTGTTCAGTAGGAAGGGCAGCAAAGCAAACTGGGAAGAACAGAAGCTTTATAAGCACATGGTCAAAAGGAAGCTGGTATATGTAAGAACTTTGGCCAGGTTCACGACGCATTCATCCTCAGGTGGAGAAGAGAGTACAAGGGCCAGCAGACGGTGTGGTAGAGAGGGTGCTGGATGGCCCATCCATGGCCCACTGCACAGTTCAAGTCCTGGAGTCAGTGGCTGGGAGAAGACACCGAGCACATTTGTGTCAAAGCCCAGAATCCTGAGAGGAGAATGGAGAATAAGGGATTGTGGTGTGGCCATCACCCTCGAGAGGTAATTTCTCACTTTTCCTTTCACTCTGGCTGCTTTTGCAAGCATACTTGCCCTGTAATGAAATAACAACAACAAAAAGAGTAGAGGTACCTTCTGATGGCAATGCTCATGCTGCCATCTTTATGTAACCCCTGTCTAATTCTCTATATTCGATGCACACCTGGAAACCTGGAATCTCTCCCCACCATTCTCTTGGGAATTATTTTTGCACCAGGTTATGCAACGGATATTTTTTTTCTGTATCCCTTGTTTCTTTTGTTGGGTTCCTTTCTTATTTTCTGGAGCATATCCTCTAATAGTTGCTGGAGAAATAATTGATGGGAGTTGTGTTTTGTTGTTGTTTTTTTTAGAGAGATTTTTGTTATAGGGCACATGTACTCACTGGAGAGACAGAGAGAGACAAAGAGACAGAAAGCGAGAAATCACCCCCAAGGGGGGATGGCCACACTGCAATTCCTTCTCCTCCACTCTCCTCTTGGGATTTTTGGGCATGTACACACATGTGCCTGGTGAGAGTTTTAAGCCACTGGGTCCGGGACTTGAACCACGGTCGACTCTATGTGAGTCCAGTGATGTAACCATTACTCCATCTGCTGATACCATTGATGGGAGTTTTAAGTAATATTTTGCTTGAATGTTGTAAAGATGTACAGTAATTAACTGTAAAAAAAAAATAAGAAATAGGGACTGGCAGGCGGCATAGTAGTTAAGGCTCTGGACTCCCACATGGCAAACCATGGTTTGAGTCCTGGACCTGGTGGCTAGCTTTCTCACTTTCCTTCTCTCTCTCTGGTGACCACATGTGCCCTATAGCAAATTAAAACAATAATAATAAATAAAATAAAATAAATAATTCTTGAAAAATGAAATTTAAAAAAATTTAAATTTTAAAAAATATTTGTATGCTCAAAAATGTCTCTATTCTACCTTCATGCTGATTGTTGGTTTGAGTAGAAAATCTAGATTGGAAATAAGATCTCTACAAAATTTTGAAGAAATTGCTTCATTGTCTTCTTGCTTTCAATGTTACTAAAACTTCTAAAATAATTTTGTTTTTAACTTTTTCTTTCTCTGGAAACTTGAACCTTCCTTTTCCCCCCAAGCCATTCTGAAAGTATACAACAGAAGCATTTTGATATAGGATAATTTTTATTGGATTTTTTTTTCAAATTTTATTGTATTGGGGATTTGGTAGAACATTTTAAACTCTCATGTCTAGAATATCTTTGTGAATTACTTTATTGATTTTCTTTATCTTCTATATTCTCTCTTTCTGTGATTTCTATTATTTGCATAATGGACTTTCTAGAAAAAACCCTTAATTATCTTATTTTTTTCTCTTCTATTTAAAAAAAAATGAATATTCACAGCAGTTTTAGTTAAGATAGCCCCAAACTAGAAAGAGTCAAACTTTTCATTAGCAGGTGAATAAACAGATTGTAGTCATGTTTACACAACAGTAGTAGGTTAATTTG